>OY757927.1:67005999-67058499 GCA_963585895.1 Sepioteuthis lessoniana | reverse complement strand
CTATGATGGAAGCTTTGATACAGACCCAGCTCTAAGCCCAGGGTTCACTGAACCCCTCCCTCTGAGCTGATGTGTCATCTCGCAGGCTTCTCTCCGAACGAGACTCAGAGCCGGACTCTTTAAGGTCGAAAAATACCACATTATATATGTTTTGGATGCCCACACCTTTTTCTCCTTGTTCAATTCACGTGATTCATAGCCGCTTGTTTACTTTGAGACACAGACTTTTTTGTATGGACACTTTTACATGAAACTTCGAAGTAACCTCCTCCAGCTGCGATGCACTTGTTGTACCGTTCCAACAACTTCTGGAAGGCCGCATGGAAGTCCTCTTATGTGAGCGTGTCAATGACCTTTGTCACAGCCTATTTCGTCTCCTCAATTGTCTCATAACGAAAGCCTCTAAGCTTAGGGAATAACCGTGAGTCACAGGGAACAAGGTCTGGACTATAGGGAGGCTGAGGAACTGTCTTGATGCCCATCTTGGTCAATAATCTGTGATAAGGATGGATTTTAGCAACCACGAGTCCCATGTATATCGAGACACCCAATACATATACATCTGTGTGTGTGTGTGTGTGTGTGTGTGTGTGTGTGTGTGTGTGTGTGTGTGTGTGTGTGTGAGCCGATCAAAAAGGTCTGACATTAACCAGAAAGAAGATCATAGATGATTTTTTTTTCTTCTACAAGACAATAGTATTTCTTTAAAAAGTAGAAAAAAAAGATTTTAGTTTTTTCAAATCTATTAAGAAATCCTAATGTATTAAGTAATCGCCTTTTTTCTCAGTGAGGCTTGGAATTTTTTGAACGAACATACGTGTGTGTGTGTGTGTGTGTGTGTGTGTGTGTGTGTGTGTGTGTGTGTGTGTGTGTATGTGTGTGAGTGTTTCTATGTGAACCTATATTCACATGGACAATAACTCCCCCAAAATTCCATTTACTTTTACTTGTATCTTGATCGCGGAATTCCACCCCCATATATATATATATATATATATAACTTCCTTTTGTTATGCTAAATGCTACAGCTTTGAATTCGACACATCTTTAATTAAAGAAATAAAAATTATAAGATATTGATCTAATGAACAGTCTCGACTCAATTACTTTGCACACGTACAGTTCAACTCAGATGCAATCATCTCTGAGTTTGTTTGGCTTTTATTTTTTTTTAATCATCGCACTGTTTATTTTTCCTTTTTTGCGGTTCTAAATGATGCAAAAACTATTAGGCGTTAATTGACAAATATCTCCGGGGGAAATCTTTGTCGGAGAAATTTTCAACAAATCAATCATGAGATTTAACACTGATAGTGTAATAAGAACGATGTTGGGTGACCTTCTAGTCATTCAGTCCGAGTAAAATTACAAAAAAAGATTTTCTGATAGCTCCATTCATTAAGAAAAGGACGGTTTGAAATCATAAAACCGCTTTTAAAAAGTAAAGAAAAAAGTTAAGTTTTAATAGCAAACTAGGATATTCAGTGGGCATATATCTAAGGTTCAATAGAATGAAACTAGTCAAACGTTTTGATTCATTGATTGCGTGAACTATTTTAATGGCATGCCAACTTATCTTGAGTATTTTTATACCAAACAGTTTGGGAATAGCATTATATGTACATATTTTGTAACTGCTTTTTTTAAATGATATTTTGAACCCATATTATTATATCTCAAATATTCTTATCTAATACAAACATTTTTCTCATGAATTCAAGTATTCCTATCTAATACTAATAATTATAAAGTTTTTATTTATTTTTTATTTAATCATAGTCCGTATGGATATAAATAAAAAAATGAAAATTACGAGGTTATATATATATATATATATATATTGAAAAGAATAGGTCCTCAAATACATTTCAGTGTAGTATTTTAGTGTTTTGTTATTATTTTGCAAGTCACGTGTCTGTCTCGGTTGATGAGACACGGCTACCTAGGTAGGTGAACTTGTCAAATAGTTTCAGAGTACTACCGTTTAGTGTGGTGATGTTGCCTGTTTGATTAATGCACATATATTCCTTTTTGTGTGCATTGACATGGATGCCGATGCCTGCTGCGGTACATTTCAGACTATGTAGTAGGTTTTCGGCTTGGTTGGGTGCATTTGCTAGAAGCGCTATAGCATCAGCGTAGTCGGCGTCTGTAATTGTTTTTGCAGGGTACCTTCTGCTTCTTTCTTTTGTTAGCTTGAAACCGTTTTCTTTGATTTTATATTTTATCGATAGATGTTAACGCTGTTGGAATTATTAGAATCCACCCCAAATACCAAATTAAACGTAAAACAGAATATAAAGAAGACAAAAAAAACTCTAATAAAATAAAAAGAAGTAATCCTGGACATTAACTAAGTTAAAACTTAAACGGAAAAGGAGGAACGAAAGTAGGTTATGTTTTTGTTTGTTTATTTGTTTGTTTTTTGGCTTTTTCTTTCCGAAAGCCATGGAATGCAGCATGGTGGACGTAAAGGCAAGCGGATAAACCCTCTGATGGCCTAACGCAATGCCTAAGCTGGTCCTGGGCGTATGAATCTCACAGTTCAACAGCCATGATTGTTAGTTCGATCAAGGAACTACTGCTGCTCATCTCTAAGGGTGGCTTCTATGGATTAGAATAAAAACAGCCATCGAAAGATAGACATGACCCACACAAATTATCCGATTGGGCCCAAATTTTGACATGTGCCATTTGAAGGTGTGTACTCTATAAAAACTGTGTGGATTTTTTTTATTAGTGGCAGCATCTATATGTCAGGCCCGGGACATATTGAGTAAACATGGTACTTGATGCCTCCTTGCTTAAAACTCAAAATTATTACGTACGGATCAATGGTAAGTGGAGAAATCCAGGGAAAGTTGTTGCACCCTCCCCTACAACTCGGAATAGCAACTATTGAAAATGGAGCCTTCGGCTTTCCCTCGACTACGGTCATCCAATAACTATATATATACAGAGAGAGAGAGAGAGGGGGGAGTAACTGTATATATTCAAAAATCTGTTTATTTAGGTTTTATTTCATCTTTACGAATTTTTTCAAGACAGAGACTGTGCTATATATAGTAGTCGAGGGCGACCCGAGGATTCCCTTTTCAATAGCTACTACACCGAGGTGTCGAGGAGGGCGCTACTCCTTTCTCTGGATTGCTCCAATTTACCCTTGATACGTACCTTACATTGCTGAGTGTTAAGCAAGGAGGTACCAAGTACTATTTTAAAGGTCTTTGGTATGACACGACATGGGATTGAACGCAAGTCTCCCGAAACATTGGCGAACACTCAGCCAACGGGCGGGTGTGCTATATATATATCGACAAATTTTTGACAAAAGTAAAAAAGTTGATTAACTTTTTAAAGAAAGAATATGGCTGTACTTATTTATAGGTTACACTGTACGTTTTAAAATTTATCATAGGATTACAAAATTAATTTTTAAAAAAATGCTCTTAAACTGATAAAAGTGTCTTAATATAAGTATATATTTACATTTCTGATTGCTCCCTGGGCATCTGTCCATATAGTAAGTGCCTTAAGCCAGTTCTAAATTTGCTTTGGGCATCTTAACAGCCACGTAACTTACACGTATATCGTGTGGAATATTGCATATTGCCTCTATTGCACTCGTGCTTTAAAGCAATAGAGATGACTATGGCAATGTTCTAAGCCTAAAATGGAATAGATAATAAATTAGACATTATTTACAAAATACAACATCACATATCTAAATGCCCTGATGAGGGTTTTAATGTGAAAACCGAAATGTTTGACGGTAGCAAATAATTCAACTATAAAGAAAATCATCCACTGGATCTCTGTTCTTTTATGAGTACATATACATACAGTCAAATTTACTATTATTTTGCCCAATATATATATATATATATATATATATGTGTGTGTGTGTGTGTGTGTGTGTGTGTATCAAAGAGATGACATTTCCACACTAAAAGGGGGTTCCCTTGTTACACGACGTTCGATTAAATAATTAATATGTAAAAATTAAAATTTATGAAATATATGAAAATTAATATATATATATATATATATATATATATATATATATCAAAAACATAAAGATCCTTAGAATAAGAAACATTTTGTTCAAGACTTAAATTGACCTGAAAAGCTGGTTGATTGTTCCTAAAGGTCAGATAAGAGCGAGGCAATGTTTGTTTTTTTAAAGGTCAGCGAATTTATTTGATTTTCCGGTTGTCAACTAACCCCATTGATGAAACGGGTCATTTCGTAAAACATATTTATATACTTCTTATCTTTAATATCAATGTCAAAAGGGGGATTTAATTTTTCTCCACCCTAAATAAAGGTGAGCTGGGCATGGCTCATCAACTTATGTGAGGCTGAGAATTTTTAGTTCAACCCCATTTCTCTAAACCTGTTCCCATTGGTCAAAGCATTTAAAGAGGGTTTTCCCAATACCTGTAAGACATAATCGTGAACTAGGAATTTGCTGACTAATCGGAATATGACTCCTGATTTTCTCTTATTGGACGACCAATCAGAAACATTTTTTAGTCCAGATATTGATCTATAAAAACAGGATGGTAAAACGAATCATCAGAGAGGATGAGGAAAGAGACCAAGAAGAAACTCAAGACTGCCAAAGAAGAATACCTTCTATTCTAGACCCGAGCCACTCCGAAAAACCTTCAGACTTTACAAGACACTTACAGACATTGGTATCATACTAATCGCACCTGATCGTCACTTTTCCTCTCTCGGTATTCTTTCTTCTTCTTTTTGCCTGGAAAGCAAATATTGTTTGCTTGCTATCTATTCTCACCAACTTGTTTAAATAAAAACTGTTTTTGTTATTTGTCAACAAAGGGTTTTCTCTATTCATTGAGTTGCTAGACAATCTAGCCACTCATATTACCTGACCGTCAGAAGAAGATCCGACTGGACTGCGTCAACTCTCCTTTGTGGATCTTTCAATCACAGCGTGGACACAGAAGGACTTGGCAAAGCAAACAGTCGGAAGCAAATGTGATAGTCACGAAGCCAACAACTACAACAAGTACTGTGACTAGTGGTCACACCACATTAGGCTTCGTGACTAGCATAGGACAACATCTGGTTCCGTTTAAACCAGGATCAACCCTGAGTAAACTCCATGGCCCCACCACACCACACACAGAACTCGACCCAGAAAAATTATCAATAATACAGCCACACCACACACAGGACTAGACTGTGAGAAATCTTCACAACGCAGCCGCACACAGAAGAAAATTCGTCACCCAAGGAAAATCAACAGATTCAGAGTATGAGACTTTTTCTTCGCTTCTCTTTATTCGTTGTGCAAATTGTTGCTTCATTATTTGGATATATTGTTAGATAAATTAGTATCCCATTTTAAAAAAAAAACCATATATAATGGCCGACACCAACTCATGTCTCATATGCATAGTAGCAACAAACAGATCGAGGATCCCAATATTTGCTGGAAGGCCGAACGACCTGAAACCATGGCTAGCAGCATTAAAAATGAAGTAACGGATCTACAAACTAACAGATTCGGAGGTAATAGACCTAACCTATGATTTTTCAGATGGTATTGTGTCTGAATGAATCGGAAACTATCTTAACGATCACCCTGATATACCAAGTAAATATTTGTTCGAGGAACTAACGGCACTATATGGAGAGTTTGTAAACTCTACTGGCGCCGCTCAGACTTTGATGAAGATAAAACAAAAAAAAAAAAAGACGAATCTCTCGCCGAATTAGTGAGCAGAATGTCAAATCTTGCTAAGTTAGCGTATCGGGATTCGGAACTAAGGAAAGAATCAGCTGTGTAAATACAGCTAGCTGAATTTTTTATTGATGGAGTTAGTTATTCCTTTATTAAAGATGATGTTTCGAGAGCTAATCCGACAACCTTGCCGGAGGCCTTATCATCAGCAAGGGAGATCGAAATGCTCTATGAGTGATTTCGAGGCTGTCAAGAAATAAAAGAAAAACTCACTTATAGATTTTCGGACAGGTCAGGTTGGCGGCAGAAACGGGTAGGTCCCCATTCATTTCTAAGGGCACCCACGTCAGAAGATTACAGGGAAAAATGATATGGGGAGAGCCGTGGTTGTTAGTTTTAAAAAGCCTACACAACGAACTGTAGGAGATACGGAAGGGAGAGCACTGGAATTATGACGAAAAATGTTGCCCAAGTTCAACTGAGGAAGATACAAATTATCGGGCTTCAGCAAAACAAAAAACCAAGGCACCAACGAAAACTAAAATTGATACAAAAATAATGTTATCAGGTCAAATCTTCGAAAAAAGAAAGACACAAGTGCTAGAATAGTCCAAAATTGCAAAACCGGGTATAGTTAAAATTTCTAAGAGAAAAGTGGCGGAAGAGTATGAATTTCTAACCCAAGGTTCGGACATGGGTATGTAACGTAGAGATTATTGGTAGGAAGATAGAAGTACTCCTAGATTCTTGATCGGAAGTCTCACTTCTGAAATCATCAGTTCTTAAGGACCTATACGGGTGAGGTATTTAGATTTAACAATGACACAGGTGAACGAACAAAAAAAAAAGGAGTTTAGCGGTATGGTACACTTACCTATTAAGATAGGGGTATTCAAACTTGGTCAAAGCTCTCAATTACGCCTGACCTGGATCGGACAATGATACTGGGCGAAGATTGGCTAAAAAAACTTAAGTCAACTAAAAATAAAAGGGACAGAAATCCCACTTGGCAGCAAAGCCAGCGGTGAGATCATTATCTACTAAGTGGATAATATCCAGTTAACTCCACATACCACTGTCTCCTACACTGCTAGATTAGCCTCCACTGAACAACCGAAGGAAACCATATACAAGGTGACTCCAAGAGAGGAAGGAATACCAAGGGACGAAGAAGAAATATTGGTAGAGTCTATGATGAGAAAGAATGGAAAAGGGAATATCCCAGTAATGCTAGCAAATTTGGGCAATAAAACAGTCAAAGTGACCAAGGGAGAAAAGTTGGGGGACATATGACCCTTAAACATAAGAAAACAAGTTAAGTATACTGAAAAGTGACCCACTAAGATAAGTGAAAGCATCATCAATTCACAGGACATCAATGTACCTGAAGAATATAGAAAGAAAATACAAGATCTGATTCAGAACAATAGAGATGTTATCGCTAACTCGGATTAGCAATTGGGACGAACTCAAGCAGTCCAAATGGAAATAGACACAGGAAATAACCCCAGTCCTATAAAATTAAAACCATACCGAACCCCAATCCATAAAATAAAGTTAGTAGAAGAAGCGGTGAAGGAGATGTTAGAAGCGAGAGAGATTGAACATTCCAAATCTACCTGGGGTTTTTCGATAGAGGTGGTAGACAAGAAAAATGGGGGAAATCACTTCTGCGTAGACTTTAGGGTCTTAAACAACATCACCAAGCCTCTTGCGTTTTCTCTACCACGAATAGTCGAGATATTAGCACTTCTGGGTAAGGCAAATTGCTTCTCTACCCTTTATTTGAGGTTGGGGCTAGTAGCACTCAACCAAGCTGAGCGCAAAAGGACTGTGTTTGCATGCCACTCTGGACTCTTTTAGTTCCGAGTTATGCTCTTTGGATTGGCCAATACACCAGGCATCTATCAACAAGTGATGTCCATAGTGCTTGGAGGGCTAGGACAGTTTTCCATGGCTCATCTAGATGACATACCTGGTTTTCTCTTACTGCATTTGCACTTCTCCAAGACCTCTAGTCGGTATTTAATCAGCTGAAAAAGCATGGGTTAAAAATGAATTGCCTAAATGTCAGTTCATGATGGCAGAAACCAAATACCTAAGAATTGTCATAAGTAAGAAAGGAATTATTGCAGATGATGATAAAGTTAAAGTAATTCACTCAATGCCAGAACCAAAGACTGTTAGACAGGTCAGGGGTTTCATAGAAGCCATCGGATACTACCGAAGATCCATACCTGCATTTTCTAGAATAGTAATACCCCTTATAGCACTCACACAGAAAGACAACCGCTTTAAGTGGACGGATGACTGCCAGCGATCATTCAATATGTTAAAGGATCAGCTAACAACAATTCCGTTATTAGCTCATCCAGATATGAATAAGCCCATGATCTTGTATATTGATGCAAGCGATCAATGTATTGGGACATGCCTAACCCAACTATGTCCTGAAAATGATAGCCCTTTTCCGGGAATACCAGAAGAAATACCTATTTACTTTATTTCTCACAAATTGAGCTCTACTCAACAGAGATGACCTGTCATAGAAAAAGAAGCATATGTCATTGTATATACGCTTCAAAAGTTAGACCATTCTCTGAACGGTGCACAATTTACCGTTAAAACCGATCACAACCCCCTAAAATACATATTCAAAGAAAACTGAACGAACAAGAAAATACAACAGCGGGCATTAAAAATCTCTAGATATAATTGTACAATAGAATATCTATCAGGCAAAGAGAATTCTTGCGACGATTTATTGTCTCGTATGCCCAATAAATTAGAACAAGAATCGAAACTTCAAGAAACAGAAATTGATGACAAGTCTTATCAAATTAACGTGATAAACTTGCTCCGGTTACATCATAGGCAGGGTTTGGGGGACTTAGGTACGCTAGAAGAAATGCCCAAATCAGAAATGCCCCGGTTGGGAGAATATTTAGAAGATGAAGAAATTAAGGCCTTAAAGAGAACTATAGAGTCGGGGAAAGCTTCGAAAGCATTTCTTGAAAAATACATGGCACAGGATAGGTTGCTATATCACCTTTCCGACAGGAACGAGGAGGTCCGACTTAGGCTGTATATTCCCAAATTGATTCGGGAAGATCAATTGAAACAGATTCACGATGAAGTGTGGCATATGGGTGTTGACAAGATTTATAAACTCATAGGCAGGAAATATTTTGGCCGGGGTTGTACAAAGAAGTCACGAATTTTATTAACTCATGTGTGATTTGTCAACCAAGGAGTAGCAAATGTGAAAACCCACCTATTGAAGAAAATGATGGGCCATTCTAACCCTTCGAAAAAATAAGGATGGATCTCTCTGGCCATGATGGTAAAAAACCACGGGAAAATAAATACATAGTTAGCTTTGTGGATTGGCTAACTAATTGGCAAGAGGTCTTTGCGGTACCAAACAAGAAAGCTCAGAGAGTAGCGGGGCTACTATCAACAATGATAATACCTCGCTTTGGAACTCCCTAAGATCTAGTATCTGATAACGGGCCAGAAAATAACAATGAAATAATAAAGCAAACAGTAGAAAGCCTTAATGTCATGTTGTCAATTCGCCTTATCATCCGCAATGTAATGCCAGGGATGAGCAGTTTCACCATTTCTTGGCAGACACTCTTGCAAAACTAACTGATGGGGAAAATGTAAATTGAGATTAATTCCTGACCCAGGCTTTGGGGACTATAAGGTTTTCGATTAATGAAGTAACCAGGATTTCCCCCTATTTCTTACTGTTTGGGCGAGACGTAATATTGCTCATTAATAAATTACTAAAACCCCGTAGAAAATATGTTGGAGAATATTTTTAGTTCAACCCCATTTCTCTAAACCTGTTCCCATTGGTCAAAGCATCTAAAAAGGGTTTTCCCTGTACCTGTAAGACATAATACTGAACTAAGATTGGCTGACCATTGGGAATATTGCTCCTAATTTTCTCTTATTGGACAGCCAATTAGAGAACTTTTTTAGTCCAGATATTGATCTATAAAAACAGAATGGTAAAACGAATTGTCGGAGAGGATGAGGAAGGAGACCAAGAAAAAACCCAAGACTGCTAGAGAAGAATCCCTTTCCATTCTAGACCCGAGCCACTCCGAACATCCTTCAGACTTTTCAAGACATTTAGAGACATTAGTGTCATACTAATCGCACTTCATCATCACTCTTCCTCTCTCGATGTTCTTTCTTCTTTTTGCTAGGAAAACGGGCATTGTTTACTTGTTATTTATTGTCTCACAAACGTGTTTCAATGAAAACCATGTTTGTAATTTGTTAACAACGGCTTTTCTGTATTCTTGAGGTTGCTAGACAATCTAGCCGTCAGAAAAATTACGTCAACCCCGCCTTCGTGGATCTTTCAAACACAGCGCGAGCACAGAAGTACTTGACAAAGCAAACAGTCAGATGAAAATTTGGTTGTCGCAACCACAACAGCCGCAACAAGTACTGTGATTAGTAGTCACACCACATTAGGCTCCGTGACTAGCATAGGACCACACCCCGAAATTTGTGTACAAATTCACCTACCCCAGAAGCAGCGCCTCATCTAAGGAAAACGACATCAGTGCACGACTAGCGAAGCCATGGTCAGCTATCAATAGGTTATCGGTCATATGAAAGTTAGAATTCTTCGATGAAATAAAGCTCAATTTTTCCAAGCAGGATGCATGATATGGATGATGACAAAGCGTATAGAGAAAAAGCTTGACGGCACAAGAATGCTACGAGCTATATTGAACAAATTATGGAAGCAACATCCCACAAAACAGCAGCAGTACAGCCACATACACCCCTCTACAGCGATCCAAATCAGATGAACAAGACATGAGGAACTGTATTGAGGAGCAAAGTCAAACACATAAGTGACGTCCTCCTGTGGACCCCATCACACGGAGGAGCATATGTTGGATTACCAGCTAGAAGTTATCTACAACAGTTCTGTATGGGCCGAGGATGTAGTCAATAGTACAAGCCGAAAGTGATGGATGATAGAGACGAATGACAAGCGAGAGTCAGGAAAATTTGTACTAGCAGCACGATTTGATAATATGTATATATCAGTGTGCATATGTGTGCACATTTCTGTGCGTGTTTTTGCACTCAACTGACATCAAAATTCATTACATCTTATTAAATCCTTAAAACAAAAGTAAAAACAAAAATGAAGATATTTAAATCTCAAGACTTGATATATTTGAAATCACGTACATTTATTAAACTTTGTTTGAATATGTCACAGATGCCTCAAGATACTTATGTGACACTATGTAGATGGTCCGCCAAGCAGACGATCCCTTTGTCTGTTTTGGCGCGAAACCAGACAAAGGGTTTGGACTCGAGATCTCAACGCAACCGGAAGTAGGCAAGGGAACGCCAGTCAGGGAGTTGGAAGAAAGAACTGCGAGAAGTGAGTTGGCGACGGGAGACACAGGGTGGCAGTTGGGCAGTCGACACCGGACAGCAGAGGAGAACAGTCGGCACTAGATAGAGTCCAGCAGCAGTGAGGGAAGACCAGTCAAGATGAGTCAGCATTCTTCGTAGTTTGTGAAAGTTTCGCAAAAACTACGTGTCAGCGATAGTCTACATATGCACACAGAATGCAGAGTGTTACAACTTAACCTTCTAGCACTTGAGTTAACCCAAGCCTTCGTTTGTTCTTTGTTCTTTTTCTCCCACTCCCTTGATTGTATTTCTTGTGGCCATAAGGAAATGTGCGATACCCCTATAAGAACCACTAGATGATCACCGGCCAAGAAGTGAAATAGTGAAGAAGTTGATGTAACAGGGGCGGGGCGAGTGGGTATCGTCACATTTATAGTATTTGCTGTCACTTAAGTGGTCAATATTGAACAGGATCAACTTTGCTTAACCCAGTGATATGTTGAGAACTTATCTTTCAGTTTGAGTTGACATATACGTTAACACACATTACATATTGTTGTATTTACCAATCCTGCATCGCACGCAGGTTATGACACAAGGTCAGCTTTTAAGCAGGTTTAACAGTTCTGAAATCCGAGTTTCCTTTCTTCTTGACTGGTTTGCCTAAACAAGGCTAAAGAACCTACTCTACCCTTCTATTTACCCTTAGCTGGAGGAAGAATAATTGGATTTATACCTTTCCCGAGGGTATTAGAGCAATGGAAGTATAGAGGTGCCCGTGGTGTAATGGTTATCGTCGTAGGAAATGAACACGGTGACACGAGTTCAAATCCTGGACGAGACTGATTGCGTTTGATATAGCATTAGTACCCTTGGGAAAGGTATGAATCCAATTATTCTCCCTCCAGCTATGGGTAAATAGTAGAGCAGACTAGGTTCTTCAGCCTTGGTGAGACAACTCGTCTCGGAGAAGGAAAACTCTGAATTCAAACCTGTTAAACTCCGCTTAAAAATTGACCTTGTGTCATATCCTTCCCTAGCGGAAGATTTGGTAAATATGTATTAGTGCAATGTGAAATTAAAACAACCTCATCCGGGTTTTGAACTCGTGTCACACTGTTCATTTCCTACGACGATAATCCTTACACCACGTGCATTTAATTACATATTATTGTATGTGTGTGAGGGTGCATGTTGCATGTTGTGTGTATGTGTATCTGTACATTGTGTGAGTCTGAATGAGTTCATATGTATTCACCCAACCTCTTCAGCACAGAAAAGATGTGACACAAGGGCAATTTTCCAGTGGATTATGGTTGAGTTGAATACAGCGTGTTTTTCTTTTAGACGGGTTGTCATACCATCGTGAAAGAGCACAGTATTTTCTATCATTTATCTATTGCTTGTAAAGAGATGCTTGCTTTTTCAAATAGCAGAGATGTGACGTGAAATGCAAATAGACGCATTCTAGATTTGAACTCGGATAGCCGAGTCCATTTCTTACGAAGATGACCAAACACGCTCAGAGCATCCAATATGTGTATAAGAGTTCAAATACCTACAGCTATCACTTACTGAGCTTAGCTTAGTTTTGCACAAGGCCAGATGAATGACATACCCTGTTAGAATCGAAGTCTCTAATGATGCTCTCCGAGTATCGCTTGCTAACAATCATTCCTTAATAAACACCCTGAAAACTAAGCATAACATTAATTTAGCACAAGGACTGAAGAATGGGAGACCTGGTGATTTGGTTTGGTTTTATGGCATATAAACGAATTTAAAGCTAAATCAATTTTTATACAAATAAACACTTTTATCTAAAACAATTTAGTTTAACATGAACATAGTTTTTTTGTTTACAGACAATTAAATGTAAAAACAGTTCTTTTTCAAACAATTCAGTTTAACCTCAGTACGCAGTTTAGTTCTATTTGATCCATAGGTATGACTCTATCAGGTACTACCAGAGTGAACCAGAGAGCAATGGCAATAAAGGGGTACTCTGCATTCCCCAAAGCTCCAGCATTACTTGAGTCTCACCATCACATTGTTTAGTGTCATGTCAAGGACACTCATTGGGGGGAGTCTTACCGCTCTCCATCGAAACAGTCGGTGTACTCTGCAGCTACAATCTACTGGGCCACGAGACCTTGTGAGGATCCAACTCTGTAGCAATAAATTTAACTCTGACAATGATATTTTGTTTGTCTCAACATTAAATGGAATGGAAGGTAGAATAGTTAGAAATGTAATTTCAAAAGACACTCATGTTGTTTTTATATATATATATATATATATATTAAGCCGTAATAAGACCTCATGCAGACTATTGTACCCAAGCTTGGGATTCAGTATGTAGATATAGAAATTGATTGCAATACTGAGACTCGAAAGCATGCAAAAAAGAGTGACAAAACTAATAAAATTAGTAAAAGATTACAGTTATACGGAGAGAGATTAAAGGAATTAGAATTTACTACTTTACTAGACAGAAAGAATAAAGAGATAATCCCATTGAAACTTTCAAAAGGATTTATGGAATTTCCAATTAAGTGTACCAATTAACTAGATTTTTTGCTAAATGAATAATATATTCT
Organism: Sepioteuthis lessoniana; assembly: GCA_963585895.1. Lineage (NCBI taxonomy): Eukaryota > Metazoa > Mollusca > Cephalopoda > Myopsida > Loliginidae > Sepioteuthis > Sepioteuthis lessoniana. Next base: position 67,044,780 of record OY757927.1, on the reverse strand, counting down.
AGAAAAAATTTAACCAATTAGATCATTAATAGCAAAAGTGTGAAATGTTTTTAGATCGTATCAGAAGCTTTTAAATCAATAATAAGAAAATACATTAAGATTACATTTAGAGGACTATCGGATACCTTACTTAATAATTGATCCGTATATAGATATTGTGTTGATAATGTATGGGTTTTGTATAAAAAAAAATAATAGCTTGCTGAGAGAAGATTGTAAAAAGTGGAGATGTCCATGGAGGCAAAACAAACAAACAAATGAATAATAATAATTCGTCTGCAAGACTAACTTACCATTACCACGATAGATCTGATCAAATACTTACTTTTGGTTCTATTGTATTTCTTGACTGGGGGGATAATTTTGGTATTGTGGCTAACGTTCTGGGCTGCGACATTGTAGTTTACGAGTTCGAACTTCAGTCACGCCATTACGTTCATTTTCGGACTTAAAATCTTTGGAAAGGCATGAATCCCCGATATTATCCTAAGTATGGGTTCAATGTTTAACTATTCAAGGATAGGTTTGGCATTGAATAACCAAAGAAGTTTGATATGCCATTTAAAAAACTGTAACCGATTTGTTGCCTCTGTTAGGTTGGACTAATTTGCTTTTCCTTTATTTTTTTCTTTTATTTGTGAGTGTGTCCTTCCTAACATTTTTTCACATTCTAGCAGCGATGACCCATATTGATAAAACATCGTTTCTGCAAGATCACTCCGACACTTATTTGCAAATATTTTTTTTTTAATGTTTCAACTTCGTTTATTTTTTCATTCTTGCTTTTACAGCATTTTTACCCTGTATTTTTTGTTATGTTTTTTATCTAATATATTTTTACTTTTTTTCTGCCGTTTTTTTTTCTCTTTTCAAGCATTTTCCTTTTTTGCCTCTCACTATCAATTTCCAAATCTCTCCAATATCAGAGATAGAGTGATAAGGTGAGAAACTTGATGAAGGCGAAAACATTCTTGAAAAAAATGTCATGTGTGGAGAAGTACACAGGTTAGAAAAAATAGTTGGACTATTTGTTCTATGTGCTAATTGATTGAAAAATACTCTTCAGGTTTTGACGAAACAAAGGCAGAACGGTATTTAATGTATAATTGGATGGCTTTTTCTTTATGTATATTAAGTCAGAGGTGTACCTCGTGGGATTTGAAGGCTTTTGAAGGTCAGGGGCTAAGGACAAGGCTTTGTTGCCGTAAATATCTGACTCCATATTTTGGTCATATTATTTTACCCCACGTTGACTGGCCGGCGCAATGCCTAGCCCAAAGAAAGTCCCAAAAGAAATATACAAAAAGAAAAGATAGAAATAGATAAGAGACGAAAATATTTCTTCTATACTTTCCTTTAATTATTGGGTGAAGGAACTAACCAAACGCTACGTCCCAGGATATAGCGTGGTGCCCAAAACACCAGACAGCAAAATAGTGTTGTTGGTTCGACGGACACTGCCTGGAAGAGAAAGATGATATCGTCTCCTACTTTAAGAGGAAAATCCTTTTTTTCTTTTTACGCATGCGTCATCTCCTTTTCCGTTAGAGACCACTGGGAGTTTCTTCTAATTTAATAGTTTTCTTTTTATCAATTTATTCATTTTTTTTTTTAATTTAATTTTTTTATTTATTTATTCGTTCCCTACAACTTTTACGGCATATCCCATTGCAATTCTTACGGTCATAACCAACCAAGCAAGATGGTGCTTGGTTGGTTGTGTTTTACAGCATATCAACTCTTATACGTTAGCTAATGCCAATTCCTGTTAATACATATGTATCAAATATATATTTTCCAAAACCTCTACAGGAACAGGAATCAACGCAAAATCAATTTTAAGCGGAATTTATTAGGTTTGAATTCAGAGTTTTCTTTCTCGTAGTCTAGTTGCTAAAAGTGGGTGGAAGAACCAAGTTTGATCTGTTATTTATAATCTATTATTAATCCTCTATTATTATTTTATATACCAGGCCATTGGCTTATGAGTATAGTGTTCACCAACGGTCCAGGAGACCGGGGTCTAATCGCAGGTTGAGTCATATCAAGGACTCAAAATAACGGCACTTGATGCTGCATTGTTTAGCCCTCAACAATATAAGTTAAGGATCAAGGGTAAAGTGTAGCAATCCCGGGAATGGAGTAGTGCCCTCCCCTACCCCTAGGTGTAGTATCTATCGAAAAGGGAGCCTTCAGATCACCCTCGACTAAGGTCGCCAACTTTACTTACTTATTATTCATTTAGAGATGGCGCGAGAATGATTGGATTCATACCTTTCCCAAGAGTAGTTGCGTTTTGGGAAATCTAAACGGGCTCGTCAAAGATTTGAACAAGTGTCGTCAGTTGCATACCCCACGACTTTCACCATTACACCAAGAACACCAACAAAATATATTAAATATATATGATTTGTAAACGTACAGTTTGTGGGTGACAATTTTTTACGTACTAAGACTCATCTATCCACAAACAATTAAATACTTTCATGTATTGCTTGGGCTAACTCTTATTTACACAATTAAATGGTTTCAAGTATTTCCAGCTAATTGTAACCGTCTTATTTGCCACATTTATATGGTTTCAAGTTTATTAAACCATTAAGCACTTCTATTTGAACCATAGTTAAAGTATCGCTTACACTATCACTTTTATTTACACACGGTTAAATGTTTTAAAGTATTAGCTAACATTGATAGCTTTATCTTCCAGTTATATGGTTTCCTGTGTATTAAATGATTAAGTTGTTTTATTTGAACCATAATTTGGCCCCAAAAATGTACCATCACTTTGATTTAGAATGGACTTGGGATTACTGTCAATGAAGGGGTACTCTAAATTCCCGAAATCCCTAGGACATCCAGTCCTTACCATCAGATAGTATAGTATCATATTCAAGATAATAATTGGGAACTCTTACCCCGTTGCAGAGATACATTGGGTGTATTTTATAGCCCCAGCCAACTGGGCTGAATAAAGACTAGAACGCAAGATAAGTAAAAACGAATTTATGAGTCATGTTGTACAATGGTCTCTTACACATGAACGAACCAAAGTTAGCCAACCTTCAAAAATTTACAATAATCAGTTCCGTACAGACACCAGGTGCCATCTTGATAACTTACCAATCGGTAGGAATGGCGTGAGTGTGTCAAATCCTTACAGTCAACTCGTGTTTATGATCATGATATATTTATATAACTACCAAAACTGTAATCTGGCATTCTCTTAATCCGATAAACGAAATAAAACGCTTTCATCCCATTTATATGTTTGTATTTCTTGTCACTCAATTATATGCGCAGTAATCCGAAATTTCGAGCTATATTTAATGTAAAAATCATTTGATGGAATTTGCATTCTATTTGCTTTATATATCTGTCTCAGTTGGGCTCCTTACGAGATGTAGTTGTTCGTTAACGGGGTTTCTGATCATAGTTTGAGAGTTCGATCTCAATGAGTTCCCCATACTCCTGATATTGTCCCAGACTATGATTAGCTTATTAAATGTCAATCTAGGGTACACATTAGGTAATTCAATGTTTTTTCAGCTCAATTGGCGGGGTTTGTAGGATTCGCCGACTGCATCTTTCCAGAGGGGTAGGACCCCACACCAAGGTGTGTCTTGAATATGATACTAAATCGCGTATCATATAAGACTCCATTCCTAGATATTTGGATAGTATGGAATCATCTGGCAGTTACGAAGACTGCATCTTCTTAACTGCCAGATGATTAGTAGGGTGTATTCCAATTCCTGCTGTAGCTGTTCCAAAAAAGTATGGAACCTTATTGAATGCACCACGTATATTGTCAGCAAATAATGTTGCATAAAATTTCAATCAGATAATGAATATCGAAACTCTATAAAGGTTAATGAGTGCAGTTTAATTACGAGAACAACGCAACGGTTAAGGTCGTAGTAAATGTCCTCGGTGAGACAAGTTCAAATCCCAAGCAAGGTTCTTTACTTTAATTGTAACACCACAGCAGCAAATATAATAAGGGTGACACTTTGAATAGTTGGATAGACTTGAATAAATCACTAATCTTCCAAGTCCTAATAGCACAAACATTTTCTACCGATCGCCGTTCTGCTCAACAAGGCATCGCCAAAACATCACTTCAGAAGATTCTGAAACTTGATTTGAAAACACAAGATTCAAATGGTCCAAACTTTATTTCCCCAGTGAATAGTTGTAACACTTTGCAAAGTACAAGACAGACTGAGTTGTTTCGATAGATACGAAAAATGTTGATAGTCTGCAACATTCAACATCATCATCATCATGTAATGTTGCTAGCACGGATTTCCCTAACTCTCTTTCGGTATTCGTCACTATCATCCATCGCTTCCGGGAGGTCTTCTAGACTACGTCCTGTGTCCGATTAAAGCTGTTGTAGATAAGTTCTAGTTGGTAGTCCAACACTTGCACGTCCATTTTACAGGTGTCCATAGGATAACCATATTTACCAACCCCTCTGCTCGGGCAGGATATGACACAAGGTCAATTTTTAAGCGGAGTTTAAGAAGTTTAAATTCATAGTTTTCCTTCTGCTAGACTAGTTGCCTCACCAAGGCTGAAGAACCTAGTCTGCCCTACTATTTACCTATAGCTGGAGAGAAAATAATTGGATTCATACCTTTCCCAAGATTATTAGTGCTATGTGAAATGCAATCAGTCTCGTCCAGGATTTGAACTCGTGTCGCCGTGTCCATTTCCTAGAATGATAACCATTACACTACGGTCACGATCTATATCCTATGTCCATAGGATAACGTCGCTTATGAGTTCCTCCTTACTTCTCCAGCAGTGTCCTGCTGTCTTGTTCCTCTTATTTTGAAGATTTTAGAGATGCGATGTACAGCTGCTGTTTTGCAGAATGTTACTTCTAGGATTTTTTCAACATACCTCGTAGTATTCTAATGCAGATCCCGTCTATCTTTTTCTCTTTACGCTTAGTCAACGTCCATGTGGTGCATCCGTTTAGTAGAACTGACATGATAGCTACTTAGAAAAATAGTTTTATTCAACATCGTCATATGAAACGAGAGAGAAATAGAAGGGAAGATATCTTCTGCTACTTAGAAACGCATAGAGTTTCATAGGTGGCAGATGAGACTAATACACCGACTTCATTTCTTTATCCCGACCAACCCTCACCCACAAAGGGTTGCTCGTCTACCGACTGGACTCGACGCAAATTCACCGACCAGCTGCGTCCTTGCGACCTCCGACCAACCATGTCTGATCCAGCTTATATTTTATTCTATTTAACTTGTAAACTCCTCTTGTCAAAAAAAAAAACTTTCCAGTCATATGTCATTACTTAATCCTCAGCTGGCGAAATACGTATCTTTAATATATAATTCCACCAACGGATTTCAAAAACACCCTGTCAATTTCATATCCTGCGCTTCGGTGCGACATGTGAACGCATTAGACTTTTGAATGCGACATACACTTCAATTCAATTTTTTAAAAAACTAACTCACAGTTTATCACTTGAAATAAAACGATTAACAAATATAATTAAATAAAACCCTTAATTATGCCCTTAATAAATAAGCTATCACTTATTTCTATGCAAACTACTTGAAAATAGTAGAGCACCTAAGGCTATGTAAATTCGGTTAGACAACGGGTGTGGAAGAAGACATCTCTTAATTTAAAAGCGTAGTTTGACTCTGTTGAGGGCGTTAGGTATATAATTCTCCAATGATATATTTGCCACATTTGAAAAAAAAAAGTCGATGCCGAAGTGTACGATATTCACGATTAACGCCATGTGCGAAATGGACATACAATGTCCACAACAATAGAACATATAAAGAACATAGGAATCTCGGAATTCGAAAACACGCAACGACTTCTTGTTCAGGTACGAAACCTTTTTATTAACTTTGAGTTAAAGGTTTCGACGTAAGGAGGAGAGACACAATCTTCTATGCTGTCTTATTCATTTGGCCCCCAATTCGAGCGGCCCTCATAGGGCGCACGCTCGCCCCGCGTCCGCGAGCTCCAAAAGTCGATCCTTTTCGCTTGGCGTCTAGCTTTTGTCTTTCTTTAAATTCTCACACAAATCTCCGCGCGCTTCCGGTGCGTGACGTCACCCGCACCCTGTTTCGTCTCGGACTATTATGACATCTGATTGACACCTCTATCCGCATGCGCGCGCCCGCGTTAACACCTGCCTCAATGTTGCACCTAACTAACCCATGTGCTGAGCCGAAAGGTTCTCAGCCTAACTAAACTCAAAGGCATGAACTGAAATCCCTCGGTTATTATATAATAGAAGCTTACGGACAGGCAGATCACTCACCCACCCCCCAAAAAGCATCGAGGTAGTGAAGGGTGAGCTAAAAATGGTTTTACTAATTAAGTTACCTTTTGTAAGACTGTCTATTATGTGCAGTTCTAATATGACAGTGGGGATGAGTCCACGGGATGTAATAGCTAAAGTGTTGGACAGCGGCCTCTGAGTACGTGATTTCGAACATAATTCGAACAATTACGTTCACTTTCGGACTAATACCCATGGGGGAGGGGATGAACACCTTTTACTCTCCAGCTATGAATTAAATAACATCACTGATGTAGATTTTACAAGGTTGACTTTGGTATTAAAAGATCTACGGAGATTAATAAAGAAACCAAACCAAACCTTATATGAGAGGAGCCTTGTATGCATTGCGGAGTGGTAAGGCCACTTCTCTAAAAATAAGTGTCGAAGTTATGACACTAAATTGTATTTGATAGTCAGGCCCCAAACTCAAGGAGAATTGGAAAATGTGTAGTATTCTTTCATTCCCATTACTCTTAGATCCGCTCTGCGGTAGACTGGTTGTTCTTGTTAGGGTTCCAACTATAAACCAAATAAATCAGTATAACATAACTACACTGTTTAGTTCTATTTGACCCATATATAAAAGACCCTATTATGTACTACCACTCGAGGATAGAGTGGACCTAAGAGCAATGACCAGGAAGGGTTACGTCACATTCCTCAAATCTCCAGCATTAATGGAGCCTCACCATCACATTGTTTAGTGTTATATCCAGGACACTCGTTGGAAGAGCCTTACCCCTCAGCAGAGATGCAGTCGGTGTATTCTACAGCTCCAGCCGAATGGGCCAGTATTCGATTGGAATACTTGGTATCGTATACCTGTGTAAACTAACGATCGTACGAGGATCATTAAATAAGTTGCCAGACTTTTTTCGTATGAGCACTTCTATTGATAGTACACACATGAAACTCTAGTTCCCATCGAAGTAATCTCCTCCCGTTGCAATGCACTTGTTGTACCGTTCCAACAACTTCTGAAAGGCCCCATTGAAGTCCTCTTGTGTGAGCGTGTCTACGACCTTCGTCACAGCCTCTTTCATCTCCTCATTTGTCTCATAACGACAGCCTCAGAGCTTAGGGAATAATCAAAAGTCACAGGGAGCAAGGTCTGGACTATTGGGAGGGTAAGGAACTGTCTTGTATTCCAATTCCTGCTATAGCTGTTCATTTGAACTTGAAATCATAGAAATCGGTAAGTCATCTCATAAGATGTATAGCAATGACATGCTGAATTTTCAAGAGTCTACGGCAATTTTAAATGCCTGTACAAAAAAGTCTGGAAACTTATTGAATGCTTTACATTTATATATGACAATATAGTTTATTCCAATCAAATGAATCAAATTTTGCTATTAATAACCAATACGGAGTTGATATACCATTCAGCAAATATACCAAACTAATGTCACAGGAATTCAAGTATAATCAACGTGAGATCGAATCTTTTATAAACTATTTCTTTATTTTCGATTCACCCTTTCTACGATCAAAAAATCAATTAAAAAATATGCAAAAATATAGAAACGAGATTTTAAAAAAAATGTTCACTAATAGAACTAAATTGCATACTTATTCTATACTGAACTGCTTGAAATAGAACTGTTTTTGACATTGCAACTCTGTACTTATGCTATACTGAACTGTCTGAAATAGAGCAGTTTTTTTTTTTTAAAGAACTAAACTTTGTACTTATGGTAAACTGATTGGTTTAAAATTTAACTATTTTGACATTTAACTGAACTGTTTTGACATTTTACTTTTTGTAAACCAAAAGTATACTTATACTAAACTAAAATGTTTAAAATTGAATTCGGCTTTAAATAACCCGAAAAGGGTTGATACGCCGTAAAAACCAACCAACCAAATCTATCTATCAAAATCGTTCAAATTAAAAACATACTTTCATTGATTAAAAGATTTTTTTAAGAAATGCTGTAAATTTCTGCATCAACATTATAATGATGTAGTCAAACAAATAACTATCCAGGGACATTTTCCTGCCCTTTATGTCAAATAATTCTAGTTTAAATATCCCAAAGAGAAAGACAAAAGGAATATAGCCGAAACAGACAAACTTCGACTGGTTTAAATCCTTTGACCTTACTGACCCCACGATTCTGACCGGCCACTTACTAATGCCATGCCTCACTGACCAATCTGGACTGTTTGAATTTTCTCTTTTGGAAGGGGTTTGCACATTGGGATGTTACAGTCCTCTGACCTCTGTGACCTCAATCAAAAAAGCTATTATATAGGGTCCAGGTGCCCAGGAACCTTAACTACACAATCTATTGTTCTTGTTACGCGCCACGACCTTTTTTTGTTTTGTTTTGTTTGATCGTTGTTTGGGGAAAATGAGAATGGTGTTGGGTGGAGCTCGTCACTACTGTTTACTGTGTTGGAAAAAGAAAGAAATTATTGTCCTGGTGGCCAGTTTGGGAACTAGCCTGGCGTAAACGACGTCTGCTCAACTTACTTTTCGAATTGTTCTTATTCTGTTGTTTTTCGAATCGATTCTGACGGAGTGAAATTCGATTTGGGCTAGAGATAAAAAGATTATTGGAGATTCAGTCAATTGATTGTTTGAGCCGACACAAAAGACTTTTGCTAAGTTCTTACACTAATGGCTCAAAGGAGAAAGTCAAGAAAAGTGAAATCTAACATACGGTAATTTCTTCGAGACTACATTCTATCAAATTTTTCACTCTAACTGGGGCGTCATTTTTGGGAAATATAAGGATGAATCCCTGTTGGAGAATAATGACAGTGTTAAGAACAAGGCCGACCTTTTATAACCCTTTTATAGGGTTATGGATTATTGTATGATGTCCTGTACTGCGTTAGTTCAGAAAATTACTAGACTCAATGAATGAAGACAGAAAGAAAAAAGCCCTTAAAACCATGCGAAGATATGTTATTTCTAAATACTGATTCCTGTGTGATTAAACCGTCAGAGAATTCAAGAAACAGGGGAAGGGTTTCCGTGGCTAATATCTTTAACTGCGACCACGTAGAAACTGAGATTGAAATCCACTTGTGCGATTATGTTCAATATTAGACTAATACCCTTGGGAAAACTATTACCTTTCTTATTCTCTTAGTTAGGGATTAAATAGCAGCACAATTGTTCCTCTCTAAGGATGGGTTTGGTAATAAATAAACCACAAAATTTGCTATGCCAGTAAGTAAAGAAGAAATGTTCTTTTCAAGTGAGATAATTTTTTAAAAAATTCCTTTTCATCGAATTCAATTGATTATTGGTTTTAGTGGTTGTGCGGACTTTCAATAATGAGTTTGAAATTTTTATTGATTTAAATATTGAATATGAATTTTTAAGAAAATATGTAAGATTTTAAGAAAATATTTAGTACAAAGTCATTACCAGTTTCTGGCACTTGTTAAAAAGTTAGATACAGCTTTATCAAATTATACCTTTTAATGAGAGAGTTAAAATAAAAGTATTCATTATATAAAGGTATGACATTCTATACACTATCTATCTATCTATCTATCTATCAGTTTGTATGTATGTATGTATGTATGTATGTATGTATGCATGTGAGAGCGCTTAGGTGAGTGAGTAGGTGTGTGTGTGTGTGTGTGAATGTGCGTGTGTGTGTGTGTGTGTGTGAACACGACAAAACAAATGCAAGGACGCTCATTATTCAAAAAATATATTAAAAAATAAATAAAAATAGATAGATAGATAGATAGATAGATACATACATACATACATACACACTTTCTTCCATATAAAGTGCTGGTCAGCTACTTGGACAAGTAAACAGACTTTTATATATACATATCTTTTCCCTCTGAAATCATTTATTTTAGTCGTTAAGTGTGTATATGTAAACAAAACAAAAGTGATGCATATGTGTTAAAATCCCTTCGTTCACGGTGAATTTGCTGGTGGCAGTAGAATATCCGGCTGGCATGAATTCAGCCTGGTTTCAATCCCAACTTCAAGCATCTCACAGGTCTAGCCCCGCTGATGAGTTGTGATACAATGAAACAGTCTGTCTGTGGATGACAATATATATATATATATATATATATATATATATATATATATATATATATATATATATATGGAGAGTGCATGTGTCTACTGACCACTTAGGTATACATAGGGATAAAAACATGATGGTACTCAGCAATATATATATATATATAAAGAGAGACAGAGAGACAGAGAGAGAGACAGAGAGAGTGGGAGAAAGAGAGAGAGAGAGATGGTATTTTTACATGCATGTATGCACTAAAACATATGCGAACAGCTACGCTGACCTTCTTCAAAACATGTACACACCTTTCTCTATAGTGTTACTAAAAAACAAATCTCTGTCAAACGATTGAATTGAAAATCGATATTTGTTTTTTCTTTGATTTCACTTGTTACTTCATTGGATTTTATATATATTTTTCTATTTTCTATAATAATGATAAGAAAAGAAAAGTCGACTTGATGTCTCACCAATCCCAAAATTCTTTTCAACTCCTGCGAAATCTTTCGGTCCAAACTGCAACTTGAGATATCTTGCTTCATTAAACGATGCCAGACCGATAATGGCTTACCTCCCCACGTGACCATTCTAACCTATCAAATCAACTAATCGACTTCTTACACCTGGAAACTTCTACAATCTTAGTCGATCGCCATCTTTAAACATAAAATTCTTTATTTTTCTTTCTTTCTTTCTTTCTGTTTTTTTTTTTTTTTTGATTTTGAAGGAAAACTGAGAGGAAAATAACAAACTATAGGAGACAACAACATCTTTTTTCAGCTAGAAAGGCAAATATTAAAAAGAGATTAAAAAAAAACTCTGAAGAACAGAAAAGGAAACTTTAAAATGAATAAATTCTGCATTTCATAACTGAATATTAGTGTTGTTGATGCTAATGATGATGTTGAGTCACGTCCCGACTCACGAAGTTCCAATATTCGAATTAGTATAACCAATGATACACTAATACTGAATAAACAGAAGGAAAGTCATGATAAGCACTATTTACGCTCCAAAGAAGTTTTAGTTCATGCATCATCATCATCATCATGTCGTGCCGCCAGCACAGATATCCCTGACCCCCTCTTGCCACTTTTCCCTATCGTTCATCGCCTCTGGCAGGTCTTCAGGGCTACATCCCGTATCCTCATATAGCTGCTGAATGTATGTTCGTGCTGGTCGACCTGCTTTTGCCCGGCCATATGTGGGGGTCCATAGGATTACATCACTTATGAGCTCGTCCCTACATCCCCAGCAGTGTCCTGCATTTCTGGTTCGTCTAACTTGGATAGTTTTCGTGATGGGAGGCAGGTGGCCGTATAGTTGATGTCTTGTGGAGTGCTGCCGCCAGAACTTGTTTAATATTGCTCGCAATATTCTTGTGTAATTGCCGTCTAGCTTCTTCTCCAGCCGTTCTGTTAGCGTCCATGTAATGCATCCATACAGCAGTATCGATAAGACAGCTGCCTGGAAGAAACTCTCAGTCGAGGGTAGCCCAAGTCTCTCTTTTAGATAGCTACAACACCAATATGTAGGGGAAGGATCTACTCCTTTCTCTTGATTGCTCCACTTTACCCTTGACCCCTACCTTATAATGCTGAGTGTTAAGCAAGGAGGCATCAAGTAGCATTTTTTGAGTCTTTGGTATTTCTCGACCTGGGATTGAACCCAGGGTCCTGGGCCACTGGCAAACACTCTAACCATTATGTCAATGTCTGGTTAATAGACATACATAAAGAATTAACAAGAACTATACAAACGTCGTCTCACAGGTAAAAATGTACTCATATATATTTCCATGAACAAGCAGTATATGAAAAGGGGTACAAAATGTGCATAGTCATTGTAGCTTTTGTTTTCTCTCTGTTCACTGACCTTCGGTTATCAACGGTTGGTTTTCAAATCTTTATTAAAGCTACAAAACTGAACTCTGATTTTTATAAATAATTATTTGTTTTTTTTTGTTCTCTCTTTGTAATATAATGTTAGTAAATATTTCAAGTAATTTTTTGTAACCTTTATAGTTATTTACGAAGCTCTTTGCTTGGATGTGGCACAAGGCCGGATGAATGGGGCACCCAATGAGACTCGAACTCACTCGTGTAGGTTTGCTAGTCAAGCTTGCTAACCGTTACACCACCAAAGGTGCCCTTATGTAACATTTATAAATGTCATATATTTCTGCTTCTCTCACGAGAAGAAAACAGATTGGCACACACACACACACACACGCGCACGCACGCACATATAAATACACATATATATACACGTAATATATATATATATATATATGAAAGTTACTTACCATTACATGCGTAGATATACGTATATATGTATGTACGATTGACAGTATATACACAAATATTCAAACGCCCACGAGCTGAGGGAGACATACACACCAATCCAATCCAATCCAACACCACCGACACAAAAGAATTACCATATTAACAGTTTTTTTTCTTTTCCTTTGTTTTTTTTTTTTTTTTTTTGGAAAACATTTCATTCTACATGATAAATGCATAAAGCATGAAACCTGGTTTTGGTTTGGTTTGGTTTGGTTTGGTTTTATAACACATCAACCATTGTAGGTTATTAAAGCCAAATCTATTTTTAACATATTAACAGTGCAATGATTATCGTCGCAGGATATGGACACGGTGACACAAGTTCAAATCCTGGACCAGACTGATTGTATTTCACATAGCACTAATACCCTTGGGAAAGGTATGAATCCAAAATATTCTCCCTCCAGCTATGGGTAAATAGTAGGGCAGACTAGGTTCTTCAGCTCTTGGTGAGGCAACTAGTCTAGGAGAAGGAAAAATCTGAATTCAAACCTATTAAACTCCGCTTAAAAAATGACCTTGTTTCATATCCTGCCTGAGCGGAGGGGTTGGTAAATATGAACATATTAACAGTTCTGTTTCAAACAATTCAGATTAACGATAGTTTTTTGCTTACAGACAGTTAATTGTAAAAGAGTTCGATTTCAAACAATTCACTTTTGCAAAGAAAAACAGTTCAATTTCAAACAATTAAACAGCTCGATTTCAAACAACTCATTTCAGTGTAAGTATGCAGTTTAAATTTCAAAATAGTTCTATTTCAAACAATTCAGTTTAGTATAAGCACGCAGTTTAAATGTCAAAAAAGTCCCATCTCAACCAACACAGTTTAGTTCTATTTGACCAATAGATAGAACCCTATCAGATGCTACCATCCCGGACCAGAGTGAACCGGGGAGAGATGGCACTGAAGGGGTACGCTGCATTCCTCAAAGCACCAGAATTACTGAAGCCTCACCATTAGATGGTTAAGTGGCATATCTAGGACACTCATTGGGGAAGGATCTTACTCTTCTACAGAGAAGTGAAAGTGTGTCTTGTGTCTACAATAGCAGAGATAATATAAGGTCGGTTAAAGACTCATGTATACCAGGATATGTACATGCAAGGAAGAATATAGTACATTATCACTTAATTTTTAGTTGCTTCTTTCATAGCATTGTTTTAGAGTAGCTAACACCCCTTCAGATGGAATGACTCATAGCCATAAATAGACAACGATTAAGAACTTCGATAGTTTATTACTAAGTCTAGTAGATAGGGGACACTTTTGCCAGCTGTGGTATGAGCTGCACGGATCTGGTCGAGTGTGTCACGTCTCTAGATACGGCAGTCAGCCGAAGCTGCCTGGCGTGGGTGCCAGCGTGGCCAAGCATTCGTGTCACGTGGGCAAGACTGACATTCATCGAACCACATAGTGGCAGTCCTCTAAGCTCTAACTCTCCTCGAAAAGGGCTAGGTTTATCTCCAGGCGCCTTAGGCGCCCTTTTTCTTTTAGGGAAATGCCGGCGGGGTCCGAGGCATTTTTGGAACTACCGGATGGGTCTGGGCTATGGCCCTGCACCTGGACCCAACTTAAAATGCCTAGTGCCATACTCGTCTGGATGGTGGGACGGAGAAAGAATACCGTTGATTACTAAGTCTAGTAGATAGGGGACACTTCGGTCTGCTGTGTTATCAGATCTCATCGGTTATGTCACGTCTCTACATACGGTAATCAGCCGAGGCTGCCTGACAAGGGTAACGGGAAGGCCTAGCGTACATGTCCGGCGTCTGGGCTAGGTCCCTGCACTAGATCGACCTTAAAAAGGCTTTGTGCCACACTTGTCCGGATGGTGGGACTGTCAACAAATACCGTTGATTGCTAAGTCAATATTAAGCTGATTGATATTTGGATTGATTTTACTTCGTTTGGCTATACACCATTTTGAACCTCCTCTTTTTCTTGTAAGTTCTCTCTTTAATTGTTTGTAACTTATTGTACTGTGTTTTTTTTATGTATCCATAGGCGCCGGATGCTGGTGCTGAATCAATGTATTAAGTATTCATTCTTCTCTGTGTATCATTTACTTTGACAATACAAGACATATTTTTCTTTAATAAATATTCAAAAAATTTCCAAAAATGATCCCTTCTTCATAAAATACTTTCTCGTGGTTATGACTTAAGATCTGAACTTGTTAAGATCGATCAAAAAATATTTAAAAAATGACACGAAAGAAATATTCCTCATCGTCATCATTTTTGTTCATCTTCTCAATATACATACATATATAAGTAAGTAAAATTGGTGACCATAGTCGAGGGCGACTTGAAGGCTCCCTTTTCAATAGCTACTACACTACGGTGCAGGGGAGGGGGTTCCTCTTTTCCCTGGTTTTCTTCACTTTACCTTCGATACACACCTTATACGGCTGAGTTTTAAACAAGGAGGTATCAAGTACCATTTTTAAAGTCTTTGTTATGACGCGACCTGGGATTGAACCCAGGTCTCTCGGACCATTGGCGAACACCTACTCACTAGGTCAATGAGCCGGTATATATATGTATATATATACTAGCTGTACCCGTATTGGAAAATAAAACATATTAGAAATATGCATTTTCTTTTTTTTTTCCATTTTAACAAACTGAGCCACAGCAACGCGTGGCCGGGTACACCTACTAAGTATATAAAAACACTCCTGAACTCGAATAAAATGCTCTGAAAATTTTTAACAAATTAGTAGTATAAAACTGGATATTATCGGTTAGTAACAAACATTTACATTTTTATTTATATAAAAGCTGTTTGAACTGCAAGAGAAAAAAATGTCATATTGAAAAAAGAAAATAAAATATTTAGTAAACAATTCGTTTCTACTGAACCAACGAAATATGTTTTAAGAAAGAAAACTTTTCAATGGATGTCTTTCGTTGAAGTTAAACACACAAAAAAAATTTGTAAACAATTCGTTAGAAAAAAATTTACTTTCTACTGAACCAACGAAATATGGTTTAAAAAAGAAAACATTTAAATGGATGTCTTTCGTTGAATCTAAACATAAAAAATATTTTGGAGACAATTCGTTAGAATAAAAAAATACTTACAACTGAACCAGCGAATTATGGTATAAGAAAGAAAACTTTTTAATGGGTGTATTTCGTTGAATTTAAACACAAAAAAATATTTTGTAAACAATTCGTAAGGATAAAAAAAATTACTTACTACTGAACTAACGAAATATTGTTAGTGTCTCTGTTTAAGTCAACCGAAAAAGAAAGAAAAGTGACGAAGCAAAAAAAAAAAAAATAAGTCACGGGTAAAATCTTTGTAAAACGGAAGTTATTTTTTCGTGTCCGGCTTTTGTCAGAGAAAAACGACTTATTAAAAATATCTTTTTTTTAATTATTGTTATATTTTTTGATAATAAGTATATAAAAACACTCCTGAATTCCATTAAAATACTCTCTGAAAATTTTTAAACCAATTAGTGCTATAAAACTGGTGATTATCGCCTAGTAACAATCATTTACACACACACACACACACACACATATATATATATATATATATATATATATATATATATATATATGTATATTCGATACAAATTAAATTTTTCTCTGTGACTTTCGCAGAGTTTGCACGGCTCAGTCAACAAAAATCTGATGGTAGATCTCTGTTCAAGCCTTCCAGCATTCAATTTGATTTGCGTCTATTTTGAATAGCCTGAAAACAATTAATTTTATGAGATTAAAGTAATTTTTGCTTTAAACGAAAGCCAAACAATGTTGAGTGTACATTCATGGAAAAAAATGAAAAAATACTTTGCTAATTTCATTTTATTAAATCTGCCTAACTTATTGAACGAAACTCAGTATATATATAATTCTGTTTGTGTAAAAAGAACAGATCGTATAATTTGTAAATTTTTCAAACATATCTGAGAAAAAAAATTTGTAAAAACAGAAAAGACAAAAAACACACGTGCTACTTGAAAATAATCAAGAAGCACGTATGTCTAGTCTAAAGAAAAACACCAACAGAATTACCTAAGCTAAAATGTAAAAAAGTGCTCAATACAGGAGAGAGAGAGAGAGTGAGAGAGAGAGAGAGAGAGAGAGAGCTAATATGAAAATTATTCTTACATGACTACGAGCGAGTCAACCTAGGTTTCACCAAATGGATCTTCAGGATTGCTCCGTCCGTTACTTTGAGCCGTAACAATTGTTTGTTTTTTTTGTTTTGTTTTGTTTTTTTCATAGATATGATTATAAAGGACCCGCATTTTTTCAGTGATGACGAACCTCTTCAATTTCTTTTTGAATAGCTTCTTTTTTTAACGAATAAACTGATTTTAACTCTCCGATTAAGATGTGACGCCATTAGCTAACTTTTGAAGATTAACTGACTTCATGTTTATGAGGGCATCTCGGATGGTGTAATGGTCAGCAAGCTAGACTAACAAACCTTCACAAGTGAGTTCGAGTCTCATTGTGTGCCCCTATTCATTTGACCTTGTGCCACATCGGAGAAAAAGGCTTCATAAATTACTGACTTCATGGTTATGATTTCATATTATTTAAGGACGTTCATAGTACATGATCTTGACAGATTAGAAACAAAAATAATACCAATGTTTCTTATTGATTGACTGTACTTCAACGGTGCAATGGACTTGTCCAGCAGAGAACTGATTTAAGAAAGGCTGAATTGCGAAGAACATTGTCCAGCGCTATCAGTCAGACCCTGAAACATTCCTTTTTATGAAATTGAAGAAGTACAAATACAATAATAGGACTTGATGTGGGTATATGCATAAATATACTTGAAAACTAACCACATGTGCCAATTATCCAAACTTTGTTTAGAAAAGCATGGAAACCGAAGATTTTGCGGATGTTTTTTTCCTGTACAATCACACAAAACAAAAACAAAAACAAAAACAAAAAAATAGAAACTGCATATTTTATTAGTGTCATCGAAGGCAGACAAAATAGGGGTGGGCGAAATCAACAGTTACAGCCTAACAACTATAAATAAAAACCGAAGTATTTTAAAAATAAAAGGCAATCGGTCAGATGTTTGGGTTTTTTCTCGTCCACAAAAAATGTCACTTGTTTGTTAGAATGAAAGCTAACTAGTTTGTGAACCCTACCAAAAAAAAAAAATATATATATATATATATATCAAAACAAACAGTAATAAAGGACAAAATGCAGCAAACAACAATGCGTTTTTAAGCGACGAAACGTATAATGCTGCCACATTAAATCAAGAGATCAGACCGATTTGAAAAAGCATATCATTGTTTTTAGCAAGCTTGACATATAGATCAATAACAACTGAATAGTGATTTAGATATTCACAAGTTGTTCTATATTTGCAGCCTTGTGCCAAATAAAATCTACTAGTGCCATACTGGTTTGTGAGCAAGGTTAGCAGAGTATTATTAGTAAGGTTCATTCTCAATTCTAGGTTAGTGATAGAAAAACAATGTTTAGTAAATGAGAAAAGAATAATCGGAATAAAATATGGGTTTGACTTATAGGTACACCCTACTCCTGTTTCTTAATGTTTCTAACACCTTTTTTTTTGACTCCTTTTGCCCTGACCTGAGAATTAAAAAATTTCTTCTATTTTTTCGTACACATATGAACTGTAATTCCACATTTGCTGATCTGCAACCTCGAGTCTAACATGTATAAAGTCATCTGATGAGACTGAGAGTATAATAATATTCTCCGGCGAAATAAGTTTATAATGACAACGTAACCAGGTTTGAGTTTCCTTCTAATTGCACTATATATATATATATATATATATATATATATATATATATATATGTGTGTGTGTGTGTGTGTGTGTGTGTGTGTTGGTTTGGTTTGGTTTTATGGCATATCAAATATAATCAGTTTGTTGCATAGCCGTAATACATATACAACTATACACATATACATGCGGAAACAAAATCCACAATAATGACGAACGAACACGCTTCTTTAGAAAAATGTACCTCTCACACTTTATTCGAAAGGACGGCGAAAGGGTTACGAAAGGGTTGTGTGTGAGAGGTGAGTTGGAAACTGAACAGACTGCAACATATTGCCCCCCCCCAGTTTTTTCTGTCTTTAGCAACACTTCTTTCTCATTCTGCTGGGCTGCTCAACCGGGGATCCAGAGGGCCCCACTCTGCTGGGAGCTGGTTCTCACTGCGTCGAACTGCAACAAACTGTCTCAAAACTAACTGAACCTATTTGTGGAACCGGGTTATATAATTGTTTGACACCCACCTGCTTCTTGTGGACGTCAAATCTGCACCCAATTCAACCCGTCCACAGTCAAGGTTATACCCTGATATCTTCCACCGGATGGACCTGTTCCTTGATTGCCGGATGGGTCGAAGGTCAATATGTTACAGGTTATTTAATACCAAACCCGTTTTGTACATATAGATTAAAAATGTGATTTCTAAACACATTTTGTCGATTACTTTCTTAAACAAGACTGAGTTCATTGTTTTGCACTCAAGGAAATAATCTCACTCATTTCTATTTAATACGAATAATTTCATTCACTATTAATCATTAGTTGTTGTTTTTTTCTACTTACGCCAGTGAATATATATATGGAAGTAAATCATCATCATCATCATCATGTCGGGCCGCTAGCACAGATATCCCTGGCCCTCTCTTGCCACTTCTCCCTATCGTTCATTGCCTCTGGCAGGTCTTCAGGGTTACATCCCGTATCCTCACACAGCTGCTGAATGTATGTTCGTGCTAGTCGTCCTGCTTTTGCCCGGACATAGGGGGGGTCATAGGAGTACATCACTTATGAGCTCGACCCTGCTTCTCCAGCAGTGTCCTGCATGTCTGGTTCGTCTGACTTGGATAATTTTCGTGATGGGAGGTAGGTGGCCGTATAGTTGGTGCCTTGTGGGGTGTTGCTGCCAGGACTTGTTCAATATTGCTAGCAGCATTTTTATGTAATTGCCGTTTAGCTTCTTCCACAGCCATTTAGTTAGCGTCCATGTAGTGCATCCATACAGCAGTATCGATACGACCGCATCCGACAGTAGTAAGACAAGTAAGAATAAAAAAAATGATCCATCACCTGCTAAATTTTTTACGAAAGTCGACGATAAACATTTCGGTTATAATAACCTTCTTCAGGGCTTTAAATACATGAAAAAAGTCTTTTCAACGCTATTTCGCAATTTTAATCACACTTTTCATGTATTTAAATTCCTGGAGAAGGCTATTGCAACCGAAACGTTGAACGTCGACTTTCATAAAAATTCATCCAATTTGGATAATTTTGTTTTTCCTACTTTTCTTCATATATATATATATATATATATATATATATATATTACAATCACGTTATTTTGTTCTATTTCGAATTAATAAGACTGCTGTGCTCCTGATATGGGTTAAATAACACTATTACCGTTCTTCTACGAGAACAGCTTTGACATTAAATAACCATGAGGTTTGATATACCATTAAACAAAGAAATCAAACCAATATATATATATGTTTACCCAACTCGCTTGCTTGACTAAGATGCGGGGAGTTGAATACGTTTGAAATAAGAGTTTTCCTTTTCCCAAATTGGTTGTCATACCAAAGTTAAATAACCCAGTCTACCTGATTATTTACTGAATATTGGAGGGAGAATAGTCGGATTTATACCTTTCCCTAGCTTATTTACCCCATTAAAAATGCAAACGGTCTCCTGCAGTATTGGAACTCTAGTAGCTGTGTCCAATTCCGACGACGAGTACCATGAGACCACATAATGTATGCATGGGTATATATGTTTTATTGTTTGTTTGTTTTTGTGTGGGTGTATGTATCAGTGTGTGTGTGAGTGTGTGTGTGTGTCTAAATATTGCTGTGAAGACTCGAGCTCTTAAGAATATTCTTTTGAAAGCACTTGTTTGTATACGGCCAAACCACACGCAATATTAGGTGTATCAAGTCCTGGTACAAAGCAGATCACTAGCGGAATAGAACGTACCACACAATTACTGTCTATTGTATTCTCGTATTTCGCCAGAACTTACAAATGATGCAAAACAAATCTTTGTTATTCTAGATAGACATACAGACACACAAATGTAAACTTGCAAAAAAAACCCAAAAAAAACCCCCAAAAAACCCCAACAAAACAAACCAACCATATAGAGATAAACTGATAGATCTAAACATACCCAAATAGATAGATAGATTGATAGATAGATAGATAGATACATACATACATACATACATACATACATACATACAGACTTAGATAGATAGATAGATAGATAGATAGATAGATACATACATACATACATACATACATACACAGAAACAGACTTAGATAGATAGATAGATAGATAGATAGATAGATAGATAGATAGATAGATAGATTAGGTGACTAACAAAGTTCCTTGGCTTTGGTTGGAAACAATCTCAGAATAACATTTGAATTAAAGTTAAGAGTACAAAATGATCAATCGGAATACTTTTATATTTAGTTTCAATTATTCAAAAAACATGCCAGGACTCATACCAACACACAACAAGATTCCTTTGCATGAAACATACACAAACAGCTCCTGCTTTTAATTGGAGATCTAAGCTTCATTGCTTTTGGAATGAAAAACGTCTCCAACCAATACTTATCGACCCTGACAATATCCAAGTTAAAGAAGATGAAAAATAAGATTACGTCGCTGAAAAAAAAAAAAAAAAAAAAAAACACAGAGAAAAAAAGAAACAATTTCCGTAAAAATATAGATGAAAGATAAGGAATGCACTCATAAAAAGGTCCTTTCAAAATATATATAGGATCACTACAATATCTATTGTCACGAGCTTTGAAGATTTTCCAGAGATATTTTTGTAACCATAAATTGTGGCTTACAAGTTAAACCAGGAATATATGTCGACCTTAGGTTGGTTGGTTGGGTTTTATGGCGTAACAACCTTTGCAGGTCATTTAATTCCAAATCCATTTTATACAAATAATCAGTTCTATTTCAAACAATTCAGTTTAGCATAAGTACACAGTTTAAATGTCAAAACAGTTCTATATTAAACAATTCAGTTGCGTGTAAGTACAGTTTCAATGTAAAAAAACAGTTCCATTCAAAATAAACAGGTTTTGTTTATACACAGTTAAATGTTAAAACAGTTCTATATTAAACAATTCTGTTTAGTGTAAATACAGTTTCAGTGTAAAAAAAAAAAAAGAACTGTTCTATTTCATATAATTCAGTTTAGCATAAGCACGCAGTTTAAATGTAACTGCGGTTTAATTGTCAAAAACATTTCTATTTCAAGTTGTTCAGTTTTCTCAAACAATTCACTATAGCATAACTGTGCCGTTAGTTCTATTTAACCCATAGATAGGGCCCTATCAGGTGCAACCACGCCGGGCCAGAGTCGACCTGGGAGCAATGGCAATGAAGGAGTGCTCCGTATTTCCCAAAGCCCCAGCATTACCGGGACCTCTCCATCAGACTGTTTAGGGTCATATCCAGAACACTCTTTGTGGGGGTCTTAACCCTCTGCAGAGGTGCAGTCAGTGTATTCTACAGCCCCAGCCAACTGGGCAATCGACCTTAGGAATTTTAGCACTGAATTCTTGGGTAGACCTCTCCCTGCTATATAGGTCGATCCTCAGTCACACAGTAAACTACTGGTGAGAAAAACTTACTCAGTTGATCTAAACGAGGACCGGCTATCATAACCGATACTAAAAGCATATAAGAACAAAGCAAGTATTATACCAATAGATATATTTTAGCGAAACTACAAAATCCGTTGCTGGAATCAAAATTACATCAGCCATATATGAAATAAGCAAATCTTACACATTAGAACATTCATTAATATGAATTCGCAATCTATTACACTATCTTTTAAATGCTTACATAAAAACATTCTGTAATTGCCTGACTGGCCACCCAGTACCTGTGACGTTCCAATTACTGCTTTCAGTCTGTACATCAGCTGTTAGAAACGTCTGATATGGCATCAATACTGATTTGTTTTACGGTTTTATTTTCTCATGAAACGTTGTGTTAATTTATAGATATGTTCATCAAACACGAGTTTGAATTGGATATGTTTATCCTATTTACCGAACCCCTCCGCTTGGGCAGGATATGACACAAGGTCAATTTTAAGCCAAGTTTAACAGGTTTGAATTCGGAGTTTTTCCTTCTCCTAGAGTAGCTGCCTCACCAAGGCTAAAGAAACAGTCTGTCCTACTATTTACCCATAGCTGGAGGGAGAATAATTGGATTCATACCTTTCCCAAGGGTATTAATGCAATGCGAAATGCAATCAGTCTCATCAAGGATTTGAACTCGTGTCGCCGTGTTCATTTCCTACGATGATAACCATTACACCATGTTATGTTTATGGTAATCTCCTGAAGTTACGATAAGTAGTGTATACAGATTGTTAGGAGTACTTTTTCCACAAGTTGACCACAATGTGGTAAGGGTCTGGATTTTCGCCCTGCCGTATAAATCAGCTACTCTTTTGTTGTGATATTTTCAGGCTTAAGCTCGACGTATACAGCAAAATGCAAGTCTATTTTATCTTGATTTCTCGAATATTGCGTCATCTATATATTAACTCAGATCTTCCATTACGGGTGGGAAGTGATACAAAGTCATTCGTAAGCGGAGTTCAGTATATGTCAATTCAAAGTTTTCTTCCTCCTTGGGTGGTTGCCGTTCCAAAGAATAAAGTCTACCCTAAAATGTATCGGTTGATGCAGGGAGAAGATGGATTTATGCCTGTCTGAAAGGCAACAGCACGAAGTGACACACAAACAGCTTCATCCAGAAACTGAACTCAGGTCACTGATTAAATTTTCTGCTCCAAACTTAACTGTCACCCCAGGAACGCCTTTCTTAATCTAAGTTTAGTTGCTTTTAATGTAACGTTTAACCACTCTTTCGTAACATTTGTAATTCTTGAGAATGTAGCAACATCTGATGACTATGAAATAGTAAAAAGTATTAGTTGAAATATTTCGTGTTACTTTTTTTGATAATACACGAGCACACACACACACACACACACACACATATATATATATATATATATAAAAATATGTATATATATATATATATATATATATATATATTACTACAGTTTATGGTTGTCAGTTTCTCACTTGGTAGGATAGTGGTTGACCAAATGCAATACATTTCGGAGAGTGCTCAATATCAGTGATAGAGCTATAATATAATATAATATAATATAATTATGAATGAATAAAAGTTTTTTTTTATAAGTTTTATAGCACGGATGATTATTAAGTATTGTTTTCTTGCCGTCTTTACACTGGAATAATCAGGCAGATAAAGAAAGATTTTTGAGAAATCAAAAAATTCGAAAGTTTATAGTCAAAAGAAATTTTCCTTAGAATAGGGTATAAGTTTTTTTTTTTGTGACTGTGTTGATTATATTTGCAGAGAGTTGTATGTGGTCGTATATGATTGGTTTCTTTGTTTAATGGCATATCAACCTTTGTAGGTTATTTAATTCCAAAGCTGTTCTCCTAGAAGAACAGTAGTGGTGCTATTTAACCCATAGCTGGGAGGATAAGGGGGTTCATACCTTTCCCAAGGGTATTTGCCCGAAAGTGAACGTAATAGCGTGACTGGAATACGAACTCGCGTACTACGATTCCGCAGTCCATCGTTTTAACCCTTTAACCACGAGGACACCCCCGGTCGTATATGTGATTGTTAGTACGTATGTTTGTGTGTATGATAATACATGCACCCCGTGGCAGATTCGAAAATGTCTCATGAATGTATTTGTAGCGATGCGTTGCAAAAGGTGGCGGAAGTCGAAAGACGGTTGGGGATTTAGCTGTATAATTTTTCCATTGTACATAGGGATTATTCTAGCAAAGTGACACATTTATCATCATTATTGCGTTATGAAGAAAATAAATTTTTGATTTAAAATGTAAGTATAATAGACGAAATTGGTTTTGGGTTTAAAACGTAAGAATAATAAATGAAGTGGGAATATCATGGTGTTATGAAACATGGTATGTTTTTTTTTACTATGGTGAGCTATGCAATACTACCTTCCATATGTTGGTTATATATTCTGTGTTAAATTGTCATATGTATGTTATGACAATTTGCATTATTTACCTATCTCGTGTTAATGCTATATAACATATATGTTGTAATCGATGGTGGTATGATACGTTGTGCAATGATAATATCGAAGTACATCACAATACGGCTTCGAGCTGAAAAAGAAAAAAAGCAGAAGGTACCCCGCAAAAACAAATACGGACGCCGACTACGCCGATGACAAAGCGTTATTGCCGAATACACCCAACCAAGCCGAAACATTACTGCATAGTTTGGAACGAGCCGCCGCAGGAATTGGCCTCCATGTCAATGTACACAAAACTGAATATATGTGCTATAATCAAACGGGTGACATTTCCACACTAGACGGAACCTCTCTGAAACTGGTAGACAAATTCACCTACCTAGGAAGCAGCGTCTGATCAACTGAAAAAGACATCGACACACGGCTAATGAAAGCATGGACAGCTATCGATAGGCTTTCGATCATGTGGAAATCAAACCTGACCGATAAAATGAAACGCAGTTTCTTCCAGGCAGCCGTCATGTCGATACTGCTATATAGATGCACTACTTGGACGCTAACCAAACGGCTGGAGAAGAAGCTAGACGGCAATTACACAAGAATGTTGCGAGCAATATTGAACAAGTCCAGGCAGCAACACCCCACAAGGCACCAACTATACGGCCACCTACCTCCCATCACGAAAACTATCCAAGTCAGACGAACCAGATATGCAGGACACTGCTGGAGAAGCAAGGACGAGCTCATAAGTGATGTACTCCTATGGACCCCCGCATATGGCCAAGCAAGGGGGGGACGACCAGCTCGAACATACATAAAGCAGCTATGTGAGGATACGGTATGTAGCCCTGAGGACATGTCGGTGGCGATGAATGATAGGGAGAAGTGACGAGAGAGAGTCATTGATATCCGTGCTGACGGCACGACGTGATGATGATGATGATGATGACATCACAATATTATACATGTGTATAATACAATACACCACATCATGCTATTCACTTTTACTATTTTATGAATATTATATTGACGAAGATATGTTGTGTAATGTTTCAATATTCTGGGTTATTTCATTCTGTCATTTGTATATAATACAAGTTACCTTATTGGACATTTTACAGCTATAGTCTAAATTGATATACGTAATGAATACGATATGAGGTATTAAAAGGTACTTCTAAAAATCATGAAATAATGGAGAACTTTATATCAACAGGTATTGAAGGTGTTTACAGATGGATGTTGTAAAATACAGCTTGGCTGACAATATGGGACGCGATTAAAATTCTACAGTGCAGTCACAAAATGATGCACCGGAAGAGGGTGACCTGTGAACTGCATGACAGTTATTTCTGCTCGACGATGATCAAACCTGTCACTCCAAAGAGGGCGGAAATTGCATGTTCCGTTGGGACGAGATTGCGTGGGCGAAGAGGCGGGTCCATTTCTCCGCGTGGGAGTTTGATGGTAATATATGGTCGACGATTTTGAACGGAAGGCAGTGAAATTCCGCTTTCACGCAAGTTTATCCCATCGTTACCACGTGTGTGTTCGTCTTACACTGATGTGTCCAGGCCTCATAGGCAAACGATTCGAATACCTCTCCTGATTGCTCCTACTTCACACAAGCGTCCGTCGAAAAAATAAATACATCTTTTTATATATATATTACGTTTTGTCGTTTGTTTGGCCAGAGCGAAACGCAACAATGTGAGGATCCAAACTCCAGTTTGGTTTGGGTTGGTTTTATGGCATATCATTGTAGGTTATTAAATGCCAAATTCACTTTGTACTCGTATATTAGATATGATTAGTAAACTCATGTTGTTGATATTTTAAATGAGCTTGAGCTTTGTTTGTACACACTTAAATGGTGTCAAGTATTTTTTTCTAAAAGGAATCATTCTATTTCCTATTAATCATTTATTTAACTAATCATTTGTTTGAATAAGAATTCAATTAAACATTAGTCGTTTGTTTATACATAGTTAAATGATCAAACAGTTCTATTTCTAACAATTCAACTTAGCATAAATCATTTGTTTCCATTCATTTTAAATGTGAAACAGTTCTATTTGATCCATAGATAGAAACCTATCAGGTGCGACCGCACCAGGTCAGAGAGGAGCAGAAATCAGTAGCAAAGAAGGATTACACCATATTCTCCAATTCTCCAGGGCTGGAGCCTCACCCTGAAATGGTTTAGAGCCATGTTCAGGACTCTCATTTGGGTGTCTTACCCGTCTACAGAGATGCAGTTGATATGTTCGACAGCCCCAGCCAGCTGGTCTGTGGTAACTCTGGGTTCATGCCTCGTTTTAGTGCCAATAAACTGGGACCACTATCTCAGGACATCTCAAAACTATTCTACATTAGCACCAGGGTGTGTTCGCTTTTTGTAACAACGTAGGAATGACAGAATAAGACGCGACCTCATCCTATACTCCTTTGTGATATTTACAGCTTTCCACCAAAGAAGCCTAAATTTAATAATAGAAGATTTTAATTAACTGACAAGTTATAATGTCATTATATTGAATGTAAACGAGAATGGAATTTTCGGGAAAGTCATTTGTGCAGTCAGTGAATAGGATTCTCAACACTGAATCGTTAATTCATTGATGTTTATTTCAATTATATAAAGAGATAATAACATCATTGTATTGTTGTGAAAACGTTCAACATAGTTTAATATTCAACTGGCAACCCGAACGATGAACAACGTTAAGGTTTAGCTGAATTTAAAAACAAGGACATCTTGGTAAAAATAATATTTTGTACAATTTCAGTACAGGATTGATAATTGCTTAGGTTGCATTGAGCGAACTGAAAGAGAAAAAGTATGTAAAAAATATACAAGCAACTTTTGTCTTTTAAAAAGTTCTTTACAACAAACATTGTTACTATATGATTTAAGGAGGTGTTATTTCATGTATAACATCCCGTTTCTTATAACTCATTAGTTTATCCCACAGAGAGTAATCTAACGCAGATTATTCGGTAGGAAACAGAGCTAATCAATTAATATAATAAGACATTAAATTGTAACCAACACGAGTAGGGAACAAAGTTACCATACTTGGCCATACTAAAGTCACAAGCGTTCAAAGAATAAAAAGATCTGCAATATAAAGTGGGGGGGGGGGCTTCATGTGCTCGCCAGGATGAATGAACCAGTACGTATGCCCAAATCAAAGTCTTGTTTGTGAAAAAGCAGATTTCTTGGTTCACTTTATCACGTGACCAAAAAGGACTGTGACGTGGGAGACCACTTTCTTTAGTCTCCCAACACTACCTACACCCAAACATGAGCATACACATACGCACGTTTAACTGTATATCAGCACACTCACACACACACACACAAATACTCACACACACATGCATATATATATATATATATATATATATATATATATATATATAATTATATGGGTAAGAAAGTGACAGTCATTCAGCACCGATGACTCTGAGTTTTAGCTATCCTGCCTTCGAACTACATGTCCTCTATCACTGATAATAAACATTCATCATTTATGAATATAACAAGGATTACGTTATTTTCTTGAAGGCTTTGCTGTCACCTCAAACTGAACTGCTGGAACTCGCTCTAGCAGTTTCTTGAAGAAGATCAACATACTTCTTCCTGGTCTTTATAATTAGTCTTGTATATCTCGTTAATAATCTAACTTTTTCCCTTTCGTCTTAGTTAAAGACACACATTCCAACAGTCCACCATCCTTTACCAGGTGGTCGATTTGGGTCACTGAAAAAGCGGAATCCAATTCGGATCCCATAATGAAAGCGCTCATAGTGTAATGCTAATCGTTGTTAGAAACCGACAGTGCGTCTGGGTTTAAATCCTGGAAGAGTCTGTGCGAATTTCACAACTCGCTTTTAACAGTGGGAAAGAAATGAATCAACCCTTTCTACCTACATCTCTGGATAAATATTAGACCTAGATTTCAAAAATGGCATGGCAACTGTTCAAGAAGGAAAACTCTAAATTCTAGCATTTTAAACTCCACTTAAAAATTGTTCATGTGTCGCATTCTGCTCACGAGCCTGGGTTGAGTATATATATATATATATATATATATATATAAATGTGTGTGTATGCGTGTGTGTGTGTGGGTGTGTGTGTGTGTGCATCCGATTTGCACTGAGTACGTCACTTGTACTAAATAGTGAATTCCCACGATTCTTCTACGAGTCTGAATTCATA
This sequence comes from Sepioteuthis lessoniana, assembly GCA_963585895.1. Lineage (NCBI taxonomy): Eukaryota > Metazoa > Mollusca > Cephalopoda > Myopsida > Loliginidae > Sepioteuthis > Sepioteuthis lessoniana. The sequence continues at coordinate 67,015,716 of OY757927.1, read as the reverse complement.
AAGCAGACTAATCCTGTCAACTTTATCTTTTTTTTTTTTTCAAAGGATTCAAATTTTAAAAAATCAACTTGACTTTTATCTGAACTCCAGCAAGACACTGTCCTTAGATGCATTGGCAATGAGGCAACTTTACGGCTGATATCTTCACGCTTTGTTAGTTAGGACGACGACTAACTTCAAAAATCACATTAAATTCATTTACCCTCAAATTATTATCTCTTTGCAGGCTGACCGCACTGGTTCCTGACTCTTTCTTCCCTAATTCCAATTCTCTTTCTTTTTTGCCAGCATTTTTTTTCAAACTTTTCCAGTTAAAATTAGAGTTCGCATTTCACTCTTAGTTAACATATCCATAGTCCCCCTTTACAACTAATTTTCTCACGCGTATCATTAGGGGTATGGCATGCTGCATAGTAGATAATGACTACTTTCTGGTGGGTGGGGAATGTTTCTAACTATTCCCTCTTCGGCGTTTCCGCTTCCTGTCTTGCCATCGTCCGTCCATCTTGGAGTTGATGCCTTCCGGGCGTCACAAGTAAAAGGAGTAAATAAGTAATGAACTACATTAATAAAGTTTCAGCTAATACGCGCCTGCTCTTTGCCATATGACCAGTGACCCATGTTTTTTTTTCTTTCTTTTTTCAAAGTACCATACTGAAGTCAACCTCATTAGCTCTAGAGTAACAGTGTCAAAATCTTTTTATGTATATCTTTGGAGATTATATTGTAGGTTTTCGTCTTTCTTTTTCATCTCTTGTGACACGATGGGCATTTGGTGTGGTAGTATATAGAGACAGACATAAGTGTGTGCATATGTATGTGTATATACATATCACAGTCGACATATGCGTAAGTGTAGGTACCTGTATATATCTATGTATGTATATGTGTATGTATGCACAGCGTGTGTGTACATATGTATATGGTTGCAAGTTACCAATGGGTATGTACGTATGTGTGTGTGTATCCATATATGGGCCCGTACATATCTTCGTAAGTGTATTGACTCTCTCTGTGTGTGTGTGTGTGTGTGTGTGTGTGTGTGTGTGTGTGTGTGTGTGTGTGTGACCTTATATATTTTGTGTGTTCGCCACTCATCCTCTTCTCATAGTCTAAGAAGAAATGATCAGTTAAAGTGAAGCTACGACTTTAAAGATTTCAGTTTTATTATCACACTTTTAGAGGATGTCCTGAAGACATATAGACTAGGAATATGTTATGCCCACTCTATGGATGACACAAGGACACGAAATAAGAAATATTCACTCTTGCAAATATATAAGTGTACTCAGACCTTCAAAAAGAGTTGGTCGGAGGAATCAGCCGGAGTCAGTGGATCAGACTAAGCAACCGGGATTAGAGATGCGCTCAGTGTCTGCTGATGTCTCTAGAACTAGGGTAAGCAACTAGGATCTAGAAAAGTCCACACATAGGTGTGGGACAGAGCCAAAAGAAAGTTTAAAGTAACACGCACCCCTCCAAATAAACCAATCCTTCAAACATTGAGTTTGGCTTTTCTTCTTTTTTTTTTTGTCTTTGGTGTCACCATCTTATGCTCTGTACAATAAACACAGAGTGGGTTCACACAAACCAGCGAGCATATGCACTACAAAGCCGAGGTCCTCTGACACTCTCTTATCCATAGGGAAATACAAAGCAATCTTAAGCTTGAACCCTCTTTGTTTATGCTATTATGATTTCAGCATTGTTCCGTACAATTTATCTCATTGTTTCTACTTTGTTTGACAACGTGTCGGTTGACACAATCCACATCTATGTCCGTTGACTAAATATCAGAGAAATTAAAGCCAACTTATCGCTGAGGCTGGGAATTAAACTGACTGTACCATCTGCTCAGGAGTAAGAATTCACTCATAAAGATGTGTTTTTGATGTAACACTAAAATGCTTCTGATGGCAAGGCTCTATTTTTGGAGATCTAAGACATGTGGAAAACTCCTTCATTAGAGTTACCCCCAGATCCACTCTGACCAAAAATGGCAGAACCTGCTAGACTCCCATACATCTATTTAAAATTTATTCCTATTAGATAGGAATAATTCATGCCATATATATGTATATTATTTCTTTAGATAATAGTTACTTGAAACTATAATTATTTACTACTATTATTGGTTACTTGAAACCATAAAACTGTGTGCAAATCTTTTTTTTCAAATGGGAATACTTGATATGTTAAAAAAAAAACACTTAAGAAGCAAGAGCCCAAAAATATATATACACATTTACAATTAACGCTATTCTCTAACATCTGGACATACAATAACACTAGACGTTAGTACCAATCAGTCAACGATATGAAAAAAACTAAAGTAGCTTATATATATATATATATAGTTCAATAGCTCAGCATTTAAAAAAAACATTCATGCCCAACGGCACAGCTACGGAAAATTCTCACCGACAACACAACAATATTAGAACATCAAAATAATAAACAAAAACTTCAGATTCTCGAAGCATTACATATCAGAAACCTGCAGCCAACACTTAATAGAATTAATTTTCAAACCAGTGCTAATGTACTTAAATGTCTTTAGCTACTGGCACTAAATATAGAATCACATTCAAAAACAAACGCCAAAACCTTCAACGGCAAAGACGCCCTTACACAGTTGTAATATGCTAAAACAAAAGTTACATCACTTTTGTAGTAGATCCTCCCCTGATGATGGCCCAAAGTCGGGCAGAAAGTACTAGGGATACATGCAACTATGGACAATACATAAATCAATTTCCCCAGAATACAATAAAAGTAATACGGGAATTCGAACGGATCCAAAAGAAAATATGTAGACATAAAATGTCTATTATGTTTAATGAAATTTGCATTAACGAAGAAATGCTGCCTAAATATACATATATATATATATATATATATATATATATATATATATATATATATATATATATATATATATACTTTTAAATGGATCGGTCCTCCAGTCTCATCTTAAAGTATTTGTCTATTTATCTAAAACTATTAAGTTTTTCTCTCGGTGTACCAAAGAAAAAAAATACATATATATATATAAAGTAATGCAACTATCTTTCATTTTGGCATGTCCGATTAAAAGATAACGACACATTTTTCTATATAATTTTATTAAGATCATTTCAAGTTTTTATTAGTTATTAATGAAGTGAAAAACTTAAAGAAATTTAAAATATTCTATTTCTCTTGATAGATATTCAATTTCCGTTGATAGCGTTCTGTTTTAAATTCGTTCGATGTCATCAGCATCTCAGTTTAATCCAACTATACGTTTACGTAATTTTTGCAATGCTATAAAAACACATAAAAAAATTTTAAAAACAATGTTTATAAATGCAAACAATCCCTGATGATTGACCATGAAAGGTCCGGAAGACAATTTTATTAAACTCATCCACTAACTTCAACCTAAAAACTTAAACTCTTGTCAAATAACTAGAAAGGATCCTAATATATATATATATATATATATATATAGTAGATTTTGAAAAGGGAGCCGTCGGTTAACCCACGACTACGACTACAACTTATTCCAATAGAACTTGCAGTAGTGTGATATATATATATATATATATATATATATATATATATATATATATATATGAGGTTCCCCCGGGAGTTGAGCACTCAGGCAAAAGAATTTAACGGTTGTCACTTGCACGATGCAAATCTCTTCCAACGAATTGAGCACTTCCGTATCCGATAGTGCAAAATGTAAACAAACGAAATTTGATACATATCCGTTAATTCCCTTGCTGACGTTGAGTCGCTGGTTTGGCTTAGGGCTATGTCATCAGCCTGACATAACATTAGACAGGTTTCAATTCTAGCTTTGAGCGTCAAACGTCTAGCCACATGGATTGGTTTGGTTTGGTTTGGTTTCTTTGTTTAATGGCATATCGACTCTTTTTAGGTTATTTAATGCCAAACTCATTCTCTTAGAAGAACAGTAGTGGTGCTATTTAACCCATAGCTGGGAGGATAAGGGGGTTCATACCTTTCCCAAGGGTATTTGCCCGAAAGTGAACGTAATAGCGCGACTGGAGTACAAACTCGCGTACTACGATTCTACAGTCCACCGCCTTAACCATTACACCACGAGGACACCCCCTAGCCACATTGAAGAGTTGTAATATAACGAACCAGTCTGTCTGTGGATGACTTCATATATATATATATATATATATATATATATATATATATGATTACTGGGGAAACTAAAATGGTAAGTCGGCATAAATATATCCAGAGAAAAAAACTGTCATAAAATGGATATTGACAAGCTAGTTAAAGAAAAAATAACCTATGCATGTATTTTTCCCTCGAACAGAATTATCTCACAATGACAAAAGATATTTTTTTAATGTTCATTCCAATACTAATTAATTAGTATACAATATTTAGTTGCTTTGGTTTCTTGTTTAATGTCATATGAAACTTAATGAGTAATTTGATGCGAAAGCCCTTCTTGTGGAAGGAGAGTAGTGGTGCTATTAATCAATAGCTGGGGGTTGGATAAAAAGGTTCAGGCATTTGCCAAGGGTTAGTCTGAAAGTGAATGTTTCGGCACAACTGAAGTTTGAACAAGGAGACTACGATGTCACAGGCCAACACGCTAGCCACTCTGTCACGGGTACCCCTCTATAATAATTCAAAGCTTGCTAGACTTTTTAATTCATTATTTAAAGCTTACTACACATTTAATTCACTGGCCCATTGGCATATTGGTAAGAGTGTTCGCCAGCAGTCCGTGAGACTGGTATTCATTCCCAGGTCGAGTCTTACAAAAGACTCAAAAAGGGGTACTCGATGACTCATTACTGAATCCTCAGCATTATTAGACATGGATCAAGGATACGTGGAGCAATCCAAGAAAAGTAGTACTTCCTTCTCCTATTCCTCGCTGATATAGATATTGAAAAGGAGCTTTCCGGTTGCCCTCGACTACTGTTGGACAACTTTCTACACATTTTATTCTTTTCAATGGCATTTCTTAGGGGATACAAAAAAGTTTTAACGTAAAAAGATTGTTCCACTTGGATAAAAAAAAGGAATTATTTTCAGAAATGTCTCTAATAATAATAGATAATCAGTAGGAAACTGTGACTAATATTGCAGAATTTAATTCGTATTTTCAAAATTTCAAAGTAAAAAAAAGTTTATTTTACCAAAATAATTATACCCACTTAATAAAGAATATACTAATTAAGTTTATAGGTAGATATTCAAGCTAAGATATGGAAAATAATTACCTAGGCTTATTTTTTCGTTAAGACTCTTGTTTAAAAGAATCACGAGGAAAAAAATTAAATCTTTTTTTTAAATTTTATTTTCATTTACATTGTATTCTTTTAACTAGATTGCATACTCCAAGTCATTTACTGCTACCTGCTCATTCAAATAGATGAATAGATTTCCTGCAATTTTGTACAATAATTGGAGGAAATTGTGAATCTTCAACATAACCACAGTTTTTAGCTGTTAACGTCTTCTCCAGGACATAATGTTTATGGTCTAGAGTTTAAAACTCCTGAGTGGAATTATACAAAGGTTCCATCCTGTTCCAACGCTGCTAGGCAAAACAAATAGAAAAAATGGAGAAATGGGAACGAAAGCATAGATACACTTGCATAGGACAAATAAGAAATTACAATCGAAAAAGATTTGGAAACATGCACGGGCCAAAATGGGAAATATGCACGGAAAAAAGTAGTAACAATGCACGGAGAAAAATGGTGAAATAGGCATGGAACTTTGTGTTCTACACTTTTTTCACTCTACTAAGCAAAAATAAATGAATAAATAAACATTCAGGAAAAAATAGGAAACACGTACAGAAGAATCTGAAAACATTACCGCAAAAATGAGGAAATGTGCACTAAGAATGAGGAAACATCTTCGATACAGATAGAAAAACATACACGAAAGATTTAGAAATATAAAAAGTAATTATTTACATTTTTCGGACTATTGTCTTTAACTTTGTTGCTGTGTTTATCACAACGTTACGGCCGTTGTTCGCTCCGGTATTCTTCAGGTGGTTAGAATGTCTACATAAGTAATATGCACAAAAGGCAATTATGGAAACGTGCACTAAAAAGGGGAAGAATATGAAAAAGAAAGATGTTCAAGTGCGGTAAGAGTTAAACTGATTACAATGAATTCTATCAAGATGTTATCATAAAAACTGCCGTGGGACGGGGTATCAGAAGTGACCCAGGAACTGCCTATAATTAGATGCTCAATGATTTGTTTAGAGGCATTGGTACCTGATTGTGAAGTTTATTATCGGGGAAAAAGGCAACTCTGCTATATTTTTAGCCATAACTAAAAAAAAGAGAAAGATATATATTTCCCAATAACAAGTGGTCTCAAGAGATTACCAAAAACATTTTCTCAGTTTTAAACCTCGATTGAAAAATAATATTGAGCGCGCCGATAACCACTATACAACCAGCTTACAAGTTGGAATAATTATAATAAAGCAACATGAGAAAATTTTGTATATATATATATATATATATATATATATATATATATATATATATATATATATATATATTGTATCACAAAAGGGATTACACCCCTCACATTTCTGCAGATATTTAAGTATATCTGTTCATGGACAACACTGGCAAAATGACACTTTCACACAATGAAAAGTAGTCCTGTGTGCAACTTACATAACAAAGTATATAGCTTTTAATGTTTATATTTTGAGTCATATTGAGGGGAAAATAAATTAACTCTGTTATATAAGCTGCACACAGACAACTTTTCATTGTGTCAAAGTGTCATTTTGTCAGTGTTGTCCCATGAAGAGATATACTTAAATATCTGCAGAAATGTGTGGGTTGTGATACAATATATATATATATATATATATATATATATATATATATATATATATATATATATATTATATTATATATTATATATATATATATATATATATATATATATATATATATATATATATATATATATATATTATTACAGTGTTGGTTGTCAATAAATCACTTTTTGGGTTTGTGTCGAACCAAGTGCCATATAATATGGAGAATGCACAATATCTTCGATCGAGCTAATATATAATAATAAATATATATATATATATATATATATATATATATATATATATATATATATATATTAGATATATATATTTCATGCCATGGAATTTAGACTGCGACCCCTGGGTTTCATGAAACCCAGGGGTCGCAGTCTAAATTCCATGAATTATATATATATATATATATATATATATATATATATATATATATATTGCATGTATTTAGCTGTGTGTATCAATCTACGTAGTACATTCAATAAGTTTACAGACTTTTTTGACAGGCATTTAAAATTGTCGTAGACACTTGACAATTCAGTATTTTATTGCTATACATCTTATGAGATGACTGACCAAATTTTTGATTTCAGGTTCAAATCAACAGTTATAGCAGCGATTGGAATACACCCTACTAAAGCCTGATTATCACAGCTGGTGAATTTCAAAAATGAAATCTGGATTCGAAGGCACTTTAGAAGAACGTTATGCAGTAAAATTCAATATTAACTTGGAAAAAATGCCACAGAAACGTATGGAATGAATCCGTCTGCTTTTGGACCATCTTGCATGATTCGAGCATCAGTTTCGCGTGGCATGCACCAGTCCACAAGTCCATCCTTATCACAGACTTTTTGACTAAGATGGGCTCCAGACAGTTCCTCACCCTTCCTAGAGTCCAGACCTTGCTCCTTGTGACTTTTGGTTATTCCCTAAGTTCAGAGGCTGTCGTTATGAGACAATTGAGGAGATGAAAGAGGCTGTGACGAAGGTCATTGACACGCTGACACAAGAGGACTTCCATGGGGCCTTTCAGAAGTTGTTGGAACGGTACAACAAGTGCATTGCAGCGGAGGGAGATTACTTCGAAGGGAACAAGAGTTTCATGTGTGTACTATCTACAAAAGTGTCCATACGAAAAAAATGTCTGGAAACTTATTGTATGCACCTCGTATATGTATTGGTTGGTTGTGACTTAGGTTATATCAACCCTGGAAGGTTATTAAATGCCGAATCCTGTGTATACATATAAATTAAATATATATCATTCGTAACCGAATAGTTTGTAGATAATGATTTAAACGATTCTATTTATACTTTTTTTTTTATTGAGAATAATTTTCTAAATTTTTGAGATGAGGATTAGTTTTTTTTTATCATTTAGGGATTTCGATCAATCGTCTTCATTATTATGTTCATAACGTTTCCGACGATGAACCCTTCTTCTGATATTTATGTCGAAGTCGGGAGCCTACACGGGACGTCCAATTCTTTTATTTAACCTCTAGTGAGTATTCCTTGTCATTTGACTTGAATATGATTGAGATTGAAACAGTCTCCTCCAGATGATATCTCCTAGAAGCTCTTTTAAGCAAAACGCTTACATCTGTTGCACCACCTGTCCAGATGGACCATATTGAGTGAATTTTGGGGACTTATAAACCTTATGTATTTATCAATTTATGCGATATAACTTATTACAATTATAAATATCTTAGGAAGTGCCCGTGGTGGAACGGTTATCGTCGTAGGAAATGGACACGGCGACACGAGTTCAAATCCTGGACGAGACTGATTGCATTTCCCATAGCACTAATACCCTTGGGAAAGGTATGAATCCATTTATTCTCCCTCCAGCTATGGGTAAATAGTAGGGCAGACTAGGTTCTTTAGCCTTGGTGAGGCAACTAGTATAGGAGAAGGAAAACTCTGAATTCAAACCTGTTAAACTCCGCTAGAAAATTGACCTTGTGTCATATCCTGCCCGAGCGGAGGGGTTTGGTAAATACGATAATAAATATCTTACCTTAGCTAATATCGCAATTTTTTTTTTCATAATCGATAATTGGTTCCCATATCGTATTCATCTCTATAATTTGTCTGCTAATAGGTCGCTGTTGCCAACCATATGAGCTGATTCGTTAAGAAGTTTAATTCACCAATATTCTTCCCAATCTATTATTATGACCTCACCCCATTATCAACTATGGTCTCATTTTTTCCATATATGCTTAGCCATACCCGACTTTTCGATATGAACCAGATATACTGTTCTTCGATGTTCCTCTAGCCTTACTTTTAGTGTGTGGCATATCAGGTCTTTTTATATTTTACCCCAACTGCATAAGATGGAGAACACGCAATTCTTCATCATGTTGTATTCTGTTGGGGACATGAAGAGATATGATTATATCGACTAGAACACCAGAACTGGATCCTCACTATTATATATTTTAGAGACATCTCCTGGACATACGTTGCAAGGTTCTTATCTTTCTTCATAGTTACGGTTGGCATATTCTACAGCCCCTACGACGGGGTTATTATGCCTCTGTGCATGATTTATATATATATATATATATATATATATATATATATGTGTGTGTGTGTGTGTGTGTGTGTGTGTGTGTATGTATTTCATTATCCTCATGCCGTGTTATTTAAACAGATTTCCTTAATTCTCTCTCGCCATTCACCCCTATCATTCTGCGCTTCCAGCAGGTCTTACAGGATACATCCTGTGTCCGTATAGAGTCGTTGTAGATAAGTTTTAGCTTGTTGTGCTACACTTGCGCGTTCGTGTGAAGAGGTCTATAGGAGAACGTCGCTTATTAATTTGTCCTTGCTCCTCCAGC
>OY757927.1:66995999-67000999 GCA_963585895.1 Sepioteuthis lessoniana | reverse complement strand
TGTCAATGATCTTTGTCACAGCCTCTTTCATCTCCTCAATTGTCTCATAACGACAGCCTCTGAGCTTAGGGAATTACCAAAAGTCACAAGGAGCAATGTCTGGACAATAGGGAACTGTATTAATGCCCATATTGGTCAAATTGTCTGTGACAAAGATGGAGTTGTGGACTGGTTCATTGTCCTGGTAGAAATGCCACTGACTCGATTTGAAGAGTGCTGGCCTCTTCCGACGGAATCTCTTCCTGAACTCCCTTAAAACCTCTTATGCCACTCAAAAACTGATGCCCGATTTATCCAAGATGGTCCAAAGACAATCTGAAGCATTCCATACGATTCTGTGGCATTTTTTCCAAGTTTAAAACACAATATGGCTTCTGAAAGAATAGATCTACGACCTCACAAATATTGACTATCCGTAGAATCCTTGAAGACGTACAGGCAAAAGCCTACAAGCGACAATACTATTTGTCGACTTTACCAAGGCCTTTGATTCCCTTCACAGAGGGAAGATGGAACCAATCCTACTAGCATACGGCCTACCAAAATAGACCGTCACAGCCAAAATGATTCTCTATAGAAACACCAAAGTGTAAGTACGTTCACCGGATGGAGACACAGAATATTTCGACATTGTAGCAGGAGTACTGCAAGGGGGCACGCTAGCTCCATACCTCTTTATCATCTCTCTAGACTACCTGCTTAGAACATCGATTGATAAAATCAAAGAAAACTTCTTCGAGCTGACAAAGAAAAGAAGCAGAAGGTATCCCGCAAAAACAATTACCGACGCTGACTACGCCGATGACATAGTGATTCTGGCAAATACACCCAACGAAGCCGAAACACTATTACATAGTTTGGAACGAACCGCCGCAGGCATTGGCTTCCATGTCAATGCACACAAAACGGTATGTATGTGCTTTAATCAAACAGAAACTGGTAGACAAGTTCACCTACATAGGAAGCAGTGTCTCAACAACCGAAAAAGACATCGACACGCGGCTAATGAAAGCATGGACAGCTATCGATAAGCTATCGATCTTACGGAAGTCAGACCTGACCGATAAAATGAAACGCAGTTTCTTCCAAGCAGCGGTTGTATCGATACTGCTATATGGATGCACTACTTGGATGCTAACAAAACGCCTGGAGAAGAAGCTAGACGGCAATTACAACAGAATACTGCGAGCAATATTGAACAAGTCCTGGAGGCAACACCCCACAAAACACCAACTATACGGCCACCTACTTCCCATCACGAAAACTACCCAAGTTAGACGAACTAGACACGTAGGACACTGCTGGAGAAAAAGGGACGAGCTCATAAGTGATGTACTCCTATGGACCCTTACGCATGGCCGAGCAAAAGCAAGACGGCCTGCTCGAACATGCATACAGCAGCTCTGTGAGGATAATGAATGTAGCCCTGAAGACCTTCCATAGGCAATGAACGATAAAGAGAAGTAGCGAGAGTGGGTCAGGGATATCCGTGCTGGCGGCACGACATGATGATTATTATTGCATATCGTTCTTTTAAAGTATCAGATTGCAATTTTGAAATTCACCAGCTGTGACAATCAGACTTTAGTAGGGTGTATTCTAATTCCTTTTCCAACTGTCCATTTGAACCTGAAATCATAAAAATTGGTCAATCATCTCATAAGATGTATAGCAATAATATACTGAATTTTCAAGAGTCTACGACAATTTTAAATGCCCGTTCGAAAAAAGTCTTGAAACTTATCGTATGCACCTTGTACCTACACTGGTTTATATACCACAAAACCCAACCCAACAAAATCCTATATTTAGAGAAAAATTGAAAACAATGTAATCCAAGTGGAAGGAGAGATTTATTGAGAAGTCGACACAACCCGGACCATGAGGGGTGATATGAGCGATGTTAAGTCAACGATGCATGTTTAAAATTGCAAAATACAAAAACCTCGTGGAAAATTTGTATAAAAAGAAAAGTTTACTGGATATGTATGAAGAGGATTTGTTATTATATAACCTATATGGTTGATAGGATATAAAATCCAACCCAACAATGTTATATATATTTAATATATACGTATAAACATGATTTGGCATTATATAATCAACACTGTTTGATATAGCATAAAACCCAACTAAACCAAACCATATATATTTGATAAATATGTGTAAACAGGATTTGGCATCAAATAACCTACTGTGGTTGATATTTCTTAAAACCCGACTAAACTAAACCATATAAATTTAATATATATGAAAAGAGGACTTGTTATTAAATAACCTACAATGGTTGATATGACATAAAACCCAGCCCAACCAAATCATATATATCTAATATATAAGTATGAAGGGGATTTTGCATTAAATAACCAACAATTATTGATTGATCGTAAAACTTGACGAAACGAAACAATATATATTTAATATATATGTATAAAGAGGATTTAGCATTAAATAACCTACAACCTTGTATATGCCATTAAACTAAACCAAACTAAATCAGTTATATTTCATATATAGGTATAAAGTGGATTTGGCATTATATAACCAACAATGGTTGATACACCATTAAACGAAGTAAACCAAATATCTGAAAGACAATATGCAAGTATTTTTACGTCTTCATAGGCAAAAACATCACATATATTTAATATATATGTATAAAGTAGACATTGACATTAGATAACCAACAATGGTTGATATGTCATAAAACCCAAGCAAAATTCAGTCAATCACTGCGTAGTGTTTCAGTGAAGTTTGCCGCATTGAACGAAATTCAAGTTATTATCCACCAAGAAATTATAAGAAAAAATTAAATAATCTTAATTTTCAATCTAAAGTTACGTTTGCATATAATGGATTTATCTGTTGCCAGTGTTTTTTCCTAGCAGTTCCTAACTGATTTCACAAGAAATCCTGAAACCATCCGCAAGTCAAATGTGATGTATTTGTCTATGTAGGCGTAAAAATCCTTGCTTAATGTCTTTCAGATCAACTAACTCTAGTGTAATTACAAATCGCTGGACCTCACCAATTTTATACTTGAACAATCTGAGAATGGTATTTCATCGAAGAACCTTTTCTTCTTCGGCTACGAATTTAACCCACTCTGTTTTCATTTCTTCTGCTTTGTTTCTTCTTCTTCTTCTTCTTCTTCTTCTTCTTCTTCTTCTTCTTCTTCTTCTTCTTCTTCTTCTTCTTCTTCTTTCTATGAGAACTGATATATTTACCCTTCTTTTTCTTGATCCCCTTATCTTCTTCTTTTTCTTTTGATAATTGTTACTCCACTTTTCTTAATCACCAAGCACTTCTTCTTCTTCTTCTTCTTCTTCTTCTTCTTCTTCTTCTTCTTCTTCTTCTTCTTCTTCTACAAACAGAGTTACTATGATTTGTAGAATTTTCTCTCTCCTTTTCTGCTTCTCTCCTCACACACTTCTTCTTCCTTGTCTCATCATTCTTCTTCTTCTAATAATAATAATAATAATAAAAATAATAATAATAATAATAATAATAACAGCAATTATAATATTGTTTTCCTTTTCTGCTTTTTACTGTATAATTTGATTACAACTGCCACTACTACTACCACTTTTTCATATTTCCTCTCCTCCCCCTTTTCCTCCACCATTCACATTTCACTGTCTTCTCTGATTCCTTAAAATCTTTCTTCCTTTTTCTCTTTATCTGCCTAAACTTATACTTTCTAATATACCTGTTTTTAATCTTCTCATCCGCTTCCACCGCCGCCGCCCCGTTCTTCTCATTCTTCCTCAAATGTTCTTGTCTCTCTACCCTTTCTTTTAATCGTATCGTATTTCATTCTTCTTCTTCTTCTTCTTCTTCTTCTTCTTCTTCTTCTTCTTCTTCTTCTTCTTCTTCTTCTTCTTCCCCACTTTTTGCCCAAAACTCTTGGCGTGTTAACACTCACGTCGACTACATGATTAGATCACTTAAAGGTCTTACGGTGGCCATGATTACTTTATTGACTGGTCTTGATTTTTTTCCAGGAGTCCACAATTTAGCTAAGAACACACAAAAATCCGCTTCGGTCAGGTACCAAAACCAAATAAGTTCACTGACCGGAAGTGGATAGTAAAGAAAGTGGATAATCACCGAAAGTTGTGGAGATGCTGTGGAAGCCATTCTCTCCCAAACATCGCAGCTAAAGCACTGTAAAGGCTAGAGAATATCATGGTTGGTTGAATATTGAGCCGAGAGGAACTGGCTGCCCTGTTGCACTCTGAGAAACGCATTTCGCGATTCATTAGTCGTTGGTTCTATGAAGAATTTCAATAAATCAACCGAGAAGCATGTCAACAATGAACGAGATACCTTGACAAGATCGAGAAGGAAAGAGACTTGGAATTACCAAAGAATAATGATTTGAAGAATTCTCTTTTGTTGGTTGGTTGGTTGGTTGGGTTTTATGGCATATCAATCCTTGTAGGTTATTTAATGCCAAATCTATTTTTATACAAATAATCAGTTCTATTTCGAACAATTCAGTTTAGAATTAGTACAGTTTAATTGTCAAAAAAAGTTCTATTTCAAGTTATTCATTTATTCAAATAGTTCTAATTAAACATTTCAGTTTAGTATGAGTATATATATTTTGTTTAACTTCAGTTATATATTATATAAAATATATTAAATAATTCAGTTTAGCGTAAGTACAATTTTAACATCAGAAACAGTTCCATTTCAAATAATTCAGTTTAGCATAAGTACGCAGTTTAAATGTAAGTAAACAGTTTATTTGTCAAAAATATTTCTATTTCAAGCTATTCATTTTAGTCTGCCAGTTCTAATTTAAACAATTCAGTTTAGCATTAGTATGCAGTTCTATTTAACCCATAGAACTGGGCCCAATCAGGTGCTACCAATCCGAGCCAGAGTGGACCTGGGAGTGATGAAAGGGTGCTCCCCATTCTCCAAAGTGCCAACATTAGTGAAACCTAACCTTGTCAGTGGGGGGTATTACCCCTCTGCAGGGTTACAGTTAG
>OY757927.1:66813499-66990999 GCA_963585895.1 Sepioteuthis lessoniana | reverse complement strand
GTTCAATGGGATTTTTAAGTCCGTTGATAGCGCCAAGACATCAGTTGAAAGATGTGCAGTTCCTTCTTGTTTTTAATGTACCCCTGGAAGAATTTACTAATACGCTTTGGGTTTTTTTTTCTTCCATGAGTACAAATCCTTGAGCCACAAGCCACGTTCAAGATGGGATCGCGTGATGCTGTTGTACGTTGCAATAGCTGGCCTGATTCAATTTGCCCTTCAGCTGGTGCAAATCTGCGACTTGGCCACGTCTGGCAACACTTACAGGAAAGCAAGGCAGAGATATATATTCAGTATAGCTTTATTCTTTGGTGGAAAGAATGCCATAACAAAGCTTCCTCCATGCTTAACGTTTGGTGTGATACAGGGAGTCAAAACTCTTTCAGAAACTCTTCAGCGCAAAGATTACCCAAAGATTTCGAACTTTGATTCGTTAGCCAAAAGAACTTTATTTTACTGCTCTATTTACCAGTCTTTGTGTGCCTTTGCCCACAAAAGACTTCGGAATGTTTTCTTTTTTTTTTTTTTTTTTTTGCTTCTTCAACAGTGGTTGCTTTATAGCAATTCTGCCATGTAGGCTAGCTGCACAGTCTTCTCACAGTGTATGTTGACACATTTTTCAATACATTGGTTCAATTGTGCAGTGATGTTTGAAGCAGTCAGCTTTGTGTCACACAGACTGGTCACTCAGATGAATTCGTCCTCCCTAGCTTTTGGCCTAGCAGCCCTACTTTTGGTCTTGTTTTGTGTCCTTTCTTGATGTCTCCTAACAGTATAATCCACTGTGCTTTGGGGTTGTTTTTTTTTCGTACAAAAGAAAAATGCCTTCAAATTAATTTATCAAAGATATCTTCTTATACTACGGACAGAGTTATTGAGAAAGTCTTGTATTTTGTATAATAAATAAACACATTGTTTGGTTTGGTTTATTTGTTTAATGGCATATCAACACTTTTAGGTTATTTAATGCCAAAGCCATTTTTCTAGAAGAACAGTAGTGGTACTATTTAACCCATAGCTGGGAGGATAAGGGGGTTCATACCTTTCCCAAGGGTATTTGCCCGAAAGTGAACGTAATAGCGCGACTGGAGTACGAACTCGCTTACTACGCTTCCGCAGTCCATCGCTTTAACCATTACACCACGAGGACACCTCTAAACACATTGTGGTCCTTAACTTGTTTAATTGAAAATGATACTTATAGGATAAGAAAAAAAGTTGAGAGAGCCCAATACTTTTGACTGGTAGTATATATATGTATATATTTCTCGTCGCCTTGCATAGTTGTGGAGTCCCCGAGGCATAGTGGCAAACGTGCTGGTCTCTGATATCGTAGGGAGCCCGTTCGAATTCCACTTGCGCTATTACGTTCACTTTCGGGTGGGAGAGAAATACCTTTTATATATTAAACTGTTATCCGTGTGGTGAGAGTGACCTTAAGTGAGGGGTAATGATAGCTACTGCTAACTATGGTATTACCATTTTTTTCAATACGTCCAGTTACAACACTAGCTTGGACCGGTGAGCACTGAATATAATGGGGATTTTTTTCTTCTAAAAGACTGGCGATCAGCAATTGCTAAACAGAGAGCGCTTCGTGCTCATTTCGTGTTACATCGGAATGATGGAGTTCTGGATAGAAAATCGATACCGCTACGGGTTGAAAATTCCTAAACTATACGTCATTAATTAAAAGAAAGCCATTTGGAAGATCTCGAAATGTGTGGACTGCAGAAAATGTTCTGACTGTGTCTATTATGTCATCTCTTACACGGTCAAACCGTAAACATGATTCTACTCTAGGATTGTCTGATCTAATAATGAGAAAACAAATGACAAGATACTAGCAAGATGGAGCTAAAACTGCCACTTTTCCAAGTTCACCTTCACTACAGAGGTATTTTGACTAGCCTGCTGATAGATAGATAGATAGATAGATAGATATTACAACAGTATATGGTTGTCTCTCTTTCAATCGGTGGATTTGTGTCAGAACAAATGCGGTAAAATTTGGAGAGTGATCAATATCTGTGATATAACTATCATATAATAATAAATAAATATATATTAGTTTTCATTTTTTAAAAATTGTTGTAGGTCTAAAGAGAGAAAAATATTTTGAAATGAGTTGGTCTACGCAGAGATTTGTATTTTTTGGATTATTTAATTCATTTTGTTCTTACATACGAGTGTGTTTCCAGCTTGATGCTTTCGTCAGAGAACATAATGGGATATTCAATGAGACTTGAACTCATTCATGTTTGCAGTTTGAATGGTTTTCCGTTGTTAATGGGTTTTTTTTAATGATGGTCGGTCCTTTCTTTTTCTTAGTGTGTGTTACTCTTAGCCTATTTTGTCGCTCATTTACTTTTGATATTTGATATGTGTGTGTGTGTGTGTGTGCGCGCGCGCGCGTTTGCGTGCTTGTGTGTTTGTGTGTGGTAGTTGTTTCGGATTTCAGTTATAATTTTTTTTTCACTGTGTATGTATGAATGTGTCTTGAAATGCTTTTGTGTGTATATATATATATATGTATATATACCTTAAATATATATATATATATATATATATGTGTGTGTGTGTGTGTGTGTGTGTGTTTGTGCGCGTGTGTGTGTGTATGTTTGTTTCCATTTGTGTGTGTGTGTATGATTTTTGTTTTATTCAATTTTTGTTTATATTCATCTATAAAGTTCCTTTCCTTTATTTGAAGTAGCGTGTAGTCGTTTGTTTGATATATTGGCATTATTTTTAATTTACATCGACTACATTGATATAAGCGATTCGATGCATTTAATGTTCTGCTTTCCTCTATTTTGATATTACTCCTGTGAACTGATGTCGTTATAATAAGGGCCTGTGTTGGACCCATGTATATTTCTTTGCATTTGCTACATTCATTTATGCAGACAAGGTTTTTTGAGTTGCAATTTAAATCTTTATTTTTTTCAATTTTGTTTCCGGGTTTTTAAAGGTAGAGTTATTTCTTTCTATAATTATATCACACATTTTACATCGTTTATTATTGCATTTTGTAACCCCTTGCATTTTGTTTTCTCCGAATGTAGAAGAGGTGAGTAGTCTTCTAAGATTTTTGTGTTGTATCTGGCTTTTAATGAAATTTGTGATGTCTAGTATTCCTTTGATTTTGTCATTGTTTTTAAGTTCTTCTAGATTTTTTATTATTTCTGTTAATTGTTCTGGCTTGTTTTTGCTGTAAGTTACGACGCATGCTAGGGGTTTCTCGTTGTTGTGTTTTTTGGTTTCCTTGATTCTCCTTGTAGTATTTTTTCTGATAATTCCGATCCGTTATTTATTGGGTATCCACTCTGGTTTAGAGTTGTGTATAGTTCTTTAAGGTGAGTATTTTTTTAGGTTTTTATCTGTGATTATTGTGTGTATTCTACGTGTTAGAGTGTAACGGATGTATTTTATACAGCTTTTGGGGTGGTGGCTTTTGAAGTGGAGGTGATGTTGGGTATATGTTGGTTTGTGGTAGATATCTATGACGATTTGTCCATTTACGTCTTTTATAAGGATATCTAAAAATGGTAATTCTTTTGAGCTGTGTTCCATAGTAAATTTTATTTTGGGGTGTAGGTTTTGTAGTAGGTTGTGTAATTCATTGATGTCTTCCCATTGGGCATTTCCAAAATATGAAGCAATCATCCAAATATCATTTTCATGATTTGGTAAATTCTTTTACGTCATTGCCATATTTTTTACTTATTATTTCATATAGTTTTTTTTTTCCAAATATGCTAGGGTTTGGGAGCAGACTAAGCAAATTAATAGACATTTTACTACAACATTTCCTAAATAAAATAAAAAGTTATATTAAGGAAAACATAGAGGTTTTAAACTCCTTACCAGAAAAAATTTATCCCAAGATACTCATAGTCATATTTGACGTCACAAACCACAAAGCAATAACCCCAGCTCATTTTGGATAGAAAAATGCCCAGTCAAATTACATATAAGATTTTTTAAAAATATCATAGAGGGTATAGAAAAAAGTCCTTAATAACAACTCCTCCCAATTCAATAACATTAACTCTATCCAGACCCTAGGAACAGCTATGGTAACTAAAATAGCGCCAACATACGCTACCCTAACTCTAGCATATTTAGAAGAAAACCTATACGAAATAATAGGTAAGATATACAGCAACGACATAAAAGAAGAATTTACCAAATAATGGAAAAGATATTTGGATGATTGTTTCATATTCTGAAAATGCCCATGGGAAGACATCAACGAATTACACAACCTACTACAAAACCTACGCCCAAAAATAAAATTTACTATGGAACACAGAGAAAAATAACGATAAGTGAAGTCCCCAACCACTCCAAAACAGACAGACACACACACTTACACACACACACACACACACACACACACAGTATCAATATCAAAAGTAAATGAGAGATAAAGTAGGCTAAGAGAAACACACACTAAGAAAAAGAAATGACCGACCCTCATAAAAAACCATAACCAACTGAAAACCATTCAAACTGCAAGCACGAGTGAGTTCAAGTCTTATTGAGTGCCCAATTAACAAGCCCTTGCGCCATACATGTTCTCTGACGAAAACATCAAGCTGGAAACATACATGTATATAAGAACAAAATAAATGAATATATCCTAAAAAATACAAATCTCTTCGATGACCAACTCATTTTAAAATACTAGTTTATAAATATATTTAATAGCGTCGTTGCTTATCTGTGACCGTCGGTTTTATACCATCTTATTACGACAATCATCAAGCAGATGATTGTCGTAAAAAGACAGCATTAAATCGACGGTCGTACATGAGCTTCCAAGCTATCAAATATACATATAAAAAACTAATACATATTTAGTTTCTTCCAAGCTCCGGTCGTGTCGATACTACTATATGGATGTGTACCATAGCCATGATATAGGTATTTGGGAGATGTACATTGATTGTCCATAACTCATTTAGATAACATGTATACCATAAAGAACATAGGAATCTCGAAATTAGAAAGCACGTAACGACTTCTTTGTTCAGGTACGAAACCTTTTTATTACTTTTGAGTTAAAGGTTTCGACATAAGGAGAGACACAATCTTTTTATGCTGGCTTCTTCATCTGGCCCCTATCTCGTGCAACACCCATGGCGCGCAAATTCGTCTCGCCACAGCGAGCCCCAAAAGTCGACCGTCTCGTGCGCTGTCTAGTTTCAACTCTCTTAACTTTCTTCAAATTCACAAAATCCTCCGCGCGCTTTAGGTGAGTGACGTCATTCGCAATCCGTCACCCATTTCTCTTCTCGGGCTATTGTGACATCTCTGAGTGACACGTCTTCTCCGCGTGCTCCCGCGTTAACACCTGAATCAGTGTTGCACCTGTGCTGAACCCACTGGCTGAGCCAAAAGGTTCTCAGTCTAACTAAACCCAAAGGCATGAACCGAAATCCCTCGGCCATTATATTACAGATGCACTAGATGGACGCTAACGAAACGGACGGAGAAAAGCTTGACGGCAACTACATAAGAGTGCTGCGAGCAATATTGAACAAGTATTGGAGGCAGCAGCCCACAAACCAGGAGCTGTACGGCCACCGATCACCCATCACGAAAACTATCAAAATTAGACGAACCAGATATGCGGAACACTGCTGGAGAAGTAGGGACGAGCTCAGTAGTGATATACTCCAGTGGACCCCTTCACAAGGACGAGCAAAGGTAAGACGACCAGCTCAAACCTACATACAGCAGCTCTGTGCCGATACGGGATGTAGCCCAGAAGACTTGTCAGGAGGAGCAAGAGATGGTCAGCGGTACCCGTGCTGATAGCGTGACATGATATGTATATATATTTATATATATATAAATAGTTGTTCACAGTCAACTTTAAGTTTCACAATTTTTTTCAGGAAGGTCCAGATAGATTGATAGATAGATAAGTAGATGAAAAATCAACTAATTTAAATTCTTAGAAAAGTATTAATATTTTGGGAAAAAATAAGTTCGGGAAGCTGTCATTTTCGTATTTGTATTTTTGCATTTATTATCCAATCGGGGTTTAAATGATACTTTTAAAATTACTTTTGTGATTTCGCATGATTTGAAGTATCAAAATCCAAAAATGTACTTTTTCATATTTACCCAACCCCTCCGCTCGGGCAGGATATGACACAAGGTCAATTCTTAAGCCAAGTTTAACAGGTTTGAATTCAGAGTTTCCCTTCTCCTAGACTAGTTGCCTCGCCGAGGCTGAAGAACCTAGTCTGCCCTACTATTTACCCATAGCTGGAGGGAGAATAATTGGATTTATACCTTTCCCAAGGATAATAGTGCTATGAGAAATGCAATCAGTCTCGTCGAGGATTTGAACTCATGTCGCCGTTTCCATTTCCAACGACGATAACCATTACATCACGGGCACTTACTCCATTTTTTTATATGACACAAGGTCAATTTTTAAGCGGTGTTTAACAGGTTTGAATGTACTTTTTATCTTATTTAGAATCTACTTCAATCTTTGAATAAGCTGTGAAATAAATAAATCTTCCGGGGATTAATCGATTCATTCTGTAAATCTGCTCAAATCGTTCCTCTTAATTTCTTTTGAGTGGGAATCTAACATTCTGTTTCTTCAAGTGGCTTTTAATTTCCGAAAATACTTAATAATTTTAAATACAACGAAAATATTTAAATTTGAATAGACATGATTATACTACAATTTCATTCTTTGCTAGCTGGTGGATTTTTGTTGCACCATCCACTTACATGTTAGCGTATAAATTTGCTTTTTCTCATAAATATTCACACAAAAATCTTTTACAGTCTAAAAATATATCGACTCGATTAAATCAATGCCAACAACTACAGTTAATGCATGAACATTTTCTTTTCTTATAAGGTAAATACTGGAGAATATTTATTCTCTAATTTATATTATCTTAAAAATTTTGTAATTTGTTTTTCAACAAACATTTCGCTCAAGAAATAGAATATATTAAATTTGTAGATCAGTGTTTTATTCAGTCATTTACACATCTATCCGTAATATATATATATATATATATATATATATATGAGAAAATTTTGGAACGAAAAAGGTAATCCAGAAATCAATCATCTAGAGCCTTTGGAACATGCTCAAAGGATCTCGATGAGAGACCTGGAGAACAGTGGGGATATTGAAAGCGTTCAAGCTGAAATCGGAAAAAAAAAGACCAAGAACAATTTCCAAAAACTGAGGAGAATTCTTATCACTTGAACTCAAGTGGAATTCAAAACATTAACTTTTGGAGCGAGTTGTGAGGTTTTATTGTTTTATATTTTATAAATATAATTATACTTGAAATTTATTGTGAAATTATTCTGAATTTTCTTACAATGAGAACCATAACGATTTTGTGAATTAAAAGAAAGATGCTTTTAGTATTAAATTGAAATCAATCATTCAATATATATATATATATATATAGAGAGAGAGAGAGAGAGAGAGAGAGAGTTAGAGAAAAACAGACTCTTCCGTCAATCTTGGTCCCAGATGTTTAGTTAGAGATATGAACCGTTGGATTATCTACTCAGTTGATTAATTTGTAGTAGCGAATACTCGAGTAGAACCAGTCACACATTTTGGAATGGGTTCATAACAGAAGAATGTTGCACAACTGTTCCACCTCTTCCAATAATATACTCATTTGGTTTTTAATACAGGGTTTTTTCTTCTCCTCAACCAGTCGTTCTAACCAAGGCCAGAGTACCTCGCTAACCTAGTATTTAATCCATCGCTGGGATACACACACACACACACACACATATATATATATATATATATAATATGAAGGTATTCGTGGAACAATAGTTATTGCCTTTGGAAATGGATACAAGCCAAGTTCAAATCCTAGTCAAGCTGTTTGTATTTTTCATGTCGATAAGACTTTTTTGAGAAAACTATACATACATATATTTTCCCTTTAGTTCGGGGTAAATAGTGGTTTGATTTGATTTGGTTTGGTTTGATTTGGTTTTATGGCATATCAACTATTGCAGGTTATAGAACACCTAATCAATTCTCATACGTATGAATAGTCCTATTTCAAACAATTCATTTTAGCATAACTTTTCAGTCTCGTTCTATTTGACCCATAGATAAGACCTATCAGTTGCTACCATTCCAGGCCTGGGAGTGATGGCAATGAAGGCGTGCTCTGCATTCACCAAACCCTTAGGATTTTTGTAACCTCACCCCCAGATTGTTTTATGTCATATCCGGGAGACTCATTTGGGAAGTCTTGCCTATCTGCAGAGATGCTGTCGGTGTATTTTGCAGCCCCTGTCGACCGGGCCAGATAAATAGTGCAAACTATGGTCCTTTACCTTGGCATGAGGACCGGTCTAGGAAGAAACCTTTGGATCAAAACCAGTTAAACACCGCTTAAAAATTGACCTTGTACCAGATCCTAGCCATGTGGAGAGGTTGGGTAAAAACATACGCTTCATAATATCAATAATCAATAACATCAATAATCAATGCCATTCTCTGTCTAAAATTCTATTTTTGCCTAATCATCTACTGTAAAGTTCTTTATAATCTGAACCAGGATATTTAACTTTCAAAAAATCCATCCTAATATACAGTGTTTTCACTGAATTTTTCAAGACGTATGCATAATGAATATTCGTTCGCGTCTGGACAGAGGTGGCCGGTATCTAATTAGCGTGGCTCGCGTCCAAGTTTGATCGATAGTAACCAAGACACAAAGAAAATCTTTTAAAAAATAGATCGAAAGGTAGAACGCATCTTCAAGTCTTTTATTGATAAAGCAATTGTCTGAAAATTCCTATCTAGTTCTGTGCTTGCATGCAACCTCAATCTTTATTTCATAAACTCAACTCTCCCGTTCACAACGGTTGTCCTCGTTGTAAGGTTTATAAAACGGCAACATTTAAATCAACAAGATAAGGCATATGAAACTATTGACATATGTATACCGCCTAATAAGACATTCTTTAATATGTGTCCTGTTTATTAGACGAAACCACCTGAGGGTGAGGTTCCAGTCCTGAAGCATTGGGAGAATGTCATGTACCCTTCATTGCCATTCATTTCAGGCTCTCTTTATACTGGGTTTTGAGTACCTTTTAGGGTCCTACTATGGGTGAAATAGTAGTATTCAAACAAATGATTGATAGTATTGTGGACAAAAAAGTTATTAGTATTAAATTAGATATGAATATTTGATCAATATAAATAATAATATTAAATAGGAATACTTGAAAGCATTTCGCTGTAGGTCAATTGTGTTGAGATAAGAATAGTGAAATTATTTATCCAAACAAATGATTAATATTATACAGAGAAATTAGTTTACATTGCAATATTTGAAAACATTGAAATGACTTCAAACAAATGAGCTATGTCACGTTTAAATAAATTGTTACCAACGAACTGTTTATTTCTAATCACACACACACACACACACACACATATATATATATATATATATATATATCAGAATAAGATGTGGCATTACATAACCCACAATGGTGCGACATGCCAGAAAGCGCCACCAAACCAAACCAAACTCAAAAAATAAAACAATTTAACGGTGACTATTAAATTAGATATGAATAATTGATGAATAGAAATGCTAATATCAAATAGCAATGCTTGAAACCATTTAACTGTGTACAAACCAATGATTTCTTGTTCGTATAAAAAGGAAGTTACCTACAAACTATTCGCTTACAAATCATATAATCATATATGTGTATAAAGAGGATTTGGTATTAAATAACCATGAAAGTTTGATATTACACTTAACCAAATAAAGTAAACTTACCTTACGTATGTGTGTATTTACTTACCTCTTCACACGAGCGTTATATGACACAAAGTCAATTTTAAAACAGATTTTAACAGATCTGAATACAGTGCATTCCTTCTCCTACACCAGTTTAAAGAAGACATAATGTACGAAACAGGGGTACAACACAAGTATATCAACGTAAATATCAAATTTGCGGAAGAATTAATTTTAAGATATTTACTTTTCTCTCGTTGGGCTATCATAATATATATATATATATATATATATATATATATATATATATATATATATATATATACCATATAAAAGAAAAACCTTTTAAAAATTACAAATATCTTTTGTAATGATATTTATTTCAGCAGATTCTATATTTTTTAAATGTTAGATCCGCTAGTTCAGACAAAAAAATAATTATTTCTTTAAGTTTTTTAAATTCGTTATTTCTTTGTCTGAAGATGCAGACCTAGCATTGAAAAAATATAGGTTCTACTTGAATATATATATATATATATATATATATATATATATATATATATATATATATATGCGAGGATCATTAAATAAGTCTCCAGACTTTTTTCGTATGTCCACTTTTATTGATAGTACACGAATGAAACTCAAGTCCCCTTCGAAGTATTCTCCTCCGGCTGCAATGCACTTGTTATAACGTTCCAAAAGCTTCTAGAAGGCCCTATGGAAGCCCTCTTGTGTGAGAGTGTCAATGACCTTCGTCACAGCCTCTTTTATCTCTTCAATTGTCTCATAACGACAGCCTCTGAGCTAAGGTAATAAGCAAAAGTCAAAAGGAGCAAGGTCTGGACTACAGGGTGGCTGAGGAACTGTCTTGATGCCCATCTTGGTCAAATAGTCCGTGACAAGGATGGAGTTGTGGATTGGTGCATTGTCCTGGTGGAAATGCCACTGACCCGATTCGAAGAGTGATGGCTCTTCCCAAGGAATCTCTTCCTGAACTCCCTTAAAACCTCAGCTTAATAACCCTAACCGTAAACCTTTGACCAATCAACTCTGGTGTATTGACTTCCTTACTCCTCCCACACCTCTCATCATCCTTCACAGACTCCTTGCCCTCCTTGAATCTCTTATGTCACTCAAAGACTGATGCTCGATTCATGCAAAATGCTCCAAAAGCAGTTTGAAACATTCCGTACGTTTCTGTGGCATTTTCTCCAAGTTTAAAACAAAATTTGATTGCATACATTTCTTTTAAGGTGTCCTCTCATCGAAATTGCATTTTTGAAATTCATCAGCAGTGACAATCAGGGTTTAGTTGGATGTATTCCAATTGCTGCTGCAACTGTTCATTTAAACATGAAATCATAAAAATTGGTCAGTCATCCCATAAGATGTATAACAGTAACATACTGCATTTTCAAGAGTCTACGGCAAATTTAAATGCCTGTACAAAAATGTCTGGAAACTTATTGAAATCACCACGTATATATATATATATATATAAAATATACATACATATATATATATATATATCAAATAGATATATAACAAACATATATGCATATAACAAACGTATATATATATATATATATATATATATATATATATATATATATATATATATGTATAAAACAAACAGAACAAAATATTTATATTTTCTCATCCATTTTGATTTCATAAAATAATTCGTACGCGTAATGAAGTCGAAAAAAACCAAACTGTTAACATAGGCAATAAGTCATCAAATAATATCCTTTGAAAACTATTTTTTCGTGTTGTACATTTTATTACTATAGTATTTACTTACAGTTTTTTACACACACACACACACACACACACACACACACACACACACTCATATATATATATAAATATATATATATATTGAATAAGGACAGATTTAGCAAAGATCTGATTTCACAGTGGAATTTCTTGGAAATTCTAATCTGCGTTCAATGACGTGTTAGCACGTCAGTTAATTGACATCTTATATCAGTAAATTTACGTTGCTTTACTGCAGAGTTGTGAATAAAACAAAGGAGTGATGTTGTATTTCTATGATTTGAGGAAATCTAACCAATGCCGAGTGTATTGTAATATATATATATATATATATATATATATATATATATATATATATATATATAAACACATATTTCAACTATTAAAAAACTAGAAAATTTCACCCCTGACGTATCCGATCTTCAGATGAGCTTATATCCAGTATTCTGAAATATGTAAATTTATAGATACATACATACATGCATACATACATAATCATGATTATATATATATATATATATATATATATATATATATATATATATATATATATATATATATATATATATATATTGCCAAAAACAGGAACACCATAGGGGAGCCTGTAGAGAACGACAGATGTGCGAAATGTAGTGAAAAGGATCCGGACCACGTGGAGGAAGATTGAAAGAAATGACATGTGCAAACTGCTATCAAATTTATCCGGCTTACGCAAGAGCTTGTGTTGTTTACAAAAAGAAAAAGAAATCATTGAAGTGAAATACAAGAGGAATGTGTCTTTCTTGGAAGCAGGGAGAATTGTTGAGAGCTGTATGGGGGAAAGCAGTTACCCCTCTGTTACACGGACGGCGAATAGAACCAATGACGACAACAAATATAGAACACTCGTGGTGAAATTGATCCAGTTAGAAGCCAATGATTAGCCAAACATTCAGGAGCACCTGAAAAAACTACACGCGGTTGAATTTTATCAAACACCAGCCCAGCAACAAGTTGGGAATGGGGAGAGATCCAATGTTGTAGTCCAAACAAAAACACACGTAGGATCTATCACTCCAACACGAACTACTCCAGAAAGTGCAAAATCTCCATCAAAACAGCAGTTTCATAAATATCCAACCCATCCACCAAAATGTATAAAAGACAAACTAAAAAACTTGTTTCCCATAAGACTTGAACAACTTAAACAAAAATCACAAGCTCCCATTAGCCAAACTGCGAAAATACAGATGAACAGCAAAGTGAATAAAGAAAGACCAGGAAGTACATTCAAGATACCCTCAACAACAAAGTCGCCTATAAGAATCAAGGATCCAATGCTCAGGGATCCACAAACCCCTACAAAGGACCTATAGTATAAAAAGTATGGATAGTGACACAGACCGCGTAGTTACCAGCCTTAATCTTGAAGAAATAATCAATAACTACAATACTTGAAACCACTAAACTATGGGCCAACTTATAATCTCTCTTTTAAATTATTTATCTCTTACATATCATACGTATCTATTTAACTGTGTGCAAACAAATGAACAAAAGTAAATAGAATTATTTATACTCGGTAGAAATGCTTTGAATCTGTGAAGGAAAATGAGCTTAGATTTGTTTAAAATCTTATTAGAAAAACTTGTTTGAATTAGAACTATTTGAATAAATCGAATAGCTTGAAATAGAAATGTTTTTGACAATGAAACTGTACCTACATTTAAACTGTGTGCTTATGCTAAGCTGAAGTGTTGGAAATGGAACTGTTTTTTGACATTGAAACTGTACTTACACTAAATTGAATTGTTTAATATAGAACTGTTTTGACATTTAACTGTGTGTAAACAAAATGTGTACACATAGCAAACTGAAGAAGCTGAATAAAACTGTTTAGATAAACTGAGTAGCTTGAAATAGAAATGTTTCTGACGATTAAACTGTGTACTCATAATAAAGTGAATTGTTTGAAATAGAACTGATTATTTGCATAAAAATAGATTTGGCGTTAAATAACTAACAAAGGTTGATATGCCCATAAAACCCAACCAATCATCCAACTATATATATATATATATATATATATATATATATATATATGTATGTATATATGTCTGTGGATGACTATAGAGATATATATACTCCCCTACCCCCGTGGCAAAGAAGTAATCGTGTTGCCATTAGCGTCTATTGCAACCCTCTACGTAGATGAATTGAGGTCTCGGCAACCGTTGAACGGATGCATGTAAACAATAGTAATTGTGATTCATAACCGTTTAAAATTTACTTCGCAGCAAATATATCCTCGTGGCTGAATGGTTAGAAGCTTTGGTTTGGCGTTTGAGTCAACCGGGTTTCGATCGCAGCTACGTGAAGATACTGTCTAGCCACACTGATAAGTTCTGATAGAACTAAAAAGAGATCTGTCTGTGGATGACTATATATATATATATATATATATATGGAGTATGCGTGTGTATTGGTTTCGTTTACCAATTTTATATTGTCCGAATTTGCTATATCAATAAATGCGTTTTTATATTCTATCCATTAAGTATGTAGGTATGTACGTATTCATATATGCTTGTATGTATGCATATATGTATGCATGTGTCGATATATGCATGTATATTGTTGAGATGAAATGTTAGTCTTGCTCTCATTTAGTCAGGAACAGATGGAGATTTTTAAGTGTTACTAAGCGCGTGACTAATGTTTCCATTCTTCTTTTCTTGTTTTTGTGCCTCTCTCTCTCTCTCTCTCTCTCCCGCGTCTCATGTTTTTTATGACAAACTGTAAAAATGTAGACACAATGTCTGCAGAGTTGTTTCCTCTTTCCGGATATGAGACGTCGGAAGTAAAGGTCCTTGCACAAAAAGGTAAAGGACTATCACTGTTTCCGGTTTATTGCATCCAATCTTTTTCCTTCACTCTCACTCTTTTTTGTTTTTTGTTTGTTTTTTTTTACGGTGGGTGTCATTGATGTTATTGCTTAAGCCTGTACTAATTATCTCCCTTTGATATTTTCAGATCATCTGATGATTCACAATCAGACCACCTTTACTTTCTTCACCCTACCCTGTCTCATTCTCACTGTCTCTTTTCCACTTATACACAAGATGCAATAAAATCAGTACACAAATATGTCGTGTAAACAAACATTAAACCGAGATTGGTCGCATTATTTATTTTTGTTTTAAGCATTTTTACCTATTCATTTTTGCTAGGATTTTTTTTCATCTCAATGTGGAGTTATTGAAATCTAAATCTGTCCCAGAATGGTAGCACCAGAAAGGGTCACATCTATGGGTCAAATAGAACTGTTTGACAGTTAAAATGTGTGCAAATAAATGACTTATGCTAAATTGATTAGTTAGAAATAGAACTGTACGATAATTCAAATCTGTGCAAACAAATAACGGATGTTCAATTGAATTGTTAAAAAGAGAAAATTCAATTGTCTGTAAACAAATGATGTTTAATTGCATTGTTAGTGACTCATAGAAATTCTAGAGCCATTTAAATTTGTTGACATGTTTACAAATCATATTTATCTAAGATATATGTATAAAGAGGATTCGGCATTATAGAGCTACAGTGGTTGACATGCCATAAAACGCAACCTAACCAAATCATATATATTTGATGTATATGTATAAAGAGGATTAAGCATTTAATAACCTACAATGGTTGAAATGCCATAAAACAAAACAAAACCAAATTTTATGTATTTGATATATGTGCATAAACGGGATTTGGCATTGAATAATCTACAATGATTGATATGCCATAAAACTAAACCAAACCAAAGCATATATATTTGATATAAATGTATAAAGAGGATTTGGCATTAAAAACATACAGTAGTTGATATGCCATGAAATCAAACCAAACCAAAGTTTATGTATATGATATATGTGCATAAACGGGATT
The DNA here is from genome assembly GCA_963585895.1 of Sepioteuthis lessoniana. Lineage (NCBI taxonomy): Eukaryota > Metazoa > Mollusca > Cephalopoda > Myopsida > Loliginidae > Sepioteuthis > Sepioteuthis lessoniana. The sequence goes on along the minus strand of OY757927.1, from coordinate 66,975,511 downwards.
TGGCATTGAATAACCTACAGTAGTTGAAATGCCATGAAATCAAACCAAACCAAATTAAATTCCAAATTGAACAAAAGAAAAACTGCAAATGGGCTTATCTTTTGGAATGATATTCAATCATGTATAAGTGAAGTTACAATCGTAAAGACAAATACAACACCCATATTACATGTTCGATTTGGAATTAAAGTGCAAATCTAACTGAAAACCAATTTGTTTTGCATCTATATATTAGCTATGAGTATAAGAAGTTGTAGATTTCCATAACCTTCAACGTCACGGTTGAAATATTCCTAACACCCTCCCAATACAAAAGGAACTGGGAAGTTCTCGAGGCTAATATGTTTTACAGTGACATCTTAGTAAGTTAGCGAAACTGAATCCAAGTCGCGTAATTACGTTCACTTTCGGACTAATAGTCTTGGGAAAAGTAAGAATCCCTTAGAACCATCAGCTATGAATTAAATAGTACGAGAGCTTTTCTTCTACATGGAAGCCTTTGGCATTAAATAAACCATGATATGCCATTAAACAAAGAAACCAAGAAACCAAGAAATAAAACGGTTGACAAATGAACCAGTACTTTCTTTGCTAAGGATTTAGTCTAAATGAACGGATTTAATTGGGGAAAGAAAAAGAAATGGAAAAATTCAGCTTTTATCTGATAAGGAAATAAAGATGTTGATATAAATGCGTCGGCAAATAACACACCCCTCTTAAACTAGTAGACAAATTCACTTACCTAGGAAGCAGCGTCGAATCAACCGAAAAGGACATCGAAACGAGGTTAACGAAAGCATGGACAGCTATCAATAGGCTATCGACTATATGGAAATCAGACCTAACCGATAAAATGAAACGCAGTTTCTTCCAGGCAGCGGTCACATCGATACTGCTATATGGCTGCACTACATGGACGCTAACAAAACGGCTGGAGAAAAAGCTAGACGCCAATTACACAAGAATTCTACGTGCAATCTTGAACAAGTCCTGGCGGCAACACCCCACAAGACACCAACTGTACGGCCACCAGCCCCCTATCACGAAAACAATTCAAGTTAGACGAACCAGACATGCAGGACACTGCTGGAGAAGCAGGGACGAACTCATAAGAGATGTGCTCTTATGGACCCCCACACATGGCCGTGCAAAAGCAGGGCGACCAGCACGAACATACATTCAGCAGCTATGTGAGGATACGGGATGTTGTCCTGAAGACCTATCTAGGGCGATGAACGATAGGGGGGAGTGGCGAGAGAGGGTCAGGGATATCCGTGCTACCAGCGATATGATGATGATTACCAAGTACCCACCAATATTAATGCATCATTTGCGTCACAATTTGAGTATGTTATGATTAAAATATATAAGTGTATTGGAGTAATCCTGATGTAAATTCTATGAAAAAAAAAGATGTGATGATAATTTTAATACACATTATTTAAAAAGAATAAAACATTGATTATGTTGTAAATACAATGTAGAAAACAATTGTGACATTTATTATGAAGTAACTTTACAAAGAAAAGGATATGATATAAGCTATGACATGATTCAATAAATAAGATTTTGTGTAATTAAGTAAAACTAAGTAAACTTAGCGACCCTTGTCGAGGGTGACCTGAAGGCTCCCTTTTTAATAGCTACCACGCGGAAGTGTAATGGAGGGCGCTACTCCATTCCCTGGATTGCTCCACTTTGCCCTTATAATGATGAGTGTTACGAAAGGCGGCAACAAGTACCGTTTTTGGAGTCTTTGGTATGACTTGACCAGGGATTGAACCCCGGTCTCCCGGACCATTGGCGAAAAAAGGAAGTAACATCAATTATGATGACAATTCTGTAATGAAAAGGATGTTACATTGATTATGATATAGATTCTATAAAGAAAAGGATTTAAAATTTACTTTGATGTAAATTCTGTATAGAAAAGAATGTGACATTTATTATGATGAAAGTTCTTATAATAAAAAGATGTGACATTAATTATGATAAAAATTCTATTAAGATAAGGATGTGACATTAATTATAATGAAAATTCTATTAAGATAAGGATGTGACATTAATCAAAATGAAAATTCTATTAAGATAAGGATGTCTTATTAATTACGATGAAAATTCTATAAAGAAAATTGTGTCACATTAATTATAATCAATATTCTATGAAGAAAACGATATGACATCATTTATGAGATTAATTCCTTGAAAAAATGTGACATTAATTATAATGCAAATTTGAGAGAGAAAAGGATATGACAATAATCACCTTATGAATTCTATACAAGTGGAGGATATGACATTGATCATGTTGTAATTTTGAATAGAAAAATGTGATGTTGATTGTGATGTGAAATCTATGAAACAAATAGGTTTTAATTATGATGCAAATTCTACTTAATTCCTTCATAGTGTCAATTAAAGATGAATGTGATATTAATTATGATGAAAATTCTTAAAACAATTTTTAATTATAATGTAAATTTTATTGAATAAAAGATTCAACACTATAGTCAAATTTAAATGCCTAGGGAGTTACAGATGATTTGGTCGTTATTGGTAATTAATATTTGAGTCCGTTAGTTTCTTCATACCCTATCTTAATTTTCTGGCGTATTTTTGTCTTTGACGGCTTCAAAGGAAGAAAAAGGAAGAAAGGTGGAGACGGAGAGAGGAGATATCTTTTGAATTTCAACTTTATTTCGTTTGGGTTTTTGCACGGCTTCCCTGTAGCGAGGAATGCCTTCCTGGACTATTTGACAACTGTCGTTTCTCTCAAATCTGGCGTTGAAATTCTTTAGTCTTTTTCGGGGTTGATATGTCAATCATTTGGCTTTTTAGTCGTGGTTGATAAGACCATTTGGTGCTTTTATATAGGCTACTGATTATGGATATGTCTGCTACCGGTGGAAGGGTGAACTACCAGGCCTCTAAGTGGGCACATGGTTCTTTCAACAGCAGCAGCAGCTGAAAACGGGTCCTTCCAATCCAGTGGTTACTGCTGAAAAAGAGTGGGTTTCTTTCTTGAGCTCTTTGGTCCGTTTTTAGGCATGCGTTGTTCAAACTTCCTGTTAGGGGCTTCTGGGAACTTCCGCACTTTTGAAATTCTATTTTTTTTCTATTCACTAAAGGCCATCTAAAAACGAATATGGATAAAACTTCAATAATCAAATGTGACACCACCTGGAAGGCTGAAGAAAATGTTGTAAAAACATTGTGGTAAAAACAATAATGAAACTGATACTTGTCTGAATACTTCAGTGAATAAGACAGTATTTTTCTCTTAATTGCCAAAAGGTGTTGCTAACTTCTTTCCCGACAATTCTGAGGACACGGAAATGGGGTTTAGGTCAATGTAGCTCGTTTTCTTATTTCAGTTTTAGTTTTACAGTCTATTATTACTTTTTTATCATTATGGGTTTTCGGACTATTGTCATCTTTATTGTTATTTCCACAACTTTTTGGCCGATATATACTCCGGCTTTCTTCAAGTGTTTGTCGAACCTTCACGGAACTTCGAACTACGTCCTTTATTGAATCCACGGGGGTCGCCTGTTCTGATTCCGTTAGCCATAACCGGGTACAAGTGTTAAGTATTCCTGTATTGTTACTCGTCTGTAGTGAGGATTGAACCTGCAACCTCCAGATGATTGTCTCCTTAAAAGCTTAGGGAACTAACGACAATGCTTACTACAGTCCGAAAGCCCTTAATGATAAAAATCAACCAGCTTCGTTTCAGAAATTTAAACAACTATTATTACTTTTCTATTTACCGTGAATGCTTTTATCCAGTCCAGACAATTGACCCATGTATTCACTTTTCACATCTTCATCTTTCAAACAAACACTTCCCATTTCCTCCCCTTCAGCCATATACATTTTTCTTTATTATAATATCTTTATATATATATATATATATATGTGTGTGTGTGTGTGTGTGTGTGTGAATTTGTATGAGCGTGGGGAGAGAGAGAGAGTCAGTGACCTCTATCCGTTATCACTGTGTCCTGGTACCACTTGAGACGCGACAAAATAAAAGGCCAACTTCGACGGGATAAGATATTGGTTGCACCTTTGAAGAAATACAACTCAATTAGTCAGCGAAGCAGAACGGAAGTTGCGCGTGTTCGATGTACTTGTAGCGGGAAATTCTTCCGATGTTTTTATTTGTCAATATTTTTCTTCTTCTTTATCTGATTTATTTGCATCTCTCTCTCTCTATCTCACTCTTTCTTTCTTTCTTTCTTTCTTTCTCTCTCTCTCTCTCTCTCTTTCTCTCTCTCTCTCTCTCAGTGTTTTCGTCCCAGGCGTTCTAAAGTTGCCATTTTTTTCAACGTTTTCATTAATACTGTTTCAATTTTTTTTTCTTTCTTTTTTCTTTCTCTCTTTCTTTCTGAACTTTTCCGTTCAGACCATACTAAAATTGCATTTCTTTTCTCTCAACTTTTTCTTTCATAGTGTTCCCAATTTTCTTTCTTTCTTTCTTGTTTCCTTGCTTGCGCAGTGTTTTCTTTCATAGCATTTCTTTCTTTCTTTCTTTCTTTCTTGTTTCCTTACTTGCGCAGTGTTTTCTTTCATATTATTCCTAAATTTTCTTCTTTCCTTCTTTCTTTCTTTCTTTCTTTCTTTCTTTGCTTGCTTGCGCAGTGTTTTCTTTCATAACATTCCTAGATTTCTTTCTTTCTTTCTTTCTTTCTTGCTTGTGCAGTGTTTTATTTCATAGTATTCCTAAATTTCCTTCCTTCTCTCTTTCTTTCTTTCTTTCTTACTTCTTTCTTTTTTCTTTCTTTCTTTCTTGTTTCCTTGCTATCGCAGTGTTTTCTTTCATAGTATTGCTAAATTTTCTTTCTTTCTTTTTTTCTTTCTTTCTTTTTTCCTTGCTTGGGCAGTGTTTTCTTTCATAGCATTCCTAGATCTCTTTCTTTATTTCTTTCTTTCTTTTTCTCTTTCTTTCTTGTTTCCTTGCTTGCTTGAGCAGTGTTTTCGTTCATCGCATTCCTAAATTTCCTTCCTTCTTTCTTTCTTTCTTTCTTTCTTTCTTTCTTTCTTTCTTTCTTGTTTACTTGCTTAAGCAGTATTTTCTTTCATAGTATTTTTAGATTTCTTTCTTTCTTTCTTTCTTTCTTTCTTTCTTTCTTTCTTTCTTTCTTGTTTACTTGCTTAAGCAGTATTTTCTTTCATAGTATTTTTAGATTTCTTTCTTTCTTTCTTTCTTTCTTTCTTTCTTTTTTTCTTGTTTGCTTGCTTGCTTGCGCAGTGTTTTCATTCATAGCATTCTTAGATTACTTACTTTTTCACACACACACACACACACACACACACAACTCGTTCGCATTTTCTTGCCTTGAGTATATTTCGTACTCTTTCATTTTTTTCTCTCTTTTTCTTTTTATTCCTATCATACTTTCGTGTTTTCTTCATATCCATTTCCTTTTTCTTTCTTTTTACCTCTAATTCTTGATTTCCCTTTCGTTGAATTATTTCTTTTATTCTATCTCTCTCGTTCTATCTCCGTTCTATTTTATCATTTTCATCCTCAAATATTTTCTTACACTTAGATGTAATTATTTTTCCTCTCCCTAATATTCTTTCCTATTTTTCTCTTTCTCTTTGTTTAATTTACTTTTGCTTCTTCGTCCCTCCCGATATTCCTTTCACTCTTTCTCTCTAGTTTTCCTTTCTTTTCATCATGCTTTTTATTTCCTCTCTTTTGATTTCTCTATCTGTCTTAATCTATCACATTCTTTTGGTGCTTATCTCTTTCGATCTTCCATTTAAGATCAAGTAGAAAAAATTAAAAAAAAAAAACACAGGATTACGTCGGAAATTGAACACTGATGAGTTTGATGTACTTTTGAACAAAAAACTCAGCACAGACAATAGGTAAAGTTTCAAAAACATCAGAAATTAATCATTCGACTCGCTTGAATGGTAGATTTGAATAGACCAACAACCAGAGATTTTGCTGCATGACAAACGCCATTTGGTCGTTGAAAATGCCCTGACTTCAAAGATGTGATCGGATGTACTTCAGTCTCTTATATCTTCTCGCATTTCCATAATGGATATAACCGAAAGGATAAAATGCTAGAATCTTTGAACATGTAAATGTTGTGAAGTAGTCTTAGTCACGTGACAGCATGGTACTCAGAGACAGCAGCATACAAACAATAAAGTAATTGGACAATGCCACTAAACTCATTCGAAAATTCATTTCTCTGTGTGTGTTTTTTGGGGTTTTTTGTTTTTTTTTATTATTTCAGCTATTAAAGAAAGTAATTTTCAAGACAAGCTGGTAATTTTTTGTGCAGATTGGGACGACTAATTTGGCTACTCTTCTTGTGTTCCTGGTTTTAAAAGAAAAAGAAAATTTGTTTCAAAGAGCATCAAAAGTATTTTCGCTTTCTACATACGTCTACTCAAAAGCTTATTCCATACCTACATTCAAAGATTTACTATAATCAAAATAAATTAACATTATTTGAAGTAATATATATATATATATATATATATATATATATATATATATATATATATATATATATATCATTAAGAAAAAACACAAACCGGTCACATTAGGATTATAAATTTATTTCCATCCTGTTATGTGTTTTTTAAAAATAAAAAAAACACGTGCCTATTCAGATATATTTTATCAATAAGATCTAAAGAAGTCCTGTTAATTTTTTTTCGTGTTTTTTGATTTTTCAAAAACACATAACAGGATGGAAATAAATTTATAATCCTAATGTGACCGGTTTGTGTCTTTTCTGAATTAAATTATTGCACTGTAACGTCTTTACCAGGAAAATTTAAATGTTCACTCTTGAAAAGTTTTCTTGTCCTGATGGAATTACTCCCAAGTCCGTTTTTACTGAACCAAATAATACTTATATATATATATATATATATATATATATATATATATATATATATATATATATATATATATATATCACAGTCGGCTGGGGGTGTAGAGAAAACTGACCGTATCGCTGCAGAAGGGTAAGACATTTAACCCCAACGAGTGTCCTGAATATGACATTGAAGAATAAAATGATGAAGCTCCAGTAATACTGGCGCTTTGAGGAATACAGAGTACCTCTTCACTGCCATCGCTCAAGGCATACCGAGTGGTAGTACCTGAATGATTCTTATCTATGGGTCAGATAAAACATTTTGTCATTTAAACTGAGTGCAAACAAATAACATGCTAAATTGAATTGATTGAAATAGAACGATTAAACTCTGTAAAAGAAATGATTAATATTGAATTTAATTATTTGTATTTGATATCAAAACTTTTCAACGAATAAATAATGTTAAATATGATTTTTAATGTTTGATAACACATGAGACCATTCAGTTTCGTTTGTTTGCGTTTCATAGCATATCAACCGTTGTATGTTATTTAATGCCAAATCCATTGTTACACATACAAACATTTCCATTTCAAACAATTTAGTTGAGAATAATTACAGTTTTTATTTACACACAGTTAAATGTAAAAACTGTTCTATTTCAAACGATTCAGTTTAGCATAAGTACAGTTTTTTGTTTACATACGGGTTAAAGAAAACGTTCTTTTTCAAGCTATGCATTTCATCCAAAGTACAGATTAAATATCAAACTGTTCTATTCGATCCATAGATAGGACCCTATTAGATGCTACCAACCTAGTACAGAGTGGATCTGGGAACAAAGGCAATAAAAGGGTATTTCGCCTTCCCCAAAGCTATAGCATTACCGGAGCTTCACTATCAGATTGCTTAGTTTCATACCCAGGATACTTGTTAGGGAACCTTAGCCTTATACAGAGAAGCAATCTGTTATTCTACAGTGCCAGCCGACTAGGCTAAATCTCTTTAGTTTCCTGATAACATTAAAGTCCATCAAATGGGGAGGTTCCAGTTTTGGACTTCAAGGGAATGTGGAATACTGGGAGGGGAAATATGAGTTAAGGTCCCATCTAAATGTCAAATAGAACTGTTTAATCGTTAACTATACTTGAAACAATATATCTGTGGGCAAACGAATGATTATTATTAAATTGTATTACTAGAGTCATATAGTTAAATGTTGATTTTTTTAGTATTGCTGCATGTAATTAAAGCAATTAGAATTACATAGTAATAATTAAAACCATCTAATTGTGTGCAAAGTAATGAAGTCTGGCTTGTTTAAAAACTGACACCTTGAAACTATTCGTTTACTAACCTAAATTTTTAATATATACAGTGTTTGGACAAAATAATGGAAACTCATTGAATCTTACTATCATTAATTTGAAAATCCTATAAAAACATCAAACGTTTGTAATTTTAAGTTTTTTTTTATTTATTAATAATTTTTCTTGTCTTTACAGATATCATCGGAAGAAGTTTGTTGAAATGTTAGATTAATCAGACTTTAAAATTTGACAATTATTGGTGCTCGTATGGCAAGCGCGAGAGTAAACAAAAAACGCTGAATTATTCGGTGTAGAAAGAAGTCCAGCTTCAAAAGTTATAACTGAATTTGAGAAAGAAGAAAAAAATAAGAATAAAGCGAAATCAGTTTGATAGGGACCGTCGGAACCTTACACGGCTCTTTAAGAAGGATCACAAGAATACAGATACAACAATTACAGCAGAGCTTAATGATCGTCGCAAGAACCCAGTTTTCTCAAAAATTCTGAGAGGGGAGTTGCACAAAGCCGAATTTGACGGGAGGACTGAAATAAGGAAACCATATTAAAATAAATTAGTTTAAAATTTCAAGGTGTTTCCATTATTTTGTCCACCGTTGAATGTATTAACGGGATTCGGCATTAAATAACCTACAAATATTGTCATGCTATAAAACACGACCAATAGGTTTAATAGCTCCTGTTAAATTCCATCTATAGGTCAAATAGAGCTGTTCAGTCTTTTATTAGGGATTATAATCAATATTCATTAGAATAATTAGTGTAAGATGGGATTACTTGAAACCATTTAATTGTATCCGAAAAGTAATTATTATACTTGAAAACATGTAATTATGTGAAAAAGATGAGCACTGGCTCGTTTAGAAAATAAATTATTCGGTTACAAATCTCACACACACACACACACACACACACACACACACATATATATATATATATATATATATATATATATATATATATATATGAAAACGTAAATATGAAAAATACTGCATCTCCAAAGGATGATTTCATTTATAGTTTGAATAATTTAATATTGTTAAATGTATCCGTGAAAACAAATTCGAAAACAAATGTGAAAACAAGAAGCCTTCAGGGCGTTTGAATTTTATAAATAATACACCTTTACTTAAAAATTGAAACGTTTAAAGTTAGAAAATAATTCAAACTCTAAACAAAAATTATCTTCTCAAGACCATTTTTTGTTTGTTTTATTTTTTATATTTGTTCATTTTCATATAGTTGCATATATTCCAAATATATATATATATATATATAAACAGGATTTGGCATTAAATAACCAACAAGGGTTGATATACCATTACACACAACCAAAACAAACCAATTTACGCAAGAATAAAACTAAATAAATGAGTGGACATAGACATTTTCTAAAGCGCAAAGACTGAAATGAACAGCAAAAAAAACAAAAAACAAAAATGAAAAAGAATCACTTCCAGATCGATAGGATCTCCTTATGATCGATAACCTATCGATAGCAGTCCACAACTTTGCTTGGTAAATATTAACATCACTTTGAGTGGATGAGATATTACTACCGACTCATGTGAAATTGTCTTCTATTTTTTGTGGCTCGCCAATTAGTTTGATTTGGTTTGATTTGCTTTGATTTGGTTTTATGGCATATCAACCATTGTTGTTCTTTTGATGCCAAATCCTTTTTATACATATATTAAATATATTTACATCCTTAATAAAAGTCTAAGACGAATTTTCGAAGCCGCTGTTATTTCATTCTTTAATTCCCTAAATACTCATCCTGACTTTTATATTTCTCCTTACTTGAGCAAATCCATTTTAAATAGCTACAATATATTCCATCTTTAGTTAATATTTTCTACAAATATCATTATTTTTATTCTTTCTATTTTTCTTTTACTTTTTCTTTCTTTTTCTTCCTTTTGACACAAAATCTTTCTCGATAAACAAGCGTAACATAAATTCTATACAATATTCCTAATGAGTCAAATGACGTAATTTAAAACAGCAAACATTGATTCATCTATTAAACGGCCAACTCTTTCTTGTTATACAAATTTTCCCCTAGGTTTATGTATTTTGCATTTTTAAACACACGTTGACTTAAAATCGGTAATATCACCTGATGATGATTCAGTAGAACAGAAACACTATAGTGTCGACTTCTAAATAAATCTCTCCTTCCACTTGAATTACTTTGTTATCAATTTTTATCTACATATTGTCGGATTACAATCCATATAAACCATTGTTGTTCTTTTGAAGCCAAATCCTTTTTATAGATATATTAAATATATATGCATCCATAATAAAAGTCTACGACGAATTTTCGATCCCGCTGTTATCTCATTGTTTAATTCTCTAAATACTCGTCCCGGCTTTTATAATATTTCTCCTTACTTGAGCAAATCCATTTTAAATAGCTACAATATATTCCATCTTTAGTTAATATTTTCCACAAATATCATAATTTTTATGCTTCCATATATTAAATATACGATTTTTATGCTTCCATATATTAGATATACGATTTTTATGCTTCCATATATTAAATATAAGATTTTTATGCTTCCATATATTAAATAAAAGATTTCTAAATACATTTCGTTGAGCTTTTTAAACGAACTTGAGTTCATTTTTTGTGCATAGTTAAATGGTTTCACCTAATTTCAAATAATTCAGTTTAGCATATTACATTTTTTTTTCTTTACACACCGATAGGCATTTGTTTAAATACAGTTTTTTGTTTAAACGTCGTCAAACGCTGTTAAAAGTAAACACAGCGTTATTTCAAACAACTCTATTTCGCATAAGTCTAGTTTATATGTCAACAGTTCTATTTCAAACAATTCAATTTAGCATGTCAACAATGTTAAATGGTCCCAAGTATTGCTATTTATCTCTGACAATTAAACATCCGTCATTCGGTCACACAACGTTAAATGATCAAACATTTCTATTTCAGACAATTATATTTAGCAGAAGTACACGGTTCAGTAGTATTTGATCCACAGAGAGTAGCTTATCATGTGCTACCACTCCGGGTCAGAGTGGACCTATGAGGGATTGCACTGAAGGGGTACTCCACATTTCCCAAAGCTACAACATTACTGAAGCCCCACTACCAGATTGTTTAGTGTTATATTCAGGACACTCGTTTGGGGAGTCCATCCCCTCTGCAGAGATGCAATCAGTGTATTATACAGCTGCAGTCGTATGGGCCTTCAAAATTAGAGGAGAGATAACTTCTCGTTTAAAACATTTATATTCCGCTTCATGACTCTAAATCTAAATACGCAAAATATTCCGTTCTCAATTTTAGGTGTTTGATTTTTTTTCAAAAAAATCCGATATTTTAGGTAATTATTCTTTGATTAATTTTGCTTTTTCTGAAGACACCTTGTTAAATCCCTTGCCGGGCAATGATAAAATTTTACTGACACGTCTACAGTTTGGATGAATTCCAGTTTTGTCTTATTAGAGTGATCAGATTTTCATGTGGTCGCTAACTAATCAATAGCAGTTACTAAGCGTATATTGAGATACGAACTCATAAGAAACGTACTCCTGTGAACCCCTTCACATGGACGAGCAAAGGCAGGACGATCAGCTAGAACCTACATACAACAGCTCTGTGCTGATACAGGATGTAGCTTTGAAGACTTACCGGAAGCGATGGACAAAAGAGAAGGGTGGCGGGAAAGGGTCAGGGATATCCGTACTGATGGTTCGACATGTTGACATAAATTTTAGTAGAAGAGATATTGAACGACAAAAAATGTTTTATGCTGTTTTAATCAAATATTGGAAGAAACCCCCAAAACAGTAGCTCACGGAAGCTATGATGGTAAGACGAGCTGGACATGCTGGACACTACTAAGAAAGAAAGAACGAACTCATAAGTGACGTTCTCCTATGGACTCCAACTCATGGACATACCAATGTTGGTAGATACATAAAATAAGTGATAGCGACTGATGATGAGAGAGATTCAGAGGAATCTTTTTCGTCAACATTCCTTGGCGATAATAGTGATCCTACAACTACTACAACAACTTATCATCATCATGTCGTGCCATCAGCACAGATATCCCTGACCCTCTCTCGCAACCACTCCCAATCGTTCATCGCTCTTGGCTGGTCCTCAGGGCTACACCCCGTATCCTCACAGAGCTGCTGTATGTAGGTTCAAGCTGGTCACCCTGCTTTTACTTGGCCATGTGTACGGGTCCATAGGAGTACATAACTAATGAGCTCGTCCCTACTTCTCCAGCAGTGTTCTGCATGTCTGCTTCGTCTAATTTGGATGGTTTTCGTGATGGGTGGTAGGTGGCCGTACTGCTTTGTGGGGTTCTGCCTCCATGACCGGTTCAATATTGCTCGCAGCGTTCTTGTGTAGTTGCCGTCAAGCCTTTTCTCCAGCAGTTTAGTTAGCGTCCATGTAGTGCATCCATATAGCAGTATCGACACGATCGCTGCTTCGAAGAAACTGTGTTTCTTTTTATCGGTCAGGTCTTACTTCCATAAGACTGATAGCCCATGGATAGCTGTCCATGCCTTTGTTAGTCGCGTGTCGATGTCTGTCTCGGTCGATGAGAAACTGCTTCCTAGGTAGGTGAATTTGTCTACTAGTTCCAAAGAGCTACCGTTTAGTGTGGAAATGTCGCCTGTTTAAGTAAAGCACATATATTCTGTTTTGTGTGCATTGACATGGAGGCCAATGCCTGCGGCAGCTCGTTCCAGACTATGCAGCAGCGTTTCGGCTTGGGCGGGTGCATTTGCCAGAATCGCTATGTCATCGGCGTAGTCGGCGTCCGTAATTGTTTTTGCGGGGTACCTTCTGCTTCTTTTATTTGTCAGCTCGAAACTGTTTTCTTTGATTTTATCAATCGACGTTTTAAGCTCGTAGTCTAGACAGATGATAAAGAGGTATGAGGCAAGTGTGTCTCTTTGCAGTAACCCTGTTACAATGTAGATGTAGTCTGTGTCTCCATCTGGAGAACGCACTTTCACTTTAATGTTTCTATAGAGAATCATTATATCTGCGACGGTTTCTTTTGGGAGACTGTATGCGAGTAGAATTTGCTCCATCTTCCCTCTGTGTATGGAATCAAAGGCTTTTGTAAATTCGACAAATGATATTGATGCCTATAGGTTTTTTTCCCTTATGCCTTCAAGAATTCTACTGATAGTCAATATTTGTGAGGTCATAGATCTATTCATTCGGAAGCCATTTTGGTTTTTCCTAAAAATGTTGTCAATCTTGGTTTCTATGCGGTTGCGTTGTAGGGCATTGTATATTTTGGCTGCTCTGGATGTAAGTGTTATACTTTGGTAGTTCTTGGCTAATCAGTGGTCTCTCTTTTTAAGGAAAGGGAAGATGCACCCCTTCATCCATCTTTCTATCGGATTTTGATTATAAACTGCATTACAGTGTCGGAGCAGTATGTCGTCGAATTGTCTGGTCTTCCATAAACCCTTAATAGTGAGTTTGATTCTCACTGGCCACCTCATATATTTGACCTCATTTTTATAGCATCGTTATTATTTAGTATCTTAATGTAACTAGTAACATGTATGTATTTACCAAATTCCTATGATACATTATGGATTAAAGTTCCGCTGCCTGTGGTGAAATCAAAGTCTACAAACTGTTCAACTTCCTCGACTGTGTTCTTGTCTTCTGTGTTACATACACTTATGAAATATCACATCATAGCTGCCAACGGACACACTGGAAGAGGAGTAGTGGAAGGTTGTTGACCGGAAGCCCCTGGAGTAAAAAGAATGAGACCTCTTTTTGCATACCGAGATGATTTGGAAGGCGGAGGTGGGATACTTTGAGATGGGAGAGTTGAGCAGAGACTCAGGGTGTGAATGGTTGGAAACAGAAATTTAACATAAACTGTTGGGTACAACCACATACGGAAAAAATGGCAACAAAGAGGCCTAATAGAACATAATCTTCTATGACGTCTATATCGAGTATTCTTGTTAAAAGTTGTTTCTTAGATAAGTCCTATCAGAATATCTTGTGTATCTTATTAAATGTTTATATTATTTTATTAGTTGAATACTAATAGAATAAATGTATTTTGTATGTTATTGAAATTGCTGTTGAGTTTGATTTTATTTTTCTACTCATTCTGATTCGTTGTTTCCGTGGAATAATCCCTCGACCAGTTGTCGATACCCTTTTTTTATTATTATCCGTGAAATATTCCTAATGAACAAACGGATGATATATAAATTTTTATTCCTTTACGTACTTCATTGGCCTAATGAGTAGAGCGTTCACCAATAGTCCCTCCAGCTATGGGTAAATAGTAGGACGGACTAGGTTCTTCAGCCTTGGTGAGGCAACTAGTCTAGGAGAAGGAAAACTCTGAATTAAAACCTGTTAAACTCCGCTTAAAAATTTACCTTGTGTCATATCCTGCCCGAGCGGAGGGGTTGGTAAATAGTACCAATAGTCCGGGAGACCGGAGTTCAATGCCCCGTCCAGTCATACCAAAGACTTGAAAAAAATGGTACTTGATGTTGCCTTGCTTAACTCTCAGCATTATATGGTAAGGATCAAGGGTAAAGATGCCCTCCTCTACACCTCGGTGTAGTTGCTATTGAAAAGGGAGCCTTCGGGTACCCCCAACTAAGGTCACCAACTTTCCTTTTTTTATTTACGTATTTCTTTCTCGACATTTCTGGGGATAAGGAAAAATCAAAATATCCTCTGAACACAAGAAAAGATGACGTAACATGCGATAAGAGACGACAAAAACGTATCCAGCTTGACCCTGGGGTTAGGATTCTTGGATAGTATATCTCCTTTATTATATTTACCAACCCCTCTGCTCGGGCAGGATATGACACAAGGTCAATTTTTAAGCGGAGTTTAACAGGTTTGAATTCAGAGTTTTCCTTCTGCTAGACTAGTTGCCTAACCCGGGCTGAAGAACTCAGTCTGCCCTACTATTTACCCATAGCAGGAGGGAGAATAATTGGATTCATACTTTTACCAAGGGTATTAGTGGTACGTGAAATGCAATCAGTCTCGTCAAGGATTTGAACTCGTATCGCCGTGTCCATTTCCTACGACGATAACCATTACACCACGAGCACCTCCTTTATACAAACGATGAATCTCGAACAAGACGGACGCCATCATGAGCCAGCAACTGATCCCGTTAATCTGCTCCTGTTTTACATTCTATCAGTGTGGTGATGTTGTTTCTATCAATTGTATGGGAATCTGCTGATATGATATTGTATGTGCGAGTCAGCTAACAAAAACATAGATATTAAGTTGATGTTAAAACTAACTTATTAACTCATCTTTTCAGCAAAACAAAGTGTGATTACTCATAAGGTGAACCAGAAATGTTAATATCGAAAAAATGTTATATACAGGGAAGACATCGTGAAGTCCAAAATATTGATCCATAAAACACTAAAAAAAAAACAAAGGGAAAAAGGATCTAGACTGAAACTTTAAATTTATTCCATTTCAAGTTTAAAAACTAAATGAACACAACTGTCCATATTAACAACGTATAATATAGAGACTGATTTTCCCATAGCGTTAAGTCTTTGAATCCAAATAACTAAAATCCTACAGCGTATCAATGTTATGGGAAAGTACCGGAATAGTTTTAAGGGTTGATAGCCTTGAAAAAGGGTCAATGCCCTTATAAAAGACTTGAGACCAACTATTCTCCCGCCGGTTATGAGTAAATCGTAAGATAGACAGGGCTTTTTAACTTTTCAATGGTATCCATTCTAGCACATAGAAAACTAAATTCAAACTCTGCTTAAGATTTGACGTTCTGTGGCATCTTGCTCGTGCAGAGGATTATATATATATATATATATAAGTAAATAATGGAAATGAATTTGACATTATAGAGAAAATTTGAAAACCAAACTAATCCATAGAGAAGGAATTAATGTAAATGAAAATCAACGTTATAACGCTTCGATTCTGATGAACCTTCACAGGAATTGAGAAGGACGATATACAGATACGTTAAATTAAAAATCCATCGGTGATTTAACATCACTCGATATCATATTTCCTAGTAGTACCGAAACGTTATAATGTCGACTTTTTTTTTTACATTAAATCTTTCTCATTAGATTACTGTTTTTTTCAATATTTCTCTCCAAACACACACACACACACACACACATATATATATATGAACGAATTCAAAAACAACGTGCTTCGATGGAACCCTTCACACGGACGAATAAGTGTTCGACGACCAGCTAGAACTTATCTACTGCAGTTCTTTTCGGACATATGATGTTGCCTAGAAGACTTGCCGAAAGCGACGGACGATAGAGGCAAGTGGCGAAGGAGAGTCAGAGAAATCCGTGCTAGAGGCATGATGATGATGATGATGATGATGATAATCACAGTGGTATATATATATATATATATATATAAGTAAAGTTGGCGACCGCAGTCGAGGACGACCAGAAGGCTCTCTTTTTAATAGCTACTACACCGTGGTGAAGGGGAGGGCGCTACTCTTCTCCTTGGATTGCCCCATCGATATTTATCTTATATTGCAGAGTGTTAAGCAAGGAGGTATCAAGTACCATTTTAAGAGTCTTTGGTATGACGCGACCTGGGATTGAAACCAGGTCTCCCGGAGCATTGGCGAACACTCTACCCAAAGCCTATATTCGAGTCATTGCCATTTTTGGATATTTTTGATCAGCCGTTTTTTAAGAAAAACAGGATTTTGAAAGTATATCAATCTGTAAACTCATCAGACCTTGTTACTTTTTTTTAATTTAAATTTTTTTTAAAGGTTTGGTTGAATTTTTTTCTTTGTTTAATGGCATATCAACCTTCGAGGATCATTCAATAATAAAACTATCCTCACAACCACTACGGTTTTACACATATCTGATGGGGTGGGGTGGCTAAGAGATTTCATATCTTTCCCATGGGCACTTTTCTGAAAATAAAGACAATAGCTTGATTGGTGTTCGAACTCGCTTACTACAAGCCCAGCACGTTATTCATAACACCTCAGGGAATCCCCCGAACCCAAATGTAATTTTTCTGGACGTGGAATATATTAAAAGAAATATGACTGCACAGCTTCACACCTTATTACAAAAGGAGCTTTAGAAATGTTCTAAATCGAAAGTTCCAACGTATTTCTATTTGAACTGTATAAGGCATTGAGAGTGGATTTTTTACCTTGACAGCCGAAATACTAGCGACAATAGAACAAAAAAAGTTTAGCAGATAAAATTTGAGTCGGAGTTTTTCATCATCATTATATTGAAATCATATCATCATCATCATGATGTCGTGCCGCTTGCACGGATATCGTTGACCCTCTGTCGCCACTTCTTCCTATCGTTCATCGCCTCCGGCAGGTCTTCAGAGCTACATCCCATGTCCTCACAAAACTGCTGTATGTATGTTCGAGCTGGTCGTACTGCTTTTGCCTAGCCATATGTGGGGGTCCATTGGAGTACATCACTTATGAGCTCGTCTCTGCTTTTACAGCAGTGTCCTGAGTGTTTTTTCGTCTAGCGTGGATAGTTTTCGTGATGGGAGGCAGGTGGCCATTTAATTGGTGTCTTGTTGGGTGTTGCCGCCAGGACTTGTTCAATATTGATCGAAACATTCTTGTGTATTAAAATCATATAACTGTGATCAAACAAATGAACATACCTTAATAATTTTATTATTAATAGTATTACAATTAAATGGAAATGATTATTTTAAATTTTTATGATTCTTAGTAGCACATGGAAATACTTGAAACTGTATTATTGTATTAAATTATTTGAATTCTTAAGAAATATTAATATCATATAACTGCGTGTCAATCTTTAAATTGTGTGACAATATACACAACCGGCCGGATCCCACTATCTCATCCACCCAAACTACTCATGTTACATAGCCATATACACGAATATGGCCATGTGCGAAATAGGGGAAATGGACATCGAATGTTGATAACGATAGAACATATAAAGAACAGAGGAATCTCGGAATTCGAAAACACGTAACGACTTCTTGTTCAGGTACGAAAACTTTTTATTAACTTTGAGTTAAAGGTTTCGGCGTAAGGAGAAGAGACACAATCTTCTATGCTGTCTTATTCTTTTGGCCCCATCTCGTGCGGCCCCCATAGGGCGCACGTTCGCCTCGTGTCTGCGAGCTCCAAAAATCGATCCTTCTCGTTTGGCGTCTAGTACCCAATTCTCTTTCTTCTGATTCTCACACAAACCTCCGCGCGCTTCCGATGCGTGACGTTACCCGCACCCTGTCACCGCGTTTCGTCTCGGACTATTATGACATCTGAGTGACACCTCCATCCGCCCGCGCGCGCCCGCGTTAACACCTGCCTCAATGTTGCACCTAACTAACCCATGTGCTGAGCCGAAAGTTTCTCAGCCTAACTAAACTCAAAGGCATGAACCGAAATCTCACGGCTATTATATAACACTCATGGCCATCTGATCGTCTAGTGGTTTCTCTCGTCTCCGGCCAGGGATATTTCACATTTCTTGACGGACACACAAAACACAACATACACAACCGAGTGGGTGGGAGAAAAGAGAACAAAGAAACATGGACTTGGGTTAGCTCCAAGCGCAAGAAAGGAGAAGTTAGTGACACTTTCCAAGCATTCTGTGAGACATCGCGAAATTTGCACAAAGCCACAAGGAACGCTGACTCATCCTCTCACGTTGGCCAACCCAGATCTCAATTCACAGGTTCTAGCTCCTGCTCTCTTCTGCTGACTGCCCTCTTCTATCGACTGGTCTTGCTCTCGGCTCTGGTCTATTCTGCCTCCCTATGACGACTCTGGGACCTTCCTTCCCTCGTTCTCTTCCGGTCTCATGGGAAATCTTGCACACAAGCCCTTTATGTGGGTTTCGCACCAAAACAGACAAAAGGATTCTCCGACTGGCACCCACACCGACACAACGGATGCCCAACATCGTGTCACAATTGCATAAAATAATGCAAATATAGATTTATAATGAAGGCAGTTTCCGAACCACTAGAAATAATATGATCTTTGAGAAGTTGACGTGGCATTAAAATGAATTAATCAATCTGAAAAATCTTTATAAGTTTGATGCCATGTTCACTGAATTGATTATTGCACAGTATGAGAGATGTATGTCACGTGTCATTTGATTTTACACACTTTGTGAACAATAAATTGCCTGTGATATGTTAATTTTTCTTATAAATTATGTATCTATGAAAAGTGCTTACACAAGAACGTACTAAGAGAAAACATTGGTTTTCATTGATTTTTTTAAAGAAAAAAACAGAAATTTTTTTAAAGTATTCTTATGTTGAATTTTCAATTCTAATTGTGAATGCTCACAGTGATCTAGAGAGCACATGAAAGGCATAATATTTGAATTTGAAAGATTTATTATTGATATAGAAAAATGATGAGAATATGAGACAATCGAATTCTTTGAGAGTTCTCCACATGTAGATGTTGCGTAGTCAGATACACGAATATGGCCATGTGCAAAATGGGTGAAATAGATATCGAATGTTCATGACGATAGAACATATAAAGAACATAGGAATCTCGGAATGTTATGTTTTGACCTTCGACCCGGCCAAAAATACCATTCAAGGTGATGCACCGGAAGGAAGTGACACATTCTAATGGCAGTTATGAGAGGAAATCGCGTTGGCGGAAATTGGCTGTTGAAATGGGACGAGGTAAAAAAAAATCCCATTATACTCTCATAGACTGACGCACCGGAAGAGAGTGACCTCTGAACTGCATGACAGTTATTTCCGCTCGGTGACGATCACACATGACATTCCAAAGGTAGCGGAAGTGACACATCCCGGTCACTAGATATAGGAAGAAGTTGCGGAGGCGTGGAGGCGTGTCCATATCACCGCGTGGGAGTTTGAAGGTAATATAAGGCCGACGAATTGAACAGAAGGCAGACAGGCGATAGGGGGCAAGCAGTATAGTTGGAGAGAGTAGAACGAGATGTAGTAGGGAAAGCCAGCACACATGACGGTGGATTCCAGGGCTCCGGTTGAGCAGCCAATGGAGAACGAGAAAGACACAACGCTGACAGCCATAACTTTGGGGTAAAAATATTTCAGTTATGTTCGGTCTCCAGCTCCCTCTCACAGGCAACTTTGAGCAACCCTTTTCGAAACCTTACAAATAAAGTGAGAGGTAAAATATTTTATAAAGAAGTCTTCCTGCGTCTTCCTGTGTGCATCGTTTATTACTGCGTCTTTATCCTGCGTGCGTCTGTCTATTATTGTGTCGTTATGATGCTGCATGATGCTGTAGATGACTATATAATAGGAATTCGAAAACACATAACGACTTCTTGTTCAGGTACGAAACCTTTTTATTAACTTTGAGTTAAAGGTTTCGACGTAAGGAGGAGAGACACAATCTTCTATGCTGTCTTATTCATTTGGCCCCCAACTCGAGCGGCCCCCAATAGGGCGCAAGTTCGCCATGCGTCTGCGAGCTCCAAAAGTCGATCCTTCTCTCTCTCTCTCTCTCTCTCTCTCTCTCTCTCTCTCTCTCTTTCTTCAAATTTCACACAACTCTCTCTTTCTTCAAATTTCACACAAACCTCCGCGCGCTTCCGGTGCGTGACGTCACCCGCACCCTGTCACCGCGTTTCGTCTCGGACTATTATGACATCTGAGTGACACCTCCATCCGCCCCCGCGCGCGCGTTAACACCTGCCTCAATGTTGCACCCAACTAACCCATGTGCTGAGCCGAAAGTTTCTCAACCTAACTAAACTCAAAGGCATGAACCGAAATCCCTCGGCTATTATATAACATAAAGTCCTACCCAGTCAGCTTGGGTTGGTGCTGGACTATACACCGACTGCATTTCTCCAGCGGGGTAAGACTCCCTCCTAACGAGTTAATTATGGGTTAAATATAACTAACTGTATACTTATTTTCATAATAGTTCAATATGTACTCCACCTTTGACACGGCACACGTCAAGTTGGTAGTTAAAATCTTGGAAAACATGCTGTAGTATGTCTCTGGTCATATCATCCAGTGCGGAAGTGATTCTCTTTTTGAATTCATCAATGCTAGTAAGAAAAGCGAGTATGTAGACCAGTCCCTTCCCATATCTCCTTAAAGGAAATCACTCAGGGACTCGTCCGGTGACCACGGCGATAATTTCACCAGAAAACTGTCCTCATATCTATCACGCCTGATCTATTTCTGGCATATTCTCATGTCTTGTCCTCTTTCATTGAATATAAAGTTTTGATCTGTTTGTATACATTTTGTGAACATTTTGTGAGATTATTTCAACGACTATTTTCAAAATTATTGGAGTTCAAAATGATTTCAAATGTTTGGGGAAATCCTGTATATACGTGTGTGAATAGATTGATGGATAGATAGACAGATATATACATTATTTTCAGTATATATATTTCACTGACATTAAACTTTGAATCTTTATCACAAACGTTAATTGACAGATGATTAAATTTTCTTCCATTAATTTTATCAATTTTATATTATTTTCCTCCGTGTATAATTTTGTAAATAATCTATAAATCTTTGACAACTTCAATTTTCTCATCAGCCATAGAAATAAAAATCCAAAGTTTAAAGTAGGAAAGTTTCGCATAATCAAAAAAAACTTCTCAGTCATTGGGACTTAGAATAACATCCCCAAAAAGGGCTGTTTAGGGATGACGATAACTAAATCCACCTAATTTGCAGAAAATGAAAATAATTAAAACCATAAGGATAGTTCACGGGACGTAGTCTTTAACATACAGCAATGCGACATCGTAGTACGTGAGTTCAATCTCCCCACGTGTTATTAGGTTCACTTTTGAACAAATACTCATTGGAAACGTATGAACAATCTTTTTCCGTAAGGTATGGGTTAAATAGTACTAATATTGTTCTTCTACAAGTATGACTTTGGCATTAAATAGCCTATTAAGTTTGATATGCTATAAAATCTTTGAAAGAATATAAGAGTATATTATGTATATGTATTAAGAAAATTAAATTGAACTGTTTTCAAAGTAATATTTGAAAATTGAAACTATATAATTGATTAAAAATCTTATACCTATAACTGTGTGTAGATTATCATAAGATTAGAATACGGTTTGGTTTTATTGTTTATCAAACACTGTAAGTTATTTAATGCCAAATATATTGAATATATACCATTTGTAAACGCATTTTGTCGATAACATTTTTAAACAAGCCTGATCTATTTTTTGCACCCCAGTAAATGGTTTCAAACATTGCTATATGACTGTTAGAATTTAACATCAATCATTCTTTTGAAATCATAGATTGTTCTAGTTGACCCCTAGATAGGACCCTATCAGGTGCTACCACTCCGGTCAGAGTGGAACGGGGAGCAATGGCAATGAAGGTGTACTCTGTTCCCCAAATCTTCAAGACTAGAGCATTGCCATCAGATAGTTTAATTTAATGTCCAGAATACTCGTTATGGGGGTCTTACCCGTCTGCAGAGATGCGGTCGGTGTATTCTACAGCCCACGCCGAGTGGGCTGAAGAATACGAGATAAGTGCCTTGGGTGTAGTGGTTGACGTGCTCGGCTGTAAGCTACTTTGAATTCCACTCGCGCTTCTATGATCACTTTCGGACTATTTTTTTTTACCTGAGAAAAGGTAAGAACTTTCTTGTCACCCATCTGGTGTTCTTGAAGGATGATTTGGCATTGAATCATCCACTAAGTTTGTTATGGCATCAAAACAAAGAAACTTAAACCGAAAGTAGGAATTCTTGAAACCATATAACTGTGCAAAGAAATCATTAATAAATAGAAACAGTCACTTGAAACGATGTAATTGTTTGCTGACTTCACTATTGAATAACGTAAAAAGAGTTGACATTCTGGAAAACCAACAAACCCGATATACCCTAACCCTAACCCATTCAAGCCAAACTTAATCGACCTCTATCATTAGTTCAATGTGTGATGGAAGCTAATAATCTAGAAACGTCAACACAATCTATTGTCAACTAATAATTCAATGTTGGCCAATCTTTTGTGATCCTCTTCTGTTTTTGGCAGCTGTGATATCCTATTCTGTTTGGAATTTTGATGTACCAAACCTGTCGAAAGCAATCATTAAGTAACAAAAGACATTTGCTGGGATAGCATTATCCGTAGAAAATTCTTATGAGTTTCACAAGTGCCAACCATTTTGTAGCATTTGTTTTTTTGTTGTTTTTTTTTTGTTTTGTTTTTTTTTTGTTTTCTTTTCTTTTTTTTTTTTTTTTTTTTTTGCTTTTTTTTATTGCGACTTCCAATTCGATCAATTTCACTTTGCAATAATAATATGGAAGAAACGTAGAAATGGTGCTAAATATAATAAATAACATAACAAAAATGAAATAAAATGAAATGAAATAAAATAAAATAAAGTAAAAAGAGAAACTCTGTCATGTCAGTTGCTGTAAAATACGCCAACTGCATCATTACAGAGGGGTGAGATACTCCCAACGAGTATCCTGAGTATGATACTAAATTTCATCTGATAGCCAGGCCCAGTAATGGGCCATTGAAGAATAGGGTGACCCCTTAATTACTCTTACTCTTAAGTCCACTCAGACTCATATTGGGATTACTTGTTATGATCACGGCTATAGATCAAATAGTAATGTTTAATCTTTTACTAAGGATTATTTTCTCCTTTGAGAGTTTTTCACACTAACATTAGCTGATGGTCTTCCATTGGAGTTTGAGTGACAGCAAGTCTCCTAAAGTCTTCATGACTTTTCTCAGTATTCTAGCCAAATTCAATTATGCAGTAGCTGGGATGGACTCCACTCCTCCTCTTATTTCTAAGTCATCGAGTTCCTTTTAATAATCATTCGGTGACTGCACCAAGAGAAACCATCACAATTCGTATAAACTTCATTTTCATGCTCCACAGATTTTTCAATTCCCAAAGAAGGTCAAGGTATTTGTCCTTCTTTTCATTTTCTTTCAATTTTACTCAATGGTCAGTTGGGAGAAACAAGGTCCTCAATTTTGCAAGATCTCCTTTTTGTTTTGTTGATTATCATGAGGTCTGCTGATCTGGCTAAGATTATGTGATCCATTTGTATGTCAAAATCCCATGGGAGTTTTTATGTCTCATTATCCGGGACAGACTCAGGGTTGACCATATACCATTTGTTCGTATGGCCAAATTTAAATTTCTTGCATATTTTCCAGTGGATGACCTTGCACAGCCATTTGTCTCTAGTCTTATACTCTTTCTCTGTTAATTTGCTGCATTCGCTTATTATGTGACTGATCGTTTAGTCTCGATTACCACATAACCCACATCTGCTGTTTGTTGCGTCCAATCTATTCTCGCTTTGATATGGTTAGTCCTTATGAGGTTATTTTGTGCAGCTATTAAAAAGTATTCAGTTTCTCTTTCTTAGCAACGTCAAGAATTAAAAAGTATTCAGTTTCTCTTTCTTAGCAACGTCAAGTATTAAAAAGTATTCAGTTTCTCTTTCTTAACAACGTCAAGCTATTAAAAAGTATTCAGTTTCTCTTTCGTTGCTTAGAAAGATTTCCCTTTCTTAGCAACGTCATCGTTTTCTCGTGTGAGATATCACTTTTTAGTCACTTAAAACGGCCATAGAGTTTTTTCTTCCCACTTTTGTCTGATTATTGGTGTTCCACCGATCCTCGTGTCGTTAGTATTGTTTCTGGTGGCTTTCATCAGTTATCCTCCGCTCTTTTTTGTGTAGTCTTCGAGTCGTTGTTTGATTCGTCAACGCTGTCTTCAATGCAGGCAAGTCCTCTTCCACACTCTCTTCTCGAGACATATAGTCTGTCAACGTTACCTCTGGGATGCAATTCCTTATGTATGGTCATTACTTTTCTTGTTTCCTGATCGATTTGTTTAAGTTCTTCTCTGGACCATTTCAAGAATGGTCCCGAGTATCTTACAAGTGGGACAGCTCAGGTATTTAGCCCTTTGACAAGGTTCCTGCAACAGAGTTTAGTCTCGAGTTATTTTCTGGCTCTTCAGTGATACTCTTTTTTGATTTTTTCTTTCGTTTCGACTTGTTTAATGGTGTCAACTTTTAAGATCCCCGAGTATTTGTAGGTTTTTTTTTTCTCCGAACGTTCTGATTAATACTTGATTTTCTAGTTCGACTACTTTCATCATGTGTCATGTGTCACTTTTCATTTTTAGCATAGCGCATTTTCTACACCAAATCCTATTCCTCTAACTTGATTATACATTTCACTGCTTGTCTTAGGGTTGCCAATTCTTTTTCGTTTCGGGAAAAAAGTTTGATGTCGTCCATGAATATGGTTGATCTTTTCCTGCGATTTACTGAGTTTGTATCCGGCAATGTATTTCCTAAGGATGTGGTTGAGTCGCACCATGGCTATCACAAATAATAGTGCTGATAGTGCATCTCCCTGGAATATGGCTCTTTGGATCTTCACTCCTGCTAAGCTTTGTCCTCCAGCTGTAAATTCCACTCTCCAGGTTTATATGGTCTTTTCAATAAACTGTACGACTTGGTTGACTAATTTATACATTTTGAGACATTGTAGTATCAAGCTTTGACTGACCTGAAAGCATATAGCTCAGCAAATTACTTATTTAACATAGGAATACGTGATAAATAGACTTATTGATGATAGATAACAATAGCTCTAACCATTCAATAAATGAGCTCAAACAATTCATTTAGAAATAGTTATTTACAATCTATTATATATATATATATATATATATATATATATATATATATATATATATATATATATATATGATTTGGCGTAAAATAACTCACAAGAGTTGATATACCATCAAAAAAGAACAGCTGTAGATTCCATTTTTTGGAAAATAGGGATTTATATATATGATTTTCTTATCATACAATCGGATTTTATTTATTTTAGATTTTATTTGAACCCCCAACATTCATATATATATATATATATATATATATGTGTGTGTGTGTGTGTGTGTGTGTGTGTGTGTGTGTGTGTGTGTTTGTCAATTGTAAGCGAATAGATTGAAGATAATTTTTTTCAAACAATTTGTTTCAGCTTATTTGTTTGCTATTGTTTCTACCGAGTTAAATTATTTCAATAATTGCCGTATAAAAATCATTCTTCTATTTCAATATCATTCATTCATTTACACACAATTAGATGGTTCCCAGTATTGCTATGTATCATTAAAAATTCAGTTAAAAATCAGTAATTTATTTACATGCAGTTGAATGATCAATCAGTTATATTTATAACAATTCCTTTTAGCATAAGTCGTTTATTTACACTCATTTTAAATGTAGAGCAGTTCTAATTGACCCATAGATAGGAACCTATCACATACTAACATTCCGGGCCAGAGTCGACCTGGGAGCAATGCCAATGAAAGGGGTTCTCTATATTCCTCAATGCTCCAGCATTATTGGTGCTTTGTGATCACATGTTTTAATGTTATATGCAGGACGTTCGTTGGGGAAGTCTTTCCCCTCTGGAGATTGTAGTCAGTGTACTCTACATCCCCAGTCTACTGGGCCACGTGTGTTGGGGAGTCTTAACCTTCTGCAGAGATGCAGTCAGTATTTTCTACAGCTTTTGCTTTCTGGGCTTCCAAGTCTTGAGGCTCTGTCCCGGATCTAAGGTTGCTCAGTCTGCAGAGGGGTAAGACCCTCCCAATGAGTGTCCTAGATGTGACATTAAACAATCTGATAATGAGGTTCCAATGATTCTTGAGCTTTAGGAAATGTGGAGCACGTCATTGCCATCACTCCCAGGTCAACTCTGTCTTGGAGGGATAGCACCTGATAGGGTCTTATCTATGAGTCAAATGGAATTAAATTACGTACTTATGCAAAACTGAATTGTTTGAAATGGACCTGCTTTAGTGTGCTAAAATGAATTGTTTGAAATTGAACTATTTTGACATTGAAAATTTACGTACGCTAAACTGAATTATTTAAAATAGAACTGTTTTACCATTTAATTAAGTATAAAGAAAATCTATACTTATACTTAACTGAATTGTTTGAATTAGAACTGTTTGACAAACTATATAGCTTGAAATAGAAATGTGTTTGGCAATTAAAATGTGTACTAAAGTTTGACTAAATTGCTTCTAATAGAACTGATTATTTATATAAAAATTGATTTGGCATTAAATAACTTACAAAGGTTGATATGCTATAAAAGTCAAACAACTAAACAACCAAACCAAACTGGATCTAAGCCCAGATTTTCTTAAAGATCCGATTGAGATAGAATGGTTAAGCTCTCTAGGCCAACGGACCAGTTACTAAAAGAGTAAATTTTGTTCTTACTGGTTCTAAACTTACTCTTCAGATTTCCTGGAAAATTGTGCTTAAAGCAAAGGCTTTACTCCATAAATCGCTGGATTTAAGCAGTGATGATTAACCATTTACAAACCGCATGTACTGTGAATAATCTGTACAAAAGCTCTATAAACTCCAACAAACTAAACTAGTTAAATACAAGTTCTCATACCTTTGTTCCAGTGCTCCGGCTTAGATACTGGAGCATAATATTGAGATTGGATGAGATACAAGGAAGACTGACAAAACGAATAAAAAGTGTAAAAGATTACAATAAGAGGGAGAAATTAGGATTGACTACTTAATTAGAAAAAAGAACGAGAGGTGAGATAATTGAAACTTTCAAAATAATTAATGGAATTTCTAATTATGATAGACTTGTTTTTTTAATATTTCTTCTCTAACTAGAAATTTACAGTCACGAAATAAATTGGATTTTTTTCCTAATATTAATATAAACTTTAGATAAAAAAATATCTTAACCCATCAAAAGTATCAATAGAGGAAAATGATTTAAGATTAAATTGGTGCTTTCAGAAATAGTGGAGAGAAAAAGAATTTACGATGGCATTTTAGGATGATTTAATGAACAGAGGTTTATTTGTATATAGCTATTGTTTTTTTTTTTTTTTAAATGTTCTCTTTTTTTTTTTAAAGTTTGATGTAGGAAGAGAGTAAAACAGGCAGATATCCAGTGAGGCATAACAAATTAATAATAATGAAAATAAATAAGTTTATTTTGCCCAGTCGGCTGGGGGGGGCTGTAGAATACACCGACTGCTTCTCTACAGACGGGTAAGACTCCCCCCCAACGAGTGTCCTGGATATGACACTAAACAATCTGATGGTGAGGTTCCAGTAATGCTGGAGCTTTGGGGAATGCGGAGTACCCCTTAATTGCCATCGCTCCTCGGTCCACTCTGGCCCGGAGTGGTAGCACCTGATAATGGTCCTATCTATGGGTTAAATAGAACTAATAGAATACTTATGCTAAACAGAATTGTTTGAGTAAACTGAATTGCTTGAAATAGAAATGTTTTTTACAATTAAACCGTACTTAGATTTAAACCGCGTGCTTATGCTTAACTGAATTATTTGTAATAGAACTGTTTTTCGACATTAAAACTGTATTTACACTTAACTGAATTGTTACATATAACTACTTGAATAGTTTGAAATAGAAATGTTTTTGACAATTAATATGTGTACTTTTGCTAAACTGAATTGTTTTAAATAGAACAGATTATTTACATAAAAATGGATTTAGCATTAAATGACCTACAAAGGTTGATATGCCATAAAACCCACCAAACCAAACCAAACCGAATAAGTTTATTCGAGCACACTAATATATGATAATGCCTCATTTAAATATGTCAAAAAGAAAAGTTTTCTTTATTTTATCTCATCATACTCGGATAAAATCTAGATAGAATAAAAGTCACCATTAAACCTGTTTATATCATCTATATGCTTTTGAAAAGACAAGAACCAAGTCACTTCGGTGTTTGGTTTTATCACCTGTCATCTTACACATGGTCTTGTCATTTTCATAACAAGATGAAAAATATTTTGCTCACAAGTTAGGAAAGTTATTGATGAAACATTTTACTGTTGTATATTTTTAAAAGAGATGTATATCATCAAGTAACTTCTTTTGCCGAAATAACAAAGCACAAAAATTATACAGCAGAATACCAGAAATGTCTACCTCTTCTCCTATTATCAAATATTCTATCTCATGTAAAAGTACCATTTTTAAGAGGACCAACAAGAATTAGTATATTTTCATTCACAAAGCTTACACCTATTGTAGCATAATGTCAGAAATGTGGAATACCACACCAAAAGAAAATCAAAATCACTATTTATACCCATTATCGTATTTTCGTTAACCTTTTTCCTTTGGTTTGGTTTGGTTTCTTTGTTTAATGGCATATCAACCTTCGTAGGTTATTTAATGCCAAAGCCATTCTCATGGAAAAACAGTAGTGGTACAATCTAACCCATATCTGGGAGGATAAGGGGGTTCATACCTTTCCCAAGGGTAATTGTCCGAAAGTGAACGTAATAGCGCGACTAGAGTACGAACTCGCTTACTACGATTCCGCAGTCCATCGCTTTAACCATTACAACACGAGGACACCCCCACCTTTTTCGTGCAAAAGTAATACATACATATATTTACCCAACCCTTCCACGGTAGCAGGATGTTACACAAGGTTAATTCTAAGGGGAGTTTAACGGGTTTTAATTCAGAGTTTTCATTCTCCTAGACCTGTTGCAATATCAACGATAAAAATTCTAATCGGGTTTACAATTCGGTCATAGCTGGAAGGAAAATTCTTGGATTCATACCTTTCCCAAATGCAAACAGCCTTATCGAAGATTTGAACTCAGGTCACCGTATTAATTACACCACAAACGAAACCCTGTATTAGTTAGTATCGTAAAAATGTTATAACATATAATGTAATATTTTCGGGTGTCGGGAAATGGTTTCCCTTGATGCTGGGCAGAAATCAAACATCGTTGTTTTACTTTCGAATGATGGAATGAAGTTAAAAACGTTTTGTATTTTACATTCCCAGACTTACTACAGAATAGATTAAAAGAAAACAATTCTTTTGTTCGCAAGTAAAGGTCTTCATTGCCATCACTCCCAGATCCACTCTGGTCTAGTGTGGTAACACCTGATAGGGTCCTATCTATGAGTCAAACTAAACTGCTTACTTATGCTAAACTGAATTGTTTGAAATAGGACTGTTTTGATATTTAAACTGCACTCTTAAGCTAAACTGAACTGTTTGAAATTGAGCTGTTTTTGACATTGGAAATGTAATTATGCTAATCTGAATTGTTTGAAATAGACCTGTTTATATGTATAAAAGTGGATTTGGCATTAAATAACCTACAAGGGTTGATATCTCCTAAAACCAAACCAAACCAAAACAAATCCTTATGCATATATGTATATATAAAATATATATGATATTATTTTTTTTTTTTTTGGCATATGAACAATAGTAGGTAATTGTTGCGTTCTGGTTAGTGAACGCTTGTAATATTGAATAACGGACAAACCACGATATGAGAGGTAATAGAGATATATTCTCAGGAAAAAGTATATACAATAGAGAGACTATTAGTAGACAAGAACATAGGGTTAGTGAATACAGAATAAAGATATAGTCCAACGATAGTATTGGCTTCCGTTATAACAGTAGCAAGCAAGGTGATCTAGTGCGACATCCAGTCTCTAACGCTTTAATACTATTCCTATAAGATGCTCTTCACCTTCTATTCTGCACTGGTATTAGTAGCTACTGCTACATATAGCAGATGGACTAGATCAGTGGGAAAAGGTGGGTGATACCCAATAGTAATTTAATGCTAAATCCTGTTTATACATATTTCTTATATATAAATGACTTGTTAACTGATTTTGGTGATAAGATTTTTAAACGCGTCTGAGTTCATTTCTTTTGCACACAGTTAAATGGTTTCAAGTAATGCAATCTTATATGAATAATTCTATTTAGTAATAAAATGGAGCCAAGTATAGAAATCTATCACTAAAACTGCAATCAAACCTCAGAAATGTGTTTACACTCAGTTAAATTATCAGACAGTTCTATATTATAATTGCGGAGGGATTTTCTTTTATATTATCATTTTTCGTTTTAAATATCTTGCCTTTCGGTTTAGTTAGGCTGAGAACCTTTCGGCTTAGTGTATGGGTTAGTTAGGTGCACACATTAAGTGCAGGTGTTCACGCGCATGCGGGGTAGATGTGTCAATCAGAGATGTCACAATAAAATCCCCAGATAGAAATGTGACCGGGGACATGAATGACGTCATGCTCGGAAGCGGGGCAGAGGATTTTGAGATTTGAAAAAAAGCAGAGCTGAGATTCAAGTCTAGAGGAAGGTAGTCGATTTATGGTCTCTGGGGTCTACGAAATGTGCCGCGCGTTTGTTGAATAAATTGTGTCTCTCTCTCTCTCTCTGCATGTCGAAAAACCTTAAACGCAAAAAGGTAAATAAAAGTTTCGTACCTGAACCAATTTCGTTTTTTTTTTTTTCGGATTCCTATATGCGTATAAACATTATGAACGTTTTATGCATGTGAATATCTTGTATTTTTGGACCATATTAGTCAAGGGTGACCAGAAGGCTCCATTTTCGATAGCTACTACACCAAGGTATTGGGGAGGGTGCTACTCCTTTCCCTGGATTGTTCCACTTTACCCTCGATCCGTATCTTATAATGCTGAGTTTTAAGCAAGGAGGCATCAAGTACTATTTTTAAGTCTTTGGTATGACTCGACCTGGAATTGAACCCAGGTCTACCAGGCCATTGGCACATAAAAAGTCTAACATTTGAAAAGGAGTTAACTGCAACAGGGTGGTATCTCTAGTTATACCAAAGGAAATAAAAACCCTAGGAGAGTAATAGGATCAGAAACCACAAAAAAATAATCATAGGAAGGGATGGTGAAAAATACTCACACATTTTGACATTCAACAAATTCATAATTGCGAAAAAAAAATAGGGAATTTTAACGAGTAAAATTAGAACAATACACCTCAGCAACCTTAACGTTATTTTTAAATGTCAAATATATGATCATCACAAGAAGAGCTGAAGAGAACCTCCGATATGTGGAAGGTGCGGCTGCAAAGACTCAGTCCAGATGTATGAAGATCTTCCAAGAGAAACCAAAAGCTGAAACTATCTAAAGAAGTATCTTGTATTTTCAAGAACTTGCAATATGAACAAAAAAGAGATAAATCATGTACGTAAAGTATTGAAGGAATATACAATTTATAGAAGCTAGAATAAAAAGTTAAATCCTAAACGAAAGATAACACGACGATGTAGACTGAAAGCGAATCAAATCAGCAACAAAAATAAGAAGAATTAACCCGATCAATACAGAGATCTCATCAAAAAACTAATGCAATTGGGACCAAACGCTTGATGAAAATTTAAAGATACTACACTCAGCTAAGATAGGTCGAAGAGAAACACAAATTAAACAAAAAAGAACCCCCAACAAATGTGAATGCCACTACAAAATGTATAAAACAAAAAACCCAAAATATCAAACTAAAGCAAATACTGTTAAGGAAAGCTCCTGTGACACGATGGGTGGCATTCGTTTCTGTGGGTGTGGGTCCCAGTCAGAGAATCCCTTTGTTTTGGCACGAAACCCACACAAAGGGCCTGCTTGCGATATCTCCCACGAGACCGGAAGAGGACGAGGGAAGGAAAGTCCCAGAGAAACAGTCAGCAGAAGAGAGCAGCAGAGACCAGTAGACAGAACAGGTAATTCAAGAGATGAGAGTCGGGCAGAGAGGAGACCAGTCAACAGAAGTCAGAAAGGCGGCTGCTCGGACCTGTTGACCAACAGATGCCGGGTTGACTAACGCGAGAAGGTGAGTCAGCACTCCTAGTGGCTTTGTGGAAGTTTCGCGTACATATACACCCGTGATAGCCTGCAAATGCACGGAGAGCTGCTCAAAAATGTCACAGACTTCCACTCTCTTGCGCTTGGTGCCAACCCAAGTCCGATTGTTTGCTCTTCTTTTCTTCCAACCCCTCTGTTGTGTACTTGA
The DNA here is from genome assembly GCA_963585895.1 of Sepioteuthis lessoniana. NCBI lineage: Eukaryota > Metazoa > Mollusca > Cephalopoda > Myopsida > Loliginidae > Sepioteuthis > Sepioteuthis lessoniana. Next base: position 66,942,335 of record OY757927.1, on the reverse strand, counting down.
TGTGTTGGTAAAGAAATGTGAAATACCTTAGGTCGGTGATGAGAAAAATCACAAACGATTCTTGTTTGGTTGGTTGTGAAAGTGGGGGTCGGCTGGCGGGTATTGGCACACTCCCACCGATCACTGATCTGCCACTTAGTTACCAAAATAGTTATCTCTGAAAACCCCCATATCACAAATTAAAAACCAAACACCGAAGCAAACATTGACAAACGAAAGCCCATTCTAACTACCCCAGGCAAACTCAAAACTTCTCTTAATGCCAAATAAACCATACACAACCAACCATATCAGAACCCTCATCTCAATCCAGGATCTACTCAATATCTAAAATAAAATTACCAAAACAATCAGTAAACAATACAATACAAAAAAAAACAAAACAAAAAACATGAAACTTCCGAAATCAACGAAAACCCTTAATCAATAAATCCTATACTCTAGAAAGTACGGATTCCGAAACTGACAACATAATCGCTAAACTCAATTAGTCTGATTTATATAATAAAAAATTGAATACATCAACGAAACAACGCATTCTACAAAACATACATGCGAGAAGTAAATTTTTTCAACTCTCCTTTGATTCCTGCTCTAACGATTTAAAACAAGGACATTTACCTACAAACTATTGGCATTAAATAACCCACAAGGGTTTATACACTATTAAAAACCAAACAATCAACCAACTAACCTTGATATTATATAAATTTAAACAAAAATTCTTAAGAAACCCGGCCCTGACTAAATTGTAAGACAGACCACCAATGAGTGCCTTTGATAATAATTTCCGGAAAATTAGCATATCGCTTTGTTGCCATGACTCCCAGGTTCAAATTAACCCTGTCTTGTAGTGCCAATTAGAGTTCGATGTATGGGTTAAATAGAAATATTTAATCATTTACTATGCTTGAAGCCATTTATCTGTGTGCAAACAAATGACTGATGTAAAATTGAATTATTAATATTACATAGCAATACTTGAAACGATTTAACTGCGTGCCAATAAATTATTTGTATAAGATTAAATTGGAATACTTGATTTATAGAATTATTAATGCAATACTTGAGAGCATTCAACTGTGTGCAAATAGAACTATTAAATAACTACTATAGAGTACATTTATTAATAACAGGGAACAAGTGAAAAGATACAACAGTTTATGACGAAATAGCAGATGGCAGTATTAGTTTAAGATTCCCAGTGCTGTATCCCAGAGTGGTAAGAATATCTACGTTAGCGCAAGCGTGTTGCACACACACAGACACACGCACACATACATGCACACACATACATACACACACACGTTCGCACACACACAAATACACACGCACACACACACACACACACACACACACACACACACACACACACATATATATATATATATATATATATATATATATTTATAAACAAGATTTGGCGCTAAATAATCTAAAAGTGTTGATATGCCATAAATCACAACAAAACGACTGTCTTAACAAACAACTATATAAAAATGTAAGAATAGCAGGAGAATGAACGTTATTCTCTAACTAATAAATATAAAATAACCCTAGGGGTGTTGGTGGGGTTAAAATCAATCATAGTTTATTGGATGTTTTGTGTTTTACTCAGGAACAACCCTTACAGGTTAATATCAAATCCTCTTTATGCATATATAGCACATTGTAACAATTGAAGGTAACAATTTTTTAACGAATTAGAGTCTATTTGCTTGCACACAGTTCAGTGCTTTCAAATATTGTTATCAAACACTAATAACTTGATTTAATATTATATTTTAGCGCAAGGTGAAATGGATTTAAGTATTGTAAATTATTAAACAGTTCTATTTGACCCATAGATGGAAGTCTAACAAGTATTGCCACTCCGGGTCAGGAATGAACTCTAAATAATAGCAACAAATGAGTACTCCACATTTCCCGAAGCTTCTGGACTAAAGTATCGCTACCAGATGGTTTAGTTTTGTACATATATTGGAGGGGGTCTTAGCTCTCTATCGAGAGGCAGTCGATGTTTTGTACATCAGCCGACTAAACTGTATACTTTTTCAAACATTTTTATTATTGATCACATTATAAGAAAGCTCACCAATCCGGCATCTAATAGATCATCAGTCTTCATATTACTGAGCAACATTTTTCAAAGATTAAAGTTTATGAATAAACATTCGGTGTCTCGTTACGAACGAAATCATTTAACTTCGTTTATGTGTCAACGCGTTCATTTGTATAAATTTACGGGTCCAGTCTTATTTTGACTGAAGATGAGGTGGGGTAAGAATTTAGTATGGAAAAGCGTAAGCGAAAACAATTTGATGGAAATAAAAACTACGACGACGAAAGAATAGAAAAAGAAAATAAATTGGTTCATTATGTTCATTTTGGTTTATTTCGTGAACCATAAATTTGTAGTTTCTCATTTAGGATTAAATTAATTGTTAGACCTGATTCATTTTATTTATTGTTTAATTCTAGTATGGGGATTCTGATTTTCATTTTAATGTTCTATGCATTGATTGATTTTTTTCTTCCCTGCTTTCATTTAGAATTGACAATTTACTTCTCTATTTTAGAAGTGAGAGGCAAATTTCGTTTGTGTGAATTGGACCGCGTTTTACAAAGTGAATATACAAATACGTGACGGAACTGACTGATTTTTAAGATTTGAAAGCTAAAGACTAATGAATGAATAAATAAGTCCCAGGTAAAATAGAATAAAATAAACCCATTCCAAATAACAAATGTTTAACTACCAGGTCGGTCTAGAAAATGATTTATATTTTTTTTCAGATTTGCCACCCTAATTGAAAACCTACTGAGTAGGCCTGAACTTGAACACATTTAAAATCATTAAGTATGTGTTTGCTTCCGAATTCAAGTTCAAATGAGTTATCTTCGAGTCAGTCTGGTTTCGAACCTGGAACACAAAATCGTATTGGCTTGAGGTCAAGTCACGCTGAAAGCCGCGGTTCCCACTAGATGACCAAAGTTGTAGCGATAAGACTGTTGTATACTTATATCGTTGACCACTTAACCAACAACAAGAACTGTACGCAATCTGATAACATATCTACGCGACATATAGCAAATAACCACGAGAGATCATTATCACCGGTAATTGGGAATGAATGAAAAGGTATATTAGGTAGCAATAAACTTGCTGAAGACGGTGTTAGTTTATGAATTCCGACGGTTTTCCAGAGTGTGAAGAATGTCTTCTCGTGCGTGTGTATTTTTCCTCAGGGAAGAAATATGAAGAAGGTGAAGTTGATTTGCAAGTTGATAATGAAATGTTTTACAAAATCAGTCATAATATTTATTGTTTGGCTGGGTTTTATGGCATATCAAACATCTTAGGTTATTCAAAGCCAAATCTCGTTTATACATATAATAAATATATATGATTTGGAAACACATTTTGTTGATAACGTTTTTAAACGAGCTTGAGCTCAGTTTTTTCACACAGTTAAATGGTTTCAATTATTGCTATGTATCACTAACAATTCAATTAAACATCAGGCATTAAACGCCATTAAATGATCAAACAGATCTATTTCTAACAATTCATAAGTCGTTTGTTTGCTTACTGTTTTAATGTCAAGCAGTTCTATTTGACCAATAGATAGAGCTTCATCAGGATCTCCCATTACGAGTTAGAGTGGTCCTGGGACCAATGGCTATGAAGGGATACTTCACATTCACCAAAGCTCTAATATTGGATCCTCACCATCAGATTGTTATGTTTCATATCAGGATACTCATCCTTGAAAGGAAGGGGTCTTACCTCCAGCATAGATGCAGTCAGTATACTCTACAGCACCTGTGGAACAATAATGGACATTGGTCTCTTGTGTGTGTTAGTTGATGGGTAACCAAAGAAGGGATCTTATCTTCAGCATCTTTAACCAGCGTCAGATTATCTAGAGGGTCTCCTTTATCGATTTCGACTCGAAGACTTCACAAAGAGTTGTGCCCGCCTGAACGTGCGAAACCGGAAAGAGCGGCGAAAAAGGACAAACGACGTTGGTGAATTAGGAATGAGACCTCAGCAGTAGAGAGTCAAACATTCAAGACCAGGACGTGGGGCTCGTCAGTCGACTTTGAGACATAGGGCTTGAGCAGTCAAGGCTAGGATTGTAAGCCTAGAAGTGAACAAAAAAGATATGAGGCAGTGGAGTCAGAAACAGGACGTCTACCGGCGAAAACGATGACCAGAGATGAGCCAGCATCTTTGGTAGCTGCGTAGGATTTTCGCCAAGTTATCGCGTTAGCCATAAATAAACACAAAATGCTAAAAAGTTACAAACTTCACTTTCTTTAGTTTTTCTGTTCTCAATCCGTGTTTTATCTTTTCTTCCTTTTATCCTTAGTTAGTTGTTTGCTATTTTATTTTTTATACAACTTGTGAAATGCCCACACAGCCGGGTTTGAGAAACAATAACGGGATCCACGCCACTAAACGAACGGTCAAACAAAACAAATCGGCTGTGGAGGTTATTTCATACCCCAGCCGAATGCGCACTCACATTATTTGCAATATAATGGCCGAGGGATTTCGTTTTATATATCTTGCATTTGGGTTTAGTCAGGCTGAGAACCTTTCGGCTCAGCACATGGGTTAGTTAGGCGCAAACTTGAGCACAGGTGTTGACGCGCGCGCGGGGAGGATGTGTCGTTCACAGATGTCAAAATAAAAATCCCAGATAGAAAGGTTGACCAGTGGATGTGAATGACGTCATGCACCGGAAGCACGCGCGGAGGATTTTGGGGATTTTTGAAGAAAGTTAGTTGAGAACTAGACACAGAACGAGAAGGGTTGACTTTCGGGGCTCGCAGAGGCCAGACGAATTTGCGCGCTAGGGGTTCTGCACGAGATAGGGGGCAGACGGAAAAGCCAGAATAGAAAGAATGTGCATTTCTCTCCTTATGTCGAAAAACCTTTTTACTCAAAGGTAATAAAAAGTTTCTAACCTGAACTAAGAAGTCCTAAGTGTTTTTCGTGTTTCGGGATTCCTATGTTCTATGATATATGTTATGAACATTCTATGTACGTTTCACACATATACTTATCTGGCTATGGAACATATTCAATATACTGAACATTTATTATAGAAAAAAGAATATTCTGAGCTTCAATGTAAGAATCAAAATTATTATTTTAGCTTTCCATAACAATTTGTGGATCATTGATTTCAGAGAGTTTTTCTTCTTTTAAACATAATTTATCTTTTTTTCTACTTCATTTTTCATCTCAGTGTGTTTCTTTTCTTCTATTTCTTTTTTTTCTTAGTTTTTATCATGAATCTAGCGCAGTCCCGTGCAGAATTTCTCGGTCTGAATTACTCAAATTTGGTAATGTTATTATGATACATTGATCCTTTGGGTGGTAGCACCTGATAGGGTCCTATCTATGGGTCAAATAGAACTAAACTCTGTACTTATGCTTTATTGAAGTGTTTGAAATAGAATTGTTTTGATATTTAAACTGTAATTACGCTAAACTGAATTGTTTGAAATATAACTGAGTGTGAACAAAAACTATACTTATACTAAACTGAATTGTTTGAATTAGAACTGCTTAAGGAAACTGAATAATTTGGAATAGAAATGTTTTTAACAATTAAACTATGTACTCATACTAAACTGAAATGTTTGAAATAGAACTGATAATTTGTATAAAAATTAGATTTGGCATTAAAGGACTTACAAAGGTTGATATACCATAAAACTCAAAAAGCAACGAACCAATAAACATTCTCCTTGTATTCTTTATTTCGTTTCAGCGGATTCCGTCACGGTTTTTGAGATGAGGTATTGTTTGGCGTTCAAGTAGGTGTAGGAAGAATGTTGGTGAGGACAAATATGAGATTAAGAGATGACGACGTGTTCCAGGAAAGGAAAAAGACAGACATGTGGTCACATAAAAATCACTTCACTTTACTATCGATGATTCAGTTTCCCTCTGAACCAGTTGAAAAAAAGGACGTGAAGTAGCATCTTCGATTCGATAAAGAAAATAACAAAATCCGCCAATCGTAGCCCATCCTCAACGGGCTGTCGGCTTCATCCACCTGATATTCAGGTGGTTATTTGTCACTCTGCCTAAAAAAAAAAACAACTCTCATGTGCCATTGCCTCTCGCATCTATTACACGAGTTATCGTCGTTGAACATTTGTTGTCGGTTACACAACCGGGCACCGGGTTCAGTGATGATTGGAGGCAGCAATGTTGTTGCACTTGTTACTAAAGTGCATTGTTTCTTTCAAAACCTATTATTTTCTTTGTAGTTTTATCGGTGTTAAGATGTGCATTCTTCTTAATTTCGGCATTTCTGAGATGAACAATTGTTACTATTATACATTGATTATTTCAAAACCCTTTCATTATCAGCCTTGTCATTTTTGCGTTTCAGCTAGTGTATCCTCCTTTCCTTTTTAATATTTAAAATGACGTATTTTTACTGTTTCTCATTGATTTTTTTTTCTCACTAACATCAACGATCTCAGTGCAGCAGTAATAATCGATAATAATACTCCAAGGTGAAACGTATCGTGTATGAAGGTATTGTAAAACTATCTACGTTTTTAAAAAGGTATTAAGACGTTAATTACTTTTTTCTTTCTGGGTTATTTTCTTTGAGAAAGTAGCTCTCTCTCTCTCTCTATTCCCTCTCTCTCTCTTTCTCTCTCTCTCAATTTCTCTCTCTCTTTTTCTCTGTTCATTCTCCTTCACTCTCTCTCTCTCCTTCACTCTCTCTCTCTCTATTCTCTCTCCTTTACCTTCTCTTTTTTACCCTCTGTTCTCTCTGTTCTCTCTCTCTGTTCTTTGAACTTCACTCTCTCATTCTCTTTTTTTCTCTCTCTCTGTTCTCTCTCCTTCACTCTCTCTATCTCTCTCTGTTCTCTCTCCTTCACTCTCTCTCTCTCTCTCGCTATTTCTTTCTGTTCTCTCTCATTCACAGATACTCCCCCCCTCTCTCTCTCTTATTCCTACATCCAATATCTTTTATTTCAAGTTCCGCAACCTTGGTAAATTTCTCTTTCGTATTGTTAAGCAACACATCAATTTATGAATGCGCGTCAACTGAGAGGACTTTCAATTTCTCCTCGAAAGCATTGTGAAGCAAAGGAACAGGCCAATGGGAAACAAGGGAATATTTTCCCCGCGAAATGTTTATTCGTATTGTAGTATAATTTATCAATTTGACATGCTTATTTCTTCTTGCTAGGGCACGTTCCCATTCTATCTCTCAAATTCACTGGTGAGCCTAGAAAATGGTTTGAATAATGTGCTATGTTGCTACTGGTGCCATTAGTTAGCGTTTGAACTCATATAAAAGAAACAATTTTAAATGCTGATTTTCAAGCAAATCAGACATGCTCTGTTCGAAATTGAGGTTTTTTTTTCATCATATAGCAACCTTTGTGGGTTATCAAATGCCAAGGGAATCTTTGTCGAAGAATGGTAGTGGTACTTTTAACCAATAGCCGAGGGAGTGGTCATTGCTTTCTCAAGGAATTCGTCAGTAAGTGAATGTAATAATGTGAACAGAGTTCGAAATCGCTTACTGCGATGTCGCAGTCCAGTACATTAGCCACTATACCACAGAGACTTCTCCAGAAATTTAGTTTTCAATTTTGAATTAATCTTCCCACATTGAATTTTCTGTTACATACCTAGCGTAGTTTTTGTAAGTTTGGAAAGTGGAACATATCTGATGTGTTCGATGGTAAGGCTAACCGGGTTTCTATGCTTTGGTTAGGCAACCACCCTAGGAGAAGAAGAATTCTGAAATCATAACAGACATAATATTCGCATTTAACTTTTTTCTTTAATCATTCCCATTACATATCCCTCTTTCTCGCTTTCTCTCTCTTTTTCCCTAGCTTTCTCTTTCTCTTTCTCACTATCTCTTTCTATTTCTCTTTCTTTTTCTCTTTCTCTTTTTCACTCTGTCTTTCTCGCTCTTTTTTTTTGTCTCTTTTTTTAATCTTTCTCTCTCTTGATCACTACTCTCTCTCTCTCTCTCTCTGTCTCTCTGTCTCTCTGTCTCTCTCTATCATTTTAATCCAACTCCCTTTCAATGTTTTACTGTAACTACTCCCGGTTTTGTTTCCCCTTTAATCTATTCCTTCTCAATTAATTCAAACCTCTATTTAAAAATCCTTCCAGGATTCACTTTATATAATTCTTTTACACTTTTTCTCTTTTCCTCGTTCTTTTATTAAATAAATGTACACTCCATACATTTATGGGCCCAACACCTTAGTCACAGACAAGATGTGACACAAGCTTGTTTTAATATGTACCCATATCTCAATCACTAAGAAGCTGTGACACAAGCTCGACTTAATGTTTACCAAACACCTCAGTCTCAGACAGGATGTGACAGAAGCTCAACTTAATGCTCCTCAGTTACGGACAGAATTCGACACAAGCTCAATAAAAACTAAGTATAATTTACTTGAATTCAGATTTTCTTTCTTCTTGTGCGGTTGCCGTCCCAACACATATTGTTAGGAGGACAACCTCTCGACAAATCTATCATATGTACACTCCTGTTTGGTGTAAATGAAATCTTTGCATTCACCATAAATCTGGAGGACACAACCAATCAACGACGAGTGGGAAGAAAAGAAAAACTGATAAACAGATGAACCATTGGCCAAAGATGTCGAACTTACTTACCTGGCCTTTTGGCTGGGCCGTCTGGCATTCATGTCGGATGGGGTATCGAAACCAATGGCAGATTCGAGGCTGAAAGGCCCCCAACTTCGGTTGGGCCACCCTCGGGTGGGCGAACTGCATCCTCTGTCCCCTATGTATGGCACTAGACCTTGCTGTCTAGTTTAAGCCATAACCCAGCATACGTGCTCGGATCCAAATTTGGATTCGTGAAACTGCTTACCTCATTAGACCCACATTGCACTTAGTGGATCGATGAGCAGCACAGACCAGCAGGGTTCGAGTCTCGGCTCATTTCCAACCTTTCCATCCCCTTTATCCCCACTTTAATCGGCTTTCGGGCTTTTGACCTTGTGTCAAGTCCTGTCTGGCGGGAAGCAGCGACAAATATCTTACTTTTCTGGCCCGGTCAGCAGCATCTCTAAAGAGGGAGAAGACCCACCTGCCCACTAGTGTATCATTAATATGACACTAAACTGAATTTGATGGTGAGGGTTCAGTCTAGGAGCTTTGGAAAATGTGGAATACCCCTTCATGGTCATTACTCCAAGGTCCACTCTGATTTAAAGTGGTTATACCTGTTAGGATCTAAAGGGAAATATTATTTATAATAATTGAAACTATCTAAATGAGGGCAAACAAATGATTAATAATAAATTAAATTATTTGTATTACATCGCAGATCTTGAAAGCATTTAACTACATGCAAATGAGGGAATAATGTTGAATAGATTTATTTGTGTTAGATAACAATACTTGAGATATTTTACTAGGGATTATTATTGATATTATATAAAATTATTAGCGTCAAATAGCAATACTTGAAATAAGTTACTAGGGATTATTAGAGATTTTATATAGAATTATAAGCGTTAAGCGGAGGAACGCGTGGTGTAATGGTTATCGTCATAGGAAATGGACACAGCAACACGAGTTCAAATTCTGGACGGGACTGATTGCATTTTACATAGCTCTAATACCCTTGGGAAAGGTATGAATCCAATTATTATCCCTACAGCTATGGGTAAATAGTAGGGCAGGCTAGGTTCTTAAGCCTTAGAGAGGCAACTAGTCTAGAAGAAGGAAAACTCTGAATTCAAACCTGTTAAAATCCGCTTAAAATTGACCTTGTGTCATATCCTGCCCGAGCGGAGGGGTTGGTAAATATGATTATAAGCGTTAAATAGCAATATTTTACAAGGGATTATTATTAATATTATATAGAATTATTAGCGTTAAATAACAATACTTGAAATATTTTACTAGGGATTATCATTGATGATATATAAAATTATTGGTAATACTTGAAACTATTTAGTTGTATGCAAGCAATAAATTGCAATAATTGAAGTTTTTTTCCTGTATGCAAGTAAATCTATTAATGTTATATTGTAACACTTGAAACCATTTAACTGAGTACAAATGAATGAGATCTCGGCCGTTTATAAATGATATTAATTACAAACTAGTCACTTATAAATCCCACACACACGCACACACATGCACACACACACACACACACATACATATATATATATATATATATATATATATATATATAAATATATATATATATATATATGTGTGTGTGTGTGAGTGTGTGTGTGTATGTGTGTGTGTGAAGATGGCCTCAAAACTCTACATTTGGCTCTTCCCAGATACAAGTGACGATTTTGCTTATCAATATATATGCAGGACTAATTATTCAGACAGCGCTGCCCGTCATAGGAAATGGATACGGCGACACGTGTTCAAATCCTGGACTAGACTTATTGCATTTCACATACCTTTGGGAAAGGTATGAATCCAATTATTCTCCCTCCAGCTGTGGGTAAATAGTAAGACAGGTGGGTTCTTCAGCCTTCGTGAGGCAGCTAGTCTAGGAGAAGAAAAAACTCTGAATTTAAACCTGTTAAATTCCGCTAAAAAATTGACCTTGTGTCATATCCTGCCCGAACGGAGGGGTTGATAAATAGGATTATTCAAACAACTGGTTCTCTGTCTCGTATTAAACAATATCTTGTATTTTTAAAGGCTATAGTTATTTAACTATATTGCTCTACCTTATGCAAGCAGAGAAGACAATTTGACATCCTTTATCTGTTCGGGAAATTGGATGAGAATCATGGGAAAAGAGAGTTTTTTCCTTAAATGCCCCTAGAATGATTTGATATTTTTACCTTTTAAACAATACCGGGGTACTTAGTTGAAAACGCGCTGGACGAAAGGAACCATCCAATTTGCTTTTTAGTATTTTAATGAATCAATAAATATCATCCCCCTTTTTCATCTTATATATATATATATATATATATATATATATATATATATATATATATATATATATATATATTATTCAATCCAGTAAATCCGGAGTTGGGAACAATTTCAAGTAGGGCCATTAAAATATTCAAAAATAGAATATTAAATTTAAGTAATCCTGGTCAAGAGGTTGATGTAAATAAAATCCACAGAGCAAATGATTTTCACTTCAAAGAAGAAACCAACTTTCGGTCACATTAAGATAATAAATTTATTTCTATCCTGTTAAAAGAAATGACATAAATCAATGATCTAAAAGATTAACAAGACTACTTCAGATCAAACAAGAAAATGGGTTAAAATAGTCTTTTCCCATTCACAACCAGACCGGAAAACAAACGCATATATATATATATATATATATATATATATATATATATATATATATATATATATATATATATATATATATATATATATATATATATATATATATGAACAGTCCTTGGCAATAAATAAATCAAAAGGGTGGATATACCATATGACTCAACCATTCAGACGAACAAGGCAAAAGAAAACGGACTCTAAATAAAAACACAGTCATTAATCTATGGTTGGGAAAGAAAAAAGGATTCATATTTTTTTCCTTTTCTTTATTTCTTTATGTCATTAACACGTAGTGAAAACAAAAAATCTTCTTCTTGGATTTGAACTCGGTTAATCATGTCCATTTCCTACCACGAAATCCGTTATGCCTGCTTCCCCGCCACCGTAACTTTATTTCACCTCTCCCCTTTGTTTTAACAACTCCTCACACTTCTCTCTTTTCTCCTCTCCTTTACTTCTGATTATAACCCTCCTCATACTAATACTCTTCTTCCAAAATTTGCTTTAAATACTCTCTCCTCATCCTTTTCTAGTTTCCTTATTTATCATTACATCCCTTCTTCAATTTCTATTCCTACTTCCCTTCCACAATTTGCTCTGACATCTCTCTCTCTCTCTCTCTCTCTCTCTCTCTCTCTCTCTCTCTCTCCTTCTCTCTCTTGTTTTAAGTTTCCTGCAACCATGTTTTGTTTCCACCTCTCCTACTGCCTTCATATCCATCTTTTACCTTTCGATCTATCATTCTCGTAACCCTCCTCCTACAACTATTAAGCCGCTGTCGTTTACCCTCAACCACTCCTGCTGCTTTCATGTCGCTCTTTCCCCCCTCACTATGAGACTCTCATAAGCCTCCTACTACAATGACCTTCCCATTTCTCCCTCTCTTCCTCATTTATTATTCGTTTATTTCATTTTATTTTCTGCGTTTCTTTGCCTCCTTCTTATACAATTATAGTTTTCGTTTAATCATCGTCTCATCCTTCTTTCTGGCACTCATTCTCTATTTAACCCACAAACATACACACCCTCTCACACTCACTCTCTCTCTCTCTCACTCTCTCTCTCTATCTCACACACACATACAAATAAACATTCATAATCTCTCTCATTCATTCACACACTCACTCACATACACACACTTTTTTTTAATTTGCCTGACACTGGTACTCTAAATAATGAATTGGAGGCAGCCAAGAGAGAAATGCAGGCGATGTGTCAGTTATTAATGTGAGACATAATTATTTATAGGTGTGTTAGATATGCAGTTCGTTGATTTCTTTGTTTGTTCAATGGTTTCTAGTTAAATCCAAAACATTTTGAATTATTTATTGATATGTAGAAAAATGAAGAAGCTAGACTGCTGATAATCACAGGTGTTTTAAAATAGTTTCAGATATAACAAGATGTGTTACACACCACTTATATATATATACATATATACATATATATATATATATATATATATATATATATATATATATATATATATATATATATATGTATGTGTGTGTGTGTGTGTTTAATCCTCTGTGGAAAAAGCAAAGGTAGACACAAGAGCATATAAAGTAAGGACAAATATATATATATATATATATATATATATATATATATATATATATATATATATATATACGGGTATACAAAATAGGTGATATATATATATATATATATATATATATATATATATATATATAAATTTGTGTGTGAGTGTGTGTGTGAATTTTTGTCCTATGAGAAAAAACCAATGGTAGACACAAGGGCATATAAAATAAAGTACAATATATACATATATATGTGTGTGCGTGTGTGTGTGTGCATGTGTGCATGTGTGTGCATGTGTTTGTGTGCGTATGTGTGTGTTTGTGTGTCTTTATATATATATATATATATATATATATTGAATTAGAATGACGTTGATATAGACTCAAATACGCTTCGCTGCTACGTGCTCATCAGTGATTGCCAAGCGGTTCCAAAGTACCTTTGAATCTTTGTCTACGCTATAATATCTTCCATTCCAGTCCAAGGCTTTTTACATTTAACTTCACGCATCTGTCCTTGAGAAAACCATTGATCCTTCATTTCAGCCGAAGTAAAGGGAAATTGGGTTCTTTAGATTTGCTTAAGCAACGACAGGTGAAGAAGAAAAAAAAACTTTGAATTCAAACCATCTGTATTCAGCTTAAAAATTGTCTCATCCTTTTCGAAGTGGAGGACTTGGGTAAATACACCCGTTGAATCTCAGGGATGAAAGGGAGGAGAAAATAATTATTAAATGCTTAATATTGCCAGCACATTGAAATGAATGATTTCACGGTGCAAGAGCGGAAGTCGCAAAGGCAGCAAACTTCCGTTATTTCAATGTATACTTTGTAATCATTAAAGGATTTTTTCATGATAATATCTCTAATGTTTTATTTGTTTTGTTTTTGTTTTTTTTTTATGACGAATTTAACATAAAGTGGTGATATATTATTTGTTTTCAGAGTTTATCCTACACTGCTGACAAGCATTTGAGCACCTTCTTGTTGAAGAAACACATTTTTAAATAACTTATTTCTTCACACATGCTCTTACACACATTTATGCATATATATATATATATATATATATAACTAAAGATTTGCAGGATCAAATGAATAATAGAAATAATAATAATAATAATAATAATAATAATAATAATAATAACGCTATAAAAAAAGAATGTAATTGTAAATCCCGAGACAATTGTCCTATGAATGGACTATGTAATTTAAACAATGTAATATACCAAGCTACAATTTACCCTAAAGAGAATATTACAGATAAGAAAACTTATATCGGGTTAGCATCCACTAAATGGAAGGAGAGGTATTCAAACCATAAATTTACCTTCTCCCACGAACACTTAAAACACCATACGGCACTATCGAAACAATTCTGGTGTTTAAAAAACAAAGGGTTAACCCCTGAGATAGAATGGTCCATTTTGCAACAATCAAATACTCCAAATAGTTTTGACGGTAGATGCAATTTGTGCTTAGAAGAGAAAATACATATTTTAATAAATAAATGGCCTGATGTTATTAAATAAGAGAAGTGAATTAATAGCTAGATGTAGACATAAGACTAAATTTTAACTATAGACAAAAAATTTAAAAACATAGAAATAAATAATGAAACCGGAAAAAATAACGTATCCAACATACACACTAGGAAAAAATAGGTAGCTAAATAAATGGTATCGAAATTAATATAAGCGTTAATATTTCTGTTAAAACTTAATTATCGAACTTAACATGAAAAGAAAATAAATTAAACAAATAAATAAAAAAGTTAAATTACCGTAATTATAACTGACGAAATTTGAAAATAAAATAAGTAGGTAAACAAACGGAAATTCAATAAAACGAGGAAGTAAGTCTTTAATCTCTACAACGTGTCTATTCTGTTTTATTTATCCATTGGATCTGTAGAAGTCCGGGTATATTTTTCTTTGTGTTTTTGGTTTACACCAGAAATTGAGCTCTCCACCAGAAAAATTTAAATGTTCAGCTCCTGAATGATTTCCTGTCCTGAAGGAATTACTCCCAACTCTGGTTTAACTGGACCGAATAATACCAATATATATATATATATATATATATATATATGACACTGTACTTATTCATTAAGTCCTGAAATGTATCAATACACACAACCTGTATCTACGTGGGTATTTCCCGCCATGTAATGTTTATCGTCGTTTGGAAATGGACAAGGCAAAGAGAGTTCAAATCCTGGACTAAGCATTTCACAAAGGGCTAATACACTTGAGAAAGGTATGCATTCAACAGTTATCCCTCGTAGCTATGTGGTAATAGTAGGACAGACTTGTCTCTTTACATTTGGTTTGGTTTCTTTGTTCAATGATATATCAAACTTTGTTGGTTATTTAAAGCCATGCATCTAGAAGAACAGTAGTGGTACTATTGAACCCATAGCTGGGAGGGTAACGGGGATTCCCACATTTCCCAAAGTTATTTGTCCTAAAGTGAACGTAATAGTGTTGCATATTGACCTCCGACCCTGCCAAGCAGTCAAAAGAAGAAATGCACTTGTGTAAATAACTGATGCATCCGGTCGAAGATATCAAGAGATCAGGGGCGACCTTGACTGTCGAGAGGTTGAATTGAGTCCAAAATTGTGACGCTCGCAGGAAGTAGTTGAACGTCAAATTAGTATATAACCCCAGCGATAGGAATTTCAAGTTAGTTGGAGAAAAGTTGCTGGAATAAGAACCATGTCCCAGTAGAGGCTCGCCCCCCAGGCCCCCGGTTGAGCAGCCCAAGAGAACGGGAAAGAAAGGCTGTGATAGCCCGAAGAGTTGAGGGGTTGCAGTCTTTGTTCGGTCTTCAACTCCCAATCACACACAACCCTTTCAATAAAGTGAGAGGTATATTTTTCTAAAGAACTGTGTCCGATCGTCTTTATTGCGTCGTTATGTTTCTGTATGTATATGTGTATGTATAGTTGGTTGTGACTATACAGCAATAGCACGACTGGATTTTGAACTCGCTTAAGACGATTCCGCAATCTATCGTTTTAACCATTACACCACGGGGACACCCCCACCTTTAAATTCGGTATGGGAACCTGTGAAGAAGCCAAGCACTAGATTCGAATGTACTTAATTCCTGGCGGCAACACCCCACAAGACACCAACTGTACGGCCACCTGCCTCCTATCACGAAAACTATTCAAGTTAGACGAACCAGACATGCAGGACACTGCTGGAGAAGCAGGGACGAACTCATAAGAGATGTACTCTTATGGACTCCCACACATGGCCGTGCAAAAGCAGGACGACCAGCACAAACATACATTCAGCAGCTATGTGAAGATACGGGATGTTGTCCTGAAGACCTGCCTAGGGCGATGAACGATAGGGAGGAGTGACGAGAGAGGGTCAGGGATATCCGTGCTACCAGCGCGACATGATGATGATGATGGTGATCACACCCTGCTCGGAAGTTTGGTAGAAGTTTGAAAACCTAATTTTCAGGTAAAAATGTATTTTCTGAATTCTACATACGTAATTGTTTGATAAGGATCAAATTAAATTCCTTTCCAATTTGTTCGAATTTAATCGTCATAAAACATTTACGGATGTAAAGGTCAACAACATTTTTACCTGAAAATTAGGTTTTCAAAATTTGACCTACCTTGACACGTATTTACCAACCCATGATATATTTACCCAAAATCTATGATGGCCGTTGCAACATTGAATTAGAAAAAGAAAGTTGTTGTTCAAATACTTATGAGTAATACACTGTCTAAGTCTGTTTTTATTGTTCAAGCTTCTTGCGGCCATCATGGATTTTGATTTAGACGCATCCAAGTTAATGAACATGTGAGGCAATTCTTTGAGATATGATTGTGCGTGCGCCGTTTCCATCTGCTATGTAGATTGTGAAAATATTTTTAAAAGATCATCATCATAATCAAAGCGTTTCAGCTACGTTGCCACAAACACACACACACACGCGCAATACTCTCTCTTTCTCTCTCTCTCTCTCTCTCTCTCTCTCTCTCTTTCTGTCTTGCCATACATCCCAACTAGACATCGCTCTTGGTAAATCATTTTGAAAGCATCTAGTATTTTCACTGGATAAAGTTTTTGGAGATTGGCTTATTCGGGTGTGCCAATGTCTTGGAGTCCATTGGAGAAAGTCAACTACAGTGATTAATAAAAATGTTTGAAAAAGTGTCCAGGCACCAAAATGATTTTACTTTTTCTTAGTTAGCTAAGGTTTTTGCTGTTGAGAAATGCAAAATTTGGGGGGAAAAAAGCTTTTTTTCATTTGTCTTCTGTATATCTGCTATTGACTGATAGTAATAAAATCGTAGAAACCACTCAATTCATAAACAAACAAGCAAATATTGGTTTACTAATTAAAGAATACTATTTTGTAATAAAGATTAGACCATTTAAAATAACGTGTAGGAAGAAAAACAAGTATTTTTGTCAAATCATTTAATAAACCAACGGCAAGAATAAAACATTCGTGTTTATAAGAAGTATGGCAAAAAATGTTCTTTCTGGATTGACATATTCAATGTTATTTATATCCCTTTTGATACTACAGCAGTAGTCAGATGTCATTCGTTTGTCCCATCGTCCCTGATTGATCTCTTTCATTGCTTTGATATCCTGATGGAATCATTCTCCCTGCTCATCACTTCTGGGGATTGAATGAAAAAATAAAACAAGACGATATCATGAAAAAATGGCATGAAAAAACGCCAAAGAAAATGCACGTTTCAGAGAGAGAGAGAGAGAGAGAGAGAGAGAGAGAGAGAGAGAGAGAGAGAGAGACATACAACAACTCAAAAAATATCCTTCATACCCTAAAAAAAATGCCTATATTCAACTGCATTGATAAAAAAAAAGAAACAAAAAAGAACAAAGACGATATAAAAAAATCGCCAAGATGTAAGACTTAAATACATAACCCACCTTACAAAAGGACGGTTACATTCAGCTCAGAAAGTCTGCATTCTAAAATCTGTGACACACGCATGGCTGTGAACAGACAGCTCGATTAAATTGAATCTAAGGATCTCAGACGTTCTTCCATAATAGTTTTCAACGAAACTTGCTTCAGCTGGAGATCACATGATATCTCATCAACTAGAATTCAACAGTACGTAAGTTTTCATCAAGCAATCGTACATCAGTTGTACTTTTGTGTCGACCAACGAAGAATACCCGACGCTTTTCAATTCTGGCATACATTCAACACTAAAACTAGATGCATTAGAAAAATACAAAGAACCGACCAACTACCTACCTCAACTCAATGTTAACCTTGCCCCGTCGGCTGGGGCTGTAGAATACACCGACTGCTTCTCTGCAGAGGGGTAAGACCCCCCTAACAAGTGTCATGGATATGACACTAAACAATCTGATGGTGAGGTTCCAGTAATGCTGGAGCTTTGGGGAATGCGGAGTACCCCTTCATTACCATCGCTCCCAGGTCCACTCTGGCCCGGAGTGGTAGCACCTGATAAGGCCCTATCTATGGGTTAAATAGAACTAACAGCATTCTTATGCTAAACTGAATTGTTTGCGTAAACTGAATAGCTTAAAATAGAAATGTTTTTGACTATTAAACCGTACTTACATTTAAACTGTGTGCTTATGCTTAACTGAATTATTTCAAATAGAACTGTTTTTCGATATTAAAATTGTATTTACACTCAACTGAATTGTTACATATAACTTCTTGAATAGTTTAAAATAAATGTTTTTGACAATTAAACTGTACTTATGCTAAAGTGAATTGTTTTAAAAAGAACAGATTATTTACATAAAAATGGATTTGGCGTTGAATAACCTGCACAGGTTGATATACCATAAAACTCAACAAACCAATCCATCAAAGTTAACCCTTTCAACGCGAAAAATAACCAACGTGAATTTACCTGTGACATGTTTCCCCTCATTTAAACTCCATTCCTGACGTACTACACGGTGTTTCAGAATAGCAGTTCCTATATCTATAAATATCAAATCACTTACGTTCTTCACCAGTTACACAATTGTGAGTTTGTTTTAATTTTTATGCGAACAACACATCAAGCAACAACGCACACAGACACGTACCTAATACGAGACTGTCTTTTCCTCTAAGGCATCTTTGCTGTAACTCCGCTACTATGGTTGCAGATATGTTGTGGGGATTAAAGATAAATTCTGAAAAATTCATAATTGCAAAAAGTAACAGTTTCCTTGGAGCCCTATGACAAGAAGCTAAATCGGTGCATGCCTAAATAGAGTGGCTTTCTGGTGCGAAAGAGATATCTTCTTTTGTTACTTCGAGACACCTTGACTGAACGATCGGACCTTTTTTTCTCTCAGCTGCTTGTAGGGAACGCATATGCACACTGAGTCCCGAACTTATCAAGGCATTGCGTCTCTCCTACAACTAGCAGCCCCTGTTGAACGTACCCACTGAACATGGATACACATAACGAACCCTCATCTTATAATTTGCAAATGATAATTCCCAAATATTCTTCACACGCGTTGTCTGGGAAGAACAACTATTTTTACTGGTTCAAGAAAACATTTCCATACCACAGTATATTCGTAAACCCCATAATAAAATTGATGTTAAAAGGATCTTTGTCTTTTTCCTTACATCCTTAACTCCCTTACAGCTTTAAAAGTCAAAAAGAATATAACCAGTTTATGGTAATAAGAAGAAAAGGAGTCAGTTATCAAACCTCAAAATTTCCAAACAATTCGCAATAACCACTATAACTCCTTCTTGTGCCTCATACGTTCACTCACCACAAATGACTGGAAATTTATCTTGATGACTATATAAAAAATAAACCTTAACACTCATACCAATGCCTATGTCTAGATGACTTTGCAACGGCTTTTCTACTAACTCCTTGTAGTTTTCGGCCCGGCTTCTCTACACCTTGGTGTAGTAGCTAATGAAAAGGGAGCCTTTCGGGTCACCCTCGACTAAGGTCGCCAACTTTACTTATTTTAAATGTTTTGAATCGAAAACACTATTTTTCTTATAAAAATGGTTTATTTCAAGTGGCTGACATAAATTGCTCAGCTTAACTGAAAATTGATGGGTTTCTACGACCTTTATTAACTAAATTTTCCGATCAACCAAGATCGTAAATTGATCTTTTTTTAAAAAAAAAAAAAGGCAATTACACTATAGCAAAAATGGTAGCTAAGCATAAAAAACTAATGCCATATACAGAATCACTATCATCAAATTAGAGAAAAAATGCTTTCATTTCTTCTCTTTCAGTGTCCAGAATGCCTTGTTTGTCTGACTTGGATGGTTTTTAAGACAGGAAATAAGTAGCCGTAAAAATGCTCTATTTTAAGGTACAAGAATTTTTTAAACAGCACGTAGAATAATACTATATTTCCCTTCAAACTTTTTCTCCGAGTATTTATAAAAGTTCAATTAGTGTAAACATAAACCTAACTAACAAAACTACAGCTTGCAAAAATACTCTTTTTTTTATTAGATTGACCAGATTTCCATATGGTCATTAAGCTGTCAATAACCGTCCATTCTTAACATGCGCATGTGACATCAATTTCAGTAAATGAGATATGGCTACCAAAGCATATGAACTGGTCTACTAGTTTCAGAGGCTTGTAACTTAATAAAGATACTCTGTTCACGTAGAGTCTACTGCCTTTTGATACTTGCTTCATGCCATCCAACAAACAGTCGACTAAAGCAGGTGTATTTACAAGAAGCGCTAGATTGCCTGCATAGTCTGCTTCAATAACAGTTTCTCCTGGATATTGTAAAAAGATAGAAAGTATTTCTATCTATTTAAAAAAGTGAAAAGATGTATGTTGACATTGCAATAAGTTTCTTTTTGTAATTCTTAAAACCATGCGTTTACAAATTGACAGTTTTTTATGCATACACACACATACACAGAGACAGACAGACACACACACACACACACACACACATATATACATATATATATATGTATGTGTGTGTGAGTGTCTGTGTCTGTGTCTCTGTGTGTGGGGGTGTCTGTGTGTGTGTGTGTAAACTAATCTAGGATAAATATATATATATATATGTGTGTGTGTGTGTGTGTGTGTGTGTGTGTGCGTGTGTCTGTGTCTGTGTGTGGGGTGTGTGTGTGTGTGTGTAAACTAATCTAGGATATATATATATATATATATATATATATGTTTGTGTGTGTGTGTGTGTGTGTGTGTGTGTGTGTGTGCGTGTGTCAGTGTCTGTGTGTGTGGGTGTCTGTGTGTGTGTGTAAACTAATCTAGGATATATATATATATATATGTGTGTGTGTGTGTGTGTGTGTGTGCGTGCGTGTGTCTGTGTGTGTGTGTGGGTTCTCTGTGTGTGTGTGTAAACTAATCTAGGATATATATATATATATATATATACATATATATATATATATATATGTGTGTGTGTGTGTGTGTGTGTGTGTGTGTGTGTGTGTGTTTGTGTGTGTGTGTTCATAAAGTCTTGCAGCAATGTAAAAGTAGAATAATTCACGTTATAGAATCATATTCACATAGTAATTATTAATTAGTCATATATAAAGACCTATGTTATTATTATTGTTTCCCGTTGATTAATACATTTAAACATGATAGCCATTTTGGCTGGTACATTTTCTCTCCTGATTTTAAAACTTTCAGAAAATATTCCATAATTGATGCATTAATATGGCTAGAATTGGTAAAAATATGTTTTTAACATTTTCTTTTTTACAAGAACTAATGGTAACTGATTAGAAATTTTTTTCGGAGTTTCATCCATAAGTATATAAGATTTGTTTGATATCGAATGTATGCATGTGTTTGAGCGTTTCTAATTATATAAATATGTACCTGTACGAAGAAAAGAGAAAGTTATTAATAAAAAAAGAAAGAAAGACTGAATCATTGATTGGTAGATTTATTGATTTTAAAGGCATATCAACCTGTCTTGGAGTATTTTAAGCCTAGAATTTGGGAATTGTGTTCATCATATATTTATGTTTAGATTGTTTAGTCTAGTTATTTCGGAAGAATTTATTTACACGGTTACATGATATGATTGCCCATTCGGCTGGGGCTACAGAATACAACGACTCCAACTCTGCAGAGGGGTGAGACTCCTCCAATGAGTGAGCTGGATATGACACTAAAAATTCTGATGGTGAGGTTCCAGTAATTCTGGAGCTTTAGGGAATTGTGGTGTTGCCTTTCATCGTTCCCGTTCCCTGGTCTACTCTTGCCCGGAGTGTAATCACCTGATAGGGTCCTATCTATGGGTCAAATAGAACAAAACTGTGTACTAAAGCTAAACTGAATTGTTTGATATCCAGCTGTTTTGACATTCTATTGTTTGGAAACAGAAATTGTACTTGTACTTAACTGAATAGTTTGAAATTTAATTCGGCGTGAAATGACCCAAAATGGGTTGATACGCAGTAAAACAAATCAACCAACCAACCATATGATATCAAGTATTCTATTAAATTACAAATAATTTGTACAACATTTCATGGTTTCATTTATTCTAATTTAATGTTGATAGTTAATCGGTTTTAAGAAATTATTTTTATTTAATAACAGAAACTTATCTGCACACAACCACATGATTTCAAGTAAATACATCTTATTTAAACTATTATAGCATCAAATAACTATTCTTAGTACAAATTGTTTCAGAAAAAGGATGCGAATTATTCTAATTTAATTCCAATAATTTTAACACAACAGTATGGTTGCAAGTATTCCTACCTGCTAGTAATGTTTCGGTCGGATCTAAAACATTTAGGTAGTAGGGCTTGCCATGAAGAGCCGAGTGATAGACCGTTCCTCTCCAAACGCCAGTCTTGCCCAAGTAAGAGCCAAAGAAGCAGGTTAAGTGCTTACTTTTTATATCTTAGTAACGGGCAGTTCAACAACTTGGATCCAATCCTGAGGCATTACGTTTCGCCACCCATGGTCGTCTGTTAGTACCATTGGGCAGTCTCTTATTCCTCTACAGAGCTGCAGTTGGTGTATTTCACAGCCCTAACTGAAGGGTATATATATTTACCAACCTCTCCGCTCGGGCAGGATGTGACACAAGGTCGATTTTTAAGCGGAATTCAACAGGTTTGAATTCAGAGTTTTCCTTCTCCTAGACTAGTTGCCTCACCAAGGCTGAAGAACAAAGTCTACCCTACTATTAACCCATAGCTGGAGGGAGAATAATTGGATTCATACCTTTCCCAAAAGTATTAGTGCTATGTGAAATGCAATCAGTCTTGTCCAGGATTTGAACTCGTGTCGCCGTGTCGATTCCCTACGACGATAACCATTACACCACAACCGACAGGGTATATCATATCACGTGTTCCAATCTAATATAAATAAATTACACACAGTTAAATAGTTTCAAGTATTACAATCTAATACTAATGGTTTTTTTGATTTTAAGTAATTATTTATATCTAATATGTAAACGGTCATATGGTTTCAAGTAACTACAAATTATAATTCTTAGTAAAGGAGTTAAGCTTCAAAAATGAAGATAGACGTACGATGTAATCTCCGCTTTTAGTTGATCTGGCGTATATATATATATATATATATCATTCTTTTAAATACCCTGTTCGGGGGCAAAAGCTGCTTGGAATGGCAGTTCCGCCTTGAGCTATGGAAACTATGTTTTTACCCCTGGTTGGTGGCTGATGAGGGCAGGATATCGTACGTGCTTTCACATGTTGTATGATGAAAAAATAAATAACTAACTAACCATTTTTAATAAAATTAATTCACATTTATAGGGATTCAATTATTCCTATTGATTACTATTGATTTAACTGATCTATTCTGAGCTTTTGATTGGACCCGAACAGGTACTATCAATCTGGGTCAGAGAGGACCTGCCTGTAATAGATCTCCAGAACTTGAGCCTCACAACCAGAGGCAGTTTAGTGTCCTACCCAGGAATACGCTTTTGGGGGATGCCTTACCTCTATGCAAGGAATACAGCCACCGTATTCTGATCCCCGACGACAGGGCAGAAAGAATGTAAGAAAAGTTAGAAAATGAGTCGATATGTAAAAACTAATCAGTGTAAAAAGAAGACAGCTTTGAATAAGATGAAAACGACGGATAAGCAAAAGACGAGAAATTGGCTGAAGGTGCATGACTTAGTGAATAATATTAGTATAATGAACACAAAGAATAGAAAGAATGGGGGAAAAAGAACAGCAAGAATTATAAGAAAAAGTAACAAAGGACAAAACTGATTGAAAATGAATAATCCAAGGAATGTTATCGAAAATTAAGACGAAATCATTGATGAAACAAAGAATGGACTATTTCAAGCTAAAAGTTATATCAATACTGCTGTATTTGATGCGCGCAAAGTTCAAGGGTCATTCAATAAATAAAAGCACATTTTTTAAAAAGCAAAATATTTTTTCAGTTTTTTTTCCATTCATGAAAACATTGCATTGAATGAAATTGGTTTATAGCAAAAATATCATAATCTTGAAAAATTATTTATTTTGTAACTATCACAAACGGTGGCCAATAAAACAGAGAGCTCCACTTTTGAACAGAGTTTTGTCATCAAATATTTGGTGGCTTTAAAGTGATAACCGTGTGAAATTTACTGAAGAACGTATAATGTGTACAGAGAAATATATTCAAATTTTAGAATATTTATAAATAGAGTAAACTACTGTTCTGAGCCAAAAAGACAGTTCATGAAGTGGAAGCAAACTGACTCTCAGGTAAAGAAATAGTTCCGTGCGTGGCTGTCTAAAAACAACTGACATGCTGACAGTTTTCAAATAAAAGAAAGCGACTGTGTTTCCTCCTCCAAAATCATTAGGTAAAATTCAACATATCTATTAAGTGTCACTCGAATAAAGTTAGTCCTCTTCTACCTAGTGACATCTATTTTTATAGCTTGAAAAAAAGAATCCTGAAATTAATTCTTTGCACATAACCGTTTTATACCACTCTCTGTGTATAACTGGTGACGTTTAGATGACGTTGACTGTATCACCAGCAAAGGTAAGAAGCCTCCCCTCCAAAAAAACCCCAAGTGTCTTTGCTAAGAAACTTCCTTGATACTGAGGGTCAAGTTCTTGACTCCTGAGTTGTGTGAAATACCCGTTCATTTCCATTACCCCTAGATCCACTCTGAACCAGACTCATAGTGCTTGTTAGGGTCTCATATATAATTCAAATAGATTAGATTAATTTAAAAATTATTCATGATTAATAGGATTCTGTGTAATAAAAAAAAATCTTCTTCAGAAATAAACTACTCAAAAAAATGTAAATAAGAGTTTACAATGAACAATATCTCCTCACCCCTTTGTATAAAGTCAAAAGTAGGCAGGTTCATGTGTCATTAAAATTATTCAATCATTTAATCATTCAGTCATTTTTTTACTGAAATTTTATATTAATATTTGTATTACTTTTCCATAAAATATAACAAGACTGAAAATCAAATTTCCACGATTCATTGATTAATTTTAACGGCTTGTTTACACTTTGAGAATTATCTTATGCCAATATGTTATGTAGATGTGTTAATTGGATATTTATGTTTAAATGTGTGTATAGTTATTTCTTAACAGTTCTTTTTTTAAAACAGTTGTATAGTTTCATGTATTGTTATCGAATAATAATTAATAAAAACCGGCTCATTGGCCTAGTGGGTAGAGTGTTCTCGCATGGTCCCGGAGATCGGGGTTCAATCCCAGGTTGGGTCATACCAATGACTCAAAAATGGTACTAGATCCCTCCATGCTTAACTCTCAGAATTATAAGGTACGTATCAAGGGTAAAGTGGAGCAATCTAGAGGAAGGAGTAGTACCGTCCCCTACACCCTGGTGTTGTAGTTATTGAAAAGGGAGCCTTCGGGTCAGCCTCGATTACGGTCGCCAACTTTAATTATATTGTTTAAAGTACAGGCTGTCTCAGTATACATAGGACTTGTGTAACTGCTAATAACTCTTTTAATAATAATGTTCTATTCTTTTTTATTCAGATCTGAAAATAGTATACTATAACAACTAATAATTCTCAATCACGATGCCTTGGACAAGAGAGGAAAAATATTTTATATCACTAGTTATTTTGAGACTAAAACCATTAAAACCTCAGCCAGCAACATTTCCCAGGAAGTTTGACTTTAACCTATATACCCCAAGAAAAGCCAAATTTATTGTTGGGCACACAAATTCCAAGTCACAGGGTCAGTAAACAAGCTCAACAAGAAGGCAAAAAATCCCAGATTTGACAGGAAGTTAACAAGATGTCCTCACTATGTGGATGCAGTGAGAGATTCTGTGAGAAGGAGTCCAAAAAAGACCCCCCACCAGAATAGGTTCCGAAGAATTTGGTCTTTTACACGCTCTGTACGATAAAGTCAATCAATTTCTGTCATTGTCATTTGGCTTGAACTTTCTGAAGCGATATTGTTGTATAATTAACGAATGATTTTTTAAAATCGTTTTTCATTAATTATATTTATCATTCAGTTTGGTTGGAGTTTGAACTATTCGGGTTAAGAGTTCATGTGCATAGCATTCGGTACAGTTTACGCTTGCGCGCAAAGGATATGACAATCACCATTGTCTCAATAAACCCCAAACGGGAAATGGGGCTGAAGTATAGATAACGTCATGCCCAGAAGAGATGGGCTGATAATTTGAGGACTTTAAGTTGAGTTCCGACCATGGTGGGGAGAAGTTGAGTTCCGACTATGATGTTGAGAAGTTGTGGTCCATGATGTTGAGAAATTGAGATTGGACCACGAGATGTGCCGAACGTTGAGGGTGTTGTTAGCATAGTATTATTACGAAAAACTTTTAAGAATTGTGTCTCTCTCCACGTGTCGAAGAACCGAAGTCAGAAGTTAATAAATGGTTCGTATCTGAACGACGGAGTCGCCTGTGTATTTGAGTCCGATAGTGTTTTTGCATAGGTATATGTACTGTTGGATTGATATCATTATAAGTTGTACGCAACAATATGATTGCTTTTGGTTTGGTTTGGTTTGGTTTGGTTTCTTTGTTTAATGGCATATCAACACTTTTTAGGTTATTTAATGCCAAAACTATTCTCCTAGAAGAACAGTAATGGTACTATTTAACCCATATCTGGGAGGATAAAGGGTTCCATACCTTTCCCAAGTGTATTGGCCCGAAAGTGAACGCAATAGCGCGACTGGAGTACGAACTTGCGTACTACGATTCCGCAGTCCATCGCTATAACCATTACACCACGATGACACCCCTTGCTTTTGAAGACTTAGATAAAAGATGGCTTGATGTAATATGAATTATATTATGAATGGATTGCTTCTATTATTAGACACCCAGTAATTATTTCTGTTGAGTAATATTTATTTGCACCACAATTTTAGATCAGTTAATATTCTTTTCAAATGTTTGATTTTATAAGCACATATTCTCTAATAATATTTTCATATACTAAATAAATCATAGAATATATAAAGACTTTCATTTACTATAATATAAACCATTATGGATTATGCCTTAAATTGAAGAAAAACCTGTGAATGAAAATTACTATTGAAAATGAAAAAGATTTTGAGAAGACGTTGGAAATTGAATAAACGAGTGGAATAATCAGTGGAATTGTAAAAACAATCAGAGAAATATCAAGGAATATAGATTGGATGATCAACAGAATTCAAGCGAAGAATGAAAGCAATAATGGAAGAGAAGAAAACATAGATAGAGAAGATGAAATGATTTGTGAAATTTAAGAATAAAGTTAAAACAAATGCAAATCGGCAATTACCAGTTGAGAAAAAAAAGAGAAATAATAAAGAAGAAATGATAAAAACCGACAATTATTAATGAGAGTTTCAGGAGAAAAAGGAGACTTTAAGAAGAGTGGGGCAAAAAATCAGCTGGCAGGTGAGGGTTGATATTTAAATCTGAAGAATAACGAAGGAAAGAATACGAAAGTAAAATGGATGAGAAGGAAGAAGAAATTAAAAGATGAATTTCATTTTTAATATGAAACACTAAAAGAAAAAAAAAAAGAATAGTTTTTTTTTTTTAATTAATAAGAAGGAGAATTAAGAATGAAAACAATAAATTTAAAGGAAAATAATTGCAAAGATGAAGAGGGTTAAAAAAAAAAAAAATATTAAAAAGTCGATTTAATTTAATGAATCAAGAAATAAATGTAATTGTAGAGAGAAAAGAATCCTTGCCAGGCGCTATGAGAAGAAAACTAATTTAGAAGAAGAATGAGGAGGCGGGGAGGGAAGACTGAGGAAGAGCAGGATTAGAAGTAATAGAAGTAAAAGAAAACATCATTAACAACAAGATAATCGAAGGGGGAGGGAAGTGGGAGGAGTGAAACACATCTATGGCAACAAGATGAAAGAAGGAGAGGAGGAGAAAGGGGGGAAGGTAAGAAATGGAAGTAAAAGAAAGTAGCCCTGGAAACGATATAAAAGAGGGAGAGGGGGGAAGAAGAAGAAGAAGAAGAAGAAGAAGAAGAAGAAGAAGAAGAAGAAGAAGAAGAAGAAGAAGAAGAAGAAGAAGAAGAAGAAGAAGAAGAAGAAGAAGAAGAAGAACGTAAATATCAACGAAAGAAATTTAAAAAAAACGTAAAGAAAGGAACTGATAGATAGATGAATAGATAGATACCTAAAACTTAAATGATGTCTAACGATCAGAAGAAAAGTAAAGAATTCAAAGAAATTGGAATCAGATATTTTGAAAAATAAATTACCGAAATGTAAAACAGCTGATATCGAATATACAAAACAGCAAACTCTTAAAAGACAAATAATGAAAAAAGCAAAAATCGCTAATATCATAGCCGGGTAATTAAGATTATTTTCTTCCTATGCTTAAACAATTACAATAAAAAAAATTATCAGAGACGGAAATCTAGGCACGGCTTAAAAAATTCTAAGGGATGATGGAAAACACACAAAAAAAAAATTCGGGGGTCGAGCAGAGGGAGTTTCTGAAAAAGGAAGAACGAAACGAAAACAAAAAAAAAATGGGTGGTTGGGAAGAGGAATACTGAACCAGAAAGTGTCTGTACCAAGCAAAGGTAAGCAAATGGGATATGAATGCGTGGGATATGAAATGGAACTGAGATGGTCGGCGGCATCAAACAGCTCGCAGAATGATATGGAATTCGCAGAATCTTGGCCCACCCACATTAACATACGTTATATGATCTTTGAGGCTTTACCAACCCACCCAGTTACACCCTTCCTCTCATTCTCTCCCCCCCACTGAGTAAGAAAACCTATTTCTTTTCCCTGATCGTCCATCAACTCTACAAATTAAGGGTTACGGAACGCTAAACGATTTTATAATCATTCCAAGCAAATTTAACAGAAAAGATTTGGGCTTAAAGAAGAAAAAGAAGTACACATAGGTGATACATAAAAAAGGTTGTTTTGAAGCAATTTTGGAGAAGAACCTGAAGTATATATATATATATATATATATATATATATATATATATATATATATATATATGACATCGTAGTGTCTATGACTCTAGGTTTCATGTTTTCTAACGAATAAAACCCAGGTTCACAGACTCTACCATCTAATATATATATATATATATATATATATATATATATATATATATATATATATATATCATTGATATCGAGCGCTATTTAACTATTTAACTCACCAAGTGAGCTCGTAAGATCCATAAACTTATATATATATATATATATATATATATATATGTGTGTGTGTGTGTGTGTGTGTGTGTGTGTAAAAACTATATCATTGATATTGTGCAGAAATTAATAATTCTAAAACATTTGGTCCACCATTATCTTTGTAAGAGAGTGCGTAAGAACCATAAACTTCTTTAATATATATATATATATATATATATATATATATATATATATATATATATATATATATATATATATATATATATACCCCTCCGCATGAGTCGGATGCGACACAAGCCGATTTTTAAAGCGTTCCACTGGTTTGAATTCAGACTTTTCCTTCATCTAAACCAGTCACCAAACCAAGATTCAACAGCCTAGTTTGACCTACTATTTTCCCATATCTTGTCACAGAATAGTTCGATTCATACCTTTCCCAGGGTTATTAGCGTCATGCAAAATACTAACTGTCTCTTCTAGGATTTGAATTCGTGTCGCCATCTCCACTTCGTTCCATGGTAACCATTACACCATGAAAGCAACCTATATATACATATATATTTATATATATATATATATATATATATAGAGAGAGAGAGAGAGATTAAGAGAGAGAAAGAGAAAGAGAGAAAGAGAGAAAGGGACAGTCACAGATAGATAGATAGATAGATAGATAGATAGATAACATGCATTGATAGATAACAACACCAAATGATAGATAAGAATACCCAATAAAAATCAACAACACTGAATCTTAGATAACAACACTTTATGAGCGATAGCAACACAATATGATTGATAACAACAGCCAGTAATCAATAGAAACTCACACTGATCGATAACAACACACTATGATATATAACGATACACAGTAAGCTATTAACACAGTATGAGAGATAACAAGGCACTATAATGGGTAACAACGCAATATTATATATATCAACACATTTTGATATATAACTAGGATAGATAAAACACCTACTGATAGCTAGCAACACATAGATAACAACACCCTGTAATAGATTTTACCCCAATATGATGGATACCAATACTCTATGATAGATAACAATACCAATGATAAATAGCAACTTACATTGATAGATAGCAACACTTTATGGTAGATAACGACACATAATGATTTATTGATAGACTGATAGATTACAACTTACCAAGATACATAAAAACTGTTGATGATTAATAAAAATATACTCTGATATGTAGATAAGAACAAAGTAAGATAGATAGATAGATAGATAGATAGATAGATAGATAGGAACAGACTGAGATAGATAGATAGATAGATAGATAGATAGATAGATAGGAACAGAGTGAGATAGATAGATAGATAGATAGATAGATAGATAGATAGATAGATAGATAGATATGAACAGACTGAGATAGATAGATGGATAGATCTGAAAGTTTGTTTCCTTCTCTGTTGCTAAAATTTTTCTGATGCAAATGTTACACTAACCCAGAAAAAATGGAAAATCAGAGCAAGAGTTTTCGTTGAGCAATACACTTAAAAATATTTGAAAGAAAGCCTTTTAAGCGGTTTCAGTGAGGATATATATATATATATATATATAGAGAGAGAGAGAGAGAGAGCGAGAGAGAGAGAGAGAGAGACACATAGATAGATAGATAGATAGATAGATAGATAGATAGATAGATAGATCTGACAGTTTGTTTCCTTCTCTGTGGCTAAAATTTTTCTTATGCACACTGTTACTGTAACCCAGAAAAAAACGGAACATCAGAGCAAGAGTTTCATTGAGCAATACACTTAAAAATATTTGAAAGAAATCCTTTTAAGCGATTTCGGTGTGGAGATAGATATATAGATAGATAGATAGATAGATATGAACAGACTGAGATAGATAGATAGATAGATAGATAGATAGATAGATATAAACAGACTGCAATAGATAGATAGATAGATAGATAGATAGATCTGACAGTTTGTTTCCTTGTCTGTTGCTAAAATTTTTCTGATGCTCATGTTAATCAGAGCAAGAGTTTTCGTTGAGCAATACACTTAAAAATATTTGAAAGAAAGCCTTTTAAGTGGTTTCAGTGAGGATATATATATATATATATATATATATATATATATACATATATATATATATATATATATATATATATATATATATATATATATATATATATATATACAGAGAGAGATAGATAGATAGATAGATAGATAGATAGATAGATAGATAGATAGATCTGACATTTTGTTTCCTTCTCTGTAGCTAAAATTTTTCTTATGCACACTGTTACTGTAACCCAGAAAAAAACGGAACATCGGAGCAAGAGTTTTCATTGAGCAATACACTTAAAAATATTTAAAAGAAATCCTTTTAAGCGATTTCGGTGTGGAGATAGATAGATAGATAGATAGATAGATAGATAGATAGATATGAACAGACTGAGATAGATAGATAGATAGATAGATAGATAGATAGATAGATATGAACAGACTGAGATAGATAGATAGATAGATAGATAGATAGATAGATAGATAGATAGATAGATAGATATGAACAGACTGAGATAGATAGATAGATATGAACAGACTGAGATAGATAGATAGATAGATAGATAGATAGATAGATAGATAGATAGATATGAACAGACTGAGATAGATAGATAGATAGATAGATAGATAGATAGATAGATAGATAGATAGATATGATGAAAATGTTACAACTAAAAGTATAATGAGAAATAAAATAGAAGTAAATATACGAAGACTAATTTATAGATAGTAGCTCAGAAAGAAAGAAAGAAAGAAAGAAAGAAGTTTGAAAAAAAAGCTTTCTATGTTTCTTTGTTATTGATGGCATATCAACCTTCGTGGGTTATCTAATACTAAAGCCATCATTGTAGAGGAACAGTATTGGTATTATCTAACTCATAGCTGGGGGGATAAGAGGGTTCATGCCTTTCCTAAAGGTATTAGACCAAAAATGAACATAAGAGCATCACGGGAATTCGAACTCGCTTACTTCGAGGCCGTAGTCCAACACCCCCCGCCTCCATTGAAGACACATTCACATAGACACTCATGTATGCACACATCTCTTTCTTTCTTTCTTTTGGCACTAATAAATTCGCTAGTATTCATTACTTTACCAATTATTTCTCCCCATACTGTTGATTTTTTTAAAATCTTTATTCATATCTTGCTAGCAGTCCATAAATCTATCCGAGACTCCATGATTACCACAATGCATCATTTTAGGAAGGTGTTAATCCTTTTTTTTTAAACAATTTTTAATTATCTTTCTTAAATCGAGAATGTGTATTCTTGATAAATGATGCTTGATGTCCACCCAGAAAACATCAAAACATAATTCACTTGCAAAGTAGACTATACTATCTATCTATGTATCTATCTATCTGGCTGTCTGTGTATCTATCTATTTATCTATCTACCGTAGATTGTTCTTATTCATCTTTATAACTTTTATTTCTTTACCTAAATTGCTTAAGAAGTTTTTCTGGTAAATTATACTAAAAATCGATTTCTTCTTTTCGTGCATTTTTAAGCATATTACTCAACTAAATCTCTCACTCTGAGAGTCTGTTATTTTGCTGTCATACAATTACTTATAAACAATGAGAATCTTTGTTAAAGGTAGACCGAGATATATCTATCTCTCCATCTATCTATCTATCTATCTCAGATAACTCTTGAATCAACTTGGTACCTGTTGTATCAGAAAAAAACTGACAAACTATTTTTAGGAGAAATATCCTTATCTCGAAATTTCTTTTTCTTACAATTAATCAGTTACAGAAAGAAAAGAATTCGTAGAGGACATAAATAAAAAGTAAATTAGAGACTAACCCGAAGTCTCTCTTTTCAATAGCTACTAAACCGAGCTGTAGGTAAGGGTGCAACTCCATTCCCTGATCTGCTCCACTTTACCCTCTATCCGTACCTTATAATGATTGTTAAGCAAGGCGGCATCAAGTACCATTTTTGAGTCTTTGGTATGACACGACCTGGGATTGAACCTGGTCTCCTGGCGAATACTCTACTCATTAGGCCAAAGTAATCTGTTCACATGAACTAGAAGATTAAAAAAAAACTTGTTTTGAAAAGATCACAAAGTAACAGATGGCTTTACGGCTGAGCTGGTCTAAAAATCTTAATGAAAATTCGGAACACCCCTGGTTAAGAAGAACCAAAACTTTTTATTTCAAGCTCTGTGTATATATTTTTGTCCAAAAAAATCTTCGTTTTGGTATCGAACTGAAATATAATCTTTAAAAATCAGAAAATGTATTAATTAATAACCCACTAAATGAAAATGAGAAAAAAATCTTCAAAATAAAATGACATTAAAGTGGTTTAAAAATATAAATTTGTACATAGAACTTTGAAAGATCCAGGCGAAAAACTTAATCTTTCTAAATGTATGTCCGCTGATTTTTTTCTTCAAGATTTGTATGTATATATTTGTAAAATGAATATTTGTCTTACGACCGAAATGAAACTTGATTTGGTTTGGATTGGTTAGGTTTTATTGCATATAGACATTTGTAGGTTATCTCATGCCGAACCAACAGAAAAGGACATCGACACGAGGTTAACGAAGGCATGGATAGCTATCAATAGGCTATCGATTATATGGAAATCAGACCTAACCGATAAAATGAAACGCAGTTTCTTCCAGGCAGCGTCGCATCGATACTGCCACATGGATGCACTACATGGACTCTAACAAAACGGCTGGAAAAGAAGCTAGACGGTAATTACACAAGAATGCTGCGAGCAATCTTGAACAAGTCCTGGCGGCAGCACCCCACAAGACACCAACTGTACGGCCACCTACCTCCTATCACGAAAACTATTCAAGTTAGACGAACCAGACATGCAGGACACTGCTGGAGAAGCAGGGACGAACTCATAAGTGATGTACTCTTATGGACCCCCACACATGGCCGTGCAAAAGCAGGACGACTAGCACGAACATACATTCAGCAGCTATGTGAGGATACGGGATGTTGTCCTGAAGACCTGCCTAGGGCGATGAACGATAGGGAGGAGTGGTGAGAGAGGGTCAGGGATACCCGTGCTAACAGTGCGACACGATGATGATGATGATAAGTACACTGTTTAAATGTGAAACAGTTCTATTTGACACATAGATAGGACCCTATCAAGTGCTACCACTGCAGGCCAGTGTGGACCTGGGAGTGATGGCAATGAAGGGGTACACTGCATTACCTAAATCTCCAGAATTACTGAACCCATACCATCAGGTTGCTTAGGGTCATATCCTGGACACCTGTTAGGGGAGTCTTACACTAATGGAGAAATTCATTCGGTGTATTTTGCATTGATTGGATCCCGTTTCATTGATTGGATCCCGTTTGTAAAAAACTTTAACCACAGCAGATATAACGTTATCATATCAACTTTTCAGACCAACCTCTTGTATATATATATATATATATATAGTCATCCACAGAAAGATCTGTTTCGTTTTATCAGAACTCATCAGTGTGGCTAGACAGCATCTCCCCGTAGCTGGGATCGAAACCCGGTTGACTAAAACGCCAAGCCAAAGCTTCTAACCATTTAGCCACGAGGCGATATTAGCTACGAAGTACATTTTAAACGACTATGAATCACAATTAAAATTGTTTACATACATCTCAGTATATATATATATATATATATATATATATATACTGAGAGAAAGAGGTGGAGATATAGAGAGAAAGAGACATACAGACAGAGAATTGATTTAGTTGGCTTTTGTATAGCACTCAGGCAACATATGTCTTGTTCTTAAATGGTTACCTATCTCACTAATGAACAGAATCATCATTGCTTAACTTGCTGATCTAGTGGGAATCGGTGCTTTAAGCAAGACCGCAAAACAGTAAGAAAACAAGATTCAAAGAAAGTTACTCGAGACAAGAGTATATATATATATATATATATATATATATATATATATATATATATATATATATATATATATATATATGTATATATATATATATATGTATACGGAGATGTATAGACTGAGAGAGAATGAAAGATTAAAAAGAAAAACATCGGTAAAACTTTTTATAGTGAACTAACTTGGAAATCTAGTGTGTGAAGAGAAAGAATCGCAATGTCTTAAAAGAAAGTAATATGAAGCAGGGGGTTCAAGCATCAGAAATGCACAAGTCAATTGAAAAATAATGAAAGACAAGGTGTTTCTGAGAAAGAGAGAGAAAGGAAATTAAAGAATGAAAGAAATGGCGGTTCTGGGAGCGGAGAGACCTAATGATAGGTCAGAAGAAATATTGTTAATTAGAGAAATGTATTTTTTTGGTGATAATTTTGTCTCGGTGGAAAAACGAACAAAAGGCTTTGAATAAGAAAAAAACCTACAAAGGATAACTTTGATCTTTCTCTGATCACTGATACTACAACTATTACTACCATCACAAAAACTACTACAACAACAACAACAACAACAGCAACAACAACAACAACAACTAATAATAATAATAATAATAATAATAATAATAATAATAATTTAAACGGTGATTTAAATAGAAAGTCGTCTTATTTAGTGCAAGAAAATAAGTTTACCTCGAAGTGATTTTTTTAATTCTATATTTTTAAGAAAATCTAGTGCAACACAACGTTAGATACAATGGTTTTAGGAGTGCTATCAGACTAGACGATTCAGAAAAAATCATTTAAATATTGCTCGCCGATTTAAAATTACATTCTTTTTTTCTACTTGTTATCTGATTAAACAAATATGAACTTTATTCTGTTCTTTTTTTTTTATTTCAGTATATAAAATGAACCGATGAAGGGTGTCCAAAGTTCAGATATGGTAAGAAAGTAAGCTGTATAAGTTATCTAGTGAAACTTCTGGCTCAATACAAATGCTTAGTTAGTAGAGATAACAAACCATTAAACCAAGATAGGCTCCCCGAAAAAAAAAAACAAAGAAAAAGCCTAGAATTGCTTCCAATATCTGCGATACACAAAGGAACTCGGAATCCCAGTAAACCACAAAGATACTTAAAATTAATTGCTGCTTTAGTGGTAGAAAAGAGATGATCTAAGGACCCTGAGGTCCATTATATTTCATTGTCTATCTATCCATCCTATACTGCTTTAGTTGCTGAATTGCCAAGTCAGTTGGGGCTGTAGAATACACCGACTGCTTTTCTGCAGAGGTGTGAGAATCCCCCAAAAGAGTGTCCTGGATATGAGATTAAACAATCTAATGGTGAGGCTCCAGTAATACTGGAGTTTGGTGAAATGTGGAGTACCCCTTCATTGCTGTCGCTTCCAGGTCCACTCTGACCCGGAGTGCTAACACCTGATAGGGTCCCATCTATGGTTCAAATAAAACTAAACTGCATACTAATGCTTAACTGAATTGCTTGAAATCAAACTGCTTTTATGCTTGACTGGATTGTTTGAAATAGAACTGTTTTTGACACGGAAACCGCGCGTATGCTAAACTGAATTGTTTGTAATAGAACCTTTTGACTAAACTGAAAAGCTTGAAATAGAAATGTTTTTGTCAATTAAACTGTGTAATTATTCTAAACTGAATTGTTTGAAATAAATAAAACTGTTTATTTGTATAAAAAGGGATTTAACATTGAATAACCTACAAAGGTTTATATGCCATAGAACCCAAACAAACAAACAAACTTTTAGTTGGTGAAGAGAAGAGAACCTGAGGACCGTTACGTATATTGTACTTTATTATCTCTAGATCCATGCATATATATATATATATATATATATATATATATATATATATATATATATTCGTGTCTTCAGTATTATGCTTGAAGAACGACAAAACATTATAAATATTTATGATCATCATAAGAATGAAGTTAATAATTTTTTCAATAAAGTTTATATCGTCAATATCAAAATAAATGTGTCCATCTTCTGAGCTATAGCCATGTCTGTACTACTAGATGGTTGTACCAACTGAATTCTAACAAAATGCCTAGAAAATGCTAGGCGAGAACAACACGAGAATGCTATAGGCTGTTTTGAACAAATTTTGAAAGTAGTATCTAACAAAACAGCAACTGGTAGGCCACTTAACTCCAATCTCACAGACCTTTCAACTTAGACGAGCAACGCCCCCTGGGCAGTGATGTAAAAGAAAAGATGAAGTCATCAGCGACGCTCTCTTATGAACTCTTTTACATTGACACACTAGTATTGGCCAACCAGGAAAAACTTACATTCCCAACTGTATGGACACTGAATGCCGTTTATAAGACTTGTTAAGAACTTGCACAGATAGGGATGGGTGGTCAGTGATAGTCGTGGGATTTCCCGCTGTCTAAATGCCTTCATGACTATGTTGTTGTTGCTGATGCAACAGTAGTTCAATAATTTCGTAACTAATTATCTTCGGACAGAGGATAAAAATGTGGGACAGAATTAATAGGAAATAGCAGCATAGTATAAAGTAAACTATTATTACAAGTCAAACAGCAGTGACTTCTCTATGTAAACAAAATCTGATTGATAGCATTGTAGGATAATCTTAATTAAATTTGTTATGAACCTAGTCTCTCTTTTCCAAGCCTTTAAGGACTATTTAGGGGACAACCTTTTACATTAGATATAGATGTCACCACCGCTTTTTAAGCTCTTTTGCAAGATCCGAATATTTGCTTTTCTTTTCTCTTTCTTTCATTTTAACTCAATGATCTGCTGGAACGGCAAGTCCACTAAATTTATAGTTTCTTCTTGCTATTTGTTACTGAGTCTGATATTCTGACAGGAACTGGGTGATCCGTGAGTCTAATGTTCTAGCAGGAATTATGGTTTGTGAATATACCATTTGTTAACATAGTCAAATGTTTTTCCCTTGCACAGTTTTCAGTGGAACAACTTTCCCAACCCGTGTTGCCAAGTTTTGTATTCTTTTTGTGAAAGTTTGCACTATTCGATTATTATTGTTTTAATAATTATTATATATTCCTTGAGAGTTTTCACATCAGTGTTAGCTGATAGTTTTTCCCTGGGGTCTGAGCGACAGCAAGTCTCCTCAAGTCACCAGGACTCTTTTCAATATTCTTGCGATTCTCGATGATGTAGTAATTTGGATGGTCTCCAATGGTCTTCTTATTTCCAAGTCATCCAATCCCTTTAATAATCCGTTGGTGACTGTACCAAAAACACCAATTACGATTGGTGTTATTGTCACCTTCATATTCTATAGTTGTTATTTTTTTTCAATTCCCAAGCAGGTCCAGGTACTTATTCTTTTTTTCGCTTTTTTTCAGTTATATTCTGTGGTCAGCCGGGACAGCAAAGTCCACACTTTTGCAAGTTCTCTTTTTTTTTTTTTTTGCTATTCATTATGATAAGTTCCGGTCTTCGGGCCGAGATTAGGTGACCCGTCTGTACGTCAAAGTTCCATGCGTGTCATTCTCCAGGACGGATGCGAGGTTGTGCATATACCATTTGTTCGTATAGTCAAATTACTTGTACATCTCCCAGTGAATCACCTTGCCTTCCCAGGTGTATATAACCTCATACTCCATCTGTGCTAATTTGCTGCATTCACTTATTATGTGATTGATCATTTCGTCTCAATCATCACCTCACCTACTTTTGCTATTTTGTTGCGTCTAATCAGTTCTCGCTTTGATATGATTGGTTCTTATGGCGATGTTTTGTGCTACTATTAGGATATATTATTATTATTATTATTACAGCGATCGTGTCGATACTACTATATGGATGCACGACATGGACGCCAACAAAACAGCTGCAGAAAAAGTTTGACGGCAACTGCACAAGAATTCTGCGAGCAATATTGAACATATCCTAGAGGCAACACCCCACAAAGCACCAACTACACGGTCACCTACCACCCATCTCGAAAACTATCCAAGTTAGACGAACCAGACATGCAGGACACTGCCGGAGAAATTACGAGCTCAGAAGTGACATACTCCTTTCATAAGGCAACTAGCTCGAACCTACTACAGCAGGTCTATGAGGATAAGGGGTATAGCCCAGAGGACCTGCCGAAAGCGATGAACGATAGGGAGAGGTGGAAGGAGATGGTCAGGGATATCCATGATGATGGCTAGATAAGATGATGATTATTATCCTACTCATTTTTCATATCAGCGTTAGCTGATGGTCTTTCATTGGAATCTGAGAGAGAGTAAATCTTCTCAAATCTCCAGGTTTCTATTCATTATTCTGGCCGATCTCAACAATGCTGCTGTTTGGATGGTCTCTGTTCGTACTCCGATGTCCAACTCTTTCAAACCTTTTACCAAATATTTTTGGAAGGTTCGAAGCACATCAGTTACAACTGGTATCACTGTCACTTTCATGATCGAGAATTGTCTTAGTTCTCAGGCAAGATCCAAGTACTTGTATTTCTATTAGTTTTCTTGAGTTTCACTAAGTGCTCTTGATACCAAAGACTAAGTATCAACTTCTGGTTGGGATTAGATAATCTATTTGTTTGTCGAACTCCCAGAAAAATTTGTGTGTCTCATTTTCCCGGTCGGATTCTCATTTGTGCATATACTATTTTTGTTGTACAGTCAAATTTTAATTTTATAATTATTATTTGAGTTTTTCACACCAGCGTTAGCCGATGGTTTTCCACTGGAATTTGAGTGACAGCAAGTCACCTCAAGACTCAAAGACTCCTCTCAGGATTCCGGCCGATCTCAGCAATGCTGTAGCTTGGATGGTCTTTACTCGTCCCCTTTTTTCCAAGTCCTCCAATCCCTGTGGCAATCCATTTGTGACTGTACCAAGAGCCTCAATTACAATTGTTATCATCGTCATTTTCATTTTCCATAGTTTTTTTTTTCATTCCCTTGCAATGTCTACGAACTTATCCTTCTTTTCACTTTCTTTTAATTTTACTGAGGTCAGTCAGGACAGCGTAGTCAACAATTCGCCAAGTTCACTCTTTTTTTTTATAACTATAAGGTCTGGTCGTCTGGTCGAGTTTAGATGATCTGCTTATATCTCAAAATCCCAGAGGAGTTTGTACGTCTCAATCTCAATGACAGATTCTGGGTTGTACATACACCACTTGTTTGCATGGACAAATATAAATTTCTTGCACAATTCTCACTGGATCACCTTGCCCACCCAGTTGTGTCTAGTCTTATACTCTTTCTGTGCTAATTTGCTGCATTAGCTTTTTATGTGATTGATCGTTAAACTGAAATGTTTGACTAAACTGAATAGCTTGAAATAGAAGTACTTAAACCGTACTTACATTTAAACTGAGTGCTTATTCTAAACTGAATATTTTGAAATAGAACTGTTTTTTGATATTGAAACTGTATTTACACTAAACTGAACAGTTTAACATAAAACTGTAAGGACATCTAACTGTGTGTAAATAAAATCTGTACTCATATTAAACTGAATTGGCTGGATTAGAACTGCTTGACTAAAATTAATAGCTCGAAATATAATTGTTTTTGACAATTAAACTGTACTTACATTTAAACTGCGTGCTTATGCTAAACTGAATTGTTTGAAGTCGAATAGATTATTAACATAAAAATTGATTTGGCGTAAAATAACCTACAAAGGTTGATATACCATAAAACCCAACCAACCAACCAGCCAATCGCTTTCTTTCAGCTTCATACTGTGTTCAGTCGGAACGTCTAAGTTCGCTGTACAGCGGGTTCTCTTTTTTGTTGACTATCACTCGGTTTGTTCGTCTGGTGATCTTTTTGTATCTCAAAATCCCAAATAAGTTTGTACGTCTCATTTTCCAGGACGGATTCTTGGTTTTGTATATACTATTTCTTCGTATGATTAAATTTAGGTTACATTATTATTTTTCTTTATTTGTGAGTTTTTGACATCAGCGTGAGCTGATGGTCTTTCACTGGAGTTTGAGTGACAGCAAGCCTCCAGGACTCACCAGTATTCTGGCTGTTCTCAATCATGTTGTAGTTTGGATGGTCTCCACTCGTCCGCCAACTTTCAAGTCCTCCAGTCCCTTTAATAACCCTTTAGTTACTGTTCCAAATGCACTAATTACAATTGGTATAATTGTCACCTGCATGTTCCATAGTTTTTTCAATTCCCTTGCAAGGTCGTGGTACATATCTTTCTTTTGATATTCTTTCAGTTTTTTAATATTATTATTATTATTATTATTATTATTATTATTATTATTATTATTTACTCCCCTAGAGTTTTTCACATCAGTATTAGCTGAT
This sequence comes from Sepioteuthis lessoniana, assembly GCA_963585895.1. NCBI lineage: Eukaryota > Metazoa > Mollusca > Cephalopoda > Myopsida > Loliginidae > Sepioteuthis > Sepioteuthis lessoniana. The sequence goes on along the minus strand of OY757927.1, from coordinate 66,900,526 downwards.
GGTTTTTCACTGGAGTTTGAGTGACAGCAAGTCTCCTCAAGTCTCCAGGACTCGTCTCAGTATTCTGGCCGTCCTCAGCAATGCTGTCGTTTGGATAGTCTCCATCCGTCCGCTAACTTCCATGTCCTCCAGGCCCTTTAATAATCCTTTAGTTACTGTGCCTAACGCACCAATCACAATTGGTACAATCATTACTTTCATGTTCCACAGTTTTTTCAATTCTCTAGCAATTCTCTTATCCTTCTTTTCACTTTCCTTCAGATTTATTCTGTGGTCCAGTGGGACAGCAAAGTCAACAATTTTGCAGATTCTCTTTCTTTTGTTTATTATTATGAGGTCTGGTCTTCTGGCCGGGATTAGGTGATCCGTTTGTATGTTAAAATCCCATAGAAGTTTATGCGAGTATTGTTGTTGTTGTTAAACATCCTTTCGCGTTAGAAAACGTATACCAATTCAAAACTCGGATTACTATAATATATATTTAATTTTTAAAGATTGATTTTATTTTAAGACAATGAAAAGAATAAAAATCATTAACAATCAATGTAATAAATTGAATATTATAATCTTAAATGTATCTTGAAAACATGATATGAAATCTTTCCTCACAATTTTATATCAATATAATTTACGACAAGACGATGATAGTATATCAATTCATAAATGCATTGATCATTATTTTTATTGCTACTATAATTATTAATAGTAATGACAGTGCTAGTAATTGGAGACGTCATTTGATTCATGGCAGTAACCTCTTCAAATACAATTCTCTTCTTTTTAATTGCCATTGATATTATTAGTTTTGTGTCGATGTTAATGTCATCATTGCTTCAGTGCTGTCATTCTAGATATGATTATTTCGTCCGGAAACCAATCCAAGTAGAGTGAATGAACATGACTGAAACAGGATAGTCTGTCCCTCGTAACAAGAGAGAAATATAGCAGCCTTTCATGGAAGAAACCGACCACATTCACCGAAAACAGACCCTAATTTCCTTTTTGTATTTATCACTGGATAAACAAAAGGGGTGGATATTGTGGGTTTGTTTAAAAAGACAGGAATTTATGATAAGACAAAGTAAAGAAAAGAGTCTAAGGAAAACAACCAGGTTGAAATAATTGCAGAAAAAAAAATGACAAAAGCAAAAGATTTTAAAGCAAATAAAAAGGTAAAGATAGAAAAAGACGTAATAAGATTTTTTAAAAGCTGAATTAGGAAAATAGGGGCTTAAAGAAAAAAGGAAAGGATAGAAATATAAGACGAATATCAAAGGTGAAAAGAAAGAAGTAACGTGTAAAATACAAAGAAAGAAAGAAAGAAAATGAAAAATGTATAGTAAAAGAAAAAAAAAAGTAAAGGTAAGAAAGAAAAAGAAAGGAATAAAGTAAAAAGAAGAAAGATGGAAAGAAAGGAAAACAGAAATTATTAAATATGAAAGAAACAAAGAAAGCAAAGCAAAGATTAGAAAGAAAGAAAGAAAGAAAGAAAGAAAGAAAGAAAGAAAGAAAGAAAGAAAAGGAAATATATATAGTAAAAGAAAGAAAAAAGAAAGTAAAAGTAAAAATGAAAAAGAAAGGAATAAAGTAAAAAGAAGAAAGATGGAAAGAAAGGAAAACAGAATTATGAAATAAGAAAGAAAGAAAGAAAGAAAGAAAGAAAGAAAGAAAGAAAGAAAGAAAGAAAGAAAGAAAGAAAATGAAAAACATTTAGTAAAAGAAAAAAAAGAAAGTAAAAGTAAAAAAAAAAGAAGAAAAATGGAAAGAAAGGAAAACAGAAATTATTAAATATGAAAGAAAGAAAGAAAGAAAGAAAGAAAGAAAGAAAGAAAGAAAATGGAGAAGCCAGAGTAAAAGAAAGTAAATAAAAAAAGAAAAAAGAAAAGAATAACGTAAAAAGAAGAAAGATGAAAAGAAAGAAAAAACAGAAATTATGAAATAAGAAGAAAGAAAGAAACAAAGAAAGAAACGGCAAAATAAATAAAACGTTGGGATAAAAGAAAAAGAAAGAAGTTATAGAATAAACAACAGCAATAATGAAAGAAAATAAAGAATGACCCCTGTAAAATAAATAAAAAGTACGAATGAAAGAAAAGAAAGAAAGAAAGAAAGAAAGTATACAATAAGAAAAAAAAAAGATGAGAGAAAATAAAGAAAAGTTGTAAAATAAATAAAAAGAAAGAATGAAAACAAGGAAGGAGAAAGTTTTAGATGAATAAAAAGTAATAATGAAAGAAAAAGAAATTTGAACTTTATGATAAATAGAAAGAAAGAAAGAAAGAAAGTGTACACTGAATAAAAAGACAAAATAAAATAAAAAGAAAGAATCAGTAAAATCAAATAAAAAAGAGGAATGAAAGAAAATTTAAAAATAATCGGTAAAATAAATCAAAGGAAAACGGAAATGTGGTATAATAAAAGAAAAAAAAAACGAAAGAAAGAAAGAAAGAATGAATGAATGAAATGCATAAGAATTTTAAAGTAAGAAAAACAAGAAAATTAGGACGACTCATTTACTAAGATGGACACATGTCCAGAAGCATTGAGCACCGTTTTAGAATAGAATTCACAAAGGCCTCGCCTAATTCTCAAACCACAATACTAGACCGTGCACCCGAAGTAAAAATTGCATCCGAAGTAAAAACTGGATAAAATAAAAGCTGAACGAAGGGAAAAGACTAAAAAGTACTTTTTTCAAAAAAGACAATCTCTTTAATGAACAAAAGAACTTTCTTTTGATAACTTTTGCTAAGATGAGTGAACAGTATGTGCGCTTCCGTGAATATGATTAAAGTGGAACGCATATAACAATCTGATCCAAGGCAGACGGCACATATACTACAATCTGATCAGAGGACAGCAGATCGGAGCAATACTCAAATAATGTAGTCATATTTATAGTTCCTGTACGAATAAAACTTCTTTTGCTTTTCAGATAGTTAAACTTAATTGCTACTGGAACTGCGTCACCATCCTTGACATAGTGTAACGGCAGCCTTTTGATGCACAAGGAGTTTACTGGAGTCGAAGGAAAGAAGGAAAAATAGAAGGAAGCTAGTGTGTATTTACCCAACCCCTCCGTTCTGTGCAGTATGCAACACAAGGTCAGTTTTCAAGCGGAGTTTAACAAGGTTTTTATTTCAGAGATTAAATCCTTTGATCTACAGGAGTCAATGGAACGAAGGAAAGAAGCTAGTATGAATTTAGCCAACCTCTCCATTATTAGCAGGAGTCGACACAAGGTCAGTTTTTAAACGGAGTTTAACAGGTTTTTTTTTCAGAAATCCATCCCTTTGATCCGCAAAGAGTTTACAGGAGTAGAAGGAAGGGAGGAAGGAAAGAAGTTAATATGTATTTACCCAACTCCTCAGCTATGACCAGGAGGCTACAAAAGGCCAGTTTTTCATCGGAGTTTAACAGTTTTATTAGTAGAAATGCAGCCCTTTGATCCAAGGGTTTATAGGAGTCGAAGGAGGAAGGAAAAAAGCTAGTATGAATTTACCCAACCCCTCCTCTTTGAGTAGGATGCGACACAAGGTCACTTTTTAAGCTGAGTTTGCCATAGCTTTTTAAATTTGTTTTATTTTGCTGAGATGCAGCGCTTTTATCCTCAAAGAGTGTATAGGAATCGAAGGAAGCAAGTAAATAAATAAGAAGCGTGTATGTATTTACCAAACCCCTCCTCTATGACCAGAAGGCTACACAAAGTCAGTTTTTTAAGCAGAGATTAACCGTTTTTTGTGGGGGGGTGCAAAACTGCAGCCCTTTGATCCACAAAGATTTTACAAGAGTTGAAGGAAGAAAGGAAGGAAAGAAAGAGAGAAGCTAGTATGTATTTATTCAACCTCTCAGCTATAAGCAGGATGTTATAGAAGGTCAGTTTTAAATCGGAGTTTAGAAAAGTGTTTTTTAAGAGATTTTTTTCTTGTATACCGGTTGGCATACCCAGCCTGAAGAGCCAGTCTGTCCAACTATTCACCAATTGCTGCAGGGGGTACAGTTGAATGCGTACCTATCGCAAGGCTATTAGCGCCCAGTGAAAAATAAACAGCCTTTTTCTTCTTTAACTAGCACCCGTTCCTTACATGTGCTCGTCATGTAAGGTTTATGGTCGTAGGAAATAGACATGGCAAATTGAGTTTAAATTTTGGACAAGGCTGTTTAGTTTTAAATAGGATCAATTGTTTCCATTTTAAGCAATTGGAACTTGTTACATCTGTGATCTTAACTTACTCCTATTCCGTAGAAAACCAGATTTTAAGGCGCTATCTGGTCAAACACTTGCTTTTCGATGAAAATTTGTTGCGCTTTGACCCTTATGAGATCAAATTCACTATTGTCTTTGACTCTGTCTGATTTGACTGAACTTCCAGGTCTCCTTCTGGTTTGATTTGCCTTCGACCGACATCGACTCATTTTTGGTTAGATTATATTCAAATTTCTGACTCGAACTTAACAAGATACAACATGTTTGACAACAGAATGAATTAGAACAAGAAAACGAACAGAATAAAGTGGAATATAAGATGCCTATTAAATGCAATGGTATGTGACGTGAAAACAAGAGATAAAGAAAAAAAAAACGGGGTCGTTGGGGTTTAGAATTGGAATAAAGAAAACAACTGGAATAAGTCTTCAAGAAGACAATTCAAGTAAAAGAAGATGGAAAAAAGAAAGGAATAAAAAAGACAAAGGAAACAGTGATGAATAAACTAGATTGATTATGAAACACGAAGGAATATGATTGTTTGATTGATTGACTTTAATAACAATCAGCCTGTCTTGGGTTAATGTGTCTAGAGGTTAGGGAACCGTGATCATTGCATGTTTTTTTTACATTTATTGAAACGTTATTTTGATGATTTTTGCGCACTGTTACATGATAACAAGTATTTCTAACTAATACAAATAATTGGCACACAATTGTATGGTTTCAAGTATTCCTATCTAATACTAACAGTCATATGTTTTCAACTACTCCTATTCAATAATAGTCATGTGTTTGAACTCAATTATATGGTTTCAAACACCTAAAAATAATCCATAGTAAAGAATATAAAAGAATATAGCTTAAAGAAACGATTCTTAATACAAATAGTATATTCCAATGTGAGACCAAGTATTCTTAACAAATATAAATAATTTTCTCAGTTATATGGTATCAAATGTCTAAATAATAGGTTAGGTTTCTTTCTTTAAAGGCATATCAACCATTGTAGAGTATGCAATGCTAAATCCATCCTTCTAGAACTGTAGTGGTACTATTTAACCAATAGCTGGGAGAATAAGGGGGTTATATCCCTTTCCTGATGGTATTTATCTGAAAGTGAACGTAATAGCACGACAGGAGTTCGATTACTACGATCCTACAATCCATTGTTTTAACCGTCACCTCACGAGAAAAGCCCTGTCAAAATCTCACACGACAAAACCGGGACATGGCTAAGAAAAGGAAACTTTAGGAGAGAAAGAGAATCTCTCCTAATAGTAGCACAAAACAACGCCATAAGAACCAATCATATCAAAGTGAGAATAGATAAGACGCAACAAAATAGCAAATGTAGACAATGCGGTGAGAGAGATGAAACCATCAATCACATAATAAGCGAACGCAGCAAATTAGCACAGAAGGAATATAAGACTAGACACGACTGGGTCGGCAAGGTGATCCACTAGGAGATGTGCAAGAAACGGAAACTTTAGTGTCACAGCTAAGACACCTAGTTTAGAGGGATGTTACCCCTCTGCAGGGAATATAGCCCTTTATATTCTGCGAGCAGAGCTAAAATAAGTAGCAGAAAAAGAAAGATAAGCCCTGAGTTAAATAGGATGAATTAAGACAAAACATGGCATTTGATTGGTTTCTTTGTTTAATGGGATATAAAATCAGCCTTCGTGGGTTATGTTATGTCAAAGCCATACTTCTAGTAGAACAGCAGAGATGCTATTTAACCCGAAGCTGGGAGGATTAGGGGGCTCATAACTTTCCTTAGGTTATTTGTCCGCAAGTGATCATAATAGCGCGACTGGAGTTCGAACTCGCTTACTACGATTCCAGAGATTTAATCATTACCCCCGTGACATGTGAGCTTATATCTCAAAACTTTGATACTGCATAAAAAGAAAACAAAAAAAAGTAAGTAAATAAAAACATGTAATAAGAAATAAAAGAACACCGAGTAAAAAAAAACTCATAATAGTTTTCTCGTTATAAATATGACTCTCTCTCTCTCTCTCTCTTTCTCTCTCTCTCACACACACGCACACACACACACATATACACAACATGTATGTATGTGTGTCCGTTTGTGTGGGTTTTTCCTGCTGACTCTTTCTCTATGTGTACATGTGATCTTTTGTTTACGCATGTGTGTGTCTCGATTTTTTCTTTCTTTCTTTTTTTTTTTTCTTTTGTAGATTTTCTCCTCCCATACATAAAAAAAGGCAACTATTCCGTAAGCGAAACTGTGGTATTTAGATAGAAGTGTCATTTGATCTCCGCCCAAATGAAAGATAATTACGCACAAAGGCATTAAGTCAACTTGCTCACTGTAAGAGCGCAACTGAAGACAAAAGGAAATAGAGACACCTTTACCTCTTTTTATATTTTCGTTGCTGATTTTTTTTATTCTTTATTTTCCTTTTTTCTTTTTTTTTTTTTTTTATTTTACAGGTTATTTTGTGGCACATTTACCCACTTTCTCTAAGACAAGCTACGGTTAACAAGCACGTTCTTATATTATTTTTCTTTCATTTAATGACATATCAATCTTCGTGGGTTATTTGATGAGAAAGCTATTCTTGTAGAATAGTAGTGGTACGATTCAGCACATAGCTAGGTTGATAAGGGAGTTCATGCCTTTCCCAGGGGTATTTGTTCAAAAGTAAAAGTAATAGCATGACTGGAGTTCGAACCTCCATAATACAATGTCCTCGTCCAGCACGGTACCCACTACGCCACGGGAACTCGCTGCTTAACAAGCTGGTTTCGAAACATCACCGATTGAGCTGTGATATCTAATCAGAAATGTTGTTTACAGTTATGATTCTATTTTTGACGAAGTCAAAGTGAAACGCTGCTTGCTTAGGGCTTTTTCTTTTCGACAAAGCTATACTGAGTAAAGACTTGGAAGCCATGAAATTTGAGTCTTCAACAGGAAGCGAGCATGGTGTGGTCTAAATTACGTCCAATTTACATTTAAAGAGATGAATTTTACCCTAAGACTTCTGCAACAATTTTCTAATTAGCAATTATACATCTTACTAAGCTTATACCGTTTATTGTTGATAAAAACGCAGATTGGTTTGTTTTCGTTTCTTTAGTTTAGGACATACAAACCTTCGTGGGTTATTTAATGCCAAAGCCATCCTTTTAAAAGAACTGTCGTAGTTCTATTTAACCCTTATCATAAAAGATAAAAGTGTTTCATATCTTTCCTAAAAAGTATTAGAGTGAAGGTAACCATTATGGCATGACTGGAGTTCGAACTTGCATACAAATTCTCCGTCGAGCACGTTAGCTACAACACTTCGGAGAATCTTCCCTTTCCTCGGAAAATAATTTCAAGTTTTACAAAGATACTTATCGAAGTAGGATAAGAATAAAAACTAACTCTCAAAGCAATAAGCTCTGTTGGCTGGGCTTAGAACAGCCTAACAATCCATTGCAAAGGGGTAAGACTCCCCACCAAAACGGCGCTGTCCGGGGTGAAACACTTAACTGCCTCTGATGGCGAGGCTATATTTCTGGATATCTACTTACAGAAATACCTCAGGTGCTTAGGCATACCTTATTTACCCTATCCATTTTAGATCAATTAGAAACACTGCCAAGTTGATAGATCTCCAGATATTAGTTTTGTGATAAACTGAATCAAATCCACGAATGATCAAAGGTAAAATGACACTCCTTCATCGTCTTTACTCCTTGGTCTACTCTAATCTGTAGTGGTAGTACCTGTTAGGATCCCATATATGGATGAAATAGATCTGCTTGAAAATTATTCGTATTCGACAGGGCAGTGTGTAAATAAAGGAACTTTCATGGATCAACTACACGAAATATATTAATTTGAACGTATAATGAACGTGATCTTTTAACCAACAGGCATTAAATAACCCCTAACAGGTCGGTATACTGTTAAAAATCAATCAATTAATTAACCAATCAAGTAGAATCGGTAATGCAGTGTTCATGACGGCTTCAACTCTTCCTTGGTTTTCTATTTCCCCTTGTTACAGGATGTGCCGAGGTTAAACGGTTATCGTCGGTAAAAATGGACACGGTGATTCGATTCCAAATCTTCGACGAGACTGCATTTTACACAGCACTGATACCCTTGAGAAAGGCATGAATACATACTACTTCTTCCATTTGTTACATATTGACAGACAGATTTGTTAGGGATTTCAAAACGGGATATTGCACTTGTGTAAACAAGAGAAAGCGGAAATGAATCACAAGAATAGTGAACCGGAAGGAAAATGTGTATGCGTTCAGAAAATGATATAATGACAAGAGACTCAGACGGTCATTCGGGGAGCAGCCAGCAAGTAAACAGCTCATTTGGGGTGCAGGTGGCCCCCAGAATGAGATCCGGCTCTTTATCAAGGCTCCCGTCAAAGAAGCAAGAAAAATGTCTGTCTTCACGAGGTGTCAATCATCACAATCTTTCTCTCTCTATCTCTCTCTTACATGCTGCCAATTCGTCCTTTTCCTTGTAATAAAGAAGAGAATTATGTTTTTATAGACAAGTGTTATGGCCTCTTCATTCCGGCTATATAACACAATCTCTTTTCCAATTTTTTTGCTATTGTTTAGAGAGCTCTAACTGGCATTGGTACCATTGTCAGCCTCATGTTCGATTACTTTCTTCAGCTCCCAAGCAATGTTCTGGTATTTATTACTTTTTTATTTTCCTTTGTTTTCACTTTATAATCTATGGTTCGCTGGAATGGCCAAATGAAATAGATAACATGTTCCTTTCTTCTTGTTGATTATTCCGTACTCTGATCATGTAGCAGGAATAAGGTGATCAGTTTGTCCCTCAAACTCCTAGAGAAGTGTATGCTTCTCGTTATCAGCATGGCCAATTTTTAATGTCTTACATAATTTCCAGCTTATCAATGTTCTCTCTAAGTCCTATAATACATTTCCTTTTACGGCAGTTTACTGTATTTTGTTATTTAATGAAAAACTGTTTCATATCTGTTATGTTTTATATACACAACGCCTTGTATTTTTCTGTGTATTATCCAGTTTTACATTGACATAATAAGTTCTTAGGGGATAATTTTCTGCTCCTATTAGAAAAGAATTCAATTTCTCTCTTTTGTTTTCTATTTTTTATCACGTTCTGGTCACTTCTAAGTTGGTTGCTTGAAGTATCCATACGGTGATTTTCTCCACAATTCTATTATCTAGATGCATTTTTTTTTTCTTTTTGCCGCTAAGTTACTTTTCTTCATATGACTGCTACAGGTTGCTATGATAAGACTTTCTTTGCATTTTTTTTATATTCCTCGAATCCCAGAATTATTTTGTCTATGCACATGAATTTTGGCTAGTCCTCTTCTTCCTTTTCTTGACACTAATAGTCTTTCTATGACATCTCTAGAGTTTAATCCTTGTGCGTCGTCTTCAATATATTTTCTACGTAGATCTGATTTTCTTTCTTGTCGATTTTAACAAAGGATGAGTGTCTTATTAGGTGGACAATACAGTTGTTTATTCTTAGATGAGATTTGTATTAAAGAGTTTGGTTTCTAGATGTTTTATTTTTCGTTTCAAGAATTTCATTCTTACTTTTTCTGTCATTTCTAATACTTTATGGTGTCTGCTTCTGATATCCCCAAGTATTTGTTGTTTTCTTGTTCTCCAAGACTTCCGGTGCTTTCGTGATTGTGTAGCACTATTCCTTCCATTGTTCCCCTTTTCCATTATAAGTATGGCACATTTTTTAATCACAAATTTAATTCCTATATCTTGCCAGTAGATTTTAATGATATGTATTTTTTGATTTGGTTCGGCTTGGTTTGGTTTGATGGCACATCAACCATTGTTGGTCATTTAGTACCAAATCCATTTTATACATATAAAGACTTCCATTTCAAACAATTCAGTTTAGCATAAGTACAGTTTTTGGTTCCATTTAACCCATAGATAGGACCCTATCACGTGCCCCATTTCCAGGTCAGAGTAGACCTAGGAGTAATGGCAATGAAGGCGTACTCCGTAATCCCCAATGCTCCAGCATTACTGGAGCCTCACATGCAGATCGCTTAGTGTCATATCATAACACTCGTTGGGGGAGTCTTATCTCTATGCAGAGATGAAGTTGGTAGATTCTACAACCCAAGCCGAGTGGGCCATAGGATACTCATTGGAGAAGTCTTACCCCTCTGCAAAGAAGCAGTCGGTATATTGTAAAGCACAAAACCACCTTGGCCACATGGCACTCGTTGGTTGAGTCTTACCCCTAGGCAGAGATTCACTCGGTGTATTCTAAAGCGCCAGTTCACTGGGCCATTTGTTTTAACGTTTTTACTTCTTTTTGATTCTTAGCAAAAATAATAATATCATCCATGTACATAAGGGGATTTATTTTTTCCTGATTTTTTATAAAATTGTTGCTTTCCGTGCACGTTCTTATTATACAATTTAGAAGCATCTTTACTATAACAAATAGTAGTAACAATAGTAAATCTTCCTTGAAAATGCCTCTTTGGTTTTTAACTTATGCTCGAGTTTCTACTCGCAATACTCCTTCTATTTTTCAGTGTACGATAGCAAACTTGAAGATCATGACTTTTTCTAATACCTTGAACATTTTTAGATATCCTTTTATGCAAGTTTGGGTGAACTTATCCTATTTTTTTTTTTTCGTTGTCTGTCCATGACAGCGATTCCTTTTCCCACATCGCAGTCAGCTGGGGTTGTAGAATACACCAACTGCATCTCTGCTTAATTTCATATCCAGGACACTCGATGCCGGAGGTCTTATTCCTCTTCAATCTGATGGCGAGGCTTCAGCCTAGGAATTTTGGAGAATTGTGTGTAATTCTTCATTGCTATTGCTTCGAGGTCCACTCGGAACCTATTTAGTATCACCTAATTAGATCTTATCTATAGGCCAAAACAGAACAACCTGTGAGTAAACAAATGACTGATGTTAAATTGTGATTGTTATATAGTAATACTTGAACCAATTTAACTGATTGGAAAAAAGAGCTCATGCTCGTTTAAGAATGTTTTCTACAAAATGTGTTAAGAAACCATATATATATGCAGAGGATTTCACGTTGAATAACCTACAATCGTTGATATGCCATAAAATTAAACCAAACCAACCCAAATGTTTCCCCCTTTATATTATGATGTGATGGTATGTGCATAATAGGTACCTCTGCTCTTCAGGGTACAAATGGCGCCCTAAACGCTGATGGTGAACCTTCAGTTATTAGGATCTAAAGATTGTGGAGTACCAATTCAGTGTCATTCATTCAAAACCTACTCTGACCTGGAGGGGTAGTTCCGGTTAGAAATCTATCTATGGCTCATATAGATCAATTTGAAATATCTTAGAATTGTTATTTGAAGATGTAATTGTTTACTCTCTATGGACGCACTACATGGACGCTAACTAAACTTATGGAGAAAAAGCTTGACAGAAACTACACTAGAATGCTGCAAGCAATATTGAACATATCCTGGAGGCAACATTCCACAAAGCAACAGCTTTACGGCCACTTACAACCCATCATGAAAACTATCCCAGTTTGACGAACCAGGCATGCGGGACACAGCTGGAGAAGTAGGGACGAACTCATAAGTGACATACTCCTGCGTAGCCCTTCACATGAACGAACAAATGTAGGACGACTGGCTAGAACCTACATACAATACCTCTGTGCCGATACAGGATGTAGCCTTGAAGACCCATAGGGAGCGATGGACGATAGAGAAGGGTGTCTGGAGAGGGTCAGGGAGATCTCCTCTGGCGTTGTGACATGATGATGATGATGAAGGTTTATTAATTGAAACCATATACATGTGTGCAAAACAGCATTTAATTAATCGATCGAAGAAATTTCTTGAAAATATAATTGTGTATAAATTAGTGGTATTAGATACGAATACTTGAAACAATAGAACTGTGAGCAAATTATTAGAATTAGATTACAATATTTGCAACCATACAACCGCGGGCAAATTATTTGTCAAAATTAAAGAATACTTGATATTACATAACTGAAAAAAAACTCTTTAGAAATAACAACACCAAATATGGGAACATGAATGTACAATAAACTTATTTCCCTAAATTGTACACATAAAATAACCCAAGACGGGTTAAGGATACATGTACTCTTAATGATACAAGTTAGGCAAGTGATACTACTGATACTAAGACAGGTTAGTGATACTAATGACGTATCATGTCTATAGTGTCAGTCAATCAGTCAATCAATCAATCACGTGAAATAAGATGTCAAGATTGATTTCAATTCGTATCGTACTTTTTAACTTATAGATAATTAAAAGGTTGTTGTTAACTGTAGTCGAGGTTGACCTGAAGGTTTCATTTCAATAACTACAACCCCTAGGTGTAGGGAAAGGCGCTATTCTTTTCCTTGGATTGCTCTACTTTACCCTTGATACGTACCTTACAATGCTGATTGTTAAGCAAGAAGATATCAAGTACCATTTTTTGAGTCTTTAGTATGACTCGACCTGGAAGTGAATTCTGGTCTCCCGGGCCATTAATAAATACAACATTATCAAGTCACTTGGTGTACACAAATCTCTCTCTCTCTCTCTCTCTCTCTCTCTCTCTCTCTCTCTCTCTTTACCCGTCCCTCTCCTCGGCAGGTCTTCCAAAATACACGCTGTCTCCGCACAGAGCTATTGTAGGTAAGTTCTAATATCACGTCCAAATGAAGGGGTCCAAATGAGAACGTCTTTTATGAATTCGTCGTTGCTTCTCCAGCAGTGACCCGCGCATATTGTACGTCTTACTTGGATGGTTTTAAAGATAAGAAGTAAGTGTCCATGCAGCCGTTACTTTGTGGACTATTGCTTCCAGGATGTGTTCATTATAGCTCGATGCATTCTTTTCTTTTTCTTTATACGTATTGTCTGTGTCTATATGGTGCATCCGTACAGTAGCACGGACACAACCGCTGCTTGGAACAGATTCGGTTTTATTTTATCGGCTAGGCCAGACTTCAATTCGATCGATAGCTTAACAATAGCATTCTACGCCGAGCGGTTAATAAGAATATCACAAACCCAACTCTATTATAATTAAGCTCCAAAGTGGTTTGGAGATTGATTTATTCTTTAAGTTTGAACATATAGCCATGATTCAATTACTGCTATAGTGTATCATGGATGTGTTAAAGTCACGTGGTGCCTTCAAAAAGTTTCCAGACATTTTTGTACAGATATTTAGAATTGTCGTAGACCATTGAAAATTCACTATGCTATACATATTATGAGATGACTGACCAATTTTTATCATTTCAGATTCAAATGAACAGCGACAACAGCAATTGGAATACACCCTACTAAAGCCTGATTGTCACTGCTGGTGAACTTCAAAAATGTAATCTGGACGTGAGGACACATTAGAAGAACGATATGGAATAGAATTCTGTTGAAACTTAGAAACAATGCCACAGAAACGTATGGAATGCTTCAGACTGCTTTGTAAGCATCTTGCATGAATCGAGCATCAGTCTTTGAGGGGGCATAAGAGATTCAAGGAAGGCAGGGAATCTGTGAGGGATGATGAGAGGTGTGGCAGGAGTAAGGAAGTCAATATACTAGAGTTCATTGGCCAAAGGGTTAGGGTTAGAGTTACTATGTTGAGGTTTTAAGGAAGTTTAGGAAGAGATTCCGTCGGAAGAAGCCAGCACTCTTCAAATCGGGTCAGTGGCATTTCCACCAGGACAATGCACCAGTCACAGACTATTTGACCAAGATGGTCATCCAGACAGTTCCTCACCCTTCCTATAGTCCAGACCTTGCTTCCTGTGACTTTTGGTTATTCCCTAGGCTCAGAGGCTGTCGTTATGAGACAATTGAGGAGATGAAAGAGGATGTGGCGAACGTCATTGACACGCTCACACAAGAGAACTTCTATGGGGCCTTCCAGAAATTGTTGGAATGGTACAACAAGTGCATTGCAGCCGGAGGAGATTACTTCGAAGGGGACTCGAGTTTCATGTGTGTACTATCAATAAAAGTGCCCATACGAAAAAAATTTGGAAACTTATTTAATGATCCTCGTATTTTCAAATACAAAAACGGATATTAGTTGTCTAAATTTCTGAGACGAAGCATGTTGATTTTTTCCCCTAAAAGTCCCAAAAATTCACTCTGAATTGTCCAGCAGGACACATAGCGTAACGTTTATAGGTGTTGGTTCCCTAAGCTTCTAAGGACACAGTTGCAGGTTCAATCCTCTCTACATGTGAGTAACAATACAGGAATACTTAACACTTGTACCCGGTTATGGCTAACGGAATCTGAACAGGTGACCCCCGTGGTTTCACTAAAGGACGTAGTTCGAATTTCCGTGAAGGTTCCCGAGTTCGACAAACACCTGAAGAAGGCCGAAGACATATCGGCCGAAACGTTCTGGAAATAACAATACAGATGAAGACAATAGTCCGAAAACCCTTTATGAAAAAAAAAAAACCCAACAAAAACGGATGATATTAATGTGTATATAATTTGGCATGATATTGATGACAATATTAAAATAGACAAAAAATAGATACAGATAAGTATTCTATGAATATGAGTTAATAATTGATTTGTAGATATTATAGCGATTGTAATGAGCGCAAATACAGACCTTTACGCTATTATTAAGTTTCAAATTTCACCGAGAGTTTCTTTATTAACTCATTAACGCCAGAGCAGAGAACAATTTTGTCAACGGAAAAAAAACATGCAAAAATCTGATCATTATATAACAGATTGGTTTCTCGTTACAATCAAATTTTTACTGCAGATCAATTAATAAGTAATGTGTAACTAGTATTTAATCATATTTACCAACCCCTCCGCTCGGGTAGGATATGAAACAAGGTCAATTTTTAAGCGGAGTTTAACAGGTTTGAATTCAGTTTTCCTTCTCCTAAACCAGTTGCCTCACCAAGGCTGAAGAACCTAGTCTGCTCTACTATTTACCCATAGCTGGAGGGAGAATTATTGGATTCATACCTTTCCCACGTGTATTAGTGCTATGTGAAATGCAATCAGTCTCGTCCAGGATTTGAACTCGTGTTGCCGTGTCCATTTCCTACGACGTTAAGCATTACACCACGGGCACCTCCAACAAATTACACCAGGGGCACCACCAACTAGTACATAATAATTATTTCAACTCAGAAAAATTGATACATATTAGTATGAAATTTGATGCAGAGTCCCATGGGGCTATAGAATACACCGACTGTATCTCTGCAGAGGGTTGAGACCCCCCATACAACGAGTGTCCTGGATATCGCACTAAATAATCTGATGGTGAGGTTTCAGTACTGCTAGAGTTTGGGGGAATGCGGAGTACCCCTTCACTGCCATCGCTCCCAGGTCCACTATGTCCCAGAGTCATGGCACTTAAGGGTCAAATAGAACTCAACTACGTACTTATGCTAAATTGAATTGCTTGAAGTAGAACTGTTTTGACAAAAATTAAACTTATACTAAATTGAATTGTTTGAATTGGAACTATTTTTCTAAACTGAATAGCTCGATTGTGCACTTCTGCAAAGCTGAATTGTTTAAATAGAACTGTTTACATGTATAAAGATTGATTTGGCATTAAATAACCCACAAAGGTTGATATCCTATGAAACCTAAACAAACAGTAAAGTAAAACCCAGTATTATAAAGTTATAAATTGGATCAGAACATCTCTTATTCTATAAATGTGGTTTTTTACGTACATACGAAAAAATTGCTGTGAGGTGTCATTTTTTGCTGAGTTACAATAATAGATCAAAATTCCACCCCTAAAAACCCATGAGAATTATAATATTGTCTTCTTTCATTGATCGTATTTTTTGAAAGTCTTCACTAACGGGAAGTGAAATTGCACGTATTACCATTTCTTCCACTTACTCTTTGTGGCTTTAAATTTCTTACTGAGATAAGTATGGAGATATTGGTAGCGCCTTCGTTTATATGTCTCTTGGCCCACTCAGTCAACAACCTCTGCGTACAAAGTTGTTCATTACAAAAGCCTAAAAACCTCCAGCAACGTGTATACGTTTCTTAGACTAGGTTTGGATGAAACCAGCTTTAGTTTTCCTACCTCTCATTTTCTATCTTTTCACCACTAATTTTTTAATAACCGAAACAACCCGTCATTGCCTGGAATCAAAGTAAAATCCAGAAGTTCCTTGTGTCAAACAAACGAAACATTCTACAAAAGTTTTGGGACATTTTCTTCCAAAGAATACATGTGTTTGAGAAGGCATATTAAACTGATTCAATGAAAGGCCATTTTCGAAAGAGAGTGAAATAAATTCAACGTTAATGAATTTCAAACTTACAAATTCCAGATGTCGAAGCTTTCAAGTATAATGAATTTAGGTAGCAATCTTTCAGTGATATAAGTTTGAATAAAAATACGAATCATTTTTTATATATGTATACCTTATCTTCATATTACATATGTTATGTTCTATAAGGTGATGATATATACTTGAGATATTTTATTTGAAATAGTAACAAGTGTTGTTTAAAGAGTATAGTTTTGTTTGGCTTTATTGTATATCAACCTTTGTAGGTTATTTAACGCCAAATCCTCTTTATACATATATATTAGATATATATGATTTTTTTCAGTTGGGTTTAATGGAATATCAACTTTTGTAGTTCCTTTAATGCCAAATTCTCTTTATACATATATATTAAATATATAAGATTTGGTTTGGTTTTATGGCATATCAACCATTGTAGGTTATTTAATGCCAAACCTTCTTAATACATATATATTAGATATATAAGAATTGGTTTGGTTTGGTTTTATGGCATATCAACCATTGTAGGTTATTTTATGTCGACTCCTTTATATATATATACATATATATATATATATATATATATATATATATCAAATATAAATATGATTTGTGAACAAATCCTTTTTATACGTATATATTATATATATATATACTTTGGTTTGGTTGGGTTTTATGGCATATCAACCGTTGAAGTTTATTCAACGCCAAATCATCTTGATATGTATATATAAAATATATAGGATGTTGTTTGTTTGGGTTTTATGGCATATTAACCATTGTTGGTTATTTAATCACAAATCCTCTTTATACATATATATTAGATATATATATAATTTGGTTTGGTTGGCTTTCATGTCATATCAACTGTTGAAGTTTATTTAATGCCAAATCCTCTTTATACATATATATTAGATATATAGGATTTGGTTTGGTTTGTTTTTTCGCATATCAACCATTGTAGGTTATTTAATGCCAAATCCTCTTTATACGTATATATTAAATATATAAGAATTGGTTTGGTTTGGTTTCATGGCATATCAACCATTGTAGGTTATTTTATGTCGGCTCCTTTTTATACAAATATATCAAGTATAAATATGATCTGTGAACACATTTTATAGATAACATTCTTAAACGAGCTAGACCTCTTTTTTTGCACACAGCGAATTGGTTTCTAGTATTGCTATATAGCATTGACCATTTGACATCAGTCATTTATTTCTAACAGTTTTATTTTCTATTTGACCTATAGATAGGAACCTGTAAGTTGCTACCACTCTAAATCAGAGTGGATCTTGGAGCAATGTCCAGGAAGGGGTACTCTGCATTCCCTAAATCACCGAGGCTGGAGCCTCACCAATAGATGGTTCAATGTTATATCCAGGACATTTGATGGAGTTGGGTCTTACTCCTTAGCAGAGATGCAGTCGGTGTACTCTTCAGTCCCAGCCGACTTGGATGTCTTTAGAGAGAATTTATTTTTAATCCACCCTATTTCTCTCTCTCTCTCTCTCTCTCTCTCTCTCTCTCTCTCTCTCTCTCTCTCTGGCGATATATATATATATATATATATATATATATAGAGAGAGAGAGAGAGTATCAAGTGAGTTCGAAGTCTTGTCGCCCAATTGCCTTAACATTCGACTAATACTTTGGGAAATATATGGGTCCCCTAATTCCCACGGCTGTAAGTTAAACAGTACCTCTACTGTTCCGCTACAACGATAGCGTTGGTGTTAAATTACCCACGGAGTTTGAAATTTTATATACATGAAATTGGGAAAATATAATGTACTTTTTAAAAGTGCCATTTTGTTATGTGAATGATTCACTTCCTGTGAACACAAAAGATTGATTTCATATAATCTCATGTTGACCTCAAGCGAAACAAATCTGACCTCTTCCTAATCCTGAATTTTATATATATATATATATATATATATATATATATATATATATATATATATCTGTATGTGCATGAATATAAAATGGTTATATATATATATATATATATATATATATAACCATTTTAGATTCATACATTATGTCTATTTCTAACGGCGCTGACTGTTTCATCCAAAGAGGGTATTTATTCTTCCCAACTATAAAAGAAAGAACAATTTTCAAATGCTTACTAAAAACATTCTCGTGAAATACTTTCTTCTGGCTTCTGAATTTTCCAAAGGTTTTCTAAATGAGATATTTGAGATTTCACTCAAGCAATAAAAAAACCCGGGGAAAACTTGAAAGAGATTTCTAAGATTTCAATACGATTCCGCCAACGTTATATATATATATATATATGTATATATATATATATATATATATATGGATATATATGGGTTTGTGTATGTATGTGTGTGACTTTGGCATTTCAAAGCAAGGGTGTCGTCAACAGAATGGGAATGCCAGGCAAACTACTAATATTAGTTCCTTTATTTATTTTGGTAAATGTCATTCTTTCTAACTCTAAACAGTGTGTCAGTTATGACAATATCACTAGGGCATAGAATATAGCGGCATTCTCTCGATACTAACCGGTAATTAGTTTTACGTTTAACTCAAACGAGTATATTATTTGTGTGTGTTTTTAGGTCTGTGTTTATGTGTGTGTCTCTGTGTGTATGGGTCTAACTTTCTTTGGTTTCTTTGTTTAATATCAACGTAATCAGGTTATTTAAATTCAAAGCCAACCTAATAGAACAGTTATGGTATTATTGTGTTCATGCCTTTATCAATGGTATTTATCCGAAAGTAAGCGTAATGGCAAGACAGGAGTTTGAATTGGTTTACTGCGATGTTGTAGTCAAGAACTTTAGCAACTACCCATCGGTGACTCCCCGAGAATGGCTCAGAATGCAGGTGAGTACGTTTATTTACATGTATTAGTGTGTCGAATGTTCTCTTTTACCCACACCAACGATCACCGTTTTAACTCATCAGTCAACCACACTCTCTTTCTCTCTCCCTCTCTCTCTTTCTTACTCTCTGTGTCTGTGTAACATATTGACCTTCGACCCAGCCGTCAATCAAGAAACAAGTGTATCCGTTCGAAGACATCAGGGTATCACCTTGACCGTGGACGGGTGGAATTCGGGGCAATTGCGACGCCCACGGGAAGCAGGTGGATGTCAAACAATTATACAACCCGGTGCCACAGACAGTTCGAGTTAGTTGGAGTCAGTTTGTTGGAGTTCGAGTTGCAGTTTGAAGCAGTGAGAACCAGCTCAGGACCGCCGTTTGAGCAGCCCAGCAGAATGAGGAACAAGTGCTGCTATAGTTAGAGGAACTTGGAGTCAATATGTTGCAGTCTGTTCAGTCTCCAACTCACCTTTCACACACAACCCTTTCGCAACACTTTCAAAGAAACTGTGAGGGATATATTTTCGTTCGCTCGTCATTATTGTTGATTGTTGTTCGTCATTATTGTTGATTATGTTTCTGCGTGTATATGTTGTATCGTTGCATCACGGCTGTACAACATCTGTCTGTCTGTCTCCATCTATCTCTCACCATCCGTGCCCAATTTCCATCGCTCCAGGCAGATCCTTTCGACTGCATCGAGTATCCACACAGATTTAAAGTCTGTAATGCTTTGACTGAACGAACAGCGAGAGAGAGAGAGAGAGAGAAAGAGAGAGAGAGAGAGAGAGAGAGAGAGAGAGAGAGAGAGAGAGAGAGAAAGAGTTAGAGATCGCAGCCCTGGCATCACGACTTGATGATAATGATGATGATATATGTATATGTGTGTGTGTGTGTGTGTCTATATATGTACATATGTATATAATCATGCATGTACATATATATATATATGTGTGTGTGTCTGGGTGTCTGTATATGTACATCTGTATATAATCATGCATTTAATATATATATATGTGTGTGTGTATGTGTACATATGTATATAAACATGCATGTACATATATGTGTGTGTGTGTGTCTGTATATGTACATTTGTATATTATCATGCATTTAATATATATATGTGTGCGTGTGTGTGTGTGTGAGAGAGAGAGAGAGAGAGAGGGAGAGAGAGAGAGAGAAAGAGCGTGTGTGTGTGTTTGTGCATTCGATTGTCTTTTGCATTTTACTTTTATGTTGTTTATGGAGAATTCAAGGGAGGTCCCATCTTGAAGTGACTAAGGTGCAGGACTGTGATATCGTAGTAAACAAGTTAGAACTCCAGTCGTTCTCCTACGTTCCAGTTCGGACTAATACCGTTGTGAAAGGTACAAACTCCCTTATTCCGCAACATTGTGTTAAATAAAACCACTACGGCTGTTCTACAAGTATATTGCCGGCATTAAATAACCCACGAACTTAGATAAGCCATTGGAAAACAATTAAAATGTATACATATATAGAGGTAAGCTTGGGATTGCTTTTATGCATATGAACCATTGTAGGTTATTTAATGCCAAATCCTCTTTATACATATTTATAGGTTGTGTTGGGTTAAGTTTTATAGCACGTATCAAATATATATGTTTTACAAACACATTTTGTCGATAGCCTTTTTGTGTTCTTGTTTTTTTTTCCACACTATTAAATGATTTCCAATATTGTCATTTAAGTCATAATCTAACATCAGTCATTTGTTTGGACAGTAGTATTGCCAATTATTCTACGTAATTAAATGGTTTCAAATATTGCTACCTTACAAATAATTCTATTCAATATTAATCATTTGTTTACTTACATTGAAGTGATTACATGTAAGTAAAATAAAGTTGGTGACCTAAGTTGAGGGTGACCCGAAGGCTCCCTTTTAATTAGCTACTACACCGAGGTGTAGCGGAAGGCACTACTCCATTCCCAGGATTGCTCCTCTTTACCCTTGATCCTCAGCTTATAGTGCTGAATGCTAAGCAAGGCGACATCAAGTACCATTTTTGAGTCTTTGGTATGATTCGACCAGGGATTGAACTCCGGTCTGCCGGACCATTACCGAACACTCTATCATTAGGCCAATGGCCCGGTTGATTACAAGTATTTAACAATTATTATTCTTTTAAACGCTATTCTTTGATTTACATACAGTCAAATGGTTCCAAGTATTCGTATGTGTCAAAACAATTCAATTAATCACCAGTAATTGATTTGCACACAGTTAAATGACCAAACATTTATATTTCTAACAATTCAGTTTAGCATTAGTCATTTGTTTGTACTCAGTCTAAATGCTAAAGAGTATGATTCAACCCACAGATAGGACACTATCAGTTGCTACCACTCCGAGTGTGAGCCTGGGTGCAATGGCAATGAAGGGGTAACCGACATTGCCCAAAACTCCAAAATTGGAGCTTCACAATCAGATGATTTTGTGTCATATCTAGGACACTCATTGGACTGGAGGGGGGGCTGCATCTCTGCAGAGATGCAGTCGGTGTATTCTACTGCTCAAACAGACTAGGCTGATTTAGTTCTTATTATATTATGATATATGATATATTATCTTTATGACAGTTTACCATTTGCAGTGTTCAAAAAAAAGAAATAAAGTAAAACCAATCATGTGATAAATAATACAAGTTTTATTAGTAGCGATAAAACAAATATATATATATATATATATATATATATATATATATATATTCAGAAAGAGAGAAAGAGAGAGACATATATATATATATATGTATAGATAGATAGATAGATAGATAGAGAGAGAGAGAGAGAGAGAGAGAGAAAGAGATGAGTAGCAATCAGACTGACCTATAACCTGAAACAGTACTTTACATGAAACAACGTGAAGAAAAGTACTGATGATATACGAAGTAACAATTGGATTTTAATAAAAATAGTCTACCCGAACAACAAAAACGTACTACTTCCTACCATAGTTACAAATGACAAGAATTGGCAAAGTTCCATTTTTCTGCAGACTATAAGAACGAATACTAACCGAACAAAGAACGAAAGATTATACATATAAAATAGAAGGTTTTTTTTTCTTCGTTTCGTTCCAACTCCAAGACGACCACATTTACGTTGGTTTAACTTATTCTAATCTACCCCCGAAAATCAGCAGTTTCTTATAAGCTATTTACTTAGTCGGCTTTGATTTAATTGTGTACCAAAGCTCGTGGTGTAATGGTTAAAGCGATGAACTGCGGAATCGTAGTACGCGAGTTCGTACTCCAGTCGCGCTATTACGTTCACTTTCGGGCAAATACCCTTGGGAAAGGTATGAACCCCCTTATTCTCCCTCCAGCTATGGGTAAATAGTAGGACGGACTAGGTTCTTCAGCCTTGGTGAGGCAACTAGTCTAGGAGAAGGAAAACTCTGAATTCAAACCTGTTAAACTCTGCTTAAAAATTGACCTTGTGTCATATCCTGCCCGAGCGGAGGGGTTGGTAAATAGTACCAAAGCCAGATACGGATATGCGAAATGGACATATAATGTTCACATATATATACATAGAACATAGGAATCTGGAAATACGAAAAACACTAACGACTTCTTAGTTAAGGCACGAAACCTTTTATTACTTTTGAGTTAAAGGTTTTGACATAAGGAGAGAGACACAATCTTTCTATACTGGCTTTTTCATCGCCGCCCCCCATCACGTGCGACACCTGCCCAAGGCCTCGGCGAGCAAGCGAAAGCCAACCGTCTTCTCCCGAGGCCGAACTCAACTCAACTAACTGACGTTTTCAAGTGACAGGGCAGGTCATTTGAAATAGCCAAAAACAAATATTTTTTCTAGAAAAAATTACATTTTTCAAATTCAAACGATGCTATCATCTACAGAAAAAACCTGAAGGATATTTTTTAGCTTTTAAAAGAAAATTGCCGTGTTTATAATATCCTTGAACTGATTTACAATTTATGTGTCGTTGATTACTTAAGCAGATGAAGGTGGAGACACAGTTATATACTATCAATTCAAGGAGGTGCCCGTGGTGTAATGTTTATCGTCGTTAGAAATGGACACGGTGACACGAGTTCAAATCCTAGACGATACTGATTGCATTTCACATAGCACTTGTACCCTTGGGAAAGGTATGAATCCAATTATTCTCCCTCCAGCAATTGGTAAATAGTAGGACAGACTAGGTTCTTCAGCCTTGGTGAAGCAACTAGTCTAAGAGAAGGAATACTCTAAATTGTAACCTGTTAAAATCCGCTTAAAAATTGACCTTGTGTCATATCCTGCCCGAGTGGAGGGGTTGGCAAATATGATATACTATCAAATCATCATGTCGCACCACCAGCACGGATCTCACTGACTGTCACGTGGTCTACCACTGAGAGGAGAGAAATAAGGAATTTCCCCTACCCCTCCATGTTTGAATTTACAGGCCACCAAGGACTGACCATTAAAAGAGGAATAAGGAATGTAGGTCAATTCCTCGCGGCCGAAGTAAGAAATCCTGGTCAGGATGAAAGCCAACAGATGTTGGCACTCTGTGACTGGATGGATAAAGAAAGGGATATACTGGATAAATATAGTAGTCCGAACGAATCGCCTGACAGGGTGAAGGAAGAAGAAAGAGGCTAAATGATTGGCCAGAATCCTAAAGCAGAAGGAGCACCCTTTTTCGTCAACGGAAATAGGGATAAAGAATATCAGTTTTCAGGACGGAGGTCGCCATGTACAGACAGGCGAATCTCATGCCAAATTCCGGGTGAAGAAGTGACATAGAGCTTTTGGACAAGATGAAAGACGCATTCAAGCCAAGCTATAGAAAATCCCGCTAACCCGTAAAAGGGAAAATATACTCAGAAGGAATCCGTCAAAAAGCTAAGTAAACATTAAGACTGTTTCTCCCTCCACCCTTCCTAAGTACTGCAATTACATTCTCTCTCTCTCTCTCTCTCTCTCTCTCTCTCTCTCTCTCTCTCTCTCAATTTAAAGAAGGAAGAAAGAAAAGAATAAGGAAGAAAGACATTTGTATATTTGATATTATCCGCTGATAATATAGCCGACACGTTAAATATGTGTGTCCGCATGTGTTAAAAACCTTGTTATATTTTATATCTCACCTCGTGTCGAAATTTATTCATTGTGTTTTCTGCCAATCAAGTTGTTTATTGCATGTTCCTTTTCAGCTTCATTCACCTCATGTTATTCTCGCTAAATGTCCTACTCGCCTTTAAAAATATTCCACGGGAAACTGGAATTGTCGACTACGATAATTAATATTATTATATCTAAACCTAGAAGCCCATATCTTCCATTATCCTAGGGGTAGAAAGAGGTAGTGGTCAAGTGGGTGTGTATGTAACGTTAAATTTGGAAACTCATTGCCAGCGGCGGTCAGTCTAGCCCCAAATTAACCCCAACATAATCTGCCAGTTTCCCTATGCCCCAAAAGGGAATCTAACTGGAACCTATTTTGCGAAGGATCAAGTGCCAGGCTGCCCGTCTTCACACGTGCGAAAAATAAACTCCCGTCTTGGGATAAATATTTTATACAGCGTCACACTGACCCTCTCCCATGATCCTTCTCTATCGTCCATCGCTCCTGGTAGGTCATCAAGGCTACATCCTGTATCTGCACAGAGCTCTTGTAAATAGGTTCTAGCTGGTTGTCCTGTCTTTGCTCGTCCTTGTGAACGGGTCCACTGGGGTATGTCACTTATGAGTTCACCCCTACATCTGCAGCTGTGTTCCGCATGTTTGGCTCGTCTAACTTGGATAGTTTTCATCATGGGTGGTAAGTAGCCGTATAGCTATCGCTTTGTGGGGTTCTGCCTCCAAGACGAGTTCAGTATTGCTCGCCGCATTCTTGTGTAATTGCTGTCAAGGTTTTTACGCCTAGTTAGCGTCCATGTAGTGCATCCATACCGTAGTATCGACACGACCGCTGCTTGAAAAAAGCTGCGTTTTATTTTAACGGTCAGTCTGACTCTCCTATGACGGATAGCCTATCTATGCTGTGGAGGAACTTAGTATATTCAATGCGGCCGCAAGATAACATCAGCAAAGTTGTTTTCACTGGAAAGAGAAATATATAATATGATGGCGAGACTATAATTTATTGCCTATGGATAGAGTGACAGATATTTCCGTTCGCAGATAAGATCAACAAATTACCGGAAAAGAAACGGAAGTATGTAAGTTCCGATAATCAGCCATAAACAGAATAATTCTTAGGCAAAGAGGATATTCATATATCTGCAAGGGACTTGAAAAGACAATATAACGTCTGTAATTTTGGACTGTAGGCAGAGATCCGCTGGTCGCTCAAGCAAAGGGGAGAGATTCGCTGGTCTCTCAAGCAGACCTGTCAGCTCCCCGAGTGTGTTCTCCGGCCGTCGTACAACTTGAAAAAAAGTGTTGTCACCACAGAAGAAAGATATGAGCGAACTCTCTCTGACTGCATTCCTACTACACACAATCGTCGCCGTCGAAGAATGAAAATATAAATATCTTTATATATCTACGAGTCCTTCATTGTTTGTACAGTGGTACAATATAGGATACTGTTGGATCATTTAACTGTATGTAAAAATAGGACTAATATTTAATTGAATTGTTAGTGTAAAATAGCAACAAGTGTAAGCAAACACATAATTAATATTAAATAGAATTATTCATATTTCATAGAAACCTGAAACAATTCTACTGTGTACATGTTGCGTTCTGGTTAGTGAACGCTTGTAATATTAAATAAAGGACAAACCACGATATGAGAGGAAATAGAGATATATTCTCAGGAAAAAGTATATAAATAGAGACACTATTAGTAGACAAGAACATAGGATTAGTGAATGCAGGATAAAGATATAGTCCAACGATAGTATTGGCTTCCGTTTTGACGGTAGCAAGTAAGATGATCTAGTGCAATCTCCAGTCTCCAACGCTCTAATACTATTCCTATGAGAAGCTGCTCTTCACCTTCTAGTCTGCTCTGGTATTAGTAGGTACTGCTATAAATGGAAGATGGGCTAGTTCAATGTGTGGAAAAAAGTGGGTGATACCCAACAGTACATAAAAAAATGAGCTCACACTCGTTTAAAAATGTTATCTACAGAATGTGTTCACTAATCCTATATTCAATATATATGTATAAAAGGTATTTGGCATTAAATTAACCTACAATGGTTGATATGCCATAAAAATAAACCAAACCATTCGAATAGGAACGATTTTTAAACAGATCTAATTGAACCATTGATGAGACCATAACTTGTACTAACCCTCGTTTTTTTATGTTTGTTTGTTTGTTTTATTTTTGTCTTTTGTTTTTTTGTTTTTTTGTTTTTGTTTTTTTGTTTTTGTCTTTTTCGTCTTCTATCTCTGACCTTGGTTGTGTAATTAAAAGGATGTTCTTCTCTTCTCAAACATTTCATCATGTTCCCTTCTTTTTTTTTGAGATCAGCTGAAACGAAAAGAAAATTGCAAAGCCCAAGGCACCCATATGTGTGTGTATGCGTTTGTGTGTGCGCGTGCGCAAACATGATACAAGAAAAAAATAATTAATTTTACTTGTATCAAGATGCAGAAAGCACTGACGCAGTAATTAAAAAAACAAATTGACCTCACATCCTACCTGTGATTGAGGGGCTGGGTACATACATACACAATTAAAATCATACTACTGTAGTCTGGAGAAAAGATCGAAAAACGAAGTAATCCAAAAGTGATAAATTTATTAGATGGATAGTCTGCGTAAAAACGATTCGGTTTAAAATGAACCTTCATCTAAACTTTAAAATGGTATAAGAAGTGTTGATGGAACAATGACCATATTATATTACTTTGCATACACAATCCTTCTTCTGTTTTAATATTTTATTAAACATTCATCATTTTAGCGTTTTGATGAAGGTTCATTAAAACCGAAACGTTTTAACGTCGACTTTCCTTCTTATAAATTCATCACATTTGAATTACTTTGTTTTCGATTTTTCTCCACAGTATAGGATTCCTTTCTATTATTTACTTCCACTGCTATATACTACGATATGATATAGTAACCAATTAGATAGCTGTGACATACATTTTTCATTAGGGTTCACATAGTTGCTTTCCTTATATATGATATTTGGCAAATGGCTGTAGGAACCACTGCATAATATTACACGGTAAATTCCTCACATTAAACATACTTGATTTAATAGCCTATTTGAAAACACTTTTTATTAATAAGACTATATATATATATATATATATATATATATATATATATATATATATATATTATAACAGTGTTAGTTGTCACTGAATATTCTATAATATTCCATAGTATATTGCAATACAATATACCCTACTCATTGATATTCATTGTGATTCTGGTCTACTATACTACACTCACTTAAATATACACACAAATCGAATCTTTATTTATCTCCCTCAACATGCAATGATGATTATTTTCTTCCTTAGTCATAATCACCGACACATACAGAAATAGATAAAAAAAATCTTCCCCGACAATACTGTAGCAAAATCAGATACATGGACGCTTAGCATCAGGTTAAAACAACGTGTGTGTACCTTCAAATACACATGCACTATACACCACTTATCCATAGACATGCAATAATATGCAACGACAGCCAACACAAACATATATATGCACACACGTACTTACACATAAACACACACTCATAAGCACACGTAAAGATTCCTACATAATCCCAACGGTTTTTGACTGTATTTTTCGATTTTCGATTCATTTCGTCTTGTTGTCTGCCTGATGATTGCTGTTTTGTAAAAACTTCATGAAACCCAGAGGTCGCAGACAAACTTCCATGGCATTAAATAGATTAATCTAATATATATATATATATATATATATATATATTTATAATCGCATTTGTCTTTAATTGGAATCATTTTGAGATGAGGCTTCTTAATCTAAGAATTAATTTTTATTTATTTCGGACTTTTTGTCCTCATCTTGGTAGTTTTTGTGTTGTTTCTTCTTTCACTACGTTGGTGCGATAGACAACAACTATGGAAGGCAGAAATTACTGGGAATACCGTTACAAAACTCAGCATTCCTATCCAAGGTCGCGGTAAATCACCTGAAGAAGGCCAGAGGTGAAATTTGGCCAAAACGTAGTGAAAGAAGAAACAACACAAAAACTACCAAGATGAGGACAAAAATTCCGCAATAAATAAAAATTAATTCTCATATAATTGCATGTATAAATATATAAATATACATATAATCTACCCACACACACATATATATACCTATTTTCATATATATACTTATGCATGTATAGGGAAAAAGGTACATAAATATATCTAAATATACATAAATACATGTGTTCATATAAGTATATATGAATATATAAACCCCTAATTGCTTACATATATACATATCTGCTTTTATTAATATACATATATACACATACGTTCATTTATATACTTATATGTACATAAAAGTAAACATACATTCTGCTCCAAATTTCACATGGTTTGCACTTCTCAGCCATTGAAGATTTGGTTACAGATCTCTGTTCAAGCTTAGAGTTCTATCGTTTTGAATAGCCGTTGCATAAACCTAATATTAAACGATAAGTACACACACAATTCAAACAGATTTTACCTTTGATTGTAAATATTTATTTTGTAAATATTTATTTCTTGAAACATGCCTCTGTGTACACATCACCCCTTTTTCTGTAAATTTCAAATGGTTTTCACTTTTGAGACACCAAAGATTTGATGATAGATCTCTATTCGAACCTGGAACACTCTGATTTGCCGCTATTTTGAATAGCCTCTGCGTAAACCTAATATTACAAGGTAAATTTACTCACAATCAAAAGAGATTTTAGCTGTAATCGCCAATCATCAGCATTTACTCGGGACAAATAAATAGCAGTACAGAACCAATTCACTTCATAAACGTCGCAGACAGATGTCCAAGAGGTAAAAATCCTCCTTCTATCATTAGTTCTTGCCTGACTATCTGTATTAGGGACTGCAAAACCATATGCTCTGCTATTAGATGCATTGTTGGAGGTTTAATGGGAGTCATTTCCTTCGATAACTTTGTCATCTGAGATACTCTCTACGGCCTTTTGCAGTGAAATGTACCGGCTACCAAGAACTGTTAATTAATCTTGGATGATTCGTGAAAGGGTATATGCACCGGGAAAGGGTCAGCTTGGCTGTTCGGATTCATTCCAATCTTCAGCATTAGTAATTAAAACTACTTCGCTTCGTTGATACGAACCGTGGGTCCGCAAGGCGTTGATCACTGAATGACTACAATCCGGACATAAACTAGATTCCATAAGCGTGAAAGGGCATGTGTCACGATAGCCGATCTTTTTGTTGAACTGTCAGATTTTTCGATGCTGGCGTAGGCTGGAACTTAACAGATATCTAGACAGGGGAATTAATCAGCACTTGATCCTGAAAGTTTCACTAAGATATTAATAATCATTAAAGACGGGAAAATTCAAGCAGAAATAAACATCTCTTGAAAATCGTGCAATGATGGAAATAGTCCAACGAAATATCCAATCTTTTAAATATTTTTGTTCGGACCATTTTTCTTTTATGTAATTATCGAACTCTCTACTTTGTTCAAGATGTGGAACAAGGACAATTTTTAAGCGGATTAAGATTGAGAATTTTTCATTCCATAGACCGGTTGCCATACTCAGGTTGAAGAGCTCTCTCCGCCATGTTCTTTACCCATTGCTGGAGGATTGATGTTTAGATTCATACTTTTCCCGCGAGCATTCGTATTCTGTGTAATGTAAACAGTCTCATCCAGGTTTTGAATTCGGGTGTCTGTGCCTTCGTCCTATGACAAAAACTAATGCACAATGAGCGCCTTCAAGATTTTCTTTTTTAATAACTCCGCTACACACGTATATATATATATATATATATATATATATATATCATCATCATCATCATATCGTGCTGGCAGCACGGATATCCCTGACCCTCTCTCGCCTCTCCTCCCTATCGTTCATCGCCCTAGGTAGGTCTTCAGGACAACAACCTGTATCCTCACATCGCTGCTGAATGTACGTTCGTGCTGGTCGTCATGCTTTTGCGCGGCCGTGTGTGGGGATCCATAAGAGTACATCTCTTATGAGTTCATCTCTGCTTCTCCAGCATTCTTGTATAAATTTGATTTTAGTGGCATGTCAACCAGTTTGAGGTCATTTTATTCCTGGAGGTTGCGAAAAATGCGCTCATTAGATGTTTACATTTATATTTGTGTAATTTCTTGCGTGTTTTTGCCAACAGATATATGATATCAAATATTTCTATCACAAATAATATTCCAAAGCGTAGTTAGCGAGTTCGAACTCTACTCATGATATTACGTTCACTTTCCGACTAATATCCTTGATAATGGTAAGAATTCCCTTATCTTCTAAACTATGAACCAAATATCACCATGACTATCTTTTCACCGCTAGATAAAATATAAATTCTTGCATGTGATATAATCATCATCATGTCGTGCCAATAGCACGGATATCCCTGACCCTCTCTCGCCACTTTTCCCTATCATTCATCGCTTCTGGCAGGTCCTCAGGGCTACATCCCGTATCCTCACATAGCTGTGGAATGTATGTTCGTGCTGGTCGTCCTGCTTTTGCTCGGCCATATGTGGGGGTCCATAGGAGTACATCACTTATGAGCTCGTCCCTGCTTCTCCACGAGTGTACACAGTTTAATTGTCAAAAACAGTTCTATTTCAGAATATTCAGTTTTGTCAAACTGTTCTAATTCAAAGAATTTAGTTTAGTATCAGTATAGTTTGTTCCACACACAGTTAAATATCAAAATAGTTCTATTTCAAACAATTCAGTTTAGCGTAAGTACAGTTTCAATGCCAAAAACAGTTCTTTTTCAACCAATTATATTTAGCATAAGTACTCAGTTTAAATATCAAAACAGCTTTATTTAAAGTAATTAAGTTTAGCATAAGTACGCAGTTTAGTTCTATTTGACGCATAGATAGGACCCTATCAGGTGCTACTACTCCGAGCCTAAGTGGTCCTGGGAGCAATGGCAATGAAGGGGTACTCCGCATTTTCCAATGCTCCAGTATTCCTAGAACTTCACCATCAGATTGTTTTGTGTCATAGCTAGGTCACTCATTGGGGATGACCTTACCACTCTGCAGAGGTGTTGTCGGTCTATTCCACAGCCTCAGCTGACTGGGCAAAATAAGATATGGCGTGTAAATAGTACTCCAGTTTTTCACAAAATTATTAATAAAAGTAAATATATATATATATATAGAGAGAGAGAGAGAGAGAGTAAGTTGTTGGAGAGACTTATATGTACGATCCTCGTTGTGTAGAATTGGTTACCAAGCTAATTCCACAGACAATTAAAACTCAAGTAACATGAAGCCTTGTTTGAACTTGCGAATTCTCTGGGCACACAGTGACTTTTACATAGGACCTGTAGGCGGTCACAGCCTAATTATTACATTTAGCATCAGATTACCTATATTAACCTTTACATTTTCTCGTTGACTTCCTACCTGACATCATTTACTTTTCACCTGGTATCTGGTACATTTTACCTGTAATACCTTTAAAACATTCCCCTTTCTTTTTTTTTCTTTTTTTTCTTTATTTTTCAGTTCACTGTAGGTTACTTAGCCAATAAGAGAAAAAAGTTACAAATTTCCCCTAACGAAAAAAGTTGCTGATTATGCAACTCTCTATATTTATGAGCGACTGTGGTACGCCGTTCGAAATTGTAAATTTGATATTGACATTTTTCAGTATGTTTCTGTATATATATATATATATATATATATATATATATATATATATATATATATATATGTGTGTGTGTGTGTGTGTGTGTGTGTATGTGTGTGTGTGTGTGTATGTGTGTGTGTGTGCTTACAGATAAATGCGTATATATATATATATATATACGCTGTCATATGAATATCTGTTAATGAGTTTATATAAATAAATACATTCATATGCCAGCAGATAGATAGATAGATAGATTGATTCTCCGAATTCAGCATAAACTTAAAGAAACGATATTCAATTTTAATGACGTGGTGAAATTAGATATGTTTTATTCATATCAAGTGGATGGACGAATATAATGAAACCGATTATTAAACAATAAAATTTCGCTATTTTCACACCTCCACCAACATCTCACCAATCTTTTCCTCCTATCTCCCACTTCATCCCTTACATCGGATATCTCCCGATTTTATCTCTCTTTTGTCCTCTCCTTCTCTCTTTTTATTCTGTCGTCTCTCTTTTCATTTACCTCTTCCCTGTTTTTATATCTCGGTATCTAGCTTGTTCTTTCTCGCTGTCATTTTTCCTTCCACTCTTTCACACAAATCAAGTCTGCCTATTCAGGATATACCCATCTAAAAAAGGGGGAAATAAGTTGTTGGAAATAACGGAATGTTACGAACGCCACTCCCTGTTTCACATACCATATTTTGCGAGAGCCTTGTTTGAAATTTTCGACAGATTAAGCAGCGAGGAAAAAGAAAGACATATATAAACAGCAAGCCAGAGGCAAGAGATATTTAGATAGAGAAGATACTGGGAACCCCTTGTCTTTGATGAACAAATACACAAATATGGAAACATCAAAGAAACAAACCAGCAATAAAGACCTTCTTTGTTTTATATAACATAGTCACTAACCATTTACAAACAGAAGAAGAAAAAAACAGTGCAGTCGGCTATAGAATACACCAACTATCTCTCTCCAGAGATGTAAGATCTCTACCAACGAGTATCCTGTTTATGACATTAAAATATAAGATGGCGAGGCCCCAACCTTGGATATTTGGTGAATGTGGAGTAACCCTTCATTACCTGTGCTCCCAGGTCTACCAGGAGTGTTGGCACTTGATAGGGTATATAACTGTGTGCAAAAAGTGCTCAGGCTCTTTTAAGTAATGTGTTTACTAATCATAAATGTATGAAATGGGTTTGCAAATCATATATATATATATATATATTGTATATGTATAAAGAGAATTTGGCATTAAATAATCTACAATGGTTGATACACCATAAAACCCAACCAAACCAAATCCTATACATTTAATATATGTGTATAAAGAGCATTTGGCATTAAATAACCTACAATGGTTGATATGCCATAAAACCCAACCGAAACAAGAAAAAAAAATCCAAACAGCCTATAGTATCTATTCTCTCTCCGTACTTCCTTGGTACAATCTCAAATGTTCAAATAATTACATGTTTTCAAATCAATTTAACTCATAGATTTGTTGCCGACATATACGACCACTTAGAGACAGTAAATTTAGAATTATTGACAACAAATGCTTAACTCGAATTCCATAGAGCCGTAGCACTGGAGCCTCTTCACCGAAAACAGTTAAATTTCCTACTCAGAAAATGTCTTTTTGCGGTGTAAGTGCATTTGGCCTTTGTGCATGGGATACAGTTAAAATGTTTTAAGTCCCACCGCCAGGGAATTCATTGACTAAGGGTTAATACCCAATTTTTTAACTTTATTTTCTGATAGGGTATGAAGCTTCGTCTTCGTATTTCTGCTAACATCTTCCAAGCTTTCAGATGTTAAGCTTGGGTTGAATATTCAGTTTAGAGGTGTCAGGCCTCTTTTGACAGAAAAAGTTTAGTCCTCTTTTTTGAAATGACAATGTATGTTAACACCGAACTTTCTGCAAACGATAGTTCCTTCCCCCCCTCTCTCTCTCTATATATATATATATATGTATGTATACGCTGCTCTTCTATTTCACGGCTTGGAGAATGAATGTTTAAGAAATCCCGCTGCCGGTATCTATACTCCTCTGAGACTTTGTGTTTGTTTTTTCATGGCATATCAACCTTTGTCGGTTATTTGATATCAAATCCAGCTCATACAAAGAAACACTTCTATTTCAAACAATTCATTTAAACATATTTACACAGTCTCATTGTCAAAAACATTTCTTTTTCAAGCTATTCAGTTTCGTCAAACTGTTCTAATTAAAACAATTCAGTTTGTATAAGTATCTTTTTTGCTAAAACTTCTATTTAGCATACAAAAACAGTTTAATTTCAAACAATTCCTTTTAGCAGAAGTACACAGTTTAGTTCTATTTGTCCCCTAGATATGACTTCCTCAGGTGCTACTACTCCAGGACAGAATGGACTTAGGAGCGATGGCAATGACGAGGTATTCCGCATTTCCCAATGCTCCAGCATTAATGGAACTTCACCATCAAAATGTTTAGTGTCTTATCCAGAACACTAGATCTGATGGGTTACTCCTCTGCAGAGGTGCAGTCGGTTTATTCTACAGCCCCAGCCGACAGGACAATCTGCGACTGTGAGTGTTTTTTTGTTTTTTTTTTCAAAACAGAATTATATAATTGGACATTTTTCAACTAAGTGTTGATCAGATGTAACATACGGTCGTGAGAAATAAGTATACTACTCAGAAGTAATTGGTCAGAGAGACTCGCTTAGTAACTAATACACTACAAGAAGGACTCTGTAAATATAGGCATAAACTAGGTCTTACACAAGGTCACGTATGTGTGGTTACCAATGAAAATCGAACTATTAAGCCGTAATAAATCTACGAAAATTGCTTGCTAACCTTTATACGGCGTAATGAACGAGATTAACCAAGATTTTACCTCAAAACCATTAGTATAAAGCACTCTGTGAGGGTCGAACTCACAGAAAAGTTTGAAGTGCTCCTTCATTAATAATGCTCTCAGGTTTATTCTCACCCAGAGTGAGGACCCATCTAGTGGTCAGATATTTCTGTTTTAAAAGTATTGATATTTAACAGGAATATCATATGAATATAGAGGTGTCCTCGTTGTGAAATGGTTAAATCGCTGTTTTACATAGCCAGATATATGGATGTGTGAAATTGACATAGGGAATCTAAAAACACAAAACTCACGAAATTGGTTCAGGTACGAAACTTTATTACCTTTGAGTTAAAGGTTTTTCGACATGAGGAGAGAGAGAGACACAATTTTTCTATGCTGACTTAAATAGTTGCACGACTGTTCTACAATAATAGATTTGGCATTAAATAACCCATGAATGTCCATGTGGCATCAAAACCAAAGAAAGCAAACGAAAACCAATTAAATAAAAGGTTTAGTTTCCGGTTCTGTGCAAGCTCCCAAGTTTGACTTGAAACACCTGAAAAACGTCGCAGGACATATCGGCCAAAACATAGTGAGTATATCAATGAGAATGAGGTCAAGAGTCGGAATATTTTAAATGACAAAACCTGTTTAATTAGAAATATTTACTTGAAACTATATTATTATTTGGCAATCTATGGACAACGACCAAACCAAGCTATAAATTAAAATGCTCACGTGATGTCTTTCTGGTATGAAGGATAAAATGAGAAGTCTATCTATGCAAGTAAAAATATTAACAATGTTTAAACCTATACCTGTGTGCCATCAATAATTCCCAATTGTTTAAAGATGATTGGCTTGCCCAGTCAGCTGGGATAGTAGAATACACCGACTGCTTCTCTACAGAGGGGTAGGACCCCCACCTCAATGAGTATCCAGGTTATGACACTAAACTATCTGATGGTAAGATTCCAGTAATTCTGGGGCTTTGGGAAATGTGAAACTCCACTTCAATGCTATTGCTCCCAGGTCTACTCTGGCCCAGAGTGGAATCACCTGATAGGGCTCTATCTATAGGTTAAATAGAACTAATCTGCTTACTCATGCTTAACTGAATTGTTTGAAATAGAACTATTTTTGACATTGAAACTGTACTTACGTTAAACTGAATTGTTTAAATTAGAACTGTTTGACTAAACTGAATAACTTGAAATAGAAATTTTTTTGACAGTTAAACTGCGTTCTTATGCTAAACTGAATTGTTAGAAATTGGACTGTTTTTGATTTTGAAACTTTGTGTAAACCAAATATATACTTATACTAAACTGAATTGTTTGAATTAGAATTGTTTGACTAAAATGAATAGCACGAAATAGAAATATTTTTGACAATCAAACAGTGTACGCATGCTAGACTGATTTGTTTGAAATAGAACTGATTTTTGTATAAAAATGGATTTGGCATTAAATTGCCTACAAAGGTTGATATGCCATAAAACCCAAAACAACCAAACTAACCAACAGATGATTGGCAAAATTAGTCACTTGAAACCACATAATTGCTTACTAAACAAAGACCGAATTCGGGATAAATAAAACCCCAGAAATTGTTATTCCTATAAAATAACCACCCAACAAACCAGTATAAAAAAGAAATATAACAAATTGTTGCAAACGTTAATATTTATGTTAAAAGTTAATTCAACTAAGAGAATGTTTGTCTATTTTATTTCTAACTTTATCTTATGAAGTTTATATTGCTGTGAAGGTTTATCAAGAACATTGCGGAGAAATATCTGATTTAATCTTAAGTGAATGACAGTTAAGTGATTTATCGATTTTTAAAACATTTAGTGTATATTGACAGACATAGTTTATCAATAATGTTAATGATTGAACAAGTGTCTATAGATCCAATTAGTACGGTTTAATTGAAATGAGATTATTTATTTTCGTAAAAATATTTTGTTTTCCTTTTTCATTTGACATTTGAAAATTAAATTCTGTATGATTACGTTATTAAATAATATGCTTTCTTGGCGATCATTGTTTATTGGTAGAGGCACCTCCAGCTCAGTCGGTCGGAGCAGTAACATACATCGACTGCATCTCTGCAGAGGGTAATAATCCCCATTCAAACGATTATCCTGCACATGACACTAAAATGATTTATGGTGAGGGTCCAGTCTAGGAACTTTGGGGAATGTCTAGTACCCTTTCATTTCCATTACTCCCAGGTTCACTCAGACAGATGTGACAGTACCTGTTAGGGTCCCATCTTTGATCAATTTGAAGTATTTAATCATTTATTACACTTGTGTACAACTAGATGACTGATGTTAAATTGAGTTATTTGTAATACGCAGCAATATCTTGACTTTTCCATCTGAGTCCACCACGACTTCCTTCGTCCAAGCCCAAATCTCAACACACTGTTTTTTTGCAAAATCCAAAATCCTTAGCCCATTGCTTCCGGGCATGACGTCTTTCACGTCCCCGGTCTCATTTCCTATCAGGGTTTTTTATTGTAACATCTGTGATTGTCACATCCGCCCCTCACGCGCGTAAACATCTGCACTCGATGTGTGCACATAACTAACCCATGCACTAAGCCGAAATGTTCTCTGCCTAACTAAACCGAAAGGCAAGATATATAAAACGAAATAATGTAAAAAAAATCCCTCCGCAATTATATAACCCATGAAAATAAAAAAAATCAATATTAGGTAGCAATACTGAAAATAATTTATTTAACAGTGTGAAAACGTAAGAGCTCTGGTACGTTTAAGAATGTCTCCTACACTATATCAGTTTTCAAAATATATATTAAAAGTATATGTGTAAACTGGAGTAGGCACTAAATAATCTACAGGACTTGATGTGCCAGCACACAACCAACCAACCAACCAGCACACAAACAAGAGGATCCTCTTGAAGAGCTTCACCTTTTCCCTAAGCAAAACAATTTTTCTTCCTTTATATATATATATATATATAGATAGATAGGTAGATATGTGTGTGTGTGTGTGTGTGTGTGTGCGTGTGTGTGTGTGTGTGTGTGTGAAGGTGTGACGTATAGTCACATATAAGTGGAGTTTAACAGATTTGAATCCACAATTTGCCTTCTCTCTGACCTGTTGCCATCCCAAGGTTAAAGAGCCCTGTTTACCTTTCTGTTTATCCAGAGTTCGAGAGAAGAGGTTGAATTTCCGTTTTTCTAAAGGGCATTATCTCAAAGGGAAATGTAAACAGCCTCGTTCAGGGTGGTTCTCAATTCTTCGTGTCCATTTCCTCCGATGATAACCTCTGCACTACAAGCGTCTCCTCGATTGATATACTAGATATGAATACTTGCACTGTATGATAGTCTGCAAATAATTGGTATTAGATTTAAATACTTCAAATTATATAAATGGCTTTATTAACACGTGATATTCTTGAGTTAAATTGTATCACTGCTTGTGATTATCATCATTAGTTACTTGTTCTTATATCCTTGTGATATTCCTTAAACCACGTGTGCCTCCACTATATATATATATATATATATATATATATAAGGGATAAGCGTAATTGTTATCATCATATTGAATGGAATTGGTTATCCGAATTTAAATCCCAGACAAGGCTGTTAGCTTTTCACTTCACGCTAATAATACACTTGATTCTCCACTCTCTAATTATGGGTAAAAAATTTGGTTGAATGGAATCTTTAATTTTGGTAAAGTAATAAAATGAACTTGCGTCACATCCTGATCATGTCGGTGGGGGCGGGTAGTGTTCGCCAATAGACCAGGAGACCGGTCTTGCCATACCAAAATCTTGAAAACTTTTCTTGATGCTGCCTTGCTTGACACTCAGCATTATAAGGTACGGATTAAGGGGAATGTGTTGCAAGCCAGGGAGAAGAAGGGATACTCTCCCTTGGTGTAGTAGCTAATGAAAAGGTGGTCTTCGGATTGCCCTCGACTACTTATTTTAGTTATATATTTATAAACTAATCCAAACAAAAATTATCTAATCAGCTCACTGAGATTATATCATTATAACTCATAATAGAACAGTAAAAACTGTAAAAAGTCATAATAGAACTGTAAGAACATAATAGAACTGTAAGAAGTCATAATAGAACTTAAAAAACTGTAAGAACTCATAATAGAACTGCAAAAAGTCATATAATAAAATTGTAAGAAATTTAAGAAATCATAACAGAACTATAAGAAGTCATAATATAACAGTTAGAGCTGTAAGAAGTCATAATAGAACAGTCAGGAGTCATAACAGAACTGTAAGAACTCATAATAGAACTGTAAGAACTCATAAAAACAGTAAGAAGTCATATAATAGAATTGTAAGAAATGTAATAATTCATAATAGAATTGTAAGAATTGTAAGAACTCATAATAAAACTTTAAGAAACTTATAGAACTGTAAGAAATCATGACACAACTGTAAGAACTGGAAGAACTCATTATAGAAATGTAAGAATTGTAAGAAGTTATAATAGAACTGTAAGAAGTCATAATAGAACTGTAAGAACTGTAATAAGTCCTAAGAGGACTGTAGGAACTGTAGGAACTCTTAACGGATCTGTGAGAAGTCATAATAGAACTGTAAGAACTGATAATAGAACTGTAAGAACTGATAATAGAACTGTAAGAATTGTCGTTTAACTGAAGGCAGATTTGCTAATTAAGACTTCAGCTGGTATTTGTTTAACAAAATTACTTCATTTTTTTATTTTTCAAACTGGGCTGTTCCATACTTCCCTGTTCATTCTTTAGCAAATAAATCATTCGATGAATTTAAACGATTTAACCTTTGTTTAAGGTATATTTCATGAAGTCAGAATTTTCTGCAATAAAAGAAAAAAATTGGATTGTTTTACTTTTTAGTTTATTTACTGCTAAATAAAAATCCTCATGGACCACCACTTAACACACACGCACACACAAGCACACACACACACACACAAACATACACACACACACATATATATATATATATATATATATATATATTATCATTCACAAACAGACTGTCTCGTTGTATCACATCTCATCAGTGTGTCTAGACATGTGAGATTCCTTCAGTTGGGATCGAAACTCCGCCAAATTTACGTCTGCTTGATAACATAAACTCGCATATAGTTTTTATTATCATTAAGGGTTTTCAGACTATTGTCTTCATCTTAATTTTTATTTCCACAACGTTTCGGCCGATATGTACTCCGGCCTTTTCAGGTGTTTGTCGAGGTCGGGAACCTACACAGAACTCCGAACTACGTCCTTAATTTAATCCACGGGGGTTGCCTGTTTTGATTCCGTTAGCCATAACCGGGTACAAGTGTTAAGTATTCCTGTATAGTTACTCGTCTGCTGTCAGGATTGAACCTGCAACCTCCAGATGATTGTCTCCTTAGAAGTTTAGGGAACCGTTACGCTATGTTTCCTGCTCGCATATAAGTATTAATTTTTCCATTTGTTTATATTTTACGCTAATAGAGACCGAAGAGCTCAATTCGTTAGAAATATATATATATATATATATATAGTTTAATTTTATATCAATTCTATGTGAAAAAAAGCAGATGATATAATTTGGAAATAAAAAAGTATAACACAAACTGATATCTGGGGGAAAAAGTCGATAAAAAAAGAAGACTAAAAACAATCGTACTGTTTGGAAATAATCAAACAATAACGCAATGCCTAGTCAAAAGAAAAAAGCACCGACACATTTCCTTAAGCTAACACGTAAGAATGCTTAATACACTAATTCGAGCAAAATACGAATTTCTATAAAGAGATAAAGAAAAAAAAACATTTTGCTATTATTTTTTTTTCTTTGTTTAATGGTATATCAATATTCAAGGTTTATTTAATACCCAAGTCAGCATTGTAGGAGAAGAGTAGGGGCACTTTTTAACTCATAGTTTGGGTGGGGATTTGAGGGTTCAAGGTTATTAGTCCAGAAGAGTACGATAAGAGTTTGAACTCTCTAACTTCGAATCCACCGTTTAGCTCCTTAATAATGGCGTGCTTTATTTGTTTCTTTCGGGTTTTGTTTGTTTGTTTGTTTGTTTGTTCCTTTCTTCTTATCTTTTTGTTTTACTTTGTTTGATTCCATCTATTTTATTGTGGTCTGTTTTTTAGAATCATTCACTTCACTTCTTGCTTATTTGAATGTTTTTGTCCAAAACATTTCCCACGCAAACAGGAAAGCATTTAATTCAAGTGAGAAGAAAAAATATTTAAACAATGTAT
Source organism: Sepioteuthis lessoniana (assembly GCA_963585895.1). Lineage (NCBI taxonomy): Eukaryota > Metazoa > Mollusca > Cephalopoda > Myopsida > Loliginidae > Sepioteuthis > Sepioteuthis lessoniana. Next base: position 66,859,184 of record OY757927.1, on the reverse strand, counting down.
TGTGGAAAACTTCTATTGTTTATTAAAATATTTACCACTGTTATTCAATTTTAATTCATTTTATCAACACGCATTTCTTTTCAGTACTTGGTATATTCATAAACGAAGATAATTACGATCAAATATACAAGGTGTCTAGAAGACAATGTTTATTATCAAATCTTTCAGCAATTCTATATGTTTCATTTTAAGTATAGAGACTTAGTGTCACTCAAACTCCTGTAAAAGAGCATCAGCTAACGCTTATGTGAAAAACTCTAATGAGCAGATAATAATAATGATAATTATTATTATTCTATTTCATCCATTAATGAAACCCTAACGTTATATAATGACTGTTGACATGGATTTTGGGTTCGTTCCTGGTGACCCCGTGTGCTTTGAAAAGCTGTCACGTTGTGATTAGTAAACAAATAGCAGTGTGTCGGGGTAGGCCGGTCGAGCAGGTGTGTAACCGGAAGAAGACCACGTGATATAAGAACAACGTAGTCAGATTTAGACAGTCAGGACAGTCATAATCGAGAGTTGAGCCAGGGAGACGCAGTCGATCAGAGGCGTTAGGTCGTCTCTGACAATACGGTTTGCAAGGGGGTGCAAGCGTTGGCACCCCTGGCTCTAGGAAGAAGATATGGGGCAAGAAGAAGTCCCCTCTCTGAGTATATGTCTTTCAATCTATCTCTCAAACTTACAACAAACTGTGTGACCCTTTCGAGAATGAAATGGGAGAGATATATTTTTATAAAGAAGTGTGTTTCGTTTGTTCATTGAAGTTCGTCCAATAACTTTCATTATGTTCTTGCTTGGGTCTATGAGAATTATATAACAGTAACAGGTTTTAACAATCTAGTTCAGAGTGGACCTAAGACAAATAGTGATGATATTCCCCATATTAAAAAATCCAGGATTGGAGCCTTACCATCAGACGTAACTTAATGTCTTCCCTAGAACAGAGGAACAGTTGAAAAAGGATTACTAACAGACTGTAGTTGTTACAAAGTCTAAAAATGTCAGGATAAAAAATACTGGCCGTGATTTCTGAGGAGTAGTGAGAAGATGAAAAGAGGTTTGTGGATGGTTCAATTTACATCGATAAGTTGGCAGGCAGTTCAAGCAATACGTTTCAAGTGTCTTTTAGCAAAACTGTGTGTCGTTTCAATTTAGTTTAACAGATCAAGATTTCAGTAAATCTTTAAATACACAGATCAATATATATACAAGTTCCAAAATATGGGTTATATTACCAGTATTCAGATTTCGTGTAAACACTGTACCCAGATCAAGATTAGTATGTCTTCAGCGTGTTGTTTTATTTTCTGTTAGTATATTACATGGGTACACATTTATATATATATATATATATATATATATATATATAAATATAAATATATATATAATATCCTGTCAGCGTCCGAAGAAAGTGGATGTGGATTATTCGCGTATAGAATATATGAGGAATTTTATATGAATCTATGTTCGTTGTATGGCTATTGTTATACATTTTTTCTCTCCAGGTTTATATAACAAAATTCACATACAGTTTCAACCTCAAATCAAATATGTGCAGTCATCTGATGAGACGAAGTGTATAATAATATTCTTCGCCGAAATAAATTTATAATGACAATTTTACCAGGTTTGAGTTTCCTTATAATTGCACTATATATATATATATATATATATTGTCATCCACAGACGGACTGATTCTTTGTCTCACAACTCTTCAGTGTGGCTAGATACGTGGGACGCTTCAAGCTGGGATAGAGACCCGCACAGCTTTGCGTTAGACTAAGTACCATACCTCTCAACCTTCAGCCGACATACGCCAGCTCGGGAATTATAAGGCATTATGTAGAATCTTTCGTTTATTTACATTTTACTTTACCGGATACCAGAGTGTTCAATTCCTTAGAAGAGCTTTGCATTACGTGAGTGGCAGCCGTTAATTCCTTCTGCAGAGTGCTCAACCTCCGGTGGGAAGAGATTATATTTATGTAAATATATAGAGAAAGTCTCCTATATATATGTGTGTATATATATATTGTCATCCACATACGTATTTGTTGATTCACAACACATCAGTGTGGCTAGATACGCAAGATGCTCGAAGCTAGGATCGAAACCCAACCTCCTATACATATATGTAAATATAGATAGAGATAACGCTCTATTGGGTGAAATAGTTATTGTGGTAGAAAATAACACGGCGATCCAATATCAAATCCTGAACGAGCTGTTTGCATTTATCATTGTGTGCATAATCGTAGGAAAATTATAAATCCAATTATTCGTAATCAAGCCATGGGTAAATAGTAGGATTTTCTAGGCTCTTTACGTTGGTCTGACAGCTTGCCAAGCAAAAGGAAAACTTTGGGTTCTAACCAATTTCACTCCTCTTAAAAATTGACTTTGTGTCGAATCTTTACGTATGGAGTGGGTGCGTAAATAAATACGCGTTTGTATGTTTGGGTGAGTATGTGTAAGGTGGAGTTTATTACACAGTGTCCCTTGATTCTCTCTCACCATCCATCCTTATTGTTCATATCTCTTGGCTGGTCCTCTAAGCTGTATCCAGTATCCTTAACGAAACAGATGAATGTAAGTTTTTATTGGTCAGCCAACACTAATATGTTCATCAATCCGAGTTCCCAGGAAAATGTCGATAATCAGTTCGTCCATGCTTCCGTAGCAGTGCCCAGCATATATTGGTCATCTTATTTACACAGTTTGTGAGATGCGAGGTAGGTAGCCCGTAGCTGCTGTTTCAGTGGGTGTTGCTTCCAGGATTTGTTTAAAACAGCACACAGAATCTTTATCTCAACACGCCATTAGAAAAAAATGAAAGAAGATGGTGACACATTAAAAACAGTACGGGAGCAAACAATATCTCGCAGAAAATATCATAGATGCAGACAAGGTAGATGATGTGAAGCAATTCCCTAATACACCTGCCAAAGTCGAATCCCTGGTGCATAGCCTGGAACAGGCAACCAAAAAAAATTGGCCTATTTATGAATACAAATTAAACAGAGTCTATTTTTTTTAAACAAATGGAGTCATTTCCACATTAGATAACAAACCACTGAAAGTATTATACTGGTTCACCGACCTCGGTAGTAGCATCTCATCTACATAAGTCTATGATTTGAAAAGGTATGAACGGCTATTGAAAAGCTACTGTATATGTGGAAATCTGATCTCACAGATAAAATAAAACGAGAATTCTTCATTGTTGCGGCCGTGGCAGTACTACGGTTGTGTTGCACTACAGTGACTTTAATGAAAAGTTTGAAGAAAAGCTATATGGACTTTACCAAAAATATCGTTTGCTGCATATATACATATCGTTGGCGACCGGAGTCGAGGTTGAGCCGATGGCTCACTTTTCATTAGCTATTATACCGAGGTGTTGTGAAGAGCATTACTTGTCCCCCACCCTAGATTACTCCACTTTACCCTTAATCCTTAGCTGATAATGATGAGTGTTAAGCAAGGTGGCATTAAGCACAATTTTTTGAGTCTTTGGTATGACTCGACCTGGGATTGAACTGCGGTCTCCCGTGCCATTGGCGAAAATTCAACCCATTTGCTAAATTTAACATAATCATTTGTTTGGACACAGTTTAAATGTCAAATAGTTCTATTTGGCCCATAGATAGGATCCTGTCAGGTGTTACCACTCCGGGTCAGAGTGGATCTGGGAGCGTTCGGATTGAAGGAGTGTTCTGCTTTCCCCAAATCTCCACAATTACTGGAACCTCACAATCAGATTGTTTAATTTCCTCTGCAGGATATTTGTTGGGGTAAGGCTTAGTTCTTGGCAGAGATACATTCGGTGTATTTTACAGCCCTAGCCAACAGGACAGTGTGTGTGTGTGTTTAAAATCTGACTCCATGAGAAAAGAAAGTCAATATGAAAATCAAATTGTCATGTTTTGTCCTAACGATAGATTCTTTAGAATGAATTTTATTCGGTGAATGTAAAATTTCCACGTTACAAAGAGTAGAAATGCATACCATTATATATATATATATATATATATATATATATATATATATATATATGTGTGTGTGTGTGTGTGTGTGTGTGTGTTTATATATATATATGTGTGTGTGTGTGTGTGTGGTAGACGACGATAAGAGTGATTTTCGAAATATTTTTAGCATTTACAAAATGCGTTTTCACCTTGCTTTACTTTTCGTTTCTAAACTTGGTTTGCTCCACCGATTTTGTTAACGAGCATTACCAGCCCTGCAGTGAATCTTTGTCATTAGTTTTTTGATTTACAAATGCCGATTTTTACTGCCATTTTATTTTGTCATCATCAAAAAATAGCGAAAATTAATTACAGAGGCCTTCAGTTCTCTGTTAAACTGATTCCCTATTCTACTGGATACAAAGAAGCCGTTGAGGGCTACAGATGCATACTAAAAAGCCCTCAAGGTGAATCAATTTCGTAATCATTTTTCTAACCATGAACTCTTTCAGCTCTGCTTGTGTTAATTTCGGGCTTGGAAAACCCTGGGTAATGATAATAGAGAATGCTGTGGATTTTGTCGATGCTATTGCCATCCAAGAGCCAGCGGCTTTGTATTCAATGGTTATGTATAGGAGCCAACTAGGTATGCAGGGTTTCAGTCTCAAGCTGAATAATTACGCCGCGAGTACATGTGTGAAAATAAAGAAATGTTTGATGGAAGACAACCAGAATAAAAAAATAAATGAGAAAATAAAATAACGGGGATAAGATGAAAGAAAAAAAAATTAATAGGAACTGATAATCGGAAATGATTCGACACGAAAGAAGGAATGAAGAAATGATAGAAGGAAGGAAAGAAATGACAGATGGAAGGAAGGAATGAATGTTGGAAGGAAGAAAGAAATTATAAATGGAAAGAAGGAGGAAACGCGAGAAGAAATGTTGGAATGATAAATTCAAGGAAGGAAGTAGGAAATGATTGAAGGATTAAATTAAGATATGAGAGAAGGAAGGAAGGAAGGAAGGAAGGAAGGAAGGAAGGAAGGAAGGAAGGAATCCTAGATGGAAGGATAGAAGGAAAGAAGAAATGATCAGGGAAAGAAAGGAAGAAAGAAAAAAGATGGAAGGAAGGAAGGATAAAAGAACGCAATGAAAAAATTCGAGAAAGAAGGAACGAACGAAGGAAAGAACAAATGAAGAAATCATTGATGGAAGGACGGAAGGAAAAATGATGAAGGGAAAGAAGGGAGAAAGACATAAAGATAAAAGGAAGGATGGAAAGAATGAAAGAATAATTGAAGGATGAAAGGAAGAAATGAGAGACTAAAGAAGGAAGAAAGGGTAGAAGAAATTATAGATGGAAGGATTGAAGGAAGGAAGGGGAGAAAAAAGGATTAATGGAAAGAAGGAAGAAAGAAATGACGGAAAGAAAGAAGAAAACATAGATAAAAGGAAAAAAGGTAGGAAATAATCATAGAATGAATGAAATAACGAAGTAATGATGAATGAAAGGAAGGATGAGATGAAGAAATGTTTTATGAAAAGCAGCAAGGAAAGAAGAAATGATAGATGGAAGGAAGAAACGAAGGAAGAAAAGATTGATGGAAGGAAGGAAATAGCGGAAAGATGGACAAGTAAAGAAGTATAAACTTAGATAAGAAAGATTATCGGTAGATAAAAAAAAAATAAAAAACAAAGTGCTTTTAAAAAGAATACCATTAAGTCATAGCTATTCAAGGAGGGAATTTTTGAGAAATAAAAAAATAGATATCTAAAGAATCTCAGCAAAACAAATAAAAAATGAAAAAGTTACATATATATATATATATATATATATATATATATAGAGAGAGAGAGAGGGGGGGAGAGGAGGGTTGGGTTGTTTGGTTTTATGGCATATCAACCTTTGTAGGTTATTTAACGCCAAATCCATTTTTATGTAAATAATCTGTTCTATTGAAAACAATTCAGTTTAGTATAAGTACACAGTTTAATTGTCAAAAACATTTCCATTTCAAATTATTCAAGCAGTTATATGTAATAATTCAGTTAAGTGTAAATACAGTTTTAATGTCGAAAAACAGTTCTATCTGAAATAATTCAGTTAAGCATAATCACGCAGTTTAAGTGTAAGTACGGTTTAATTGTCAAAAACGGTTCTATTTCAAGCTATTCAGTTTACTCAATTCATTTGCTGTTAGTTCTATTTAACCCATAGATAGGGCCCTATCAGGTGCTACCACTCCGGGCCAGAGAGGAGCTGGGAACGATGGCAATGAAAGGGAACTCTGCATTCCCCAAAGCTCCAGCACCGCTGGAACCTCACTATCAGATTGTTTAGTGTCATATTCAGGACACTCGTTAGGGGGGGTCTTACCCCTCTGCAGAGGTGCAGTCAGTGTATTCTACAGCCCCAGCTGACTGGGCAAAGAGAAAGAAAGAGAGAGAGAAATATATATATATATATATATATATATATAGATAGATAGATAGATAGATAGATAGATTATTTTAAAAAATTGCTGTTATTTTGCAATTCAATAACTTGACCAAACTTTGTTCAAATGATGTTAAATTTTAACAGCATGTCTAGCAACAACTCAATATTCTGTGTTTAATGTTTCATGTGCCCTTGTGATTGTTTGTTTTTCTATGATTGAACTATCATCAACTGGAAAGGAAACGTTATTTAAACATTAAACATAATTTTGGGTTGTTCCTACACAAGCTGTTAAAATTTAACATCATTTGAACAATGGTTGCTAAAGTTATCACATTCCGACATAATATAAATTCTGTCCGAAAAATACCGTCTGAAATAGAACGGGCAGATGGTTTACCATATCATCATCGACTTAAAATCTCCTCGCTGTAATGGTTATCCTCGTCGGAAATGGATATTGCGAGACGAGTTCAAATCTAAGATGAGGCTGATTGCCTTTCACATAGTACTTATACCCTTGGGAAAGATGTGTTCAATTATTTTCCCTCCAGTTATAGAAAAGCAATAAGGCATATTAGGTAATTTAGCCTCGGCTAGGCAACCAAACTCGGGAAAGGAAAACTCTGAACTCAAACCTGTTAAACTCCGCTTAAAAATTGACCCTGTGTCACATCCTCTCCGTGCGAAGGGGTTGATAAATACATTAACACATTTCTTATAAAATATTGAAAAAAAAAAGAGTCATGGAAAATTTAAAACAAATCCCTGATAGCACCTTCAATGCTGTGAGTGGTTCATGGAAAGCAATACACAGAAATAAAGAAAGAGTCAGCTCAAAATACGATGGTATTTTTATAGAAATAATCAATTCTATTTTAAACAATTCAGTTTAGCATAAGTACACAGTTTAATTGTAAAAACATTTCTATTTCAAGCAATTCAGTTTAGTCAAACAGTTCAAATTCATCAAATTCAGTTTAGTATAAGTATAGATTTTCTTTACTCGCAGTATAAATAGTTCCATATTAAACAATTCAGTTTAGCGTAAGTACAGTTTCAATGTCAAAAACTGTTCCATTTCATACAATTCAGTTTAGCACAAGTACGCACTTTAAATGTGAGTACACAATTTAATTGTCAAAAACATTTCTTTTTCAAGCTATTCAGTTTAGTCAAACAGTTATAATTTTTTTAAAAATCAGTTTAGCATAAGTATGCAGTTTAGTTCTGTTTAACCCATAGATAGGGCCCTATCATGTGCCACCACTACTGATAAGAGTGGATCTGGGAGCACTGGCAATGAAGAGGCGCTCTGAATTCCCCAAAGCCCGAGCATCATCATCAAATTTTTTTAGTGTCATACCAGGACACTCGTTGTGGGGTCGTACCCCTCTGCAGAGAAGCAGTCAGTGTATTCTACAGTCCTAGCCGACTAGGCCATCAAAATACGAGGATAGGTGTTAAACTGTTTGGGAAATATATGAATTAATCTCTTCTCCATCACTAGCTGTTTGTAAATACTAGTGCAGATAGTGGTCTTTAACTTTAGTATGGCAACTTGTTTAGGTGAAGGAAAATTTTGAATTCAAACCAGCTGAATTTCTGTAGCATCGTGCCAGTAGCCTTAAAATTAGATTAACGAATTAATATGTTGAGTTGCTCATTTTATATCGTTTCCTTTGAGGCGTATCAAATCTTATAAAAGTTCTTTGAAATGTCATGAAAAAACTTTCTTTCAAAAATCTGATGAGGAGCTGAAGTCAAAACAAGTTGAGAACATTTAAAAATTACATTTATGAAGAAAAATTCCTGTATGTCTGTCTTATCCTTTTCGTTTCTATTATAAACACACACACACACACACACACACACACACACACACACACACACACACACACATATATATATGTATAGCTTTTAAAGTAGGTATTAGAATGAGTTTTCCATTGAGAAAAGTATTTTTCAAACTTTCTTCTTGTTCTTTTTTGTATCGTGTGCAGTTAGATCGGTGTATTCAATGAAACTTTCTCAACCTCAAACAAATATTACACTCAGTTATCAGTATATAATACAAATAAATGAGCCTTCAGTTTGTGGGTTGCTCAGTCGGTTGGATTCGTAAAATACACCGACTGCTTCTCTGCAAGACCCCCCATAACGAGTATCCTGGATATGACACTATACAATGTCATGGTGAGGCTCCCGTTGGGGAATGTTGAGTACCCCTTTATTGCCATCACTCTCAGGTCCATTCTGGCCCAGTGTGGTAGCACCTGATAAGGGTCCTATCTATAGGTTAAATAGAACTAAACTGTGTACTTATTCAAAACGTAATCATTTGAAATAGAACTATTTATATGTATAAAAATGGATTTGGCTTTTAATAACCTACAATGGTTGATGTGCCATAAAACCAACGCAAAAACCAAGAATTCAATTTCTGGGTTTATGCTGCTTTCATGGTAAAATGCGAAGTCATATCGATATACGAGAGTCATTCAAAAGTGGTAAGCTTCAGTTGTTAGAACTTTTGCTGAACATTTTAAACTGAGATCCTGAATACGCTGTTTGCAAGATGTGTCCAAAGAATGTTAACGCCAGAACCTTAGCTGAAAACGAACATTTCCAAGACATTGTAAACTCAATGATTTGTTCATGGAGTGGTTTAGATTTTTTTAATAACTCTCTTACCTTTTAGCATGAAATCACATCCTCTACAATTATTAACTACTGGTCTGTCTCCGTGGCGTAATGGCTAAACTGTTGCACAATGAGACTGTGGTTAGCGAGTTCGAACTGCGGTCGGGATATTACGTTCAATTTGAAATTAGCACACTTGGAATAAAAGCATGGACTATCTTATCCTTCGAGTTAAATATGACTTACTGTTATTCTACAACGATGGATTTGCCACTTATTAACCCACGAATGTTATAGGGGGTGTCCTCGCGGTGTAATGGTTAAAGCGATGGACTGCGGAATCGTAGTAAGCGAGTTCGTTCTCTTGTCGCGCTATTACGTTCACTTTCGGGCAAATACCCTTCGGAAAGGTATGAGCCCCCCTATCCTCCCTGCTATGGGTTAAATAGTACCACTATTGTTCTTCTAGGAGAATATCTTTGGCATTAAATAACCGACAAAAGTTGATATGCCATTAAACAAAGGAACCAAACCACGAATGTTATGACTTTAAGAAAAAGAAACATGATATAGACTGTAGAAGTTTTCTATCAGATCTTATTCTAGTATCACAACACCGAGAAAAACGTAAAGAAAAACCTCTGTTCTCTATCCATCACAATTGGCAGTCAATCAACAGGAAGGACAACTCTGCCTTCAGACCAAAGGGAAGACGCACTACTCTCTCTCCCAAGAAAATTTATGGTTATTCATAGTTTATTGATAAAGAAACCTGTGCAAAGCAATTATCGCTCAAGTCCTAAAAAGACACGACATTTTCAATCCTCATTATTCAACATGTCTTTAAAAAAACTAATTAATAAAATTGTGGGAATAATGTTTTTATCAACAAACCCTTTAAAATTAGGGAAGATATTTGTCCAACAATATCAGAGGTTTTTTTTCCTTCCGGAATTTCGGATTCTTTCAACTATCAACAAAAGAATTAATTTCAGAGAAGTATTTTTGCTAACAATGATTGCTGATGTCTTGGAAGAGTGTTTCCCATAACAGATTAGATCTTCAGGATACAAAGCCGTATAGTTCTCTTCTTCGTTATTTCTCTAGGCAATGAACATTAGAAAATTAGTATTTAACTCTTTGTGAGTCTAAACTGGTGATTTTTCACTGGAGTCATTTAAGTTTCGAAGCCAATTATAATAGTTTCGTCGTCTGGATGGTTTTATTTCTTCTAATGCTCCATTAATCCAGTTTCTTTCCCAGTTCCTTAGAGACTGGTTCAACAGCTCCTACTACAATTGATGTTTCTGTCAACTCCACGTTAACACTTTTTTATCGGTTCCTAATCAAAATTGAAGTATTTGTCCAGTTTTGCGACTTAAATCTTAATCTGAGGTCTGCTGGAATGGCAATATCCGCTAGATGACAATTTCTTTTCTTCTTAAAGAACAAAATGTCTTGATTTCTGGCCTGGATTTGATGATTCGTTTTAATCCTAAAATCCCAGACACTTATTCACCTCACTTTCCATTATTTATTTGGGTTTGTCTACGTAGCATTTGGCAGCATCGTTAAATCAGAGCCTCTTGCACGATTCCCAGTTGATAAAATTCCCCGGTCAGGTTAGGTTTGTGGCTTTATTTCGTTCGAGCTAGTTTGTTGCATTTAATTATTGCATGATTAATTGTTTCATCTCGATCATCATTGTGGAGTCCTCCGAATCGTAGTTATTATTAATATTTTTGTAAACGAGTTCGAACTTCAGTCCTGTTATTAAGTTTACTTTTGGACTAATACCCACGCGAAAGATGAGAACCCCCGTCTCCTCCTATTGGTTAAATATTACCATTATTGTTCCACAACATGAATGGCCTTATCCACGAAGGATGATCTGCCGTTAAACAAAGAAACAGAACCAGACCTCCAGCTCTACAAAGCCCAAACGAAATGTCTGAATAAATTTTTCTTCAGATGTTGGTTGTCCGGGTCGATTGACTTGGTCAACATCAGCAGGAATAACATCTGCAATAAGTTCAGTATTTGGTGCAATTTTAACAACCTCAGATTTTCGTCAGTTTAATCCTTTTCGTGGACAATACCATCACAACTCATACACCTAGTCTGACCATGTCCACTCTCATACAGATCATCAGTTTCCCTGAACTGATACTCCAAGAATACCCCATTACGACTCCCTAGCATTCTTTCTGTTGGTTGGTTGGTTGTTTTTTTTATGCTATATCAAGCTTTGTAGGTTATTTAACGCCAAATTCTGTTTATATGTATTTACATTCAACCAAACATTTCTAAATGAATACCTAGTAGGAAAAATTTTCCATAAGCAGGATTTCATTTGTTTACACGTGATTAACCAGTATTCATTCGTCATATTTATGGTTGGTTGGTTGGTTTTTATCGCATATCAACCTTTGTTATCCCATTTCGGTACAACCCTGTCTCTCTGAAAAAGGACAGAACGTCATCTATTTTGACGTTTTCGAACAGATCGGTTGAACTGTTAACTTTTGAAAAATCGCTTTTTGATGACAGCGAAATCACTGCATTCTATAAGAATACGTTTAACCGGGCAAGTTGTCTGACATGTTATGGTTAAATATTACCATTATTACCACTGCGGTTATGGTTCCTGTTTCAGAATTCGTTCTGAAAATGAATTAAGAACTTGTAATCTCTTATACCAAGTGGGTATCCAACAACTACAGCTTTGCTAACTTTTTCTTCAAGCTTTCAATGCAGCTCACTGAGAATGTAAACATATGCCTTACAGCCAAATACATGGGAATATGACACATCTGGTTTTCATCCATACCAATGTTTATATGGTGTGATGTTCCCTTGCAGCAGATGTTTGAGAACGATTGTGAATATAAGTTGCTGCAGCAATAGCGTTACCACGAAATGAATTAGATAAATATGCACTTTGAATATAGTATGGGGAGATTCATAATTTAGCCGTTCCAGTACATAGCTTTGCTCAGTTTTCCGACAAATTGAGTACTGAATGTGGATACCACTTGATTTACAAAAAACAATACTCTTTTTGCACTGACCTTTATAGAAATTCGGGTTCTCTCTTTAAATTTCACTATTCATTGCTCTGTCCAGGTCAAATTAAAGATTCCGCAATTTTTTTACACTAATAATATCTGTTAGCATTCACTGTAGTACAAGTAAGAGCAAGTCTTCTCAGCTCTCAATGACTCCTCGTATATCTTAGCAAATCTTTTTTTTTTTTAGTTTCTTTGAATTGTTACAAGGGTTTCAACTATCACAGCTATTGCTGGCACATTCATTGTCAATATTTTTTTCAGTTCTACGTAGTTACTCATTTAGTTTTTGCTTTACTTTTGTTTAACTCTGTGATCTCTGGTAGAACGACAAAAAAAGTTATTCTCTTCATGTTAATTAATATTTGGTCTGGTCTTATTATTTCCATCTTTGTGAGTGTTTTCATACTAACGTCAGCTTGTGGTCTTTCTCTGAAGTCTTCATGATAGACAGTCTCTTCAAGTCTCCAATAGTATTTATTATTATTATTACGGTTTATGCTGGTCTTCCATACCAATGTTAGCTGCTGGATTCTGGGTGACAGCAAGTCAACTCAAGTTTTCTAGACACTTTTCAATATTTTGACCGATGTCAACAATACTGTAGTCTGTATGGTCTCGATTCTTCCTCTGATTTCAAATCTTCTTGTCCCCCTTTTCCAAAACGTGTGTGTTTGTGTGTTTGTGTGTCTTGTGTGTGTATTGTAATATATATATATATATTGTCACGTGGTCTGGCACTGAGAGGAGGGAGGTGAGATCATTTCCCCAATACACCTCCGTGTTTGAATGGACAGGCCCCAAAGATTGACCGTTAAAAGAGGAATAAGGAATGTTTGGTCAACTCCTCGGCATGCCTGTTGAAGGAAGTTGGGAATGGAGGTCAGAATGAAAGCCAAGAGGTTTACATCCTGAGACCAGGTGGATAGACAAGGGGATATAGAGGTCATGATAGTAGCCCGAATGAATCGCCTGACAGGGTGAGGAAGAAGAAAGAGGCTAAATGATCAGTCAGAACCCTAAAGCCGGAAGTAGTATCCTTTTCGTCTTCAGTTTTTAGGACGGAGGTGGCCGTGAAAGGACGTGCGAATCCCATGCCAAAACTCCGGGCGAAGAAACAGAAATAGAGTTCTTGGATAAGAGATAACAGATGCCTTCCAGCTGAGCTCTACAGAATCCCGCAAGCCCGTTAAAGAAAATACTCTGCAAAGCAACCCGTCGAAAAAGCTATGTAAACCTTAAAACCGTTTTCTTCCTCCACCCTTCCTAAGTATTGCAATTGTATGCTCTCTCTCTCTCTCTCTCTCTCTCTCTCTCTCTCTCTCTCTCTCTCTCTCTCTCTCTATCTACCTATCTCTCAATTTAAAGAAAAAAGAAAGAAAAGAAAAGGAAGAAAGAAAGACATTTGTATTTGCTATTGTCTGCTGGTAATATAGCCGCCACCTTAATATTTGTCTGTGTCAGCACGTATTAAAAACCTTGTTATATTTTACATGTCTTCTTGTGTCGAAACTTATTCGTTGTGTTGTTTGCCTATCGAGTTGCCTTCTTTTGAATATTCCTTTTCAGCTTCATTTCGCCTCAATTTATTCTCGCTAAATGTCCTATTCGCCTTTAAAAACATTACACGGGTAATTGAAATTGTCGACTACGATAAATAATGTTATTATATCTAAACCTAGAGGTCCATGTCTTCCGTTAGCCTAGTGGGTAGGAAGACGAATGGCCTGGTGGGTGTGTGTAACGTGAAATTTGGGAACCCCTTGCCTGCGGCGGTCCGTCTAGGCCCAAATTAAACCCCACATTATCTGCCAGTTCCCATGTGCCCGAAGAAGGAATCTTAACTTGGACTTATTTTGCGAGGGATGAAGTGCCAGACTGCCCCGACTTCACACGTGCGAAAAATAAACTCCCGTCCTGAGATAAATATTTTACGCACCGTCACAATATATATATATATATTGTTTATATATATATATATATATATATATATATATATATATATATATCTGTGTGTGTGTGTGTGTGTGTGTGTCTGTCTGTTTGAATGTATATGTGTATCAGTGCGTTTGTTTGTGTGTGTGTTTCTGTTTCTGTTTTTCTATGAGTGTTTCTGTGTTTTTGTCTCTGTGTGTCTGAATGTGCGGGTTTGTGTGTGTACATGTTTGTTACTGCCTATGTGCTTGTGCTTATGCTTGTGTGCGCGCGCGTGTGTGAGTGTGTGTGTGTGAATTTGAATCAGTGTATGTGCATGTGTGTGAATGTGTGTGTGTATTCGTCCGCATCGGTGTGAGGGTTTGTGTAATTGTTTAGGTTTGTCTCTGGGCATGCGTGTGTGTGTGTGTGTGTGTGAATAAAATATGAAAAAAAGGGTGTCCAGAGAATGAGTTTATTTACACTTGATTATTTTGCCAATGTTAGATGTTTCGTATTTTTTTAATATTAAACCATCATCAGGGCAATGTATCTTCAGTATTATATTCAAAGTTTAAAAGTGAAATAAAATGTTAAAATGCATAGCATTCTATAACTGTTATTACTTTTCAAATATAACGTTAATAACGTTCAAAGAATGCTAAGAATGCCTTCATGTAGGTTTATTATATAAAAAACGAAACATTTTACGACGATAAAAATATGCAACTATAGATAAAAACATCCTCAGAATACCTTGTTTTTCACATTCTATATTTACATACAATCCGATTCATTCCTGATTTCTCTGATATATATGTATATATATATATATATATGTGTGTGTGTGTGTGTGTGTGTGTGTAAATGAATGGGTGTGTTTTACACACACACACACACACACACACATACATATATATATACATATATATATTTGTGTGTGTGTGTTATTTGAATATGCATGTTATATATATATATATATATATATATATATGTGTGTGTGTGTGTGTGTGTGTGTGTGTGTGTGTGTGTGTGTGTGTGTTATAAGAAAGTGTTTATTTCATATATATATAGATATATATGTATGGCATAATGGTTAGAAAGTTCGCCAATGGCACGGGAGACCTTGGTTCAATCCCAGGTAGAGTCATACCAAAGACTTTAAAAATGGTACTTGATGCCTCCTAGCTTAACACGCAACATTATAAGATACGGATCAAGGGGAAGTGGAGAAATCAAGGAAAGGGAGTATCGCCCTCCCCTACACCTTGATGTAGTAGCTATCGAAAATGGAGCCTTCGGTTCACCCTCGACTATGGTCGCCAACTTTACATTTTTATATATATATCTGTGTGTGTGAATGTGTTTGCTATTTGAACTTGTGTGCTATAAAAATGTGTGTGTTTTACACACACACACACACACACATATATATATATATATATATATATATATATATGTGTGTGAGTGTGTTATATGAATGTGTTATATGAACGTGTTATCTATCTATCAATCTATATATATATATATATATATATTTGTGCGAAGACTATTTGAGTTTGTGCGTTATACATACATACATACATGCATACATACTTACACACAACACACACACACACACACACACACACATATATATATATATATTTGTGTGTGTGTTTTATGAATTTGTGTGTTATAAATATCTATATATATGTAAAGAGAGAGAGAGAGAGTAAGGGAGAGAGAGAGACTGGCAAACAGACATACTACAATGTGACACAAGGTCAATATGTTAGCGGATCACGGCTGTTTTTCCTTTACCCAGGTTGGTAACGTTCGAAAGTTATAGAACACAATCAGACCCAGGTTCTTCATTTCTATGTATGATACATGTTCCATTGTCGGTAATTATTTCTGTACTAAAGAGAAAAGCATTACATTTTGAATTAAGATCATATTTACTCATAAAAGAATTCCTGTTTTTCTTGTGGCATTCGTATGAAGTGACAAGCAAAAAGAATTTCTATTTAGCTCCCTAAATTTATTTCTTAAGACACACACCCACGTACAAGCACAAAAATATATATAAACAGTGGCAGATATATATATATATATATAGAGAGAGAGAGAGAGAGTGAGAGAGAGAAAGTAAGAGAGTGAGAGAGAATGATGATGAGAGAGGAGAGAAAGGAAGAGAGTGAGAGAGAATGATAATGATGATGAGAGAGAGAGAGAGAAAAGAAGAGAGTAAGAGAGAATGATGATGAGAGAAAGAGAGAGAGAAAGGAAGAGAGTGAGAGAGAATGATGATGATGAAAGAGAGAGAGAGAGAAAGGAAGAGAGTGAGAAAGAATTATGATGAGAGAGAGAGAGAGAGAGAGGAAGAGAGTGAGAAAGAATTATGATGAGAAAGAGAGAGAGAGAGAGAAGGAAGAGACTGAGAGAGATAATGATGATGAGAGAGAGAGAGAGAGAAAGGAATAGAGTGAGAGAGAATGATGATGAGAGAGAGAGAGAAAGGAAGAGAGTGAGAGAGAATGATGATGATGAGAGAAAGAGAGAGAGAGAGAGAGAGAGAGAAAGGAAGGAAGAGAGTGAGAGAGAATGATAATTGCGTATGAATAAATGATAAGTCAGTTATGAAGGTTATTGCAAGCTAAAACACTGGAAGACATGCACAAATCATTGCACAATGAAAAAGACGATAGGGATAAATTACGCAA
Source organism: Sepioteuthis lessoniana (assembly GCA_963585895.1). Lineage (NCBI taxonomy): Eukaryota > Metazoa > Mollusca > Cephalopoda > Myopsida > Loliginidae > Sepioteuthis > Sepioteuthis lessoniana. The sequence goes on along the minus strand of OY757927.1, from coordinate 66,842,437 downwards.
TTAGACTAGTATAAAAAAAAAAAAACTTAAAGAAAACTAATGAATGAGAGTCGAAGAGGTTCAAAATCTGACGGAAAAAAAGAAAAAAGAAAAGGATATGATGTGTTTAATGAGGATAAAAAAGATAACTAACTAGCTAGACTAGATGAATAAATAAGTAGACAGTGACAGTCTGACAGATGGATAAAGAGATTGTAAATAATGAGATAAATTATATATATATATATATATATATATATATATATATATATATATATATATATGTGTGTGTGTGTGTGTGTGTGTGTCTTATATTTATAATACATAGATAGATAAATAGATAGATAGACGGTTACAGTTTGACAGATGGATAAAGAAGTTGTATAAAAAAATATCTATCTATCTATCTATATATATGAATATGTGTGTGTGTGTGTGTGTGTGTGTGCTTATACATAATAAATACATAGATAGATAGATAAGTCGGTGGCAGTCAGACGGATGGATAAAGAGATAGTAGTTGATAATAAGATGAATTGTTTATATATGAATATATATATATATATATATTATATATATATATGTGTGTGTGTGTGTGTGCGCGTACGTGTGTGGGTGTGGGTGTGTGTGGGTGTTTCTTTGTTTAATGGCATATCAACCTTTGTGGGTTCTTTCTTGGCAAAGTCATCCTTGTAGAAGAACGGCAGCGATGGCATTTAACCCATTTGTGTTCGTCCGAAAGCGAACGTAACAGCCCGACTGGAATTCGAACTCAATTACAACGATTTCGCTGGCCATCACTTCAACTATAACATCATGAGGACACCCCTTATATATATATATATATATATATATATATTATATATATATATGCGTGTGTGACTGTGTGTGTTATACTATATATTATATATATATATATATATATATATATATATGCGTGATATTTATTCCATACATAATATATATATATACATACATTCATACATACGTACATACATGCATACATACATAATATATATTATACATATATATGATTTCATAATAGATGAATAATAGATATATAGATAGATATATAATATATATGTCATGCATAAGATAGATAGATAGATAGATAGATAGGTAGATAGATGGATTGAGAAATAAGAGTTTATGAACTGAAATATGAGTGTATGTACGCGTATACGCGTGTCTTTATATAAGATAGATAGATAGATAGATAGATAGATAGATAGATAGATAGATTTGGGCGTTAACACCGGGGAATCTTGATCTGATGAGTTTTCGTTTGTTTAGATCGTGACGTGATGAGCTTAATTGAATGATAATGATTTTCATCGTTGTTTTCCGTGACATCTCAGACTTATTATCGTTCCCGAACCACTGCCTTTAGCATATTTAGGCGAGTTAATTCCGCCTTAACTAAAAAAAAAAAAAAAAATGCCAAATATTTTTTAAACGCTACTTGATATTTATTTCCCCTATTTTCATTGTTCGTTTTTTTTTATCACATAAACCGACTCCTTTTTTTTTCTTCTTCTTCTTCTTCGAATCAATTTTCACATCACACATCTGGTGGTTCTCCGGGGGGATCAAATGGCAAAATTTGTCTCCAATATATTAGTACCCTCTACCATATCCTTATAGATTTTTATAATCCTGCTTTTTTGCATTGCATAACAATACATAACTAAATATATATATATATATATATATATATATATATATATATATATATATATATATATATATATATATATAATTACCGTAATTTACGACTGGATATCAATACTAAGTCTCGTTCTTTATTTATCTATCCCTCCCATCTCTCTGTCTATCTTCCTAGCTTTCTACGTCCCCTTATTCTTTCATTTTTTTTCTTCTTTTTTTTTTATCTTTTGAACTATTTCTAGATGCTTCAGATTCTTACCTTCTCTTCAATAGTTCATGTTTCTTCTGTCTTTTTCATTTTCTCTTTCTTTTTAAATTATTTGCCTTCTTCCCAAGATTTATTTGGTTCTCTTCTCTATTTTTTTGAGTAATGCCTCGTGTTAATATACCAAGCGAATTTCTCATTAATCATAAGTGAAATCAAGATATTTAACCGATATATATATATATATATATATATATATATATATATATATAGCAACCTTGGATTTATAAGTAGATATTATGTTTCGTACAAATAAATTTAGGGTCTCTGGCCTTTATATCAAGTCACATCTCATTTCCTTTGATATCATGTAACTTTCTGATGATTCCTATATACAAAGTATTACCAATATTACTTTAATTCTCACTGTTTCTCCAATTCCTTTTAAAAATGTCTCAAATTCAGTATTATTTTTTCCACCAGTTTTATCTGGTGATATTTCACTGGAGACATTAAGTCTCCTTACATCTTTAGGATTCTTTTAATTATTCAAGACGATTTCTACAATACAATGGTAGGTAGGATCTCGATAATTCCTCTGATTTCCAATTCAGCCTGCTAAATTTCCGAGCCTTTCCGGACCATTCCGAGTGCACCACCTTCAACTGATATCACCATGACCCTCATTTGCCCTGTCGACTAGGGATGTAGAATACACCGACTGCTTCTCCGCTTCTTGATATTTTGGCTGGGCCACCTTTGGGTGGACGGTCATTGTATCGCACTGGACCCTTGGTCCAGTTTAAGCTATAATCAGGCATCCATGCCTGAACTCACGTTTTAGTCCATTTCCAGCATGGCTCATCAGGGTCACTTTACACCAAGTGAGTAAATGACCTGAGTCCAGCAGAGTTCAAGTCTCGGCTCGTGCTTGACCTTCCCTCCTCTAATCCTCACTATTATACAATCTTCAGGTCATTGACCTTGTGTCAAGTCCAGTCTGGTGGAAGGCAAAGACATATATTGCTTCTCTGCCGAGGAGTAAGACCACCCCACAAACACGTGTCCTGTATATTACACTAAACAATCTCATAGTGACGTTCAAGTAATACTGGAGCTTTGGGGAATGCAGAGTGACCCCTTCATTGCCATCGCTCCCTAGTCCACTCAAGCCCGGAGTGGTAGCACCAGATAGGGTTCTATCTATGTGTCAAAGAGAACTAAACTGAATTTATGCCAAATTGAATTGCTTGAAATAGGACTGTTTTGACGTTTAAACTGTGTACTTATGCTAAACTGAACTGTTTGAAATAGAACTGTATTTGAATAGATCTAAACTGTACTTATGTTAAACTGGATTGTTTGAAATATAACTGTATTGACATTTAACTGTTTGTAACCAAAAACTATATTTACTCTAAACTGAATTGTTTGATATTTAATTCAGCGTTAGATGATCCGAAAAAGGTTGATAAATCGTAAAACAAAACCAACCAACCAACAAACCGTCATCCTCATGTAACGTAGTTTGGTTTTAATTCTCTGGCAAGATCTAAGTATCTGTTAAACTTTTTACTTTTTTCACTTTCTTGTTTGTTATCCGCTTGGAATGCAGAAACATAAGTTCTTTTTTTCTTGTTAATCACCTGTAAGTTTGGTCCACTGAGTGAGATTGGTTGATCTAATTGTATCTCAAAATCCCAGAGAATCTTATGAGTCTTCTTTTCTTAGACAGATGCTTTTTTGCATATACCATGTCAGAATGGTCAAATTTCAATCTCTTGCACAATTCCCAGGGGATCCCCTTTCCTACCCAATGGTGGATATACCTTTATTTCTTTCGTACCAGTTTTTCCACATTTGCTTATTACGTGCCAAACAGTTTCATCTCAATCAATACGTAACATTTACTTGCTATTCTCTTCTGCATTATAAATCTGAATTGTGGCATAATTACCCTGTGTGGCATTATTTTGTGATGCTATTAATCAAGATTATGTTTTACAACTGAGGTTTCCTCAATACTGAGGTTCATCTGGGTATTCTTGCTTACCCCAGTTCCGATATATACTGAATAGTCTGCAATTTTCCACAGAGCTCCATCTCTACCGATCTCTTTTTCACGTTCTTTAAAATTTTCCCAAGTTTACCGGCCATAATTGGTGCTAGTTCTATTATCCTATTTACCAACCCCTCCGCTCGGCCAGGATATGACACAAGGTCAATTTTTAAGCGGAATTTAACAGGTTTTAATTCAGAGTTTTCCTTCTCCTAGACTAGTTGCCTAACCAAGGCTGAGGAACCTAGTCTGTCCTACTATTTACCCATAGCTGGAGGGAGAATAATTGGATTCATACCTTTCCCAAGGGCATTAGTGCTATGTGAAATGCAATCAGTCTTGTCCAGGATTTGAACTCGTGTCGCTGTGTTCATTTCCTACGACGTTAACAATTACACCACGGGCACCTCCTAGGTGCTAGTTCTATTATACGAGTTTTTTTACACCAACATTAGCTGGAGCGTTTTCGTCGGAGAGACAGCAAATCCCCTCAGGTCTTTAGGACTCTTCTGAAATTTCTGACCGATTTCAATTGTACTGTAGTTTGAAGGTTTCTAATTCTTCCTCTGATTTCCAATTCATTCAGTCTTTTTTCCAAGGTTTCGTGACCGTTCCCAGTGCGTTAATTACAACTGGTAATCACCTTCATCATCACATTCCACAGCTTTTTTTAATTGTAATCTTTGTCATCTTCATGTTCCATTGCTTCTTAGTCTCCAGCAATATCCAAGTTATTATTACTTACTCCTCGAGAGTTTTTCATATCAACGTAAATTGATGGTATTTCAATGAAGTCTGAGTGACAGCAATCCTCCTCAAGTCTTCAGGACTCTTCTCAGTATTCTGGCTGATCTCAATCGTCCTCTTATTTCCAAGTCCACCAGTCCCTTTAATAATCCTTTGGTGACAGTACAAAGCGCACCAATTATGATTGGTATGTCCGTCACTTTCATGTTTCACAGTTTTTTTTAATTCCCTGTTATATAATGGCCGAGGGATTTCGCTTTATATATCTTGCCTTTGGGTTTAGTTAGGCTGAGAACATTTCGGCTCAGTACATGGGTTAGTTAGGTGTAAACTTGAGCACAGGTGTTGACGCGCGTGCGGGGAGGATGTGTTGTTCACATACGCCAAAATAAAAATCCCAGATAGAAAAGGTTGACCAGTGGATGTGAATGACGTCATGCACCGGAAGCGCGCGCGGAGGATTTTGGGGATTTTGAAAAATTCAGTTGAGTTGAGAACTTGACTCCGAACGGGAAGGGTCGACTTTCGGGGCTCTCTGAGGCTAGACGAATTTGCGCGCTACGGGCGCCACACGAGATAAGGGGTGGGCAGATGAAAAAGCCAGAATAGAAAGAATGTTTATCTCTCTCCTTATGTCGAAGAACCTTTAAACTCAAAGGTAATAAAAATGTTGGTACCTGAACTAAGAAGTTGTAAGTGTTTTTCGTATTTCGGGATTCCTATGTTCTATGTATATATATTATGAACATTCTATGTACGTTTCACGTAACCATGTCATGGCTATGTAACATCCCAAGCCAGATCCAGGTACTGATCCTTCTTTTTACTTTCATTCAATTTTACTCACTGGTCAGCCGGGACAGTAAAGTCCACAATTTTGCGTGTTCTCATTTTTTGGTAGATTATTATAAGATCCGTTTGTATGTTAAAATCCCATAACGTTTAATGTGTCTCCAGAACAGCTGCTCGGTTGTGTATGTACCATTTGTTCTTATGGTCAAATTTAAATTTCTTGGACAATTACTAGTGAATAACCATGCCAACCCTGTCATGTCTAGTCTTTTACACTTTCTGTACTAATATTCTGCATTGGCTTATGATATGATTGATCGTTTCGTTTCTCTCACCACATAATCTACATCTACTGTTTTGTTGTGTCTTATATTATTATTTACTCATTAGAGTTTTTCACAGCATCAGCTGATGGTATTTCACTAGAGGTTGAGTGACAGCAAGTCTCTTCAATTCTCCTGGACTCTTCCCAGTATTCTGGCCGTTTTCAATAAAGCTGTTGTTTGGATGGTCTCCACTTGTCCGCCGACTTCCAAGTCCTCCAGTCCCTTAAATAATCCTTTACTTACTGTACCAAAAGCACCAACCACAATTGGTAATATTGTCACCTTCATTTTCCATAGTTTTTTTTTTTTCAATTCCCTAGCAAGGTCGAGGTATTTATCCTTCTTTTAACATTCTTTCAGTTTTATTCTGACAGCAAAGTCCATAATTTTTGAAAATTCTCTTTTTTTTATGATAATTACTAGGTCTGGTCTTCTGGCCGAGATTATGTGATCCGTCTGTATATCAAAGTCCCATAGGATTTTATGTGTGTCATTTTATAGGACGGATGCTTGGTTGTGCATATACTATGTGTTCATATGGTCAAATTTAAATTTCTTGCACATCTCCCAGTGGATCACCTTGCCTACCCAGCCGTGTCTAGTCTTATACCCCTTCTGTGCTAATATGTTGCATTCGCTTATTATGAGATTGATGGTTTCATCTCTGTCACCGCATAGCGTACATTTGCTTCTTTGCTGTGTCTTATCTATTCTGGCTTTGCTAAGATTGGTTCTCATGGCGTTTTTTTTTTTGTGCTGCTATTAGCAGAGATTATATTTCTCTCTTAAAGATCCCTTTTCTTTGCCAGGTCCCGGTTTTCTCGTGTGAGATGTTGTTAGTCCTTTAAAAAGACTATAGATTTGTTTTTCTTCCCATTTTTGTTTCCTTGTTATTGTTGTTCTGTTGTTCATCGTGTTGTCCGTATCGTTTCTGATGGCTGTAGTCTGTCTTTTTTCGTTTTTTTCTATGTAGTCATTGTATTGATGCCTGTATGCTATCTTCAATGATGGTAGGTCCTCTTCCTCCATTTTTCTTGATACATATAGTGTGGGATGTAATGCCTTATGCATGGTCAATAGTTTTCTTGTTCTTTGGTCCATTTGTTTAAGTTCATCTCTACTTCAAAAAGGATCTCGAATATCGAATACAGCCCAGGTATTTATTCCTATGATAAGGTTTTTGTCTCGAGTAGTTTTCTAGTTCTGCAATATTCTTTTTCAATTTTGTCTTTCATTTCCACTTGTTTGATGGTGTCAGCCTCAAAAATGTCTAAGTATTTGTAAGTTTCCTTTTCTACGAGCGTTCTAATCTTGTCTTGATTTGGTAGTTCCATTCCGTCAGTTATATAATGTTTGCCACTTTTCATTACAAGCAAGGCACATTTTTCAATGTCAAATTCCATTCTTATGTCCTGACCGTATATTCTAACAGCAAGTATTAGAGTTTTCAGTTCATTTTCGTTTTTTGCAAATAGTTTGATGTCATCCATGTACATTAAGTGATTGATCTTTTCCTGCGATCTACTAAGTTTGTATTCGGCTGTGCATTTTCTGAGTAAGTGGCATCATGGCAATTATTATTATTATTATTATTATTATTAATATTATTACTAACTTCTTGACGCCGTATATCTCTTTGCAAATAATCGGATATTATTAAACAGAAATAATGACTTGAAACCATATAATTGTATTTAAATTAATATTACCCAGTAATACGAGAAATCTTCCATTGCCACAAATCGCAGGTCCACGGTGACCCGAAGCGTAAGTATTAGATAGTGTCCTGTCTATAGATCAAACATTTACGTAAGATAATTTGTAGTTGGTTTTTGAGATCAAATAGCTAGGAGCAGATTATTTGTATTATTTAGTAGTTTAATTTTAAGTCAAACAGTTTTAATTCAGCCTATTCAGTTTATTATAAGTACAGGTTTTGTTCACACACGGTTAAATATCAAAACAGTTCTATATTAAACAAATCAGTTTAGTGTAAGTAGAGTTTCATTGTCAAAAACAGTTCCATTTCAAACAATTCAGTTTAGCATAAGCACGCAGTTTAAATGTAAGTACGGTTTAATTGTCAAAAACATTTCTACTTCAAACTATTCAGTTTAGTCAAACAGTTCTAATTCAAATAATTCAGTTTAACATCTGTACGCTGTTAGTTCTATTTAATACATATTTAGGACCCTATCAGATGCTACCATTCCGGGCCGGAGTATATCTTGGAGCAATGGCAATAAAGGGGTACTCGACATTACCCAAAGCTCCAGCATCACTGCAAAATTTGGATAATATACGAGGTGCATACGATAAGTTTCAAGACTTTGGGGGGGGCATTTAAAATTGTCGTATACTCTTGAAAATTCAGTATGTTATTGCAATACATCTAATGAGATGACTGACCAATTTTTATGATTTCAGGTGCAAACGAACAGCTACAGCAGCAATTGGAATACACCTTACTAAAGCCTGATTGTCACAGCTTGTGAATTTCAAAAATGCCATCTAACACTTTAGAAGAACGATATGCAATAAAATTCTGTTTTAAACTTGGAAAAAATGCCACAGAAACGTATAGAATGTTTTAGATTGCTTTTCGGCCATCTTGCATGAATCGAGCATCAGTCTTTGATTGGCATAAGATATTCAAGTAAGGCAAGGAGTCTGTGAGGGATGATGAGATATGTGGGAGGAGTAAGGAAGTAAATACACCAGAGTTGATTGGCCAAAGGGTTAGGGTTAGTGTTAGGGTTACTGTGCAGAGGTTTTAAGGGAGTTCAGAAAGAGATTCCGTCGGAAGAGACCTGTACTCTTCAAATCGGATAGGTGGCATTTCCACCAGGACAATACACTAGTCCACAACTCCATCCTTGTCACAAATTATCTGACCAAGATGGGCATCATGACTGTTCCTCAGCCTCTCTACAATCCAGATCTTGCTCCCTGTGACTTTTGGTTTTCCCATAAGCTCAGAGGCTGTCGTTATGAGACAATTGAGGAGATGAAAGAGGCTGTGACGAAGGTCATTGACACGTTCACACTAGAGGACTTCCATGGGGCCTTCCAGAAGTTGTTGGAACGGTATAACAAGTGCATTGCAGCCGGAGGAGTTTACTTCGAAAGGAACTAGTGTTTCATGTGTATACTATCGATAAGTGCCACTACAAAAAAAAGTCCGAAAACTTATCGAATGCACCTCGTAGGTCATAGCGACACATGGTCTTTCCGGTAAGCCGCGCAATTTATGTCAGCCACCTGAAATAAAACATTTTTATTAGAAAAAAAAGGGATTTTACTAAAAAAGAATGATTAAAATAGAAGTACCGATTTTTTTTCAAATTATCGCCAAATTCAATAAAACTGATAAACTTTATGAGTAATTAACTATGCAGGACACTGCTGGAGGAGCAGGGACGAAATCATAAGTGATATACTCTTATGGACCCCCACACATGGCCGTGCAAAAGTGGGATGACCAGCACGAACATACATTCAGCAACTATGTGAGGATACGGGATGTTTTCCGGAAGACCTGCCTGAGGCGATGAACGATAGGGAAAAGTGGCGAGAGAGGGTCAGGAATATTTGTGCTACCAGCACGACATGATGAAGATGATGATGATGATGAACTATAGTAAACATAATTATGAATGTGACATAAACGAAAATGAAACCCTAAAATCTTCTGTTTGATTTTTATAGATTCATCCAATCACTTTTGTCCCTTCACTACAAAGGGAATGAAGCACAGAGAGAACTTTCGTTTCACAGTTGGAAAGAAACTCCATGTAAAGACATCACAATTGAATGGAACTATTCCATTGTACATGATGAACATCATGAAGATGGTTTCACCAGAACATCAGAAAACTTATAAAGGATGATGAATTTGTTAATTCAATGAATGATTTGGATATACGCGTTTGGACATCATTTGTTGACGCAGTGAAAAACGTCTTAGGCAATCGTTGTGCCGATAACTGCCATGAATAAATGGAAAAGCTGCAGCAAAAGTCTACAGAACATCGGCGCTATTTGAGTTGTAAGGCTCATTTTTTACTTAACAATATAGATAAATTTCTGAATAATTGCGACGATGTGAGTAATAAGCAAGAAGAACGATTCCATCAGGGCATCAAAGAAATGGACGGTGGGACAAATGAAAGATGTCTGATTGGTGCCCGAGTATCAGAACGGAACATGACAAACGATCAAGAAAAAGAAAAAAATTACCACATTTCGAAAAAAGTTTTCTTTCTGCTGTCAGTTTATCAAATGACTTGATGAAAATACTAGTTGGTCTTGATATATTCAATCGAGTTCTTAAAGGCTTAGAATCTAATTATTACAACAAAAATAGCTGTTCTAAATAAGCAGACTAATATGTGTTGGTTAAGATATGTATTAGGAGGTTTCCATAGAAATATTGCTATTGGTCAATATCATATATAAAGAAAACAAATTTTTAAAAATTCTTTAAAAAAAAAATAAGGCATTTCTGTATATAAAAAGTAAGATGTTTTTCCGATTATGCGCTCTCAATTTAGCTAAAAATGATGCTTGGCGCCTCGTTGCCATTAAAAAAAATGTTTTTGTTGACTAGTGTAATTGATATCATTTATCTGTGTACAAGCAATTTATTAATGTTAAAACAAATAATCATGATTAAACAGAAATACTTCAAACAATTTAACTGCGTGGAAAAAATGAATGATATTAAAATAATTATTTGAGATAAATAAGAATACTTGAAACCAATAAAGGGAAAAAACAAAAAAAAAAAACGAAAATATATTCACATACATTAATACTAATACTCACACACACACACACACACACACAAAAAGAATACACACTTGTAAACATATACATGTGCACAGACACCCAAGAGGAATAATACGAAAAAGAAAATCACTTCTGAAAAGGCCAACGGCTCTCATGGACAATTAACTCCAACAGGACATTCACTGACAAAAATCCCGGAATTAAAAAGAACAGCACCCTGATCCAAACAGTTACCACTAAAAGCCAAATGAAGCACCCAACTCAATCATCAACTTCCTGAAGACAACTCAAAAGTCAGAAACACGTGTAGAAGCAAATAAATATAAAAAAATTCCTAAAACCGAAATCCCTTGCAGACCTACTCATTTTAAATTGGTCCGGATTGGGTTGGTGTTATAACATATCAACTATTGTAGGTTGTTTAATGCCAGATCCTGTTTATTCATATCTATCAAATATTTGATTTATAAAAAAAAAATGTTGATAATATTTTAAACGAGCCTGAGCTCGATTGTTTAAGCATTGTTGAACCGTTCAAAGTATTGCTATGTATAACCGACAATTCAATAAACATCAGTCATTTGTTTACACGCAGTTAGATGATCAAAAAGTTGTATTTCAAACAATTCAATTTAGCATAGTTCAAGTAAGTTAAATGGTTTCAATTATAGCGATGTATCACTTAAAATTCAACTGAACATCAGTCATTTGTTTGCACTCTGTTTAAATAGTCAAACATTTCTATTTAACCCACGGATAGGACTCTATCAGATAGCGGTTCAGAGTTGACATTGGTGCAATGACATTTAAGGGGTACTCCACATTCCCCAAACAGCTAAGGATTAAGCCTCACAATCAGATTGTTTAATGTCATATTAAGGACACTGGTTATTCTTGTGGTTTTATCCCTCAGCAAAGAGGCAATCGGTGTATTCTACAGCGATAACCGATTATATGCTTTTCCCTTATTGAACAAACAAAAACAAAAAAAAAAAAGAAAAGAAAATATATATATATATGCGGAATTTGATATACGTATCAGAAGGCAACAAACAATATTTATTTTCCGTTTATGTCTTGTTTTTGTTTTGCTTTTGATTTAAATAGTAAGGAAACATACGAGGTTTTCGGTAAAGACAGACTGTTCCGTTGTATTTCAACTCATCGGTGTGACTTGACACGTGAAATACTATGGGCATATATATATATATATATATATATATATATATATATATATATATATGTGTGTGTGTGTGTGTGTGTGTGTGTGTGTCTGTGTGTTTGTATGTGCGTGTTTTTTGTTAAATTATATACATGTATAGATATATGTATATTGTTTGTTGATGTTGATATATATATATATATATATAAGTGTGTGTGTGTATGTATGGGTATGGGTGTGTGTAACTGTACATGTGAATGTATGAGAGTGTGTATGTGTCTGTGTGTTTATGTTATTTGCTTAATTATATAAATGCATCTGTATATGTACATTATTTATATATGTGTGTGCGTCCGTGCGCGTGTATGTATGAGAGTTATTCGTTAAATTAGATACATATGTAGATATATGTATAATGTTTGATGATACATATATACATATATATATGTGTGTGTGGGTGGGTGGGTGTGGTAACGATTAGATCGTAATGAAATGGATTCGACGAGCCGAGTTCAAACTCTGGACGGGGCTACTTTGGGAAAGGCACAAATCCAACTCTTCTCTCTACAACTTTAGCAATGGTTAAGATAGTAAAGCAGACTGTGTTCTCAAGACTTCTTTGTGTAACCGATCTGAAAGAAGAAAAATTTATAATTTTCAGAGTCTAAGAAGTGCTGTCCACGGTAATCTATGGCATAGAAGCGCACTTACGTTATTAGGTAATATAACGAATTTTGAATTAGCAGAAATTTGTCAGTTTGTTTAAGTAGTCGAACCTTACACTTCTTCAGTTGAACTGTTGGGCTCTTATAAGTCCAGATCGAGGGTAGAATCCATTATATATATCATCATGTTGCACCGCAGGCACAGGCTTCCCTAACTCTCTCTCTCTCTCTCTCTCTCTCTCTCTCTCTCTCTCTCTCTCTCTCTCTCTCTTTCACCATTCGTCTCTATCGTCCATCGCTTCCGGCAAGTTTTCGAGAATACATCCTGTGCCCATACAGAGCTGTTGAAGATAAATTCTAATTGATTGTCTAAAACTTGGACGTCCATGTAAGGGGTCCATTGGAAAACTTTGATTATGAGTTCGTTCTTGCTTTTCCAGCAGTGTCCCCTATGTCTTCATCATCTAATTTGGATTGTTTCAGAGATGGGAGGTCGGAGCAGTACCGCTGGTGTTTTGCGAGATATTGCTTTCAGGACGAGCTATATATATATATATATGTATATATATATATATATATATATATATATATATATATATATAACCAACCGCTCTACAAGAGTTGGATATAAAAAAAGATCAATTTTTTGGCAAAACTTAACAGAGTTGAAAGCAGATTTTTCCTTCTCTTAAATCGGTTGCACTTCCAAGTTAAATTGCCTATTTTTTCCAAGTTGCTGGAAAGAAAAACGGAAGGATTTATACCTCCCTTTGAGGATGAACTCTATATGATTTAAAAACTGTTTCGTCAAGAATTAGAATTCGCCTCACTGAGTCCATTTCCAATGATGACATCAATTACGCCACGAGGGCGTATATATATATATATATATATATATAGTAAATCCGTCGACAATAGTCGAGGCTGACCCGAAGGCTTTCTTTTCAACGGAGAGTACAACTCCGTTTCCTGATGAGCTCCACTTGCCCTTGATCCATACTTTATAATGCTGATTTTTAAGCAAGGAGGCATCAAGCACCATTTTTCAAACCCTGGTCTCCCGGACCATTGGTGAACACTCTACCCTCTAGATAGATAGATAGATGGAGAGAGAGAGAGAAAGAGAGAGAGAGAGAGAGAGAGAGAGAAAGAGGGGGGAGGAAAATAGTTTAGATTGTGTGATCTAAAATTATTTGGTCCCTCCTATCGAAAACACAAAAATCAAGTTTATTAGAATTCAATGTAATGAGCTCTAAACGAAAAAAAAAAAGGAAAAATAAAAGTGAAGACAATGAAATTTATGAAATATCTTTCCTTATTTATTTATTTATTATTTATTATATTTTATTTTTGCTGTTACCAAACTCATATAATACGACCAACACAAAAAAAAAAAAAATCAGATAAAAACATATAGTGTGAAATTTGATTAAGATTAATCTCCTGGAACCTGTTCTTTCAGTGTAACCGAACAGCGAAAAACCTTCAAAAATCAAAATAGCACTATTCGAGGTTTTTAGATTAATGTATTCAGAGAAAAGATGGCAGAATACATACGTGAAGCATTGACAAGATAGATAGATAGATAGATAGATAGATAGATAGATAGATAGATAGATAGATCGAGTGTATATTGCCCATATGGATAAAAACAATGATGCCCAATACACAAAAAGTAATTGATTGGATAGATTGAATAGATAGACAGAGAAAAAATTTTGAGATAGATAGATAGATAGATAGATAGATAGATAGATAGATAGATAGATAGATAGATAGATCTTTGTGTATATTGTCTATACGAATAAAAACGATGATGCACAATATACAAAAAGTAATAGATAGATAGATAGATAGATAGATAGATAGATAGATAGATAGATAGATAGATAGATAGATAGATCTTTGTGTATATTGTCTATACGAATAAAAACAATGATGCACAATATACAAAAAGTATTAGATAGATAGATAGATAGATAGATAGATAGATAGATAGATAGATAGATAGATAGATAGATAGATCTTTGTGTATATTGTCTATACGAATAAAAACGATGATGCACAATATACAAAAAGTAATAGATAGATAGATAGATAGATAGATAGATATAGACAGAGTTGACAAGTATGAAAACAATGGTATTTGAAGCAAAACGATAGGACATTTAAATACGAAAAGACAGGTTGGTTTTAAAAAAATGAAATTAAAAAAAACTCACCGTTGCAATAATGAAGATAGAAATAAAAGAATAAACTGCAAAAATACAAAACAAATAAAATCCATCATTGAAAATTTCCAAAACATAAAACATTAAAAACATATAATAATGAAGCAGCAACGTAAACGGAGGAGGGGGTGATGGAAATTTACAGTTTCTGTCCCAAGGCTTGACAAGAGCTAAGTGCTTCTGGAAAATAGCATTATCTTAGGGGTCTGGTTTTGTGTCAGGGTTTCAATTTTTTTTTCAAGCAAGTGGGTAAAGAATTTGAATAAGGGCGTCTGCATTTCTCTGTTTTATTTTGCTACCCTTACCCCTCTCTCTCTCTCTCTCTCTCTCTCTCTCTCTCACTGTTCTCAGCGGTCCCAACTTTCTCAGTCGCATCGTTAAAAGTCGTGGTAATTATAGAAGAGATGATGGCGTCGACGGTGCTGGTGGCGAGGCTTGTTTGTTGTGGCGGTGGAAAGGATGCTGCGATGAAATAACACCTACTCGGTCTCGAACCCCGCCCCCATCTATCACATCCACATCTCGCTGTAAAATTCGACACATCAAACCCCCACCTACCACCAGTTCATGGGTGGGGCGGGGGAAAAAGAGTCACTTTCACTCTTTTTTTCTCTTTAGGTATCAAGTTTTATACCACCCGATTTATTTGTTTCTTTCATTCTTTGTTTCTTTCTTTTCTCTTTCTTTTCCTTCTTTCTTTTGTTTCTGTCAAACTTTTCACTGTTTCTTTTTCTTTCTTTCTTTCTTTCTTTCTTTCTTTCTTTCTTTCGTTTTTTAAACTTTGTCTTTCCCCTTCTTCCCACTCTTTCTTTTGTCCATTCTTTCTTTTCAATGTTTTATTTTCCTTCTTTCTTTCCTTCTTTCTTTCTTTCTTTTCCCTTTGTCCCTCTTTCCACTCTTTTTTCGCTTTTTCTTTTCACTTTTCTTTTGACTTTTCTTTCTTTCTTTCTTTCTTTTTTCTTTCTTTTTTACATTTTCTTTTTTCTTTCTTTTCTTTTCCCTCCTATTTTTCTTCTCTCTTTCATTTTTTCTTTCTTTCATTCCTTTTCCCTCTGCCCTTCTTTTGACTCTTTTTGCCCCTTTTCTTTTCACTTTTCTTTCTTTCTTTCTTTCTTTTTTCTTTCTTTTCTTTTCCCTCCTATTTTCCTTCTCTCTTTCATTTTTTCTTTCTTTAATTCCTTTTCTCTTTTTCTTTCTTGTCACTCTTTTTTTTCGCTTTTTCTTTTCACTTTTCTTTTTTTCTTTCTGACTTTTTCTTTTTTCCTTCTTTTTATTTCCCTCCTATTTTCCTTCTTTCTTTCATTTTTTCTTTCATTCCTTTTCTCTTTGTCCTTCTTGTCACTCTATTTTTCGTTTTTTCTTTTCACTTTTCTTTCTTTCTTTCTGACTTTTTCTTTTTTCATTCTTTTTATTTCCCTCCTATTTTCCTTCTTTCTTTCATTTTTTCTTTCTTTCATTCCTTTTCCCTCTGTCCTTCTTTTGACTCTTTTTTCCCTTTTTTCTTTTCACTTTTCTTTCTTTTTTCTTTCTTTCATTCATTTTCTTTTTTCTTTCTTTTCTTTTCCCTCCTATTTTCCTTCTCTCTTTCATTTTTTCTTTCTTTCATTTCTTTTCTCTTTGTTCTTCTTGTCACTCTTTTTTTCGCTTTTTCTTTTCACTTTTTTTCTTTCTTTCTTTCTGATTTTTTCTTTTTTCATTCTTTTTATTTCCCTCCTATTTTCCTTCTTTCTTTCATTTTTTCTTTCTTTCATTCCTTTTCTCTTTGTCCTTCTTGTCACTCTTCTTTTCGCAATTTCTTTTCACTTTTTTCTTTCTTTCTGACTTTTTCTTTTTTCATTCTTTTAATTTCCCTCCTATTTTCCTTCTTTCTTTCATTTTTTCTTTCTTTCATTCCTTTTCCCTCTGTCCTTCTTTTGACTCTTTTTTCCCTTTTTTCTTTTCACTTTTCTTTCTTTTTTCTTTCTTTCATTCAGTTTCTTTTTTCTTTCTTCTTATTGCCTTCCTATTTTCTTTTTTTTTTTCATTTTTTCTTTCTTTCATTCCTTTTCCCTCTGTCCTTCTTTTGACTCTTTATTCCCTTTTTCTTTTCACTTTTCTTTCTTTCTTTCTTTCACTTTATTTTTTCTTTCTTTTCTCTTCCCTCCTATTTTCCTTCTTTCTTTCATTTTTTCTTTCCTTCATTCCTTTTCCCTCAGTCCTTCTTTTGACTCTTTTTTCTGTTTTTCTTTTCACTTTTCTTTCTTTTCTTTTCTTCTTTTTTCGACATTTTATTTTTTCTTTCTTTTCAGTCTTTATTTTCGCATTTCCTTTGCACTTTTTCGTTCTATTTTCCTCTTTTTTTTTATTTATCACTTATTTATTTACTTCTCAATTAAGCCTGTGTCTTTAGTTTTCCATTCTTTCTTCTGTCTTTCATTCTATCTTCAGTGTCCGATTTCTATTAATCTGTTTTGTTTTGTTTTGAGAATTAATTTTTATTTATTGCGGACTTTTGTCCTCATCTTGTTAGATTTTTTTTGTGTGTTGTTTCTTCTTTCACTACGTTTCGGCCAAATTTCACCTCTGGCCTTCTTCAGGGGATTTTACAGCGACCTCGGATAGGAAGGATGAGTCTTGTAACCGTATCCCCTGTAATTATTACCTTCCATAGTTGTTGTCTATCGCACCACGTTTTTGACCAAGTAAACCTCTGGCCGGCTTGGGTAGGATTTGAAACCGCTATCTTCTGACAATGCTCACCTGGGACAATGCTTACTGGGGATACGGTTACAAGACTCATCATTCCTATCTGAGGTCACGGTAAAATCACCTGAAGAAGGCCAGAGGTGAAATTTGGCCAAAACGCAGTGAAAGAAGAAACAACACACACAAAAAAAATACCAAGATGAAGACAAAAGTCCGCAATAAATAAAAATTAATTCTGAGATTAAGAAGCTTCATCTCAAAATGATTCCAATTAAAGACAATTGTTTTGTTTTGTTTTATTTTATTTTTATTTATTTGATTTTCTTTCATTTTTGTCCCTTCTCTTTTTTTTATTTTCTTCCTTTCTTCCTTTAAATCTTTTGTCTCTTATTGGTCATCATGTCATTTCTAAGTCTTTTTTTCTTTTCATTCTTTTTTCTTCTTCTTCTTCCTTTCTTTCATTTTTCCTTTCTTTTTAATTCACACCTGTGTTCTTTGATTTTCATTATTTCTGCTTTTTTTCTCTGATCTGTCTTTATCTCTTCTTTCTTTCTTTCTTTCTTTCTTTCTTTCTTTTGCGTCTTCCGCTCTTTTAGGGTTTTTCCCTTAGTCTAAATGATCTTTCTATCATTTTTTAATTTTTATTCTTTCTTTGTTTCTTTCTTTTTTTCTTTCTCTCCTTTGCGTCTTCCTTTCATTTTGCTTTCTTTAGTTCTCTGTTTCTGTCATTCTTTCTGTCACTCTTTCTTTCTTTCTTTCTGTCTTTCTTTCTTTCTCCTAATTTTTTGCGTCTTCGACTCTTTTAGGGTTTTTCCCTTAGTCTAATTGATCTTTCTATCTTTTTAAAATTTTCTTTCTTTATTTATTTCTTTCTTTCTCGTCTTCCTTTCATTTTGATTTCTTTAATTCTCTGTTTCTGTCATTGCTTTTTTAGTTCTCTCTTTCTATCCCTGTTTGTTTACTTCTTTGTTTTTTTTGTTTCTTTCTTTCTTTCTTTGATTAGTCTTCATCATTTTCGAGGGCAGGGGTTGTGTTTTCTTTCTTTTCTTTTCCTACTAGCTTTATATTTTTGGTAATACCTAATCATCTGCTCTCTTTTTTTTATATATATATTTCATCCCTTTTATACTCTTATTTTGAACGATGGATCGACGGATCAATTCAAGCTTCCAATTCTATCCCTGTATGTATTTATTTAGTTATTTTTTTACCAGAGTCAGTATACAAAATCTTAAGAGCACACACACACACACACACACGCGCCACACTGAAGAATTGTGATACAACGAAACAGTCTCTCCGTGAATGAAAATATATATGCTCCCCCACCTTCATGGGTTGAACACTCAAGCAGGGAATTCGCAGGCAGCCACATACGCTGAAATGCAATAGTTTTTATCATGAATTGAGCACTCCAGTAGCAAATAACGTGTATGTAAAAGGTTTACTTAAAAATTCCTTCACTTACGCTAAGAAAGATGATGGGTCCGGGGTAAGATATTTAACTGACGTAAAGTCAGCCGGGTTTCGATGTCAACTTGAAGCATTTCGAAGACACTGAAGAGTTGTGATACAATGAAACTGTCTCTCTGTGAAAGACTATATATATGTATATATATATATAGTCATCCACTGTGGCTATATATATATATATATATATATATATATATATAACTCTCTCTCTCTCTCTCTCTATATATATATATATATATATATATATATATATATATATATATATTGTTTCATGCGGTGTACTTGAATTATTATCCGCATATTCAAAAATCTTCATTCAAACATTCTTTAAAAATATATCAAAATGAACGCAGAAGTCCCATGAGTGACATTTCAATTACATTGAATGAATTGAACAATGAATGAAATGTTTTTTTTTTTTTTTCTTCTAAATATTCCACCTGGAATTCAACGCGTCCACTACACAGAGTTTTCGATGAAGTACCTGTAAATCTTCTCGTTTGGTATGGTATAAAGCAGAGCCATCTTATAATTTTAATCTCCATCTTATCCTCAAACTTTATACCTGAGATAAATTCTTAATTAATGAAACAAGGTAAAGTTCCATGGAGGAAAGATTTTTAGCACAGACAAGGCTATATTTTCACAGTCTTGTATTTGACAAAAAAAAGCCCCGCCTAATCAAAAAGCTTCGTGTAGATATCATAAATTTCTTATGTAAGTTCTTTAAATTGGTTTCTTTCTTTAATGGCATCTCAACCTTCGTCGGTTATTTAATGCCAACCTTATCCTTGAAGAAGAACAATAGTGGTACTATTTAACCCATAGCTTGAGGATAAGGATGTTCATACCTTTCCCAAAGGCATTACTCCGAAAGAGAACGTAATAGCATTACTGGGGGTTTAAATCGATTACTACGATGTCACAGTCCAACTCGTTAGGCTCTGAGCTACTGGGGCAACCCGTATAATGCATATGTTAGGGTGGAAATTTTGAATTTTAAATTAAAGGAACTTACAATTTCAGTTTTTACATTTTTTTCATTACACCTTCTGCAGCCGCATTTAGTTTGGTTTGGTTTGGTTTGGTTTTTTAATTTAAAGATATTTCAATCTTCGTGGGTTATTTACTGCCAAATCCATCCTTGTAGACACACAGCAGTGGAACTGTTTAACTCATAGCTGGTAGGACAAGCAGGTCCATACCTTTCTCAAGGGTATTAGTCTATGAAAAATATGGGTGACCCCGACAAACATTGTGTCACCAGAAAAGCAAATACCAGATACCAGGGACGGTTATACCGTAAGCTGGCAGACAAGACAATAGAGCAGACAGATACTTCCCAGCAGTTGAGCAGTTTGTCAGCCGGCCAGCTCTCGCTAAGCAGGTAAATCAGCACGTGGACGAACATTTGAGCACTATTAAAACCAATCTACAGCAGCTCTTTTCAATCAACGACGCTAAACCAGAAACATATACAAGAGAAACGAACAGGGTATTCGGACGAACATACGAGGATAATTAAATAGGTTTCCTGACTTTTTTCGTATGGGCATTTTATGACAAGGACTGAGTTATGGACTGGTGCGTTGTCCTCGTGGAATTCCTGTCTTCACAGTTTTCTCATGGACTTTCAATTCATTGGCGTACTTTCTTATTGACGTTACGGGTGCCTTCTTAATCGCTGTAGCGAGAGCAGTTAAAAAGATTTCTTTTCGTTCTTTGTTCAATCCTCCACCCCCCCTTTTCCATAAAAATGTCTTTTTTCATTAAAAAAAATGTCTTTGCTTTGTATGGGGTAGCCAAAAACTGACATGGATTCGGCGTTAAGTAATCATAGATTCTTTGTCGTTACTTTTCTAATCAACAGATATTGGACTGAATCTTAATTTCAAAAAAAGGTTTTGAATAATAGAGCTAATTAGGGACATTTAGATTTATCACATTTTTTTCCAAAAATTGTATTAATCAGGCAACAAAAAAGTTTTAGAGATCATTCCATATTTTGCTTCCGCACTCTCTCCCTCGCTCTCTCTCTCTCTCTATAAATATATATATATATATATATATTGGAAAGATACATGCCAACTATTAATTGTCAGTTTCACGTTTTCATACGTAACAAGAAATAATGAAATATATATATATTTCTAGAAATTTGCAATCTCCCTGATTTTGTATTTAAAAATAAAGTTTCCTATGACTTTGTGCGGTTATAATGGTCCCAAAAAGTTTGGATAAATGATTAAAAGAATTTAAAATCAGAGGAGGAGTGGGAATCATGCAGAACAATGTATTGTTCAGATCGGAGAGAATACTCGGAAAAGTCATGGAGATAAGAAGTGACTTGCTGTCTCTCAGAATTCAGAGAAACCCATCAGTTAAAAGTTGAAAAAAAAAAAACACAGACAGGGGTTGAGAGAAACCATGTCTCTTCTAATAGCAGCACAAAAATGCCATAAGGACCAATTATATAAAATCAATAATAGATAAAACGCGACAAAATAGCAGATGTAGTTTATGTGGTGATAGAGACGAAACGATCAATCACATGATAAGCAAATTTCCACAGAAAGAGTGTAAGCCTAGACATGGCTGGGTGGGCAAGGTCATCTACTGGGAATTGTGCCAGAAAATTAAATCTGACGATTCGAATAAATGGTATATGCACAACCCAGAATATGTCCTGCATAATGAGACGCACAAAATTCTCTAGGATTTTGAGATGCAAACGGATCACCCAACATTGGCCAGACAGCCAGACCTAGTGATAGTCAATGAAAAAAAAAAAGAGCTTCTCGCATGGTGGACTTTGCTGTCTCAGCACACCACAGATTAAAGCTTAAAGAAAGCGAAAATAAGATAAGTGCCTGTATCTTGCTGGGGAACTGAAAAATCTGTGGAACATGATAATGACAGTAATACCAATTGTAATTGGTGCTCTTGGTACAATCACTAAAGGATTGGTACAGGGAATGGAGCACTTAGAACAAAGAGGACGGGTAGAGACCATCCAAACCCCAGCATTGTTGATATCGGCCAGATTACTGAGAAGAGTACTGGAGATGTGAAGAAACTTGCTGTCGCTCAAACTCCAGTGAGGAGCCATCGGCTGACTCAGGTGTGAAAATATCTCAAAAGCGTAAAATAACAATAATAATAATAATAATAATAATAGCAGATGAAAGTTATGCGGTGATAGCGACGAAACGATCAATCACATAATAAGCCAAAACAGCAAATTAGCACGGAAAGAGTATAAAACAAGGCACGACTGGGTAGGCAAGATGATCCACTGGGAATTGTGCAAGAAACTGAGGTTGACCATACGAACAAATGGTATATGCAGAACCCAGAATCTGTCCTGGAGAATGAGATACACAAACTCCTCTGGGATTTTGATATACAAACGGATCACCTAATCTCGGCCAGATGACCAGACCTAATAATAATCAACAAAAAAGCAAGAACTTGCAGAATTGTGGACTTTACTGTCCCAGTGGACCTCAGAGTAAAATTGAAAGAATGCAAAAAGAATGACATGTACCTTGACCTTGCTATGGAATTGAAAACACTATGGAACATAAAGGTGACAATTATACCAATTGTAAATGCCCTTGCTATAATCACCAATGGATTATTACAAGAAAATAATAGGACGGGTTGAGAATGTTCTAACTACAACATTGATGAGATCGGCCAGAATAATGAGAAGAGTCCTGGCGACTTGAGGAGAATTGCTGTTACTTCAACTCCAGTGGAAACCATCAGCTAACTCTCAAAAGAGTAAAATAATACAGTCACCAAAGAATTAGTGGAGAGACTGGAGGACTTGGAAAATGGAGGGTGAGTGGAGACCATCGGAAGTACTGCATTGTTGAGCCATAAATTGCATCTGGCAATAAATTCAGTCCCACTAAGCTGATACTGTATGGGATGAAGGGCTCCTGAGACCAAACGATAAACTTAACCAACTCTAAGTGAACGTCTAATGAGCACTGGAATACATAGTAAGATATATAGATCCATGATTATCTATATATTTGTCTAAGCCTCTTTGTCTAGTCGCATATCAACCTCCGCGTATTTTCAAAAGACATCCTAGGAGAGGAACAGTATTAGTATTTTTTTTACCCGTGGCTCTAGAAGATAACGGTTTTAATACCTTTCCCGAGGGAATTAGTTTGAAAGATAACAGAACAGGCGCAACTGGATTTCGAACTCGCAAACTACAATGTCGCAATCCAGCACGTTAATAACTACACCACAAGGATATCTCCATATCGACATAATCGGTTGATTTGGGTTTTTGTTTAATGGCTTGTCAACCATCACGGGTTACATAATGTCAAAACAATTCTGGTCGAAGAAGAGTGGTGGTATTATTTAAACCCCATTGCTGGGATGATGAGGGTTTCATATCTTTCCAAAGGGTGTCAGTCCGAAAGTGATCACCATAGTGCGACTTGGTTTCGAACGTGATTACTGAGGAGTCATAATCCAGTGCTTTAACCCCAACGCCACATCGAATCCCCCATATATATCAATTTATAATCATTAAGCTCTAAATAACATAGATACTGCGTAGAAACTAATTGTCTAAAATGTTGATTTTCAAGAAAGGTTTGTCATCCTCGGTGGTAATTTTAT
The DNA here is from genome assembly GCA_963585895.1 of Sepioteuthis lessoniana. Classification (NCBI taxonomy): domain Eukaryota; kingdom Metazoa; phylum Mollusca; class Cephalopoda; order Myopsida; family Loliginidae; genus Sepioteuthis; species Sepioteuthis lessoniana. The sequence continues at coordinate 66,819,004 of OY757927.1, read as the reverse complement.
GGCGCAATTTCCTTTCTTTCAGTTTCTTCCATTTATAAATAACACATATCAAATCAAACTATTTCAAATTAACGAGTTATATATATATATATATATATATATATATATATCATGGTGTGCCGCTAGCACGGATATCCCTGACCCTCTCTCGTCACTCCTCCCTATTGTTCATCGCTAATGCTAGGTCCTCAGGGCTACATCCTGTATCCTCACACAGCTGTTGTAAGTAGGTTCGAGCTGCTCGTGTGGCTTTTGCTCAGCCATATGAGGGGGTCCGTATATATATATATATATATATATATATAAAGATAGTGAGAGAAATATGTAAGGCTATATATATATATATATATATATATATATATATATATATATATGTGTGTATACTTGTGTGTGTGTCTGTGTGTGTCTGTTTGCGAGTGTGCTTAGTTGGGCAGCAGTCTTTCATTTAATTATATTTGATTAAATAATAAAGACATATTTTGTCTATATACTTTTATTATAATCCTTTCAAGTTTCCTGATCAGTGTTTTCGTTTTAGTTTGGGATTGGTAGATGAATTCACCAAAATTGTCCAGATTGTTTTCGGACAATTTCATCGGCAATCATTGGGGGTTGTTTGCATGTATAAAAGGTGTTTTAAAAGACGTTTTAGTTTTTTATAACAAGACAAAATTACCTCAACGTAAAGTTGGATAGAAAAATAGAAATTTAAATAAAGGACTCAAATTTTGTCACAATTTTCAAACTTATTTCTATTAATTTTAGTTTTTTTTTGTTTTTCTATGGACAGATGAGCTTCCAGGATTTGCAGTCGTAGTTTTGTGTTCTTTTATAGTGGTGCTTTCAACAAGAATTTTTCGAAATTTGTATTTTGGAATAGAATGTGTTTTAAGATGTAAGGCTCTGGAGGTAGAATAGTAAAACCTCTTGAAAGAGTCGTGGTGGTAAGACCAACGTAGGCATTATTTTCGTTGGAGACACAGTCTCCCAAGGAACATTTGAACATATATTCAACGTTTGTCTAATCAAGAAGTTCAGTGGAAGGGGAAGAGTTATTGAAAAAAATTAGGTTAAATGTTCTAAATGTGTTGTTGTAAATGATAGGTTTTATTTTTTGGGTAGGATCAGTTGGGATAAGGATTTTGATATTTGTTCATCTATCTTATAATCATTATGAAATTGACTTTTGTAGAAAAGGTTTATGGATTATTTATGTTTGAGGATATTGTTTATATTATTTTGTTCAGTTTTATTCATGAAATGTTTAGTATCTGTATCAACAATATAGTTGGGAAACCCATTAATAATAAGTTTGTTTTTTTTTTATATATTTTAGATTTCATTGAGGAAGATAATTCGAGAGGAAGATAGCTTAGCTTTGGAAATAATGAAGGTTCTTTTACAACGTAAGAGGCATTCACTAAGGAAATTGAGATTGCCGGGATTAATGTTGGTAGGTCTGTAATATGTAGAGGTGGTAAATCCGTCAATATTGCTTGTGTCTATTAGGACACCGAAAAATGGGATTTTTATTGTCAATAGTGAGTTCTTGTGTGAAGTTAAGAACGGAGTTATTTTGAAAAGTCTCTTGTATTATGCTGATTTCATCAGTGCTATTAATGTACCTAGAATAAATGCTAGGTTTATTGATGGTATCAAAAACCTTTTTTTCAAGGTTTGACATGTAAAAGTTTATGAAAATAGGTCCCAAAACTGTCTTCCTCACGATTCCATCCTTTTGTTTGTGCATATTTCCATGGGGATCGTAAAATGGTACCTCAGTTGTGCAGAAAGAATTTTGAGTAAACTATTGAACTTGATATATATGTATATAAATGAACGTGGTATTTTGTTTTTCTCTTTAAAGTAAATATATTTTCCATTTATGATTTTTTAACATATTTTTCTTCTAGATCCGGAATTTTAGTTCAAATTTCCTACCTTATTTCAATTTTCTAATCTTCCCTCTTCGATTTTTTTCGTTCATGGCTATCCAGGATTTTGCTCTTTCATGCCGAGATAGATAGATCGAATGATTGATAGATAGATGCTGATACAGATAGAAAGATACATAGATGAAGTGATATATATATATATATATATATATATATATATATATAAGATGGCTTAACGTAATCGAGGGCGACCAGAAGGACCCTTTTTAAATAGCTACTACACCTAGGTGTAGGGGAGAGGACGCTACTCCTTTCCCTGGATTGATCCACTTGCTTGATCCGTACCTTATAATGCTAGATGTAAAGCAAAGAGGCATCAAGTACCATTTTTGAGTCTTTGGTATGACTCACCCAGGGATTGAACCATGATCTCCCAGACTTTTGCTGAACACTCAATGCACTACGATGATCCGCACAGAGTTGTTGTAGGTAAGTTCTTGGTCCGTGTAAATTGGTCCATAGGAGAACGTCACTAGAGAGTTCGTCCTTGCTTCTCCGACTGTGTCCTTCATTTGTCTAATTTGGATTGTTTTAGAGATTGGAGATATGAGGTCATACAACTGTTGTTTCGTGGGATGAACTTGATATTAAAACTGCCTCTGTATCCTCTAAAACGATCCACGATTTATACACTCTAGTCCTCAACGCAACATAGTTTCTGACACCAGTGTTTATTGTATTCCCTATGGGAATTGTAAATTAAAATATATTGGTGACACGTCCATGAACCTTCACGTTCGCTTGAAAGAGCACAAAGGAATATTACTGTTGGTAACTATTATAACGAACTTCAACACATTTCTCAATCAGATCATAAATTCAATTTCAATTTTGCAAAGACGCTTATTTACATTCACAAAAAAGTCTATGACAAATTTTCGAGGCCGGTGCTATTTCATTTTATAATCCCTTAAACACTCGTCCGAGTTTTTAAAATATTTCTCGATTTTTGAGGAAATCAATTTTAAATAGGTACAATATAATCCATCTTTAATTAAAATTTTGCGCACATATAATTTCCCATATATAAAATTTTATAAAATTTTTAAAGAATTAAATTTACATTTGAGGTTTCGAATTTAGGTTTAAAAGAAAAAACTTAAATTTGAATTTGAATTAAATTTGACATGTTAAAAGTTTAAATGAGTGACACACATCAACCGTTTATCTGCTTTTTAACGTTTAATTTTCTATATTAATCTATTTTGTTTCTGTCATACTTTGTTACTTTGCTATTTATGTTTGTTACTTTGCTATTAATATTTGTTACTTTGCTATTAATGTTTGTTACTTTGCTATTTATGTTTGTTACTTTGCTATTAATATTTGTTACTTTGCTATTAATGTTTGTTACTTTGCTATTCATGTTTGTTACTTTGCTATTAATGTTTGTTACTTTGCTATTAAAATTTGTTACTTTGCTATTAATGTCTGTTACTTTGCTATTAATGTTTGTTACTTTGCTATTCATGTTTGTTACTTTGCTATTAATGTTTGTTACTTTGCTATTAATGTTTGTTACTTTGCTATTCATGTTTGTTACTTTGCTATTCATGTTTGTTACTTTGCTATTAATATTTGTTACTTTGCTATTAATGTTTGTTACTTTGCTATTCATGTTTGTTACTTTGCTATTAATGTTTGTTACTTTGCTATTAATATTTGTTACTTTGCTATTAATGTTTGTTACTTTGCTATTCATGTTTGTTACTTTGCTATTAATGTTTGTTACTTTGCTATTAATATTTGTTACTTTGCTATTCATGTTTGTTACTTTGCTATTCATGTTTGTTACCCTTTTCCCGCCTTCTTTCTCCTTCCCCCTGCTTTCTTCTATCCTCTTTTCTCCTATTTCTTCCGTTTTCCTCTTCCCTCTTCTTTCCTTCCTTCTTCCTTTTCTTTCTCTTTTTCCCCCCCTTTTCATTCGAAATTTTTCTCGATATACAAATGGAACATAATTTCTACCTAATATCCTCCAAAAATCACATGACATTTTTAAAAACAAATGCTGGTGCATAGTTTAAACGGTCAACTTTTCCTGATATATAGGTTTTCCGTAGGTTTTTGTAAAATATTTTAAAGATCCATCGTTGATTTAACATCACTAATATCATCCCTCCTAGTCCTGATGATGGTTCATTAGTACCGAAACGCTATAGTATCGACTTTGTTTCTCAATAAATCTCTTCTTCGTCTTAGATTACCTTGTTATCTTTTTTCCACTCACACACACACACATACACACCCGAGTTAGTAGTTTGAGTTCCATGAATGGGTTTGATAGAAAATACCATTTACTTATTCAGGATTATTATTATTACTATTATTATTATACTACTTCTTTATGTGTTTTTCACACCAGTATTAGCTGATGGTCTTCCACTGGAGCTGAAGTCACGCTAAGTCTCTTCAAGTCGCCGGGACATTTCTCAATTTAACATTTTAACAATCTTATCGTTTAGATATTCTTCACTCGTGCTCTTATTTTCGATGCTTCCAGTCCTTTAAGCAGTCTTTTGACGACTGTACCGAGTGTACTGATGACAATCGGTATTACCGTCACTTCGCTGTTCAATAATTTGTTCAGCTCTCTAGTTAGATGCAGGAACTTATCTCTCTTTTAGCTTTCTTTCAATTTTACACCGTGGTCCACAATTCGGCAAGTTCCCTGTCTTTTGCTGACTATCAAAAGGTCTAGTGGCTTGTCCGAGATTAGGTAATCCGTTTTTATTTCAAAATCCCAGAGAAATTTTAACGGCTCATTCTCCAGGACGGATTCCTGGTTGTACGTATACCATTTGATCGTATGGTCAAATTTAAATTTCTTGCACACTAGTACTGGTATTATTATTATTATTAACATTATTATCATTATTATTATTACTATTTTACTCATTCGAGTTTTTCACATCAGCTTTAGCTGATGATTTTTAACTGGAGTTTGAGTGACAGCAAATCTCCTCAAGTCCCCAGGACTCGTCTCAGTATTCTGGCCGTCCTCAGCAATTCTGTCGTTTGGATAGTCTCTACCTGTCCGTCAACTTCCAAGTCCGCCAGGCCCTTTAATAATCCTTTAGTTACTGCACCTAACGGACCATTCACAATTGGCACAATCGTTACTTTCATGTTCCACAGCTTTTTTAATTCTCTAGCAAGGTCGAGGTACTTATCCTTCTTTTCACTCTCTTTCAGATTTATTCTATGGTCCGCCGGGACAGCAAAGTCAACAATTTTGTAGATTCTCGTTTTTTTTTTTTTTTGTTTTTTTTTTGTTGATTATTATGAGGTCTGGTCTTCTAGCGGGGATTAAGTGATCCGTTTGTATATTAAAGTCCCATAGGAGTTTATGCATGTCATTTTCTAGGACAGGTGCTAGGTTGTGCATATACTATTTGTTTGTACGGTCAAATTGAAATTTAATAACACATTTTCCAGTGGATCACCTTGCCTACCCAGTCGTGTGTCGCTTTATACTCCTTCTGGGCTAATTTGCTGCATTCGCTTATTATTATAATTATTATAATTATGGTGAAATATTTTTAGTTTAGAG
>OY757927.1:66800999-66803499 GCA_963585895.1 Sepioteuthis lessoniana | reverse complement strand
ATTATAAAGAAATTACACTTAAATTTAATTTTTCGCTGGGATTTAAAATCAATGTATTTTCTGAACATTATTTTAACAGAAATACGTTATTCTATTTCATATAAAGATAAAACAAAAAATAATAATTTTTCTTCAATTCAGTGAAAATAATTTTAAATGTTCTAAACTATATATAAAAATATTATCTTTAAAATAAATAGATACGATAAATATTTTAAAAAGTACTGAAGTAGAAAGATTGACGTTACTTTAGAAAATTTAGATAGCCTCTTAATTTTTATTATGGTTCAAGAACATGTTGTTGTCTTTTTTTAATCTAGATCAAATATGTTGATCTTTTTAAAAAAAAGTAAATGAATAAAAATCGATAAAAAAGACTAAAAATAAAAAATATTCCAGCAATAGTCAGGTAGCGCACATCATGAAAAAGAACACAGTTAACGGTAAGTATGTTCTCATCTTTCTGTTTAATCTTTTATTCGGGAATAATTTTTCAGATGAGAAAATATCAAAAAATATCGCGCGGAAGATGATTTGAAACACAGAAACTGGGAGCATTGGCTTATGATTCGTATATATATATATATATATATATATATATATATATATATATATAAATGTATTTACTAATATATCTACCAGCATTCATGGTTACCAGAAAAAAAGAAAAAAAACCGTCAGGAACAAGAGATAAAAATATCTCGAATCACCGCCCGGGGGAAAAAGAAAAACATATCATAGGACAAAAAGAAAGAAAAGGCCAACCCTGTCACACCAGTTGAAAAAAATCAAGAGATATGCAGTCAGTTGGTCAAAAGAAAACTAAATCCCACCGAAAACGCTGCAATGCCACAATTACAAGAGTGCTCAACACGAGTGGAGCCAATTACAATTACAAGTCGGAATGAGACACCCTGATGATCCGTTAATGTGAAACTTTAGTAGAATTCCGACTCGCGATTTAAGCTAATTTTATATATATATATATATATATATATATATATATATATATATATATAAAAGTAAGTAAAGTTGGTGACTGTAATCGAGCTCCCATTTTCGATAGCTACTACACCAATATGTAAGGGAGGGCTCTACTCCTTTCCCTGGATTGCTTCACTTTACCCTTGATCCTTACCTTATAATGCTGAGTGTTAAGCAAGGTGAACATGAAATACTTGATCCTGCCTTGCTTAACACTCAGCTTTGTAAGGTATTGATCAAGGGTAATGGTGAGCAATTCAGGGAATGGATTAGTACCATCTCTTACACCTCAGTGTTGTACATTTCGAAAAGGGAGCCTTTGGTTCACCCGAGACGATGTTAGACAACTTTTACTTATATATATATATATATATATATATATATATATATATATATATATATAATTCATGAATATTTAAATGCATACACTGAATATCTTATCTTTTCATATTTACATATCGTCAGATTTATTTACATTAAACGATATTCATATATATATATATATATATATATATATATATATATATATATATATATATATATATATATATATATATAAGGCTGGTAATGAATATTGACAACTATGTATGGAGGAAATGCAAGTTACAGCTTCCTACAATAATCAGAATGAATTGCTCAACCAAAAGTTGGAGACAGTTGATATTTGCGGGCATTAAAAGCTTGGTTGCTTGGTTGGTAGAATAAGATATCTTATATCTTTTCCTTTTTTTCTTAGATATGCTATTTTTTACTTCTTTCTGGTGACCAATCAATTAATAAAATATAGTTTGTGACAACCTTTTTTAGTTAGCATTATCCTGAGGATCTGGTTAGCAGAAGCCCAGGTAGATTACGTATGGCTCTGTAGGTATTCGAATTTTGCTTTTCCTAGTGTACTGAGCACCATTCCGTTTTAGCTTAAAGTATTCTGTCGGGATATTTTTTTCTTTTGACGAGGCATTGTGATATTGTTGATCATTTTCAAACAGTACGAAAGTTCTTAGTCTTTTTTCTTAGTTCTTAGTCTCTTTTTTATGTATTTTTTTCCCAAGATATCGGTTTGTGTAATATGTTTTTATTTAAAAATTGTATTATCTAGGTTTTTTATTCACACTGTCAGAATTATAAAATAGGTATAGGAATAGAAATTATATATATATTTATATATTATATTATGTTATATTTTATTATATCATAACAGTGTTGGGTGTCATTAAATCAGTTTGTGTGCTTGTGTCAAACCAAGTGCAATATAATATGGAGAGTGCTCAATATCTAGGAGAGAGCTATCATATAATAATAATGAATAAATATATATTAGATATATATGTTTAATTCATGGAATTTAAACTGCAGCCCCAGGGTTTCGTGGACTTTTTTTGCAATCAACAATCATCAGGCAGTTAAGAAATTGAATCAAATATATATATATAACATTTTTGTAAATAGTTAATTTTTTCTTAACGAATTTTAAAAGGATTCTGAGTATATATGATGTCATTACGTTCTCATAACG
>OY757927.1:66753299-66800799 GCA_963585895.1 Sepioteuthis lessoniana | reverse complement strand
ATGGATGCATATATATATATATATATATATATATATATATATATATTCATCCGTGTGTGTATGTGTGTGCGTGCGTATGCGTGTGTGTGTGTGAACACACATTCACTCTACGATTGCACATTCAAGTATATGTATATGTACAAACAGAAAACCACACACTCACACATACACACACACAACATATATATATATATATATATATATATATATATATGTGTGTGTGTGTGTGTGTGTGTGTGTGTGTGTGTGTGTGTGTGTGTGTGTGTGTATATGTATATATATACAGAACGAGAGAGAGAGAGAGAGAGTGACACTCATGGATGCATATATATATATATATATATATATATATATTCATCCGTGTGTGTATGTGTGTGCGTGCGTATGCGTGTGTGTGTGTGTGAACACACATTCACTCTACGATTGCACATTCAAGTATATGTATATGTACAAACAGAAAACCACACACATACACACCCACAACATATATATATATATATATATATATGTAATTAGAGAGAAGATCAGTCAAGAACGATGAATAATAGTAACGGATTGCGAGAGATTCAGAGAACTCCCTGTTTTCCATGCGATATCAGGATGATTTTTATTGTAAATAGATTTACATGTTTTTGTGTGTGTGTATCTGTATGTGTGTGAACGTCCAGTCTCGTCAGGCACTCACTTCAAGTAAAACTTTTTAAATACGTGTCTATGTTTGTGTGTGTGAACGTACATTCTTGTCAGACACTATATTCCACTTAAACCTTTTTAAATGTGTGTGTGTGTGTGTGTGTGTTTGTGTGTGTGTAGAGGTAATAATAAAGGAAAAACTATTTTATCTTTTAGTATAAAAAAGAAACAACCCAATTTTTTCATTCACCCAAGTTTGACTATTTCCTTTCTACTTTCTATGTCTTTCTCTCAACGGCACCTTTCTCTCTTTATGTCAGCAACAAAGACTTACTCTTTCTTTTTCTTTTTTCAGGCAATTTTTAGTATCTCTCTATTTTTCTTTCTCTTTCTCTCAATATATTTTCCTTTTTGTCTTAATATATCTCTATCACTCCCAATTACGATTAGACCTCGAGGATTATAATGAAAATACTTTTTTTTTTATTTTATTGTTTTTTTTTAATCTTTTTCCTCTTTGTTCTTTCATTTATTTCTTCCTTAGCTCTTTATTTTTTTTTTTCTTTTTACAATAGAATTTCTCACTTATCACGCTTTCACTTCTTCTTCTTCTTCCTCTTCTTCTTCTTCTTCTTCTTCTTCTTCTTTCTTTCTTTCTTTCTTTCCCTCTCTATCTATCTGTTTGTCTGTCTCTTGTTCTTCCTTATACACAGTATCTCGTATTTTGTAGAAATTCTCAAAACAAAATCTCTGAGAGACGTTAAAATATTTCTTCTGAGGATTTTCTCTCTATTCCGCTGTCTCTTTCTTTCTCCCTTTTTGTCATTCTCTTTCTGTTTCTACTTTTTCATTGTAATTTATATTTCTTTAATTTTCCTCAGCATTTTATGGGGAAGATACAGTTCTGGGGATCTGGGGAGTGTTGAAAACTACTTCATTGCCATTACTATCCGGTCAACTCTAATTTTGAGTGATAGGATACCATCTATGGATTAAGTAGATCTGTTTAAAAATCATTTGTATTCAATAGGAAAACTTCATAAGATATAAAAGTAAATCATTTGTATTAAGAACATTTACTTGAAGCTATAATTATTCACTAAGGATTATTATTATTATTTACTTGAAACCATCTGTGCGAATAAATGTCTATTATCAAATGATAATAATCACTTGAAAACATACAAATGGATCAAATTATCAACAATACATAGGAATACTTGAAACAATAGAAGTACGTACAATTTTTTCTAAAAGGTAGAAATGTACATGGTTTGTGATTCCCTATATATATATATATATATAAAGTTGGCAGACCAAGGTCGAGGGCAACTTGTAGGCTCCTTTTTCAATAGCTACCATACCGATGTGTAAGGTACGCTACTCCTTTTCCTGGAATGCTCAACTTACCCTTGATTTGTTCTTTATAATAATATGTGTTAAGCAAGGAAGCATCATGTACCATTTTTAGAGTTTTTAGAATGACTCGATTGAGATTGAACACTGATCTCCAAAACCATTAGCAAACACACTAAAAACTATGCAATATATATATATATATATATATATATATATATATATATATATATATATATATTAAAAATCAATAATAATAATGATAATGAAATTGATAAAGAAAAAATAGAAATGAATATAATATGAATTAATTGATAAGTTAGTAGGAATAAATATGAATGTATAAATGATAAATAAAACAAAATAAATACCAAATAGTGTGTGCACAAAGCGGAATCCGTCCAAGAAAATGGGACACAAAAAATTCTCTAGTGTTTTGAGATGCAAACGGATCACCTAATTAATAAAAAAAATGGATATAAAAACAATATACATAATAAACAACATAGAAAGATTGTTGAATCCAGCATTATTTTAACTATGATACAATCAAGTAAAGACCCAGTTTTTCAACTTATCTCCTTATTTAGTTGCAATGCCCCTTGTTTAAATTAGTTTTAACAATTATAAAGAAATTACACTTAAATTTAATTTTTCGCTGGGATTTAAAATCAATGTATTTTCTGAACATTATTTTAACAGAAATACGTTATTCTATTTCATATAAAGATAAAACAAAAAATAATAATTTTTCTTCAATTCAGTGAAAATAATTTTAAATGTTCTAAACTATATATAAAAATATTATCTTTAAAATAAATAGATACGATAAATATTTTAAAAAGTACTGAAGTAGAAAGATTGACGTTACTTTAGAAAATTTAGATAGCCTCTTAATTTTTATTATGGTTCAAGAACATGTTGTTGTCTTTTTTTAATCTAGATCAAATATGTTGATCTTTTTTAAAAAAAAGTAAATGAATAAAAATCGATAAAAAAGACTAAAAATAAAAAATATTCCAGCAATAGTCAGGTAGCGCACATCATGAAAAAGAACACAGTTAACGGTAAGTATGTTCTCATCTTTCTGTTTAATCTTTTATTCGGGAATAATTTTTCAGATGAGAAAATATCAAAAAATATCGCGCGGAAGATGATTTGAAACACAGAAACTGGGAGCATTGGCTTATGATTCGTATATATATATATATATATATATATATATATATATATATATATAAATGTATTTACTAATATATCTACCAGCATTCATGGTTACCAGAAAAAAAGAAAAAAAACCGTCAGGAACAAGAGATAAAAATATCTCGAATCACCGCCCGGGGGAAAAAGAAAAACATATCATAGGACAAAAAGAAAGAAAAGGCCAACCCTGTCACACCAGTTGAAAAAAATCAAGAGATATGCAGTCAGTTGGTCAAAAGAAAACTAAATCCCACCGAAAACGCTGCAATGCCACAATTACAAGAGTGCTCAACACGAGTGGAGCCAATTACAATTACAAGTCGGAATGAGACACCCTGATGATCCGTTAATGTGAAACTTTAGTAGAATTCCGACTCGCGATTTAAGCTAATTTTATATATATATATATATATATATATATATATATATATATATATATAAAAGTAAGTAAAGTTGGTGACTGTAATCGAGCTCCCATTTTCGATAGCTACTACACCAATATGTAAGGGAGGGCTCTACTCCTTTCCCTGGATTGCTTCACTTTACCCTTGATCCTTACCTTATAATGCTGAGTGTTAAGCAAGGTGAACATGAAATACTTGATCCTGCCTTGCTTAACACTCAGCTTTGTAAGGTATTGATCAAGGGTAATGGTGAGCAATTCAGGGAATGGATTAGTACCATCTCTTACACCTCAGTGTTGTACATTTCGAAAAGGGAGCCTTTGGTTCACCCGAGACGATGTTAGACAACTTTTACTTATATATATATATATATATATATATATATATATATATATATATATATAATTCATGAATATTTAAATGCATACACTGAATATCTTATCTTTTCATATTTACATATCGTCAGATTTATTTACATTAAACGATATTCATATATATATATATATATATATATATATATATATATATATATATATATATATATATATATATATATAAGGCTGGTAATGAATATTGACAACTATGTATGGAGGAAATGCAAGTTACAGCTTCCTACAATAATCAGAATGAATTGCTCAACCAAAAGTTGGAGACAGTTGATATTTGCGGGCATTAAAAGCTTGGTTGCTTGGTTGGTAGAATAAGATATCTTATATCTTTTCCTTTTTTTCTTAGATATGCTATTTTTTACTTCTTTCTGGTGACCAATCAATTAATAAAATATAGTTTGTGACAACCTTTTTTAGTTAGCATTATCCTGAGGATCTGGTTAGCAGAAGCCGTAGATTACGTATGGCTCTGTAGGTATTCGAATTTTGCTTTTCCTAGTGTACTGAGCACCATTCCGTTTTAGCTTAAAGTATTCTGTCGGGATACTTTTTTTCTTTTGACGAGGCATTGTGATATTGTTGATCATTTTCAAACAGTACGAAAGTTCTTACTCTTTTTTTCTTAGTTCTTAGTCTCTTTTTTTATGTATTTTTTTTCCAAGATATCGGTTTGTGTAATATTTTTTTATTTAAAAATTGTATTATCTAGGTTTTTTATTCACACTGTCAGAATTATAAAATAGGTATAGGAATAGAAATTATATATATATTTATATATTATATTATGTTATATTTTATTATATCATAACAGTGTTGGGTGTCATTAAATCAGTTTGTGTGCTTGTGTCGAACCAAGTGCAATATAATATGGAGAGTGCTCAATATCTAGGAGAGAGCTATCATATAATAATAATGAATAAATATATATTAGATATATATGTTTAATTCATGGAATTTAAACTGCAGCCCCAGGGTTTCGTGGACTTTTTTTGCAATCAACAATCATCAGGCAGTTAAGAAATTGAATCAAATATATATATATAAGCAATACATAGATAAACCTCTGTAACATTTTTGTAAATAGTTAATTTTTTCTTAACGAATTTTAAAAGGATTCTGAGTATATATGATGTCATTACGTTCTCATAACGTCATAACGAATATAATTGATTATTATTTATTACGAAACTCTACTGCATTCAAACACTTTGACCAAAATATCAATATGGAGCAGTTCAAAATACGCATATTTCACAAATGTTTATGCAATTGGTTGATGGGTATACTTAGGATGTGACATAAGGTCAATACTTAAGTTCAGTCAAGCCTGCATTTCTTCGCCTGGAATGCCCAACTATTTACTCATATCTCGAGAGAGAACATAGAGTCATGCTTTTCGCAAAGTGCATTGGCTCAAAATTAAAACGCAAAAGTTTTGTCCAAGATTTTCAGTCAGTTCTCATATTCCATTTACAGCAACGATAACCGTTGCACTAAGTGCAGTTCTCAGTATTTGCATGTATGTATTATGAACATGCTCATTCCGATAGTTTTACTCAAAAACACCATCTAAATATAAAAGCTCACATTATCGCTCAGGCCAACCCACACATGACGAATTGCTGGCTTTGAGTCTCTCCCAATATCAAATATGTAGATATCCGTTAAATAAACATAAGGAAGAGCAAAAGTAATCAAGACTGATGCAAAGAGCACTACGTATAAGACAAAGATGTGTATGAACAAGTAGACGTGTCCATAGAAACCATCGTCTGAATAAGCGTATCTTGTAATCGGTCGACACCCGATTTAAACACAGAGATTGGAAAATGAGGCTAGTTCTGTATCACAGAAAAGAATACAATTAATAGCACGTACACACCCGTAGATATGCACAATAAGAAACAAATAACCGCTCTAAAACTTTCCTTTGTTCCTGGCTTGCTTTGTAAGAAATAATAACTTCAAGGAAACATCTTAGAAATTACTTTCTACTTACAGTTATACAGTTAACATCCGTTTAGATAATAATAATAATAATAATAATAATAATAAGGATCACCTAATCTTGGCCAGACGACTAGACCCAGTGATTATCAAAACTAAGTACTGTGAATGTGACGGTGATACCAGTTGTAATTGGGGGGTTAGGTACAGCCAGCAGAAGATTGGTACAGGAACTGGAGTACTTGGAAATTGGAGGACAAGAGGAGACCATCCAAACTACAGCAGTGTTAAGATTGGCCTGAATACTGAAAAGTCCAGGAGACTTAAGGAAACTTGCTCTCACTCCAATTCCAGTGAGAAGCTATCAGCTAATACTGGAGTAAAAAAAAACTAAAAAGAGTAAAAACCTAGTTATATAAAGCATGAGAAAGGTGGACTTTATATTCACAGAAAATTATGTTAATACTATTGAATGCTAGATATACCAGATATACTGGTTAAGGACGATAAAAAGAAATCATAGAATCTACTTGAAATGTCAATAGCAACATATAAAAACATATCAGTCAAAGAATATAACAAAATAAGTAAATGCAAAGATCTTGAAATAGAAATTGAAAAAAATATGGCACCTTAAAACCAGTAATTGTGGTATCCCTGGAGATGATCAAGAAAGAGATAGATAACCCTATCAATATGACAATTGGACTAACCCTAACCCTAACCCTATCAATATGACTGAAAAATAATCACCGAAATTATCACCCATATTTATAAATACAATGAATATATATAATCACTACCTTCCAAAACCCAGTCAAGGATAGTAGGAAACCAAAAGCAAAGCTGAAAAATTAAATAAAAAATATGGAACTTGAAATTGACGGTGATACCAAATGTAATTGCTGCACTAGGTACAGTCAGAAAAGTAGTAGTAGAAGAAGGACTGGAGGACTTGGAAATTGGTGGACGATAGGAGACTATCTAAGCATTATTAAGATTTGTCAAAATACGAAGAAGAGTCATGGAGACTTGAGGAGACTTGCTGTTATAAGACTCCAGTCAAAAACTATCAGCTAACGCTGGTGTGAAAAAACTCTAATAATAATAATAATAATATGCCGCAAATTAGCACAAAAGGAGTATAAGACTAGACATGACTGGGTGGGCAAAGTGATCCACTGGGAGATGTGCAAGAAATTTAAATTTGATCATACGAACAAATGGTATATGCACAATCCAGCATCTGTCCTAGAAAATGACGGACATAAACTTCTATGGGACTTTGACATACAGATGGATCACCTAATCTCGGCAAAAGACCAAACCTAATAATAATCAACAAAAAAAGAGAACTTGCAAAACTGTCAACTTTGCTGTTCCGGCTGACCACTGAATAACATTGAAAGCATGTGAAAAGGAGGATAAGTACTTCGACCTTGCTAGGGAATCGAAAAAAACTATGGAACATGAAGGTTACAATAATACCAATAGTGATTGGTGCTTTTGGTACAGTAACTAAAGGTTTATGAAAGGGACTGGAGGACTTAGAAGTTGGCGGACAAGTGGAGACATCCAAACTACGGCCAGAATACCGAGAAGAGTCCTGAAGACTTGAGGAGATTCAAACTCCAGCGGGAAACCATCAATTAACGCTGGCGTGAAAAACTATCAAAATAGAACAAATAATAAAAAAAGATTAAGATAAAAGAAAATTGAGTGGAAAAGATGATCCCCTGGGAAATGGGCTATGGATTAAAATCTAACCATATTACCATTTAGTATATGCACCAACCAGAACCTGTCTAAGAGAATGAGACGAATAAAATACTTCGAGAGTTTTAGATTCAAATGGTTCTGATAATCCCTTCCAAAAGATCAGACCTAATATTGACTAACAAGAAGAAAATAACTCATTAAGTATTGGATTTTGGCATTCCGGTAGAAGTCAGAGTGAATATAAAAGAAAGCGAAAAGATAGACAAATGCTTAGATCTTGCCAGAGAGCTAAGGAGGAAAAAAAACTATGGAAGATGAGGGTGACGCTGAAACCAATAATAATTGCTGCACTTGGAATCTTCCCCAAAAGCTTGAAAAAAGACAGGAGGAACTGGAAAGGAGAGGAAGACCACAGCAATGTAAAAATCGGCTAGAATAATCAGAAGAGGGGACTTGCTGTTACATTAAACTCTCCTGAAAGACCATCAGCTGACATTTTTGCGAAAATCTATCAAGGAGCCAAATAAGGATAAAAATAATGAAATAATTTACAAACAATTATTTATCTTCAATTAAATATCCCTATCTAATACAATTTTTAATCAATTTATTTCATGTATTGCTATGTATTACAAATAATTTTCAAGTAACTACGAGATGTATACGATAAGTTACGGGACTTTTTTCGTAGGGTCACCTTTATTGACAGTACACACATGACACTCTTGTCCACTTCGAAGTAATCTCCTTCGGCTGCAATGCACTTATTGTACCGTTCCAACAACTTCTGGAAGGCCCCATGGAAGTCCTCTTTTGTGAGCGTCTCAATGACTTTCGTCACAGGCTCTTTCATCTACTCAATTGTCTCATAACGACAGCCTCTAAGCTTAGGGAATAACCAAAAGTCACAGGGAGCAAGGTCTGGACTATAGGGAGGCTGAGGAAGTGTCTTGATGCCCATCTTGGTCAAATAGTCTGTGACAAGGATGGAGTTGTGGACTGGTGCATTGTCCCGGTGGAAATGCCCCTGACCCGATTTGAAGCGTGCTGGCCTCTTTCGACGGAATCTCTTCCTGAACTCCCTCAAAACCTCAACATAGTAACCTTAACCCTAACCCTTTGGCCAATCAACCCTGGGGCATTGACTTTCTTACTCCTCCCACACCTCTCATCATCCCTCACAGGCTCCCTGCCTTCCTTGAATCTCTTATGCCATTCAAAAACTGATGCTTGATTCATGCAAGATGGTCGAAAAGTAGTCTGAAGCATTCCATACGTTTCTCTGGCATTTTTTCTCAGTTTAAAACAGAATTTTATCACATATCGTTCTTCTAAAGTGTTAAATTGCATTTTCCAATTGCTGCTGTAGCTGTTGATTTGAACCCGAAATCATAAAAATTGGTCAGTCATCTCATAAGATGTATAGCAAGAACCTACTGAATTTTCAAGAGTCTACGACAATTTTAAATGCCCTTAGGAAAAAAGCCTGGAAACTTATCGTATGCACCTCTTATATATATAATTTATAATTGTTTTAAAGAAATATGTTATATCACAGTTTATTAAATTAGTTAGATTATATAGATATATCAGATCTATTTGACTCAATGAACTCACGCATCAGATCAGCGTGATACTAGCGGTAACGGAAATAAATTCCTAAAGCTCCATAAGTTGAGTCCTACTGCTGAATTCAGTTAAGTATCATACCAGTACTTTAAGATACATATATCCATAATTAGAGATAGATAAGTATACTTACGAGGGTTGATTAATATTCGACTTTATGGAGGTGCCCGTGGTGTAATGGTTATCGTCGTAGGAAATGGACACGGCGGCACGAGTTCAAATCCTGGACGAGACTGATAGCATTTCACATAGCACTAATACCCTTGGAAAAAGGTATGAATCCAATAATTCTCCCTCCAACTATGGGTAAATAGTAGGGCAGACTGTTTTCTTCAGCAACTAGTCAAGGAGAAGGAAAACTCTGAATTCAAGCCTGTTGAACTCCGCTTAAAAATTGACTTTGTGTCATATCTTGCCCGAGCGGAGGGATTGGTAAATATGGATTAATATTCGACTTATATAATCAATATTCATCATAGAATTAGTCAAAATGTGTTATGCTAAAAATTAGATATCTGACAAAATAAAAGCGTTTTCGACAGCAAACTTATTAATAGTCTTATATATATGAATACATAGACTACCCAGCGTTAACGATAGATAGATAGATAGATTGATAGATGAGAACAGTAAATATCTATCTATTTGTCTCTCTATTTATCTATCTATCTACATGTTTGTCTGTCAGTCTGATAGATGAAAATAGCTTGAGATATATGAGAAAAGACCGAGACAGGTATGATGTGACTGATGTAAAGTGAAAAATAATGAGATAGATAGATAGATAGATACTGACTTGAGTAAGAAACATACGATAGAATGTAAGAATGTGTTTAAATTTTAGCCAATCTAATATAAACTGAAAGTATCCACACTCAAATAACATAGATGAAGTGAAGCAAGACAATCAACTATATAAATGGACATCGAAATTGTACCCGTACTGGTGTCTGATGCTGTCAAAGCGCAAATCAGGTACACTAATCAATAAACCCGTTAATGAATTTTCTGTGTAAATGTAAATATTTCGCGAAATCAGGACCGAGACAAGGAACTCGAAACGACAAAGACGAAAGGCGTCAGTGAGTAAGAAGGAATCTAGAAGAGAGAGAGAGAGAGGAGGGCAGGGAATGATATGTATGGATAGATAGATAGATAGAAGAAGAAGAAGAAGAAGAAGAAGAAGAAGAAGAAGAAGAAGAATGTCTCCCGACTTGAAAGCCAAAAAGAAATGAAGGGGAAAAGCACAAAAGAATTTATTGGCAGACAAAACAAGACTTGTAAGAATTTTGATGAAGAAACGGAAAAAAAGGATAGTCTTTTTTTTTATTTCTTTTTTTTTTTTATCAAACTTTCACTTTTTCTGCCTATCTTAACATATTTGTCTTTCTCTTTCTTTGTTTTTATCAACATTTCTGTCTCCCGGCATATAGCTGACTATTTACATCTGTCTCTGATTTTCTTTGCGTGTGTACCATGTGGACAAATCGAATAGAGAAATATCTAGATAGGAAATACACAGGAATGCTACGTGCTGTTTTGAATAAATCCTGGAAGCAGTATCCCACAAAACAGCTGTTGTACAGCCACTTACTATCTATCTCACAAGTCATCCAAGTAAGATGGATAAGACATACTAAGCACAACGTTCTTTTATAGTCCCTTACGCATGGACACACCAGTATTGTCCACCCAGTTCGGTGTGGATACGACGCAGTCTTAAAGACCTGCCAGGAGACATGGACGACGGGGATATGTCGAAAGCACTTGTAGTACAAGACTAGGATTACCAACATTTGATTCTGTGAGCAATAGGGAGAAGTGGCGAGTGAGGATCAGGGATATCCGTGCTAGCAGCACGATATGATGATGGTTATACTGTGAGAGGCATTACATCCCAGAGACGACATGGACAGACTATATGTACCAAGAAAATAGGGAGGAAGAGGACTTGCTTGCATCGAAGACAGCCGTGACACATCCATACAACGACTCGAAGACTACATAGAAAAACACGAAAGAGGACTGATTACGGCTATCAGAAACAATACTGACAACACGATAGATAACAGAATGACAAAATCTAGGAAACAAAAATGGGAAGAAAAACAACTCCATGGGCGTTTCAAACGACTAATAAGAAACATCTGACATGACAAAACCAGGACATGCCTAAGAAAAGGAAACTTTAAGAGAGAAACAGAATATCTCCTAATGGCAGCACAAAACAGTGCCATAAGAACCAATCATATCAAAGCGAGGATGAATAAGACACAAGTCATCCAAGTAAGATGGACAAGACATACTAAGCACAACTTTCTTTTATAGTCCCTTACGCATGGACACATCAGTATTGTCCACTCAGTTCTATGTGGATACAATGCAGTCTAAAAGACCTGCCAGGAGACATGGACGACGGGGATATGTCGAAAGCACTTGTAGTACAAGACTAGGATTACCAAGATTTGAATCTGTGAGCAGCAGAACAATCGAACTACTACAATTGCGTCAAAGTTGTTGACACCACCCTGAACAGAGTGGACTATGTGATAATAGCAATGAAGAGACACTCAGCGTTCCCTAAAGTTGCAGGACAAGAGCCTCGCTATCAAATGGTTTAATGTCAGGACAATCGTCATTGAAAATGGGTCAGAGTTACGAGTTCAAATCCTCGAAGAGGCCGTTTGCATTTCACATAGCGCTAATACCTCTGGTAAATATATTAATCTAAAAATTCTACCTCCAGCTATGGGTAAATAGTAGGACAGACAGAGCTATTTAATCTTAGTATAAAAACACGTCTAGAAATAGGAAAACTTTTTGGTGGTTGGTTAGTTGGTTGGTTTGGTTTTATTGTTGGTTATGATTAGATTGAGAAATGTGTAGGAATAATGCATTGTTTGAGTTACCAATTCTTATGTCTCTTTTGTGTTCTTTCAAGCGAGATGTTTCGAGATGTTTCGCCGATGTATTTAAGTTTACAATCCTTACAATGTATACAATAGACACAGGAGTCTGGAAATATGTTAAGTTGAGGGCTAGAGTGTACTTATTCACGGATTGTTTTAGAAGATAAAGAAGTAGTTTTCATATTGAGTTCATTTAAGTTTTTTGAAAGAAAACGGCTTCGAGCTGACAAAAAAAAAAAAAAAAAAAAAAACAGAAGGTACACTGCAAAAACAATTACCGACGCTGATTACACCGATGACAGAGCGATTCTGGCAAATACACATAACCAAGCCGAAACAATACTGCATATTTAGGAAAAAGTCGCTGCACGCAATGGCCTCCATGTCAATGCACACAAAACTGAATACATGTGCTTTCATCAAACAGGCGACATTTCCACACTAGACGGAACTTCTCTGAAACTGGTAGACAAGTTCACCTACCTATGAAGCAGTGTCTCATCAACCGAAAAAGACATCGATACGCGGCTAACGAAGGCATGGACAGCTATCGATAGCCTATCGATCATATGGAAGTCAGACCTAACCGATAAAATGAAACGCAGTTTTATCCAAGCAGCGGTTATGTCAATACTGCTATATGGATGCACTACTTGGATGCTAACAAAACAGCTGGAGAAAAAGCTAGACGGCAATTACACAAGAATGCTGCGAGCAATATTGAACAAGTCCTGGAGGCAACACCCCACAAAGCACTAATTATACGGTCACCTGCCTCCCATCACAAAAACTATCCAAGTTAGACGAAACAGACACAGGACACTGCTGGAAAAGCAGGGACGAACTCATAAGTGATAAACTCCAATAAACCCTCACATATGGCCGAGCAAAAACGGGACGACCAGCTCGAACATACATACAGCAGTTCTGTGAGGATACGGGATGTAGCCCTGAAGACCAGCCAGAGGCGATGAACTATAGGGAGAAGTGGCTAGAGAGGATCAGGGATATCCGTGCTAGCGGCACGTCATGATGATGGTTATACTGTGAGAGGAAGAATTGTATGGCAAAGATATGTATCTATGGGGAGAACTAGTTTTATCAGATATTGAGTGGGCATTAGTTTGAGTTTGATTCTTATTGTGGATTTTAAGGGCTTTAGATTTAGCAAAGTGTATAAAGGATTTAGGGTTTCGAAGGTTAAGGAAGGAGTTTTCTATGTGGATGAATTCATCATTTGAATATTTCGAGGAGCAAAGACGTAGAGCTCTGAGTTAAAAACCTATGATGACACCTCTTTATACGAGGATCATTAACTAAATTTCCAGACTTTTTTTGTATGGGTGCTTTTATTGATAGTATACACATGAAACTCTAGTTCAGGCTCATTTAAAAAGGTTATCAACAAATTGTTTTTACAAAGCATATATTTAATGCGTGGTGCCTTCAATAAGTTTGCAGACTTTTTAAAAATTGTCGTAGACTCTTGACAATTTAGTATACGGCCACCTGCCTCCTGTCACGAAAACTATTCAAGTTAGACTAACCAGACATGTAGGACACTGCTGGAGAAGCAGGGACGAAATCATAAGTGATGTACTCTTATGGACCCCCACACTTGGCCGTGCAAAAGCAGGACGACCAGCACGAACATACATTCAGCAACTATGTGAGGATACAGGATGTTGTCCAGAAGACCATGCCTGAGGCGATAAACAATAGGGAAAAGTGGTGAGAGAGGGTCAGGGATATCCGTGCTAGTTGCACGACATGATGATGATGATGATGATGATTTCTATACATCTTATGAGATGGTTGACCAATTTTTATGATTTCTGGTTAAAATCAACAGCTACAGCAGTAATTGGAATACACCCTACTAAAACCTGATTGTCACAGCTGGTGATTTTCAAAAATACAATCTGGACGTGAGGACACTTTAGAAGAACGATATTCCATAAAATTATGTTTTGAACTTGGAAAAAATCCCACAGAAACGTATGGAATGCTTCAGACTGCTTTTTGAGAATCTTGCATGAATCAAGCATCCGTTTTTGAGAGGCATAAGAGATTCAAGCAAGGTAGGGAGTCTGTGAGGGATAATGAGAGGTGTGGGAGGAGTAAGAAAATCAATACACCAGAGTTGATTGGTAAAGGGTTAGGGTTAGGGTTACTATGTTGAAGTTTTAAGGGAGTTCAGCCAGATATTCTGTCGTAAGAGGCCAGCACTCTTGAAATCGGGTCAATGGCATTTCCACCAGGACAATGCACTAGTCTACAACTGCATCCTTGTCACAGACTATTTGACCAAGATGGGCATCAAGACAGTTCCTCATCCTTCCTATAGTCCTGACCTTTGTCCCTGTGATTTTTGGTCATTCATTAAGTTTAGAGGCTGTCTTTATGAGACAATTGAGGATATGAAAGAGGTTGTGACGAAGGCCATTGACATGTTCACACAAGAGGACTTTCATGAGCCTTCCAGAAGTTGTTGGAACGTAACTATAAGATTGTTTAACGTCATATTAGGACACTCGTTGGGAGAAGGGTCTAAATCCTCAGCAGAATCAGTGTACTCTACATCCCCAGCCGACTGGGCTTGTTTGTTTGTTTGTTTTTTTGTTTTCTTTTAGTTTTATTTTTCTTTTGTTTTTTTTTTTGTTGTTGTTCTTTTTTTGGTAGTTCGAGTACATTTCCTCATATCAAGTTATTATGTAAATTGATTGAAATCCAGAAAATTATTTTAACAAGGATCACTGTGAAATTTTTAAAAATGCATCTTAAAGTGCTTCAAAAACACGATTACGAAAACTACAAGTAAGACGACGCTTTTCATAAAATAACCCAGGACGAGTTGACATGCCATTAAAGTCAATCATTCGATCACTCAAACTACAATTAATCAGGTTTGGACAGGTTTATCTACGACATCTTATTTCTGGCTGGAAAAATAATTCATCTCAGTCATATTTACATATTTAATGAAACTCGACAAAAAAGAACTGGCCGCCTATACACAAATATTACATATAGCATATAGAGGTATCTCGGGCACCTCGGATCGTGTAATGGTTAGCAAGCTGGACTAGTACACCTAAACAAGTGAGTTCGAGTCTCATAAGGTGCCCCTTCATGCGGCCTTGTGCCTCATCTAAGCAAAAGGCTTAGTAAATTAATGTGTATTTATCTCCATGAATAATTCATGTGGTTATCACTGCTACACCAGTAACTGGTATGGCTGTCCAGTCGGGGAATATTGCATGAGTGCAACCAGTGCGTGAACGTTTGCGTGTTGGGCTCAGAGCAAATGCAATATGTCTCTGCGTGTATTCACAAGAAAAATGTGGATTCTCTAACGCTGGAGCTCATATCATTAAAAAAAATGAATGCTACTTTAACAGTTACGTAATTATTGATATTGGCACATGAGTAATAATAATAATAATAATAATAATTGTTATAATAGAATATGAAAACATGGCCGAGTACGTAAACTTTACCTGAGTACTAATAAAGCTATAGAACATGAAAGTGACGGGGATACCAATAGCAATTGGTGTGCTCAAAACAGTCCCCAAAGGCTTGGTAAGAGTACTGGAAAAGTTGGAAATCGAAAGACGATCTAAGATCATCTAAAAAGACAGCATTACTGAGATTTGTCAAAATACTGAGAAGAGTCCTGGAGACTTGAGGAGACTGACTTTCACTTGGACCCAGTAAAAAAATCATCAGCTAATGCAATTACGAAAAACTCACAGGGAATAATGATAAAACACAGAAGGAGTATAAATTATCACAGAAGCAGTATAAGGCGAGACACTGGGAAATGTGCAGGAAACTTCAATTCGACCATACAAACAAATGGTATATGCACAACCAAGCACCTGTCCTACAAAATGACACGCATAAACTCTTATGGGACTTTAACATACAAACGGATCACTTGATCCCGGCCAGAAGACCAGACATCATAATAATCAATAAAAAAAAGAAAATTTTGAAAATTGTCAACTTTGCTGTCTCGACGAACCACAGAATAATTCTGAAGGAAAGTGAAATGAAAGATAAGTACCTCGACCTTGCTAGAGAATTGAAAAAGCTGTGGAACATGAAAGTAACGCTTGTGCCAATTATGATTGGTGCGTTAGGCACAATAACTAAAGGATTATTAAATGGTCTGGAAGACTTGGAAATTGGCGGACGAGTGGAGACTATCCAAACGACAGCATTGCTGAGGACGGCCAGAATACTGAGACGAGTCCTGGAGACTTTAGGAGACTTGCTGTCACTCAAACTCCAGTGTAAAACTATCAGTTAACGCTGATGTGAAAAACTCTAAAAGAGTATATAATGATAATGATAATAATTCAAAAAGACACTAAAAAAGAAATCAAACTGGAAAAAGTAGGGACATGATGGAATACATGGATTCTGGTTCAGGAAATTCACCTTCATTCACGACAAACTAGCACTAGAAAGGAACAAATGCCTACAAGATGCACAAGCACCTGACTGGATGACCAAAGGAAAGACCACATTGACCCAAAAGCCCCACGTAAAGGAACTGCTCCAAACAATTATAGACCCATAACTTGTTTACTGATTATGTAGAAAATATTAACAGCACAAATAAAGGAACAGATATACTACTCGCTAATAAGCCGCAGATTGTTCCCTGTTAACCAGAAAAGATGCCGTAAAGGATCCAGAGGCACAGCAGAGTTATTCTACATACATCAACACATCCTAAATGAAGGCAAGAACAGAGGAAAAAATCTAGCTATGGCCTGGATTGACAGCAAAAAGGCATATGATATAGTTTCGCAAAGTTGGATGATAAACTGTCTCAGAATGTACAAAATATCACACGAAATCATAAACTTCATCGAAAAAAACATGTAAAACCGGAGAAGTGAATTAACAGCAGGAGGAAAAAGCTTGGCTGAAACAAAGATCCAAAGAGGTATTTTCCAAGGTGATGCACTATCACCCCTACTATTCATAATTGCCATGATGCCACTAAACCACATGCTCAGAAAATGCACGGCCGGATACAAACTTGGTAGATAGCAAGAAAAGATCAACCACCTAATGTACGTGGATGACATAAAACTATTTTCAAAAAATGAAAAAGAATTGGAAACACTAATACACACAGTTAGAATATATTGTCAAGACATAGGGATGGAATTTGGCATTGGAAAATGCGTTCCGCTCGTCATGAAAAACGGCAAACGACTTCTAACTGGCGGAATAGTACTACCAAATCAAGACAAGATCAGAACGCTTGCAGAAAATGAGACCTACAAATACTTAGGAATCTTGGAGGCTAACACCATCAAACAAGCCGAAATGAAAAATAAAATTCAAAAAGAATATCTCGGGAGAACTAGAAAACTACTCGAGACAAAGCTCTCTAGCAGAAACCTTATCAAAGGAAAAAATACTTGAGCTGTAATCCTCGTTAGATACTCGGGACCCTTTCTCAAGTAGACCAGAGATGAACTTAGACAAATGGACCAAAGAACTAGAAAACTAATGACTCTGCATAAGGCATTACATCCCAGAGACAACATGGACAGACTATATGTACCAAGAAAATAGGGAGGAAGAGGACTTGCTTGCATCGAAGACAGCCGTGACACATCCATACAACGACTCAAAGACTACATAGAAAAACACGAAAGAGGACTGATTACGGCCATCAGAAACAATACTGACAACACGATAGATAACAGAATGACAAAAACTAGGAAACAAAAATGGGAAGAAAAACAACTCCATGGGCGTTTCAAACGACTAATAAGAAACATCTGACACGACAAAACCAGGACATGCCTAAGAAAAGGAAACTTTAAGAGAGAAACAGAATATCTCCTAATGGCAGCACAAAACAGCGCCATAAGAACCAATCATATCAAAGCGAGGATGAATAAGACCCAACAAAATAGCAAATGTAGACTATGCAGTGACAGAGATGAAACTATCAATCACATAATAAGCGAATGGAGCAAATTGGCATAGAAGGAGTACGAGGCTAAACATGAGAGGGTCGGCAAGGGAATCCACTGGGAAATGAGCAAGAAATTTAAATTTGACCATACCAACAAATGATATATGCAAAACCCAGCACTTGTCCTAGAAAATGATACACACCAACTCCTATGGGACTTTGTTATATAAACGGATCACCTAAACTCGGCCAGAAGACCAGACCTTATAATAATCAACAAAAAATAGTAAATCTGCAAAATTGTCGACTTTGCTGTCCCGGCTGACCACAGAATAAAACTGAAAGAATGTGAAGGGAGAGATAAGTACCTCGACCTTGCTAGAGAATTGGAAAAACAATGGAACGTGAAGGTGACAATTATACCAATTGTGAGTGGTGCTTTTAGCACAGTAACTAAAGGATTATGAAAGGGCTTGGAAGATTTGGAAGTTGGCATGGAAGAGAAGATCATCCAAACAACGGCATTATTGAAAAGGGCCAGAATACTGAGAAGAGTACTGGAGACTTGAGGAGACTTGCTGTCACTCAATTTCAGTGAAAGTCCATCAGCTTACGCTGATGTGAAAAACTCTAATGAGTAATAATAATAATAATAGTATAGAAAAGATAAGGTGATGGTGGTCCTGAAGGGATTAGAAAAGGGCCTGGGCGAGTTGGAAATCGGAGGACAAATCGAGATCATCCAAACTACAGCATCATTAACATCGGTCAGAATACTGAGAAGAGTCTTGGAGACCTGACGAGACTTGCTGTTACACAAACTATAGTCAAAGACTATCAGTTAACGCTGGTGTGAAAAACTTCCAAGGGGTAACGAAAGAGTAGCATCAACCATTAATAGCAGAGAGTACCAGAAATAAGTTTAGGACAGATAGAAAAATAGAAAATACTAGCCAACGAAAATGAGAAGGAAAAAAAACAAGAAAATTGCTTATGAGATGACGTCGACGAGGCTACGAAGATGAAAAGCTCCACAGAGAAACTGATTCTCTTAAGAAAAAGACCAATTATCCCAAATCAAAAATTAACAATACTCAAAAGAATAGCACGAGTAATTCATGTGGTGACAAACGTGAAAGAGTTAATCACATATAAAATGAATACAGCAAACTTGCATTAAAGGACTACGAGACTGAATGGAAAAGGTGATCTACAAATAATTATGCTTTAAAGTAAAATTTGATGATGCTCATAAATAGTATGTATACGAACCAGAATCTGCGCTGAGAAAATAAGACTTGTTAAATGCAAGAGGTCTTTGAAGATGGTCTAATCTCGGTCGTAAAACAAGACTTAATTTCAGTTAAGAAGAAGAAAAGAACTTATACCGTTTCGGCAGACCAAACAGTAAAAATGTTAAAAAGCCACTCATGAAATAATGCATTTTGCCATTTCGGTGAAATACAGAATGAAAATTATTAAAAAGATAGACGAATACTTCAATCTTGCCTGAGAGCTAAAAAAAGGTGAAGAACAAGAAAGTAATGGTGATACCAATTTTACCCAGTCAGTAGTGGGGGTTGTTTGGAACACGCTGACTATATCCTCATAAAAGGGATTAAGACCCTTCAAATTACATCTGATAGTGAGGCCATTGTTATGGAGATTTGGAGAGAGAAGATAACCCCTTCATTGCCATAACTCCCAGGTACACTCTGATCTGAAGTTGTAGTATGTGTCAAATAGACCTGATTGGAAATTATTCGTAATCAACTGGACTGCATGCAAAAGCTAAGATCTTTGGTCACAAGTTCACAAAAAATTATAAACGTCAGCGTACATTGAACGGGATTCCCTAACATTTTCGCAAAACATACCCCTAAATGGTTTGACATGACATTAAAATCAGTCAGGTAATAGTAATTGTACTTGGTGCTCTTGAAACGGTCCGCAAAGATCTGAAAAAGAGACGGAGGAGATACGAGGAAGAATCGAGACCATTCAGAACGCTGCACTATTAAGATCAGCAAAAATTCTGAAAAGAATTCGATAGATCTAAGGAGACTTGCTCTCAGTGAAAAACCACCGGTTAAAACTGGTTCAATAAAATTGCGTGGAGAGAAAATAACATTATTATTATTATTATTATTAGTAGTAGTAGTATAAGTGTGCGTGTGTATGCTAGTGAGTGTGTATGCACACGCATGCGCACCGTGCTGCTTAGATGATGTGTGCAACTGAATATTTGCTTGCGTGTGTGATTAAAGGAATCGTAAAGTCACTCAGCGTGTAAGCACTAGGAAAATGTTGTGGCTGGTATGATAATTATATAATTAGGCAGACATACGAGAAGAGGCACAAATAGACATAATTTGACACTGATAGACGGAAGGAAATTGGGATGCCTACACGCAGAAGCAGGTTGGGGCAGAGTGGCTTTGATATCAAAAATATCTTCGCGGATTGAAGATGATGTATGGATAAAGACGTCCGTACACATGGGTTGGTGAGTGCGCACATTATAATCTACTTGTGTTGAGGGATAGACAGGTGTATTTGAGTAAAATAAAAGAGAGAGAGAGAGAGAGAGAGAGAGAGAGAGAGATGTAAACAGGTTCAAAAATTAGATAGATACTGACGCAATATTTATAGTCAGAAGCGAATCAACTCCGAAAAATAGATAGATAGATAGATAGATAAAAAATAAATAAATGCATACGTCCGTACAAATGGAATGTTACAGTGAAAAGGGAAGGGAAAAATGACGCGCACACATACACATATCCATGTACACGCGCGCACACACACACACACACTCATACATACGCATGTACACATATATATCTGGGTGAGTTTCTATAGAATAGTGGCCATTTTGTTCGACTGCGATGTCTAAGTTAATGAGTTCGAACTCAAGTCATGCCATTTCGTTCACTTTCAGACAAATACCCTTTGGAAAGGTATGAACGTCCTTATTCACCCTGCTATGGGTTATATTAAACCACGATAACAAAAATGACTTACTCTAAATAACCCTTCAATGTTAACATGCTATTAAATAAAAAAAATTCCAGTGAAACCAATACATGTGTGCGCGTGCTTGTTTGTTTGTTTAGGTCTTATAGCAGATCAACCTTTGTACTCATCTTAATGCCAATTTCATTTGATACAAAAAACAGTTTTATTTCAAACAATTAAGTTTAGCATGCAAAAACGGTTCAATTTCAAATTTCAAATTTCTATTTCAAGCTATTCAGTTTAGCCAAACAGTTCTATTTCAAATAATTCAATTTAGCGTAGGTACAGTTTTGATGTCAGAAACAGTTCGATTTCAAACAATTTAGCTTAGCATATGAAAACAGTTCTATTTTAAACAATTCAGTTTAGCATAGGTACGCAGTTTAAATGTCAAAATAATTCTATTTTAAACAATTCAGTTTAGCATAAGTACGCAGTTTAAATGTCAAAACAGTCCTATTACAACCAACACAGTTTACTTCTGTTTGACCCATAGACCCTATCAGGCACTTCCATTCTGGGCCTGAGCGGATCTGGGAGCGATAGTAATGAAGGGGTTCCCGGCATTCCCTAAAGTCCCAGCATTACTAGAGCCTCGCCATCAGATTGTTTAATTTCAAATGCAGGACACTTGTTGGGGAAGTTTTACTCCTCTGCAGAGAAGTCGGTGTATACTACAGCCCCAGCCTACTGGGCAAGTGTGCGTGGGGATTTATTTATGTGTCTTTTTATTACTCTCTCTTTCTCTCTTTCTCTCTCTCTCTCTCTATCTCACGATAGATAGATAAATAACCTAAGATATAGCGCTTGGTTCAGAGGGAATCATTTATAAAGGCATTCACGAAGTAATATAAAATTACAAAACGTATGCACATATACATGCATACACCTTGAGGTATTCATGGTGTAATGCATATTGTCGTAGGCAACCCGAGTTCAAACCCTGGACGACGCTGTTTGCATTTCACAAATCGCTATTACCCTTTCGAAAGTTACGAATTCAACTATTCTCGCAGTAGTTATGGCTAAAATAGTAGGGCTTGCGAGGATCTTTAATCTTGTCTAGACAATTTCTCTTGGAGAAGGGAAACTGGATTCAAACTTGTTCATCACCACTTAAAAAGACAACTAATGTTACATTCTGGTCGTGTGGAGGTGTTGGGTAAATAATTGCATGAAAAAATAGTAAAGCACAGTCACATTTGACTAGACATACGGCAATGTTCAATGGAACATTTTCTTAAAGTGATAGAAACACCGGGATTCAATCCCAGGTTGAATCATACCAAAGACTTAAAAAATAGAACATGATGCTTCCTTGCTTAATACACAACCTTCTAAAGTTATAATTAAGGGCAAGGGGAGCAATATAGAGAAAGGAATAGCGTCCTCCCCAATATCTCGGTGTAGTAGCTATTGAAAAGGAACCTTCGGGTCACCTTCGACTACAGTTTGCCAACTCAATCTTGTATATATATATATATATATATAGAGAGAGAGAGAGAGAGAGTGTGTGTGTGTGTGTGTGTGAGAGAGAGAGAGAGAGAGGGAGAGAGAGAAAATAGTAGATTGGAAAAAATCCGACAATTAAAGGTCGATTTCTCAAACACAGACAAATGGATTGAATTTTATATTTCGTCTTTGTTTTATCAAATGACTTCTTTGGAATGATTATTTTGAAGCGTATAGGAATTAAATGAAATAGATTAACAAAAGGAAAGGACCGAAAGAAGGAGAGACAGAAAAGGGAAATGAAAAGAAAAAGACAAAGAAAGATCAAAATACAAATCTGAGTATCAAAGAATGGGTTATGAGCTACGAATACGGTACAATTTTTGATAAAATCTGGGTAATGGTTGAGTAAACTGAAGATAGGCTACAGCTAAGTGTTTGATTTTGTTTGGTTTGGTTTGGTTTGGTTTTATGGCATATCAGCTTTGCAGATTATTTAACACCAATTTCATTTTTATTTGAATAATCAGTTATATTTCAAACAATCCAGTGTAGCATGAGTATACAGTTTGTCAAAAAATTTTCTATTTCAAACTATTCAATGTTCGCCAATGGCCCGGGAAACCTGGGTTCAATCCCAGGTCGAGTCATACCAAAGACTCAAAAAATGGTGCTTGATGCCGCCTTGCTTAACACTCACCATTATAAGGTATGGATCAAGGGTAAAGTGGAGCAATCCTGGGAAAGGAGTAGCGCCCTTCCCTACACCTTGGTGTAGTAGCTATCGAAAAGGGAGCCTTAGGGTCACGCTCGACTATGGTCGCTAACTTTACTTTACTACAGTTTCAATGTCAAAAACAGTTAAATTTCAAATTTTTCAGTTTAGCATAGGCACGCACTTTAAATGTAAGTGCGGTTTAATTGTCAAACACATTTCTATTTCAAGCTATTCAGTTTAATCTAACAATTCAGTTTAGCATAAGTATGCCGTTAGTTCTATTTAAGCCAAAGATAGGACCCAATCAGGTGCTACCACTCCGGGTCAGAGTGGGCCTGGGAGCAGTGGCAATGAAGGGGTGCACTGTATTCCCTAAAGCCCCTGCATTATTGGGACCTCACCATCAGACTGTTTTGTGTCATATCAGGACACTCATAGGGGTGGGTTTTACCCCTCTGCAGAGGTGAAATCAGTGTATTCTACAGCCCCAGCCGACTAGGCAAACAGCTAAGTGTATTAAACTCCATCAAACCATAACATTCAGAACAAAATATTTAAATGAAAAGTCATCAAGAATATTTAAAGTGTTGTAGTTTTATGCTACAAAATTTGTTCTTATCCCTTGTCAATTTCGATACTGTTCTCCCTTAAAATAATATCTGCCAAGTAGGGTTAAATATGAAAAAAGCCAGCGCTTTGTTTAATGATGTGATTTGAATGAGATGATTGTATATTGTACATATATATATATATATATAAGAGACAGAAATGAAGACATTAAAAAACCCAATGTAGCGGTTGTGGCAATATTGCTGTATAGATGCACCACATGAAAACACAGAGATAAAGCTAGCAAGGACCTACACAAGAATGTATGAGCTATACTGAATAAATCTTAGATGCATAGCCCCACGAAACAACTGCTGTACGGCCTCTTACTTCCTTTCGCTAAAGCCATCTATGACGATCAAGAAATACGGGACCCTGCTGGAGAAGCAAGGATGAATTCATTAGTGCAGTACTTATCTACATCATTTCTGTACGGACACAGGATGTAGTTGGGAAAACCTGCTGGCAGCGATGGATGATAGGGACGGATGGAGAGTGAGTCCGGGAAATCTGTGCTTGCAACGCGACTTGATAACAATAATGAAGGGTTGAATAGCATCACTGCTGTTCTTCTATAAGAATGGCTTCGGCATTGAATAACTTACGAAGGTTGATATGCCCTTAAAAAAATAACCAAACCAATATTTTAAGATGAATTTTGTCTTTTTTTAGAAACTTCACAAATGAGCCACACACCCCGACTTTCTCCTAAAAGCTAACTTGGAAAACACTCAAGTATTATCATATAACAGCAACAAAAAAATCGAAAATTTGCCTAGCTGTTTCTTCCATATTTGGAAAGCCAGCAAATATCATCTCCCCCAAGCCTTTTACCCATGCACATCAGTCAAAGTTTATTTTAAATACTCTCACTTTGTGACGGCGTGCATTTAACGTTTCATCTTCTCCTACTGAAATAAATATTGAAATGTCCGACGTTTAGTTTTACTTTCTGTTTTATGTGTATTAATTTGCGTATCCATGAGCATGCGTACTCCATGCATTTCGAACGAGCTTATGTATTACATTAGTGTGTGTCAGTGTGTGTGGATAGGGATCTGAAAGATTTTACTGTATTCATAAATGTATAAAGACACGGTTAACAGTGGATGTAATGGTGAAAATGCTGTTCATCTGGTATATGCACTTGTATTGATGTAGGAATGTGTGCATTTTTAAAGAGAGAAATCTTTATGCAGTTATCAATCATATTCGGTGTATCTCTGTGTCCCGTGGTGTAATGGTTATCGTCGTAGGAAATGAACACGGCGACACGAGTTCAAATCCTGGACGAGACTGATTGCATTTCACATAGCACTAATACCCTTGGGGAAGGTATGAATCCAAGTATTCTCCCTCCAGCTATGGGTAAATAGTAGGATAGACTACTAGGTTCTTCAGCCTTGGTGAGGCAACTAGTCTAGGAGAAGGAAAACTCTGAATTCAAACCTGTTAAACCCCGCTTAAAAATTGACCTTGTGTCATATCCTGCCCGAGCGGAGTGGTTGGTAAATAGAATCTCTATGTCCGTATGTCAGTTTTTATACAGAGACATACAAACAAACACAACAAACACACATTTATATATATAAATATATCTATATATATGAATATATCTATTATTACTATTATTATCATTATTATTATTATAATAGTGGCTCAATGGCAAAGTGGGTAGAGTGTTCGCCAATGGTCAGGGAGACCTGGGTTCATACCAAAGACTTTAAAAATGGTACTTGATACATCCTTGCTTAACACTCAGCAATATAAGGTACGTATCAAGGGTAAAGTAGAGCAATCGAGGAAAGGAGTAGCGCCCTCCCCTACACCTCGGTGTTGTAGCTATTGAAAAGGTAGCCTTCTGGTTGCCCTCGACGACGGTCACCAACTTTACATACTATTATCATAATCGGGTGCGGAATTATCTTTAACATATATATATATATATATATATAAAGAAAAATCATGAAAAAACGCGCGCAAGATGAAATAACAGAACCCTCATGTATCGGTTGTGATGGAAGAGCTCAACTCACACACACACACACACACACACACACACACACACACACACGCATCTATGTGTTTTCGGTTAGTTGTATTCTATGGTATATAAAACCCAGTAACCTATTTAATGCCAACTTATATATATATATATATATATATATATATATATATGTGTATACGTGTGGAATTCAGTAAGTGTCCAGGCATTTAAAATAGTCGTAGACACTTGAAAATTCACTATGTTATTGCTATACATGTTATGAGATTACTGACCAATTTTTATGATTTCAGGTTCAAATGAACAGATACAGCCAGATTTGGAATACACCCTACTAAAGCCAAATTGTTACAGCTGGTGAATTTCCAAAATGCAATCTGGACGTGAGGACACTTTAGAACTTGGAAAAAATGCCACAGAAGCGTATGGAATGTTTCAGACTGCTTTTCGACCATCTTGCATGAATCGATCATCAGTTTTTGATTGGCATAATATATTCAAGGAAGGCAGGGAGTCTGTTAGGGATGATGAGAGGTGTGGAAGGAGTAAGGAAGTCAATACACCAGAGTTGATTGGCAAAAGGTTAGGTTTAGGGTTACTATGTTGAGGTTTTAAGGGAGTTCAGGGAGAGATTCCGTTGGAAGAGGTCAGCACTCTTCAAATCGGGTCATGGGCATTTCCACCAGGAGCATGCACCAGTCCATAACTCCATCCTTGGCATAGACTATTTGACCAAAATGGGTATCCCTGTGACTTTTGGTTATTCCCTAAGCTCACAGGCTGTAGTTATGAGACAACTGAGGAGATGAAAGAGGCTGTGATGATGGTCATTGACACGCTCACACGAGAGAACTTCCATGGGGTCTACGAGAAATTGTTGGAACGGTACAACAAATGCATTGCAGCCGGAGGAGATTACTTCGAAGGGGACTAGAGTTACAAGTGTGTACTATCAATAAAAGTGCCCATAGGAAAAAAGTCTGGAAACTTATTTATTTATCCTCGTATATATATATATATATATATTCAGTATTTATGATTCGTAAAAGAATAATTTTTACGTAACTTATTTTCAAACGAGCCAGAACTCATTCGTTTGTACAGATTTAAATGGTTGCAGATACAGCTATTTATTATTTGTACACAGTTGAATAATTTGGAGCAATGCTATTTAACATTAATAGTTGTATTTGCGCATACTTAAATGTTTTTTTGTGTGGATATCTTAGGCTCATAATAAGATTTTTATTTAATAATAATCTCGAATAAAAGACTGACCCATTGATAGGACCCTAACAGGTATACCACTCCGGGCCCTAGTGAACATGAGAATAATGGTAATGAGGCTACTTCATGTTTCCCAAGCTCTAAAACTGGAACTTCAACATCAGACGCAGTTTTATGTCATAATGAGTATATATATATATATATATATATATATATATATATATATCCAAGTATGCGTAAGAGTATTGGTACATTGGGTTCGCCAGCTTTAGATGGGTGACCGATACAGAAGAAGGAAAATGCTCTGATTTTAAAGGCTGTGGTATGTTATTCAGGAGAATCTATGGCTAATTGATGTGGCGACTGGTTCAACACGAAACTTTACCAAGTTAAACAAATCCCTTGTGCAGTTAGTCACATAGTTCATAATTTTTATCGAACTGTTTGGTTCTCGTACGTCGAAATCAGCAAGACCCTTATATATATATATATATATATATATATATATATATATATATGAAATGTAATCGCGATGTAGCATATCCATTGGAAAATGTCCAATGAAAATTGTTTTCTGATCCTCAAACATTTTTCATTCAACCATTTTATATGATTCGCCATCATTTCTTTTACATCGTTTTTCTCATCATGTTTAAATTTTTTTTAATCTTTTAAAATGACATAAAAAATTTATAAAGTTTTACATTTTTTTCGTAAATCTATTTTTCCTAAGTTCGAAACCACTGGAAAACACCCAGAAAATAAATAGAATAAAAGTAATATCCTATTTTTCTTGTTACTTTAGTTCATCTGTCAATCGATATATATATATATATATATATATATATATATATATTACAACACCATATGGCTGTTAATGTCTCACTTGGTGGGTTTGTAACAGGCCAAATGTGGTATAAATTGAAGAGTGCTCAATATCTGTGATAGAGCTATCAAATAATATAATAATAGATATATGTATTTCAGTTTTTATATATATGTAATAGCCGTCTTTATACGACAATAATCAGGCAGAAAAAAGCTTGAAGCTAAGATCGAACTCCGACCAACTTTACGTTAGATTTAGTTTCATACCGCTTTGCCAACAGTCGACATACGTCTGTTCGGAAATTATTAGGCATTATGTTGCAGCTTTCGTTTGTTTACATTTTGCCTTACCGGATACCAGAGTGCTCAATTCATTAGATGAGCTTTGCATTACGCGAGAGGCAGCCATTTATTTATTCTCTAGAGTGTTCAACCTTCGGTGTGGGGAGCGTATATTTATATAAATAAAGAGAGAGAGACTCCTATATAAGTGTGTATATATATTGTCATCCACAGGCATACTGTTTCGTTGTACCGCAACGCTTCAGTGTGGCTCGGCACGTAGGAACATTCAAGCTGGGAAAGAATCCAGACCAAATTTACGTCAGACTTAGTATCATATCACTCAGACAGAGTCGACATACGTCAGCTCTTGAATTATGATATATTAAGTAGTAGCTTTCATTTGTTTACATTTTGCCTAACCGGACACTAAAGAGCTCAATTCATAAGAAGAGCTTTGCTCAACGTGAGTAGATTTTTTTAATGCGAGAATCGTTTTTAAGCAGTACAATGTTTCATGTATTCAGTGTGTAACGTAATGGCCGAGGGATTTCGGTTCATGCCTTTGGGTTTAGTTAGACTGAGAATCTTTCGGCTCAGCACATGGGTTAGTTAGGTGCAACTTGATGCACAGAGCGGACGTGCCACTCAGAGATGTCACAATAGCCCGAGATGACGGAACGGGGTGACAGGGTGCGGGTGACGTCACGCACCGAAAGAGCGTGGAGGCTTGTGGGAGATTTGAAGAAAGTTAGAGAGTTGAATACTAGACGCCAAACGCGGAGGATCGACTTTTGGAGCTCGCAGACGCGAGGCGAACTTGCGCCCTATGGGGGCCGCTCGAGATGAGGTCCAAATGAATAAGACATCATAGAAGATTGTGTCTCTCCTCATTATGTCGAAACCTTTAACTCAAAGTTAATAAAAAGGTTTCGTACCGGAACAAGAAGTCGTTACGTGTTTTCAAATTCCGAGATTCCTATGTTCTTTATATGTTCTACGTTATGTATATATGTAATGAACGTCCCATGTACATTTCGCATATTCATGTATCTACCTATGGTACAAGTGGACTTAAAAGCAGAGCAATATCCCTCTATAGTTTCAAATAGGAAATGCGATATGAAGCAAGATAATGATTACGACCCAGGGGCTCATTCTTTCGATCCTCCGGTGAACCAATATTCCACTCCTCTGACTTCTTCAGTTGAAGTGTCTTGGGTCTCGAAAGGATATGATGAGAGTTTTATTCCTGTCTAGCAGTTGAGATTAGAGAGGGAAGTACTACATCTATACTCACTGGATACCTGCATGTACAAAACATTTCAAACAGATAGTCAAGAATTTTAGGTCAGTAAATGTACTTTTTGGTTGAGGCAATTGATATGCATATGGGAACGCAAGGTGTTATTTGTTTGTGATAAGATCATAAAAGTATCCACAGCTATGGTGCCTTCCGATTGTTAAAAAATTAATAAGTATGTATTGATTTGCTTATTCATAAAAATAGAAATGAATGATTCAATCTATGCTTCTAGAGTGCCATATTTTGTTAACATTGATTTCATTTAATGTTCTGAAATTATAAATTTATAATTTCGTATTACATCGCAAAATATTTTAAGTTCTCTTCATTTTCTCAAAAGATTCTTTTGAAAAATAGATTCGAACAAATGTTCAGCCTCGATTATCAATATGTTTTTTTTTTCTGGTGATGATTTAAAATCTGCTCGCCACGCTTGTATAACAATCCCTCCAGAAGAGATACTTCTTATTTTATCACGTTGTACATCAATGTCTAAAGTGAGTGTTGGTGGTGTGGCAACAGAGAACGAATTGTCTTTTAATAATCCATGAAGATATCAGCTAAGCAAGTGTCTGGGATATATGAATCTAGTACGAAATGATATGTGACCCATATAAATTACTACTTGTTAAAAACGTTGCATCATTGATGTTCTTTGACAAAAGTTTATGGAAATAAAACAGTTGACGCTTGCACTGTGCGGAAGTAAGTAATGCCTTTTATCAGAGTTGGCAGTGATGTGAGTGACGCGAATTGTTCATTAGCCGAAAAGATCGTACCATTTGAAACCCGCATTATTATTATGTAAGTAGAATGTGCCGATACCGACCCATTTGGTCGTACACAGATATCCAGGCAACAAACACAACAATTGAAATAGACTGTGCTCCTGGAGGTCATACGACTAGGAATCATCATCATCATCATCATCATGTGAGGCCATGAGCACACATATCCTTGACCCTCTCCCGCCACACCTCCCTATCGCCCATTGCTTCCGGCAGGTCATCAGGGCTACATCCCGTATCGGCACAGAGCTGTAGTGTATAGGTTCTGCCTTTGCTCGTCCATGTTAAGGGGTCCACAAGAGTACATCACTTATGAGCTCGTCCCTACTTCTCCAACAGTGCCCCACACCGGTAGCATTGTGCAGTGTAGAATCGTGTAGTATTCATTACTCGGTATTCGACATTGCACCGGGGTGGGGAATATCATGGAGAGTGGGAGAAGATTACGCCTTGAACGAGCATTATAAAATTATATACACACATAGGATTCTATATTTGCTATAGTACATGTGGAGACATGTTTGGCGTAACGGTTATCGTCGCTGGAAATTGAGTTGTTGACCAGATATCAAATACTAGACGAGTCTGTTTTCGTTTCACTTCACGTTAATTTCCCAAAAGAAAAGCATGAATCTATGTGTCTTTCCTTAATATATGGGTATATAGTGGGGCAGACTGGGTTGTTCAGCTGCGATAATGCAATCAGTCTAGCACAAGGGAAACTCTGTATTAAGACTCCGTTTAAAAATCAACCTTGTTTTAAATCCTGAAAAATAATTCAAACCACACTGCACGACTAATAGTTTCACACTTTTGGGACCATCAACTAATGCTACATCTGGAAGAGTTGTAGATATCGCAAGAAAGTGAAATATGGAAATCATGGAATATAAAACTGAATCGGATTTTCATAAGTGCTTAGGTTGTTTTGTTTCTTTGCTTTTTTAATGCCATATTAACTTTGGTGGGTTATTTAAAGATAAATTCATCCCTGTAGAGGAATAGCTGTGGTAGTATTTAACCAATTACTTAGAGATTGCTCATAAAAGTTGAAAAATTATACCAGAGAGACCATTTGTAAACAATATAGGAATAAATTAGCACGTCCATTCCGAAGAGAAATACAAAAACTGGTTAGTAATATATTGTCCTTTGCTAAATTGTCATTTAAAATGCATGTACGATTTTATTTAATTTTGTCATTGTAAAATCAATGCTGCATACTATAATGTGTATTAAATGGAAGAACAATTAACTGTAAAACCAAAATAAGAATTCTTGAATCTAGCCAATAAGCTAACGCTGTTGGGCTTATTAGAACCAAAAAAATACCAGAAGTAAATGTAAAATGGAATGCGAAAAAGCAAAAGGAAAAAAAAAAACTCTAATAGAATTTAAAAAAGTAGTCGTGGACTTTATCTAAGTTAAAACTTAATCAAAAGGAAGAACGGAAGTAGTTTTTTTCTTATCAAAAGCCATGGGAAGTAGCATGGTGGACGTAAAGGCAAGCGGATAAACCCTCTGATGGCCTAACGCAATGTCTAACCTGGTCCTGGGCGTATGAATCTCACGGTTCAACGGCCAGGATCGTTTAGCTCGATCGAGGAACTACTGCTGCTCATCAATAAGGCTGGCTTTTGTGGATGAGAATAAAAACAGCCATCGAAAGATAACCATGAACCACAATCAAAACACATGCCTATCCCCATCGCTCTTCGCGCGGGTAAAAAAGGGGTGCGTCCTGCTGAGGTTAGAACCCTGGCCTCAGTGTTCAATAAATCAACCTCAGAGCTCAAACAAAAATTACTAAAATGCAAACAAACAATACAAATAGTGACATTCAACTTTATAACCTTGAATTAAATAGGACAACTACCGGAGCTGACTGCATTGGCCATAGATCATAACATAGACAATATATGTATTCAAGAACACAGATATACACATAGCAAGGATATTGAATATCACGATACTGGCAATGGATGGACGCAAGCCACTGCATCAGCATTGACAATTCTGTCAATGCCACGGTAGGACGTGTAGGTCTGCTTATAGGACCAAGAGCCCTAAAATCACTTAATAGCAAAGAGAGAATACAACCTAGGATATGGTAGCTACTATAATGGCAAGCTCAGAGAAACAATTATCTCCTGCTACAGCCCTACCAATCTTAGTGAAGAAACTGCATTCATCGCCTTCTATGATGAGTTATCTTCTCTTGTTCGTAACATCCCGAAACACAACGTCCTCGTCATTGGCGGAGACATGAATGCCCAAATTGGGAAAAACAGTAACCACAAATTCAGCTTACACAACTCATCAAACAAATGGACAACATCTAACCGATTTCACGATAGAAAATAGATTAACATGCCTCAATACAAACTTTCAAAAAAGGGAGGGAAAACTATGGACCAACACATACGCAAACAATACAAAAGCATACATAGAGTACGTATTTATAAACAAGAAATTGATTAATAGCGCATTGAATTGCGAAGCTTACTCCTCATTCGAGGGTATGTCCACCGATCAGCGAATTGTCACGGCAAAAATACGACTGAGCCTACGAAACAATGCCACTCGAATAATGACAACCGTACACAATGACTGGGCCCTGCTGAATAAGGGGGATATTAGAGATAAATATACATCAGCACTAGGAAACAAATACTATGCTCGACAAGAACAGACAAAAATACACA
The DNA here is from genome assembly GCA_963585895.1 of Sepioteuthis lessoniana. Classification (NCBI taxonomy): domain Eukaryota; kingdom Metazoa; phylum Mollusca; class Cephalopoda; order Myopsida; family Loliginidae; genus Sepioteuthis; species Sepioteuthis lessoniana. The sequence goes on along the minus strand of OY757927.1, from coordinate 66,767,719 downwards.
CTCCGAATGAAGAATATGAGAATTTCGGCTACGCACACCTAGAAGTGGCAGCGGAATTCATTCCAACTAAATAAGGAACAAAATATACAGCCCCATGGGAGACATTAGCGATTAGAGAAAAGCGTGCAGACGTGAAAAATGTCTCCAAATGCAACAAGAAGAACCCAACCAATACCAACGCCCTGAAAATTAAAAAGGCGCAAAATGAATTAGCTAATATATACCTAAAAGGACAGACAGAATGCATACAAAATCAGATCGATAAGATTAGAGACTCGGTTGAAGATGGACAATCTAGGATAGCATGGCAAACGATAAACTAAGTGAGCAGAAGGAATAGCACTGCCAAAGCTAAACTGAAAGCTACCAGCCAACAAGATCGAATACCCGTGGAAACACTATTTTGAGAATTTACTCGGGAACCCTCCGGAAGTCACTCATGAACCAATCACGAGAATTATGAGTAAACAAATAGACATCAAACTAGGACCGTTTACTGAAGAACAGCTTGACTCGGTATTGAGAAAAATTAAAGATGGAAAGGCAGCAGGGCTCGATGAAATACCCCCAGAAGTGTTGAATACCAGAAAACTTGACGAAATACTGCTCCGAAACTGTAATGCCGTATATAATAAAAATCCCATAGACAGATGGATGAACGGATTAATACCCGCTTCCCTAATAAGGATGGCCTCGGATTAGCCAAGAACTACCGAGGTATAACACTTACGTCCATAGCGGTCAAGATATAAAATGCCCTACTAGGCAACCTCATAGAACCCAAAATTGACGACATACTTAGGAAGAACCAAAATGCCTTCCGGAGAAATAGATCCACGACCTCACAAATTTTTATTATCTGTCAAATTCTTGAAGGTGTACGCTCCATAAACCTAGAGGCAACAATATAATTTGTTGACTTTACTAAGTCTTTTGACTCCATTCATCGATGTAAGATGGAGCAAATTCTTCAAGACGGAATATAGTTGTTTTGATCAAAGAGGCGACATCTCCACACTAAACGGTAGCGCTCTGAAACTAATTGACAAGTTCACCTACCTAGGGAGCAGTGTCTCATCAACCGAGATAGACATCAACAAGCGATTAGCAAAGGCATGGACAACTATCAATGGGCTTTTGGTCATATAGAAATCAAACCTGACCAATAAAATGAATCGCAGTTTCTTCCAGACAGCGATCATGTCGATACTGCTACATGGATGCACCACATTAACGCTAATTAAACGATGGAGAAAAAGCTTGATGGAAATTGCACAAGAATGCTGTGAGCAATATTGAACAAGTCCTCGAGACAGCACCCCACAAAGTAACGTTTGTACGGCCACCGAGCACCCATCACAAAAGCTATCAAAATTAGACGAACCAGACATGTAAGACACTGCTGGAGAAGTAGGGATGAGCTCATAAGTGATGTACTCCTGTGGACCCCTTAACATGGACGAGCAAAGGCAGGACATCCAGCTCGAACCTACATACAGCAGCTCTGTGACGATACGGGAAGTAGTCTTGAGGATCTGCCGAAAGCAGTGGACGATAGGGAGGTGTGGTGAGAGAGGGCCAGAAATATCCATGCTGATAGCGTGACATGATGATGATGATATCTTAGAGAATAAAAGGGTTCGTAACTTTCCCAAGTGTGTTAATCTGAAATTGACCGTTATAGCCCGAATCGAGTTCGAACTCGCTTACTGCGATATCAAAGTCTTACACGTTAGCCACTTCGTAACGGAAACACTCATGTGTTTGCATACATATAAGTGAGCGTGAGTAAGTACGTACGCACGTGTGTGTACGTGTATCTGGGTTTGTATGTGAATGTGTAAGTATATGTGTGTATGTCTGCTTGTTTGTGCCTGTGCGAGTTTTGTGTTCATATGTCCTTCGTTCCTATTTGTCGACAGCAAATTTAATGCTGGAGTCACTGGTGTCGAAGTCTTCTTTAGAATATATCTAACTTTTGATGAATATGAACTAAATCCCGGGGATTCAGGTTTGAAATCGAAAATGAATTACTTGTAAGTGCACTTTGTGCAGAAGCACAGTTAATCATTGGTGACGAATATTGTTGAGAATAGCTTCTACAGCTAAATCTTTGGAAAGTTTACGTTCAAATTGAACAAAAGTTATCAAACGTTACGCATGTATTTGAATCACCTGAACTAAAAAAGAAAAAAGAAACATAGCCAAATCAATAGACGAAATGAAATTTGGAATTAGCGGAAAAATTAACTTAAAAAATCAATTGTGAACTTATAAATAAAAAAAGATTATTTAAATATATCCGAAATACATTTTCTTATGTATCATATCTCTTTCATCTTTGTTTTTTCTCGGAGGGGTTTCATTTGTTTTGTTTTAGTTTTTTTAAGTCAGCTGATAACGAGGTGACGTTCATCACAATATCAATGACGTCATTTTTAAGAAAAACACGCGTTTCCGATTCTCATTCCTGACCAAAAGAATAGAAAAGGGGATTAGTAAATTCTCTGACTATCTATTCTTTTCGACCAAAACAGATACGTACTCATTTTAGTGTAAACTTGCCCTTGACTAAATGGCGACCACTGAAAGATTTAGAACATTTCAGAGGGTCAAAATCTCTCTCTCTCTCTCTCTCTCTCTCTCTCTCTCTCAAATTAGAAAATCTTCAGATAGATATATGAGGGTGGATGATAGCTGATTTGATCGTACTGGTGAAGTGCTTTGATATACGGTCCAAGAAAAACAGTTGGTTGGTTACATCGTGAATAGGTTGCCTATTGATTTTTTAAAGTAAGTGTAGAATTCAAAATATATGAATTCAAAAGTTAACTAGTAATTTTTTGAGAAAAAGAGTCTTGGAAAATAACTAGTGATATGATAGACAAGACTGGATCCTGGTGGACCTTTTTAGCAGTTCTCTGATTGGTTGATTCAGTAGGTAGTGTAATTAGAGTAGCCCAGTGCGCCGTAACGAACGGACATCTAAAATGGACGATTCTAGTCGTTCGGTTAACGTGGGAATTTGGGTGAATAAAGTCTTTGTGTCCGTTTAAAAGAACAAAAGTCGACACAGAGACCAAGATAAACCCAAGTCTACTAGAAGAAGTCACTGATAAAAGACCAGAAATCTGAATTGATTGATAAGTATAAGACAAATAATAAAGTGTATACAGCAGGCTTTCACTTGCTGATTTTCAAAGCAGACCGATATTTCCTATTAAGAGTTGGACACAAAGAATAATTGAAGTAGCATCAATCCGAAAAAATGAATAGTAAAACCCCATTAATCACATTACTGACGTTGCTGCATCATAATTCACATGGGACGTACCATGTGACATATGATATTTACTTTATCGTTGATTGGAATATCTAATCCAATAATTAAAGGTAACCTCCGGTATGACATTTTACCTATTGTCAAAAATTACATGCGTACCTTCCATGTACGCTGTTAAACAATAAATCCTCGTCTCTACGCTTCGTATCTAAAAATAAATAGATCGAAAAATAAATGAACAAATGAATAAATAAATAAATAAAAATATAATGATATGTAGCTGATTACATCGTATAGGAAAAGTGTTTAGATATTTGGTCCACGAAAATCAGTCAGTTTTCCAATGATGATTTTCAAGACAGATATTTCCTAGTAAGAAGCTCAGGATATATATATATATATATATATATATATATATATATATATATATATATATATATATATATATATATATATGTGTGTGTGTGTGTGTGTGTGTGTGAAGGGTTTGTGGGAGGTACAAAAGTTAAATATTGTTTTTAAAAACATGTGCATAATAAATATTTTGAAAACGATTAAAACATTTTAAAATTTTTAAAAATGAGGCCCTTTAATGTTGGTGACAATATCCATATTAGCTTCCTCCCTCGAAAATTTTTTGTTACTAACATAATTATCAGAAGAGAAGGAGCTGCACATGATGTAATGGTTATCGTCGTAGGAAATGGACACGGCAACACGAGTTCAAAGCCTGGACGAGACTGCATTTCACATAGCACTAATACCCTTGGGGAAGGTATGAATCCAATTATTCTCCCTCCAGCTATGGGTAAATAGTAGGGCAGACTGTCTCTTCAGCCTTGGTGAGGCAACTAGTCTAGGAGAAGGAAAACTCTGAATTCAAACCTGGTAAACTCTGCTTAAAAATTAACCTTGTGTCATATCCTGCCAGAGCAGAGGGGTTGGTAAATAGGATAATTCTCTGAAGAGAAGTGACTGAAACAAAGGTTCCTCTTTTTTAGGATTAAAAAAGAATTAATCGTTTTCAAAAGATTTTATCATGAACACTATTTTATACACAATATATATATATATATATATATGGTGGAACAATAAAATGGTCGTCCTAAAGAAAACAACACAACGGCTTTATTTTAAAACCTTTATTGAAAAAACTAATTCAGGTAACTTGATTATGTAGTAGAGCTGATATCTATTCAATGCAGCAGCGTTCAGCCTCAATCTCTGCCTCGATACGGATCCGGAACTAGGAGCATGCCTTTTCCACAAACGCCGGCAGGGGCTCGGTGAATACTTCTCGGATGTCGGCGAACAGGCTGGCTTTGGTGTTGTGAGAGGTCATGTTGGTGATGTTCTCGACGTATGACCAAACGAAGTTGTCCAGTGGGTTCAGGTCGAGGAGGAGGGGGAAGTGAGAGACGTCAAAGTCGTAGCACTTCTTCTGAAGCCAAGCCTGGGTCTCTTTGGACTTGTGGGCCGGCGCCGAGTCCTGCTGCTACACCCAGCGTCTGCCACTGGCCACCTGATTGCACCAGGCAATCACTACACTCTTCAGCACATCCAGGTACACTTTGGTGTTGACTTTAAAGCCGACTTCGAAGATGTGAGGTGGCATGATGTGGCCCTCGCTTGAAACCACACCAAAGACCATGACCATAGCCGGAAACTTTGTTTTCATCACCCTGGGCACGTCCATGTTATTCGAGGCAATCCAGATTTGCATTTTGAGGGTGCTGGAAATGGTCCTGTTGTCATAACTTGGATCGGTAGAGGGCATGAGTTGTACAGCGGCTCATCTCCGATCTCGCTCGTTGAACATTATGTCACTTTCAGACATGATAGAAGGCTCTTATCGCTCTTGGGATTTGTACACAACTGGCCAAAAGTAGATGGTCTGCAACAAAAAAAGAAAACCGGTTTTCACTAAACGGAAATGGAATCATATTATGCATGATTTTTTACCTGTGCTCATATTCAGATTTTTTTTCATCTAGCCTTCTTAATTATCGGTTCCCATATTGTATTCAACTCTATACTTGGTCTACTCAGCAGGTCATTGCAGCCGAACATATGTGCTTATTCCTTAAGGCGTCTAATCCTCCAATGTTCAGCCCTATCAATTATTTCAACTTTATCCCAAAAGGGTAGATGGTATCGCTTTGCCTTCCATATGTGGTCCGCCATACCCGACTTTTCAAACTCACCTCGTACGACTGACTTCCGCTGTTCTTCTAGCCTTACTTTTAGTGAGCGACTTGTCTTAACTTTGTATATTTTACCATAACTGCAAGGGATGGAGTAAACACAGTTCTTGGTCATGTCGAATTCCGTTGTTGGCTTGACCCGGAAGAGATACCTCCGGAGAGTTGAACTACTTGTGAATACTGTTCTGATGTCATATGGACTACATATCTTTTGGATCCTTTCAGCTAATCCTTTGACATAGGGCAGACATCCCGTGGTGAGTTTTCGGGTATTATCCTCCACCCTCCTGTCTAGGTTTCTTGGAGCCGATGTTATGCTCTCTGGGTAGTTGTTACGATGGAGGTTGTGTCTCAGACTAATCATTTCTTCTTGATATGCATCAGTATCGCTACTAATGGTTTTTGCTCGATGTTGTAACCAACGGACTATTCCTTTCTTTACCGTATATGGCTGATGGGAGTTGAAATTGAGGTACTGTCCGGTGAAGGTGGGCTTACGGTACACAGGTGACCTGAATCCTTGTTCAGTGTGTGTTACTAATACATCGGGGAAGGGTAATTTGTCTTGCTCCTTCTCCATATTAAACTGTATAGATGGTCAGATTGAGTCAACGTGATCAATAATATCTGAACATATTCTTGATGAGGCCAGAGAATGAATATGTCATCTACGTATCTAAGCCACATTGATGGCTTTAGTGATGTAGATCCTAATGCTATTTCTTCGAAGTATTCCATGTATATGTTAGCCAAAAATGGTGACAATGGCGAACCCATAACCAGTCCTTCTTCCTGTCGGTATTTATCAGATCCCATCGCGAAGTAGGTTGTCTCCACACAGAAAGTCAACATTTCCATTAGATTATCTATCGGGATACAAGTGCGTTCTTCCAGTAAGGGGTCTGCAGCCAGTTTATCCCGTACTACAGCAAGTGTCTCATGAATAGGTACCTTTGTAAACAGACTCACTACATCCAAACTCACCATCTGGTTAGAATGAATGGGACTATCACTGATTCTCTCCACAATGATGAGGACTTACCAGTTAGTGAGTTGATGATCTCCACAAGGAAGCGGCTTAATTGGTAACATGCTGAACCTCGGTTGCTGACAATTGGTCTCAATAGAATACCATTCTTATGAATTTTTGGAAGGTTATATATGTGTGGTAGCTTATTGTAATGTTAAATTAGTATTTTGTTTGTAGTATGAGATCTTTATTCTTACAAAAGATCTGTGACAGCTTCCTTTCCGTCTTCAGGGTCGGGTCCTTACTTTACAACCATTGCCAACCAAGTCTGGCAATTTGTTGGAGTATTCCACCTTACCCATTACCACGGTAGCATTGCCTTTGTCAGCTGGGAGTATTATGATACTGTTATCATCCTGTAGCGATTTGAGAGCCTGTCTTTCCGTTTTTGAGATGTTAAGTTTCGGAGGCTTTGATTTCTCAAGTGCCTGTCTCACTTTCCATCTTAGTTCAGCTCTTGCCTTGGGTATATTTAAAGTAGCATCCTCAATTGATGCTATTAGATCTAAGTAAGGAATTCGCTTGATGTAATGGCGAAGTTGAGACCTTTGTTTAGCACTAATTTTTCCGGAGTTGTTAACTGTCGCTTACTGATGTTGACAATGACTTCCACTGGTGAGTAATGGGATTGGATTTTCATATTGGTGGTTTTCATCTTCTCCGACTTCATAATTTGACGTGCCTTGACCATGTGGAATTCCCGTTCGTACGATTTATCCAGATATTGTTGGATTCGGGTTCTGTCATCTATCATTGATATTTTTCCAGGAAAAAATCTGAATATGAGCACAGGTAAAAAATCGTACATAATAGTAGTAATTCTAGTCAAGTAAGAACATTAAGTTTATAAGTCCCAAAAATTCACTCTGAATTGTCCAGCAGGACACAGTTATAGACGTTGGTTCCCTAAGCTTCTGAGGATACAATCATCTTGATTTGTAGGTTCATTCCTGACTACAAGCGAGTAACAATACAGAAATACTTAACACTTGTACCCGGTTATGACTAACGGAATAAGAACAGGCGACCCCCGTGGATTCAATAAAGGACGTAGTTCGAAGTTCTGTGAAGATTCCCGAGTTCGACAAACACCTGAAAAATGTCGGAGTACATATCGGACGAAACGCATTGGAAATAACAATAAAGATGAAGACAATAGTCCTAACACACTTATATATATATATATATATATATATATATATATATATATATATATATATAACACACTTATATATATATATATATATATACATGGCGCATTTAATAAGTTTCCTGACCTTTTTTGTACAGGCATTTTGAATTGTCGTTGACTCTTGAACCTTCAGTATATTATTGCTATATATCTTATAAGATGACTGACCAATTTTTATGATTTCAGGTTCAAATCAACAGCTACAGTAGCAATTGGAATACACCGTACTAAAGCGTGATTTTCACAGCTGGTGAATTTCAAAAATCCAACCTGGACGTGAGGACACTTTAGAAGAACGATATGCAATAAAATTCTGCTTTAAACTTGGAAAAAATAGCACAGAAACGTATGGAATGCTTCAGACTGCTTTTTGGAACATCTTGCATGAATCAAGCATCAGTCTTTGAGTGGCATAAGAGATTCAAGGAAGGCACGGAGTCTGTGAGGGATGATGATAGGTGTGGGAGGGGTAAGGAAGTCAATACACCAGAGTTGATTGACCAAAGGGTTTGATTAGTTTGGGTTTGTTGAGGTTTTAAGGGAGTTCAGGAAGAGATTCTTAGGGAAAAGGCCAGCGAACTTTAAATCGGGCCAGTGGTATTTCCACCAGGACAATGCACCAGTCCATAACTCCATCCTTGTCACAGACAATTTGACCAAGAAGGCCATCAAGACAGTTCCTCGCCCTCCCTATAGTCCAGAGCTTGCTCCCTGTGACTTTTGGATATTCCCTAAGCTCACAGGCTGTAGTTATGAGACAATGGAAGAGGTAAAAGAGGCTGTGACGAAGGTCATTGACACGCTTACACAAGAGGACATCCATGGGGCTTTCCATAAGTTGTTGGGACGATACAAGTGCATTGGAGCCGGAGGAGCTTACTTCGAAGGGGACTAGAGTTTCATGTGTGTACTATCAATAAAAGTGCCCATCCGAAAAAAGTCTGGAACCTTGTTTAATGATCCTCGTATATAACATCTTTAACTAACTGCGACCCACCGGGATAATCTCTTAGCTTTTTCTCCAAGGGCTTAAGTTAAGTCAATCGAATGAAGCGTCCGTGACAAAATTTCGACAATGTTGCGAGATGAGCTTGAAAGGACTTTTGAAATTTACACACTTTTAAAAAGATATCTGAGGGAACTAAAATGGATTTGGAAATCAATTTTATTAGAAGACGAAACAGTTAAAATGACTATAATTAAAAGCAATAAAAATTCAGTTCATCAAATACCACCATGTTATGAGAAAGAAGCATTAAAATCAAATAGAACTTTTAAAAAATTCGAACTTTCTTAAGATGTTTAGGAAACCTCTAAATCCAGCAATGTGAAGATACGTTTTTGAAAATTATTTTTTAAATGATGACCATAATTTGTCTGACGGTAATTCCGTTATGTGATTATTTTGACAGCTTAAAAAAAGCATTTGACCTATACTGTAGTAGCTGTTTTAAAGTCAAACAGAAGTTGTTCGTGAATGGGCCAGAAATCGGAGATCTTCGAGGATCAAGTCGACTTCAGCTTCCTTGTGAAATGAGCGGTGAATATAAAACTTGACGAGAAGCGGAAAAGCAACCACCGTTCAAAAGAACATCTAATTGATGTTTGCTTAATTTTTATTTTTCTGTTCACTTTTTCTCTTTTTCATATTTTCATGTCTTCTTTCATTTCATATTGGTTTTCTCAGTTATTTTTTCTTCATTCCAATCATTTCTCTTTCCTTAATATTTCTTTCTTTTAATTCCCCCCATCTCTCTCTCTCTCTCTCTCTCTCTCTCTCTCTCTATCTATCTATCTATCTATCTATCTTACTCTCTCTCACTCCCTCCCTTTTTCTATCTCTCTCTCGCTCTCCCTGTCTCCGTCTTCCTTCTGTATTCCATTCCGATCCTTTTTGTTATATTTCAGTTTTTTCTTCCTTTTTTTCTCTTTATTCTTCTCTCCTGTTAATAAAACTAATTAAAATTGATATTTCTTACTCATAAGTCTACCTACTGACTTGCTTTTGCCACAGGATACCTTTTTGTGTAAACGTATCTCATGACTCCAAATTTATACAACTCTTCCTACAATAATAATAATAATAATAATAATAATAATAATAATAATAATAACTAAGAAAAGGAAAATCCCAAGAGAGAAAGACATTTTCCTTTAATAGCAGCACAAAAAGGAAGCCATACGGACCATTTTATCTTTAAGTAAAAATTAGTAATACAGAACAGACTAGCAAGTGCAGGATATGTGGTGATAAATATGGTGATATACGGTGAATTGGTGAATTACTTAATAAGCAAGTAAGAGACTGGGTCAGAAAGGTGATCAAGTGGGAATTTTATAAGAGATTAAAATATTATATGCACAAATCAAAATCTGCCGAAAACAACAGGACTATAAAATACCCTGAGATTTTGAGATATGCACGGATAACTCAGTATCTACCAGAGGACATGATTTAGTATTAATCAACAAGAAAATACTAATTTGTCAGTGTTTTTTTTTTCTCGATTCCAGTGCACTATAAAAGAAAAAGAAAAGAAAACAAGAAAATAAATACTTGTATCTTACTAGAAAGCTATAAAAACTGGGGAACATGAAAGTGACGGTAATGCGAATTGTAGTTGGAGCCCTAGGAGAGAGACCTCTCTAAATACCTGGAAAAGAGAGAGGGGGATCAATACATCAAAGAAAAAATAGAGACGATCCAAACCACACAAATGTTATAATCAGCTAGAATACTTTTAGTCCCGGAGATATATGGAGATTTGATGTCATTCAGAGCAAAGTGAAAAATTATTGTTAAAAATGCTGAGAAAAACTCGCATGGGCTATGGAACACGAGGATGTGGGTGATACTAATTGTACCTGACGCAGTGGGAAGGATCCTATCAGGCTTCGAAACGAGACTGGAGGAATTGGAAATCAGAGGAAGAATTGAATCCATGTAAACCTTTAGATTGTTCTAATCGGATTGAATACTCAGAACAGTCCAGGTGACCCGAGGAGACTTGGTGTCACTCAAACTCCTGCGAAGGCCACCAGCAAAATCTGGCGAGAAAAACTCGTAAGGATTGAATGGTTTAGTTTGGTTTGGTTTGGTTTGGTTTGGTTTGGTTTTATGGCATATCAAGCATCGTAGTTAATTTAGTCTCAAATCCGTTTTTATACATAAAAACAGTTCTATTTTAACAATTCAGTTTCATATAAGTACACAGTTTAGTTCCATATGATTCATAGATACGACTCTATCAGATGCTACCACTGTGGGTCTGAGTGGACCTGGGAGCGATAGCAACGAAGGTGTACTCCCGAAAACTCCACCATTACTGGAACCACGCCATCAGATTATTTAGTGTAAAATCCAGGACACTTGTTGTTGTGGGGGGTCTCACCCTCTTGCAGAGAAGATGTCGGTGTAATGTATTTTCCCAGCTGACTGGACAAGTAAGGATTGAGATAGTAGGTCCATGCAAATTAGTGAAACATCCTACCAGTGATATCAATTATATTCAGAGCACATGTGACAATTCAAAGAAACTGGAAAAGAGAGTGATGAAATTGAAAAGATCAAGACAGATTACGCAATCCGAACCAGCTAACAAAATTTAGTTATCGAAAGCAAGATTACTTGTTACATAATGAATATCTCAGTATTGGCAGGTCAAAAAAAAAAATTTCAAAAATAAAAGTCAGAAATATATCAAGACAACTGAAAAATATTCCACATGAAAATGATATCTCAGCTTCAGGAAAAGAAAAAAAAATGAGAGCTTGAGTGAAAAACTTGCAGGGCGTAAAAAAATAATGATCAACTTCCAAGAATCTCACCTCCAGGAGTCCAAACAACCGAAAGTTTCATACTGGAATCTCTAGCAGTACTTTTGTCTCTTTTGACAGCCAATTTAAACTATTTCAAAAGAAATTTGTTTTGACTTAAACTTGGCGAATAGCAAAACCATCCATCCGTTTGGAACTGAAGAAATACGACTGATAACGGTATGGACTCAGCATCTTCTTTCTTTCAATTCGTTTTCTTTTTTTTTATGTCGTTTATTTTTAACTATTTTATGTTTGAGACAACATTGCCTTTTGTTCATTTTATTTGTCAATTTCTTTTCTCTTGTTGATTCTCGGTATTATACCATGCGAATCAAACGAGCAATCGTAAAAACATTTGTCATGACGAAGACGAAAGAAGACCAGAATCGAAATAATAGGACAATTATATTCTAAGACATATTCCTATTTTGCCCTGTCGGCTGGAGCAGTAGAATACATAGACTGTTTCTCTGAAGATGGCTTAGCCTCCTCCTACGAGTGTCCTGGATATGACACTAAACAATCTGATAGTGAAGTTCCAGTAATGGTAGAGCTTTGGGGAATGAGGAGTACTCCTTCATTGCGACTGCTCCCAAGTCCACTCTGGCCCGGAGAGGTAGTACCTGATAGGGTCCTATCTATATGTTAAATTGTAGTAAACTGTGTATTTATGCTAGACTGAATTACTTGAAATAGGAGTGTTTTGACGTTTAATCTGCGTACTTATACTAAACTGAATTGTTTGAAAGAGAACTGTTCATGTGTATAAAAATAGATTTGGCTCGAAGTAAGCTACAATGGTTGATGTGCCATAAAACCAAACCAAACCAAACCATGTTTTGCGATAGATAGATAGATAGATAGATATTCACTCTGTCAGGTGGGACTGTCGAATACGCCGACATCACCCGTGCAAAGGAGTAAGACCACCCCAATGTGTATCCTGGATATGAAACGAAACTGTATCTGATGCTGAATTTCCAATCCAGAAACATTTGGGGAATGTAGAATATCCCTTTAACATTATTACTTCCAGTTCTACACTTACTTGAATTTGTAGTACCTGTTAGTGTCCCATCGATGAATTAAATAGAACTGTTTAATTACTTTCTAAGGATTATTATTAGTAGTTGTTTGAAACTGTACGACTGAGTACACATTATTAATTTTACATTACATTTGATATATAGAATTGCTTATGTTAAATAACCGTTTAAATCCGTGCAAACCAATGATTAATATTAAATAGGATTGTTAGTGTTTGATAGCAATACTTTAAATCATTTAACTGCGTGCAAACACATGATAAATATTAAATATAATTATTAGTGTTAGTAGCAATACTTGAAAGCATTTAGCTGGGTACAAACAAGAGATAAATATTTGATAGAATTATTAGTGTTAGCAATATATGAGATCATTTACCTGCGCCCAAACAAATGATAAATATTATATAGAATTATTAGTGTTTCATAGCAGTACTTGAAAGCATTTAATAATACGTAAATAAAATAACCTACAAACTATTCGATTAAAAATCATATATATCCATGAAACAGAGATTTTGAATTAAATAACCCATACATGTTGATATGCTATTAAATGACAACCAACCAATCAACCTATATATAGATGGACACTTACAAGACGTATAGAGAAAAAGCAAGATGGGAACTATCCAAGAATGCTGCATGATATTTGAATAAATCCTGGAAGCAACACCATACAAAAATATCTTCTGTACGGCCATTTACTTCCCATCTCAGAAACCATACACGTAAGATGAACATGATATACGGGACACTGCTGGAGAAACAAGAACGAACACATAAATGACTTTCTTCTATGGACCCCAGCGCATGGACATGCCAGTGTTGGCCGACCACCCAGAACTTACTGTTGTATCGCCGATGTGAATGATACACAGAGAACAACGAGTGCTTGATATGTTATATAATTACGGAATGACTTTTTTTTATCAAGCATTTTCGTTAATTAAATTTTATCATTCGGTTTGGTTGGACTTTGAACTATTCGGTTTAGTGCAGGTGCAGGTGCACACATTGAATACAGTTCACGCTTGTGCGCAGAGGATATGACAATCACAAATGTCATAATAAAAACCCCAGATAGAAAATAGGGCTGGGGTGTGAATGGCGTCATTCCCGGAAGCGAAAATTTGATGATTTCGAAAAAGACGTTAGTTGAGATTTTGACTCTGGACCGGGCAGTCCTGAAGTGAGTTGAGATTTTACTCTGGGCCAGGCAATCCAGCTGGGGGCTACGGGATGTGGAGTGCGTTTGTTGGGTCAGTTAGTTGAGATTTGACTCTGGGCCGGGCAGTCCAGCAGGGGGTTGACTGAAAGATTATGTAGGAACAGGCAGCATAGTCAAAATTGTGTCTCTCTCTCCTCGTGTCGAAAAACTAAACTCAAGAAGTTAATAAACGTTTCGTACCTGAACAACGAGAACCCTCAGTGTTTCGGGATTTCTCTGCATCTGAATATTTTACATATAGTATTTTGGCCGTATGTTACAGATATATTTATTCAGCACTAATATCCAGTGCTAAATGGATTCATACAAAATATACACCATAATAAGTCACAAACACTTGACGAGAACTTACAAGAAATAAGTAAGTAAAAAAGTAAAGGTGTCTCCCTTAGTCGAGGGCAACCAGAAGGTATAGTGGGGGCGCAACTCCTTTCCCAGAATTGCTCACCTTTATCCTTGATATATACCTTATAATGCTGAGTGCTAAGTAAAGAGGTATCAAGTACCATTTTTAAAGTCTTTGGTATGACTCGACCTGGGATTGAACCCTGGTCTCCCGGACCATTGGTGAACACTGTACCCACTAGACCAATGAACCGGTTTGGAGGGTAAAAA
>OY757927.1:66738299-66748299 GCA_963585895.1 Sepioteuthis lessoniana | reverse complement strand
GGTTCTTAACGCTTGCGTATCCATGTGTAGAGGTGCATAAAAGAATGTCACATGAGTTCATCCTTTAGCATGTTGACATCGAGAACAACAATAACTATCTATCTATGAAAGAAATTAGACACTGTTTTAGATAAAGCCGCTCTAAGGTAAGGATCTATATATCTATCTATCTATCTATCTATCAACGTCTGTTCCGTATATTTCCTATTTTCGTATATATTGTATCTTCTTCTATGTTATTTGTCTGGCAATCCATCTAGATCCCTGGATCTAACTCTTTCTTTCAAATTCTCTGCATCTTCCACTTTCTCTCTCTCTCTCTCTCTCTCTCTCTCTCTTATATATATATATATATGTGTGTGTGTGTGTGTGTGTGTGTGAGGGTTAATTTATTTTTAGTGAATGGATAGATACGAGTCTGTGCTTGCGTTTGTGTGCATACGTGCATATTAAGTTATGTAAATTATATATATATATATATATATATATATATATATATATATATATATATATAATTTACATATTCTAATATGCACACAGACGCATATATATGTATATGTATGTGTGTGTGTGAGTGTGTGTGTGTGTGTGTGTGTGAGAGAGAGAGAGAGAGAGAGAGAGAGAGAGAGAGTGTGTGTGTGTCTGTCTGTCTGTGTGTGTGTCTGTGTGTGCTAATCTGTATCAGCACACAACGTATCCTAAGGATGTATAGGCACTTAGTTAATAGCATGTTATTACCAGAAAGGCAATAAAGATTTTCATTTTAAAAAAAGGAATAAATGTTATAATAACGTTTAGAACTAAAACATTACATGTTTACGTTAAATGACTCTAGCTTTTATGTTTTCAAAAATCTTCATAAAAATCCACTGCATCATAATAAGCCGATAAACTTTGTATACATTTAAGAATCTTCTTTTTTTTCAATCGAAAGGGAATTATCACACAATTTTAAGTGCCACGTTAGCTAACATTTCTTCTCTGGTTTAAAAATATTCCATTAACTCCGAGATAATAAACGTAGCTGCTACTAACAAACAAATTATGTATCTATTTCAAAAACACTATTATCTATCTATCTATCTATCTATGTCAATTTATTTATTATCTCTCAGTATATGTAACTACATATATAACCATACATAGAAAATTTTAGAGAAATTTTCGATGAAACAATTATTTACATAAAATCAAGTTACTAGCACTTCCTTCAAAATAATCATCTTTCTCAATTTTTTTTTATCTCGGTATTGCTCTCAAAATATATTAGGAAAATTTCACGCTCACAGTTCTAGATTATCAAACATTAGATTTATTGATTAATTGATTACTTTTAGTGATTTGTCAATCCGTCGGAGGTCATTTTATGCCCAGATGTTAGGTAATTGCGTACATTGTAGGTTTATATCTATATTTTTCTGCTGTTTCTTTGGGTGTTTAGTTTTGGCTTTTTGGGAACGGTTATATAATATCAAATATTTCTATCTAAAACTAATAATTTGCTCAATTATTTGGTTTCAAGTGATTATCTCTTCTAAAATATAATCACTTGTTAGCACACTGTTAAACGATTTCAAATAAGTACGGGTTATCTAAAGTAAAATTCTCCCTTAGAGAAGGACTGAAATGGCACTATCCAACGTAACCATAGAAAATAATGAAGTTAGTTTGGTTTGGTTTATTTTCATGGCATATCAACCATTGTGGGTTATTTAAAGTCAAATCCTTTTTATACATATTAGATACATGGTGCATTCAATAGGTTTCCAGACTTATTTCGTACAGGCATTTAAGATTCTTGTAGACTCTTGAAAATTCAGTATGTTATTACTATACATCTTATCAGATGACTGACCAATTTTCATGATTTCAGGTTCAAATAAACAGCTACAGCAGCAATTGGAATACACCCTACTAAAGCCTGATTTTCACAGCTGGTGAATTTCAAAAATGCAATCTGGACGTGAGGAGACTTTAGAAGAACGATAAGGAGTCTATGAGGGATGATGAGAGGTCTGGGAGGAGTAAGGAAGTCAATACACCAGAGATTATTGGCTAAAGGGTTAGGGTTAGGGTTACTATGTTGATGTTTTAAGGGAGTTCAGGAAGAGAATCCGTCGGAAAAGGTCAAACACTGTTCAAATCGGGTCTGTGGCATTTCCACCTGTACAATACACCAGTCCACAACTCCATCCAGCCAAAGTGGACATAGGAGCGATGGCAACGACGAGGTACTCCCTATTTTCGAAAGCTCCAGCATTTCTAGAGCCTCACCATCACATTTTCAGTGTTCTATCCAGAACACTCGTTGGAGGAGTCTTATCCAGTATTTGATGTATTCCACAGCCTTAGTAATAATAGAGTTAATATCTTTCGTAAGAAAAAAAGTCTGAAAATGAATATAATATCGCAACTGGAGTTAGAAACCATGCTCTCAGCACGATATGATGATGATGATGACATTTAGTGTCCACACAGAGCAGATGTGTGTAAGTCTTTGTTGGTTGGCCAACACAGTTGCTTACATGTATAGGAGTCCATCAGAGAACGTCTCTTAATTCCCCTACCGTGCCATTCATGTTTTGTCCGAATAACATGGGTGTTTTTTTTTGTTGCTTTAACTGATTATTATCAATATAAATAATGTATTTAAATAATTATGTTTTTTATTCCAGTGGGTGTTAATAATTTTGCATGAGAGAATCCAAATTGATTTATCCGTTTGAGAACGATTTTAAATAAAATGTTCGACTTGCCAATTCTCTTGATCAATTCTGGATAAGATATAATTTGTTTTCTACCTTTTTTAACAATATATATCCCGAACTGGATATACTCTTCAGAGTTGGGCAATATCAATAAATGTATCGCTATATTGTTTTAGGTGGTGCCCGTGGTGTAATGGTTATCGACGTAGGAAATCGACACGGCGACACGAGTTCAAATCCTGGACCAGGCTAATTGCATTTCACATAGCACTAATACCCTTGGGAAAGGTATTAATCCAATTATTCTCCCTCCAGCTATAGATAAATAGTAGGACAGACTAGGTTCTTCAGCCTTGGTAAGGCAACTAGTCTAGGAGAAGGAAAACTCTGAATTCAAACCTGTTAAACCCCGCTTAAAAATTGACCTTGTGTCATATCCTGCCCGAGCGGAGGAGTTGGTAAATAGGGATATATTGTTTTCGAGGGATTCCCAATATCGTAATGGCTTAAGTTCTGAACTGCAATCTCGAGGTAAGCGAGTTCAAACTCAAGTCGTGATGTAACGTTCACTTTCAGAATTATGAATTTAGAATATACCCACAAAGATGGAATAGATAGGGTCATTAATGTCCATCTGCAAGGATCGATTTGGAATTAAATTACCCGCATAGGTTGATATGCCATAAAAACGAAAAAACTAAATCAAACGAAGGCATATTTTAACCTAGAACCAACTTACGACTCTAACAGGAGACACAATATATATGGTTATCCACAGACAGACTTTTTTGTTGTATCACAAATCTCGGTGTGGCTAGACACGTAGGACGCTTGAACCTGGGATCGAAACCCACCAGACTCAGTATCATACCGCTCAGCCAGCAAGCAAACCTCGTAAGCTAGAGAATTGTAAGGCATTATGTATTAGCTTTCATTTGTTTACATTTTGCCTTTCGGATACCAGATTGCTCAATGTGTTCGAAGAGCTTTGCATCATGTGAGTGGCAGCCGGTAATTCCTTTGCCAGAGTGCTCAACCTCCATGAGGGCGTGTATATAATAGTAAATGGATCAAACGAAATCTACCTACGTTTCACATTACCAGATCATCAGGATAAAGTTGATGATCCAGAAAGGTGAAACCTATGTAGACTTTGTCTGACCATTAGGTATAATATTTGTTCTACCTTGTATTGTGCACTTTCTTCGTTTACTTAGTCCTTTGTCAGAGTTTTTTTTTTTTTTTTTCATTTTGACAAGACATTATGATACTCTCTGTATTTTTTTCAGAAAATACGTATGTTTTTAGTCTTATCTTTTTTTATGGAATTTTCTTCCCAAATATCAATTTGTGTATTTGATTATTCACTAGTTGGATCATTGGTTGTTTTTTTTCACTCTTCTAGAGTTAAAGTTAAATAGGAATACATTATATATATATATATATATATATGTGTGTGTGTGTGTGTGTGTGTGTGTGTGTGTGTGTGTGTGTGTGTGTGTGTGTGTAAAGGAGTCTTTCAAAACTTGAACATTGAGAACAACAATAACTATCTATCAAAATTTAAATATAATCTAAGATTACGAATTCGTTCACAAATATTAAGTGATGAAAGACTATTTGAGTTGTACTATACCCATACATGAATATGTAAAATGTAGATAGAAGTTGTTCATAACATGTATACATAGAACATCGGAATCCCGAAACAGGAAAACACTTACGACTTCTTAATTCAGGTACGAAACTTTTTATTACCTTTGAGTTTAAAGGTTTTTCGACATAAGGAGAAAGATACACCTGACTTTTCCATCTGGCCCCCATCACGTGCGCACTCGACAAAAGGCCTCGGTGAGCAAGCGAAAGTCAACCGTCTTCTTCCGAGCCAGGACCTCAACTGACTGACTGACTTTTCAAATCTCAGCCAACGCGTCTGGTGCGTGACGTCACTCACGTCCCTGGTCATATCCTCTATCTGGGATTCTTATTGTGACATCTCTAAATGACAGGTCTGCGCCGCACGAGCGCATGAACACCTGCGCTCATGCCTGCACCTAACTAACCTATGCACTGAGCCGAAATATTCTCAGCCTAACTAAAGCCAAAGACAAGGTATATAAAACGCAATCCCTCGGCTGTTATATTACAGAGTCACTCTTCCATTAAACTCTACCAAAGACAAATACGTATACTTCAGCACAACACGTCTGCTGTTCATACCTTTAGGAAGAAATGTCATAAAAATATAAGAGTAAAACGTCAGTACCAATAGGTTTACAACAAGCATAGCAAACCTGAGAAGGAGGTGCCCGTGGTGTAGTCGTTATCGTCGTAGGAAATGGACACGGCGACACGAGTTCAAATCCTGGACCAGGCTAATTGCATTTCACATAGCACTAATACCCTTGGGAAAGGTATGAATCCAATTATTCTCCCTCCAGCTATGGGTAAATAGTAGGACAAACTAGGTTCTTCAGCCTTGGTTAGGCAACTAGTCTAGGAGAAGGAAAACTCTGAATTGAAACTAGTTAAACTCCGCTTAAAAACTGACCTTGTGTCATATCCTGCCCGAGCGGAGGTGTTGGTAAATAGTACAACAAGTATAGCAGACTCTTTCACTCGTAAAACTTTCAGTAGTAACCAAAACAGTTTAATAACAATGCACCAGGATAGATTCTCTCGTTGATCTTGACGTATGAAGAACTAACACATCGGTTATAGATATAGATTAGTCTAAAACCAACACAGGTGATTTGTTTATCGTGGTGAAAGAACCTGTCCAAGTTTTTGAACAACTTGATTACGGAAGAATGGTTTAACAGTGTGCTAGACGTTCTACCGAACAACGCTTCTCAGGTTTATAACTAATCTCATATATATATATATATATATATTTACTAATCTACTATTCACCAGCATTCACGAGAATTCCGAATCGCGATTTAAGTTAATTTTATATATATATATATATATACTGTATGTTTAGAGAGCAAATTGTTATCTAGAAAATTTCTATAGAATACCACGGACTGCCTCTTTTTTATGATCTTCAAGTGAGAGACTTTCAAGTCTTCTTACTATTCTTTGTATTTCCGGGTCGAGATGGTAAAGAAAAGCCATATATTAGCCCAAGCGCTTTCGACCAATCGACTGGTCATCTTCGGGGGTACTGTTAAATTGTTTGTGGTTTGGAAATTTGTAAGTTACATATATATATATATATGTGTGTGTGTGTGTGTGTGTGCCTATCTCTCTATCGATCTATCTCAGTCTATTCTAACCTAGTCTGGTTGGGCTGTAGAATACATCGACTGCATCTCTACAGAAGTATAAGACCCTGCCCTCTAACGAGTGTCCGGGATATATGACGTTAAGCAATTTGATGATGAGGCTCCAGTAACTCTTGAGCTTTGGAGTAAGCAGATCATCCTTTCATTACCATCACTCCAAGGTCCACTCTGACCTGGAGAGGTTCACTTGACTGGGCTATCTATGAGATAAATAGAACTGTTTTACACCTAATCTGAAGGCAAACAAAAGCTTTATACTAAATTGAATTGCTAAATGTGGAACTGTTTGATAATTCAACAGTGTGTAGTTACAAAATGTGTTTACAATTCGTATATTTGATATATGTGTAAAAACAGGATTTGGCAGAAAATAACCAACAATGGTTGATATGCCACAATACTAAATCAAAACAAACGTCTAATTTACTTGTCTGAATTTCTGAGACGAAACTTAATGATCTTTATCTTTAAGGGTTTTCGGACTATTGTCTTCATCTTTATTCTTATTGATCAAGAACTGTGTTTACTCTATCCCTTGCAGTTGTGGTAAAATATACAAAGACGAGAAAGGTCACCCACTAAAAGTAAGGCTGGAAGAACATCGGAAGGCAGTAGTACGAGGTGAGATTGAAAAGTCGGGTATGGTGGACCATAAATAGAAGGAAAAGGGAAACAATCTGCTCTTATGGGATGAAGTTGAAATAATTGATAGAGTAGAACACTGGAGGATTAGACGCCTTAAGAAATCAGCACATGTGTTGGGTTACAGTGACCTGTTAAGTAGACCAAGTATAGAGATGAATACAATATGGGAATCATTAATCAAAAAGGTTAGATAAAATGATCTGAATATGAGCTTAGGTAAAGAATCATACATAATAGTACCAACCCTTGTAGAAAAATTAAGTTTATAAGTAAAAAAAAACAAACAAACACTCTAAACTGTCCATTAGGACATATAGCGTAACAATTATAGGCGTTGGTTCCCTAAGATTCTACGGAGACAATCATCTAGAGGTTGTAGGTTCAATCATGTCTGCAGGCGAGTAAATGTAAAGGAATTCTTGACGCTTGTACCCAGTTATAGCTAACGGAATCAGAACAGGCGACCGCCGTGGATTCAATAAAGGGCGTAGCTCGAAGTTCCATGTAGGTTCCCGAGTTCGACAAACACCTGAGGAAGGCCGGAACACATATCGGCCGAAACGTTGTCGAAATAACAATAATAATGAAGACAATAGTAAAAAAAAACCTTAATAATAAAAACAATATGTTTATTCATATCTATCTATCTGTTTGTTCATATATCTATACCTATATGAATATATCTATCTATCTATCTATATATATATATGCGTATGGGGTGGGGGGTTGTGTGGTGTTCTTTGTATCACGCTAAACTGCATCCACTGGAAAGCCTCAAGTCCACGAGTTCTGGAAATTGTGGAGACACTCATGTGTTGCCATTACTCCCATGCCCACTCTTACCCAGAGTGGTAGTACCTTTACAGTCCCATCAATAGATCAAATACATATGGGATAATGTTTTCCTGCATACATTTTCTCAAAGAGCATTTATATTATAACTATCAAGTGTTTAAAGTGATTGGACTTTATTAAATCGTTGAAATAGGCAAGATGCACTCAACGATACATATTGACAGGTTTTCATTCATGTGATAACTGACTTGATAATTGTGTCGATGTTAGTTGTAGCGTGATTGGCGCCAACTCGGCACTAAATAAACGTACATGTATCACTAAGGCACCATGTCGAATGTTGTAACCCAACACAATACAAAAACGACTCAGTTTTAGGATACGGACGTTTATTTGGGGATGCAACATTTGTAGTAGTCGTCAAAAAGAGGGAGACATTTCTTCTTTACCGACCTGACCCAAACTCAATCAGGGCCTTTTCATCGTTTCTCTCGACTTCTTCTGGTTTTTCTGACTGCTGTAGCGTCTTCAAATCTCTTTCTTGTATGAAAATTATTCTTTAATAATACGTATTCACAAAACGTTTTTAGTGACACATCATTGCTAAATATCAGCTAATATCTAATTGTTTATCTTAATTCATTTTGCTTACAGCTGATTCAAAAACAAAATTGTCTCTCTTATTTTGAAATGATTGACTTGCATACCCAAAACAAGTGGTAGACAGGTCCTGACCTTTCTAAATCGAAAACCTACAACTAGGAACAACTAGGAACTTAAAGTTAAGCAAGAAAACAATCTATTACTTAAATAGTTAACTAAAATCACCAATTATTCTATATAGTGGCTTCCATTGTTGCCATATTCGTTTATTAAAATGAGATGAGACAATTTATTCCAATGCCCCTTTTTAGGCAGGAGAGGGCTCAGAGATACCGATTTATTGACTTTTTCCGAGTGTCTTTCCTTAAGGTTGTTACAATTCCAGACTCACCTGAAGATTTGGTTGAGCATCTATGTCTATCTTGGATAAAACGAAACCAAGGTAAGCTAGCTGAATTTCAGTTCAATCTAACTGATGCAGATAGATGGAAAGTGATTTATGTCTCGTGTTAACGTTGAGTGCCGGAACGTAGGTTTTATTCGAGAGAAAATAGTTCTGAAGCTATTGTTAATCAGGAGGTGGTACGCGTAAATATAGGTATTTTGGGTGCAAAAAAGATAGCGTCATCAACAAAGCATAGTTCACGGAAAGGTTGTCCTGGTATCTTGGAGCACGTGGTTAAACCGGCTATTATCGGTACAGAAAAAGATATATTCAGAATTAAATAAATATGTACTTCAGTATCATACGTTCTTACACATATACACATTATATTAAATTTACTTATTATGCACTGGAAGATTTTTAGCCGATAAATATATTTTCATATATATATCATCATCATCATCATCATGTCGTGCTGGTAGCACGGATATCCCTGATTCTCTCTCGCTATTTTTCCCTATCGTTCATCGCCTCAGGCAGATCTGGACAACATCCTGTATCCTCACATAGTTGCTGAATGAATGTTCGTGCTGGTCCTCCTGCTTTTGCACGGTGATGTGTGGGGGTCCATAAGAATACATCACTTATGAGTTGGCCCCTGCTTCTCCAGCAGTGTCCTGCATGTCTGGTTCGTCTTAAGGTGAGATATATTCCCCGATATAAATGGAACAAGAAACTAACTTCTGTTCGATCCCCATCTGAAGAATTAGTTGATGATCAGATTAAAAAAAAATCTTGATGGAGTATATCTATTAATTTTCTTGTTATTAATGATATATATATATATATATATATATATATATATATATATATATATATATATAAAAGTGAATTTATGTATATGCCTATATATGAGTTAGTGTGGGATGTTGGTTTGGTTGTGATTTATGGCATATCAAATCTTGTGGGTTATCTAATGCTAAATCCGTTTAATACATATATGTTATGTATACTTAATACATACATGTTATATATATGTAAGCGAATAGTTTCTCGGTAACATTATTTTCAACTGAGCCCAAAGTTTTTGTTAGTACACTGTTCAATGGTTTTAGGTATTGCTGTGCAACACTAATAATTTTAGTCAATATAAATCATCTGTTTGCCAACAGCTAAATATTTTCCAGAATTGCTACTTATTGTTTGCTCAAAGTAAATTGGATCTAATAATTGCTTTTGTAATTCTGTTTAACATTAATCATTTGTTTTCACACAGCTAAATGGTTTCGATTATTGCAATTTATTGTTTGTACAAAGTGAATTGGATCTAGGAATTGTTATGTAATTCTCTTTAAGATTAATCATTAGTTTGCACATAATTAAATGGTTTCAAGTATAGTAGTTCTATTTGAGCCATTGATGGGACCTTATTAGTTAGTACCACTCCAGGTCAGAGTGATCATTGGAGCAATGGTACAGAAGTAGTGTCCCAGATACTCCAACGTTTCAGGAATGCAGCCTCAGCATCAGATTCTCTATTGTAATATCCAGAACATTACTTAGGAGTGTCTTAC
>OY757927.1:66628299-66733299 GCA_963585895.1 Sepioteuthis lessoniana | reverse complement strand
AATGTTATATACAAAATATTTGTTTACGAATCATATATATTTAATATATGTATGAGTAGGTTTTTATCATTAAGGGTTTTTGGACAATTATCTTCATCTCTATTATTATTTCCACAACGTTTCGGCCGATGTGTCCTCCGGCCTTTTTCAGGTGTTTGTCGAACTCGGGAACCTTCACGGAACTTCTAACTATGTCCTTTGTTGAATCCTTTATTGAATCCACGCGAGTCGCCTGTTCTGATTCAGTTAGTCATACCCGGGTACAAGTGTATTGTTACCCGCCTGCAGTCAGGATTGAACCTGCAACCTCCAGATGATTGTCTCCTTAGCAACGCCTATAACCGTTACGCTGTGTGTTTTTGGGATTTATAAGCTTAATGTTCTTACTTGACAAGGATTACAACTATTATGTATGATTATTTTATCTGTGCTTGTATTCAGATTTTTTTTCATCTCGCCCTCTGTATGGATAGGATTTGGCATTAAATAAACTACAAGGGTTAATATGCCATGAAAACAGCCAACCAACCAACAAACAAGGTTTTTTTTTTTTTCATTGATGTATAACAATTTTCCCGAACGTAAACTCATATTTACTCTCTGCGTCTTTTCTTCTTTTTGTTTTTGTTTTTTCTCTGTTTTGGGTTGTTTTTTTTTTTTTAAATGTCTCCGTTCCTAGAGTTGATAAATAATCTTGATGTATGATTTCGTAATATAATTATGTAAAAGAATGGTTGGAGGATTTGTTTAAAAAAGATTATACGAACACAGCACAACAATATCTCAATTTATATGTTAGGAAAGTGGAACAAAACAATTAAAAAAACTATTATTGAACGAACGTTCATAAGAAAAAAAAAGAGGGGAGCTCGTGAAACAGGACTTAGAAACCGTAGATTGTGCCCGGAGGAAAAAATTGAAATCATCACTTTCCTCGAACAAGATTATCTGTTGAATAGGTGCTCTGAATTGATAAGCAAATGCTGACGCATTAAGAAGCATCTTCTAAGTTCGTTAGCTCCACATTGATTTTCCAAAACAATTTTTTAAATGATAGTAAACGATTTTGCAAGCACTGACCTAAAAATTACGCCTACATTTTTACTTATCTATCTATCTATATATATCAGGGGTAGCTGTTACAGGGTATTAAGATGAACAGAAAGTGAATTTCAATTTGGAAATTAATCCAGTTTGGCGTCTGATGATTGATATTAACACTTAAAATTGGCAATAACGTGAGGAAAGTGAGTGTGTATGAAATCACTTTTTAATTCGTTTCTATTAACAGTTTTAATGAGAATTTATTCCAACAGTCACATGTGGCTCAAACTCTTTATTGGCTAAAATTTGGTTGAAAAATATCCTGATTTTAGTTCTTTGTTCAATTGGGTTGGTTGGTTGGTTGGTTGTTGGATTTATGGCATATCAACCTTTGCAAGTCATTTAACGCCAAATCCATTTTTATGTAAATAATCTGTTCTATTTAAAACAATTGCCTTTAGCATAAGTACACAGTTTAATTGTCAAAAACATTTTTATTTCAAACTATTCAAGCAGTTATATATAACAATTTAGTTGAGTGTAAACACACACACACACACACACACAAACACACACACATATATATATATATATATATATATATATATATATATATATATTCGGTGTGGTGGCCGTGGAGTAATGCTTAGCATCGTAGGAAAAGGACACTTCGACAAGAGTTCTAATCCTGGACGAGGCTGTTTACAGTTTCCATTGCGCTAATACCCTTGGGAATGGTATGAATCCAGTTTTCCCCCTCCAGCTATGCTCAAATCGTAGGAGAGTTTTGGCCCCCTATCCTTGCTATTGCAACCAATTTAGGAAAAGGAAAACTTTAAATTCAAACCCGTTAAACTTCGCTCAACAAATTTACCTCGTATCGAATCATTCTAGTGCTGAGGGATTGGATATATATATATATATATATATATATATATATATATATATATATAAAGCATGGTGCACACACACACACGCACATATATATATATATATATATATATATATATATATATATATATATATATATATATATATGGTGCATCTATCTATGTAAATGAAATCAGGTAACAGAGTCCAAGTTCCGTTCCTGTTAGAAAAAAAGAGAAAAGAAAAAATATGATTCGACCTTTCTCTGAACTTTTCGTCATTGTCTAATATATGAACCAAACTTCCTCATCTCTCTGATGCCCCGGAGAAGAATTTATGAGGGGAAGAACTGGAACAAAGAAGTCTCATACAAATACCGCCAATAGAGCAGACAAAATTTGCTCTCTCATTTACTTTGCAAGGAAAACAAAGATCAAACCACTGGGACGAATGCACTCATTAGGATAGCATTGTTCGGCACAATTATTTGTAAACCCCCTGCTCGAAAACAACGAAACGACCAATAAACACGCACACACACAAACACGAACACACACACACACACACACATGTATATATATATATATATGTGTGTGTGTGTGTGTGTGGTTATATATATATATATAATATATATATATATATATATTTTATTGGTTATTATTTGAGAAATGAATTGGTTTGGTTTGATTTGGTTATATGGCATATCAACCATTGTAGGTTGTTTAATGCCAAATCCTTAACATACATATACATCAAATATATGATTTCTAAACACATTTTGTAGATAACATTTTTAAACGAGCCTGAGCTCCTCTTTTCTTATAGTTAAAATCATTTGTTTACCCACAGTTAAATGATCAAGCAGTTCAATTGCTAACAATTCATTTTGGCATAAGTCAACATAGTTAAATAGTTCCACGTATTGCTATGTATAAATAACAATTCAATTAAACATCAGTCATTTGTTTACAATCAGTGGAATGATCTGAGAGTTCTGTTTCTAACAATTCAGTTTAGTATAAGCTTACAAATTCAAATGTGTGTAATATTTAAACATAGTGGAGCTTGAGAAGAACCGAAGACTCGCATTTCTTTTTATACTTACTTATAAAGTATAATGAAAAGTTCCATAAATTTTGGGGTTTTAATTACTGAATTATATCATTTAATCAGTTAGAATTTAAAAAGAAAACAAAATTGTATCATTTTACTTAATAGAAACATTAAAGGCTGTGCGTGATTTTAATACTCAGTGACATCACTTTTCTGATTTTTAAGTCGACACGTACCTACCAAAATAGACAAGAGTCATCTATCTATCTATCGATCTATCTATCTATCCCTCTCTCTCTCTCTATATATATATATATATATGTGTGTGTGTGTGTGTGTGTGTGTGTGTGTGTGCGCGCGCGCGCCTGTGTCCATTTATTTGTAAATATAAAGGATTATATTGCAAAACCAAGTTTAAAATTAAGCTATATTTTTTGAATAGTTGCTTATAGGATTTCTTCTTATTTATATTTGTGATTGTCTGAATATTTGAACCAAAAAGAAAGAAGAAAAAACAAAAGACAAAACATGAAACTATATATTAGTCCAAAAAAATAGCACACATTTTTTTTTCATGGCAGCTTAATAGTTTCAGATAAACGTGAGAAGGGCATTGTTACAAATGCAATTAATTCATTTGCTGAATCATCAATGTCTTAAAGAAAGAAGATGCTGAAACATGATAGTTCCATCACTAAAATACAACCGACTCGCCTAAGAAATCCTTCCGCATAAAAAGTCCTTCTTGTCCGTAAAATGAAAAAAAAAACATTCTTACAATATTGCATTAGACAGAATATCCCTCTACTAGCGTTTCATTATTATAAAACTAGATGTAAAAAAAAAGGCATACACGCACACCCATACGTTTTCTCTGACCACCCCTCCATCCTCTCTATCTATCTATCTATCTATCTCGGTTTATTTATGCATGTATCTATCTTTCTACCTTCTTTTTCTTCTCTCTCTTTCTCTCTCTTTCTTTCTCTCTCTCTCTCTCTCTCTCTCTATATATATATATATAAAGGATGTCTCAAAATAGATGCAACCCAATAATATGATAATGATTTGTTACTGAGACAATGTTGGTCATTTGGAATACGTCCGGGAAAAAACTCATCCTTTGAGCTAGAGATATCAAATTAATATTTGTTTAATTGTTATTATATCAGCTTCAAGTACATGCAATCTTTTTTATTCAATTTCTTGTTTCAGTAACAAATTGTTATCATATTAATAGGTTGCATCTATTCTGAGACCGTTTCGAATGATTTTGTCTCCAAAAACGTAGCGAGGCAAAATCTTTTTTCCTCTATTGTCCCAGGTATTGTGAGCGAGGATCAATAGTTATTACAGAACAATATATGTTTTGATCTTGGGTCATCGTCATGAAAAAAATTGTCCAATGTTTTGGTTTGATTTATTTCCTTAATGTCATGTCAACCTTGGTAGGTTATTCAATGCCATAGAAACCCTTCGGGAAGAAGAGTAGTAGTACTATTTTATCAATAGCTGAGAGAATAGGCGGGATCAAACCTTTCCAAAAGGTTAATACTCCGAAAAGAAACGTACTAGCGTGACTGGAATTCATATAACTATGGCTCACATAGAACTAAACTGTGTACTTCATGCTAAATGGAATTGTTTGAAATAGAAAAGTTTTTATATTTAACAGTGCTTGAACAAGAAATGCGTACTTATGCTTAACTGAATTGTTTGAAATTAAATTGTTTAAATGTATAAAATTGATTTGACTTTAGATAACTTACAATGGTTGATGTGCAATAAAACGAGACAAAACAAAACCTTCTTTGTGTTTTTGGTTTGAAGGCTTCGGCTCCTACAAATTGATGAATTCAAACAGTCCTTATCTCTTTTTTCAATGTAGGCGTTGGTAAAATGTGCTACAACATAACGTTGACGCCTCTCAGTTCTAAAGAATTTATTTTTATTTTTATTTTTAAAAGAGATATGGCAAAAAAAGCGACTTTGTAACATAGCATATCCATTCATTGAATAAAAATGATTTTTTGGTATCCAAGTGTTTTAACTGTACATTTTATGGTCACTGCCATCTTAGACTCCTTATAATGAACGCAACACTTCGAAGCATTGGTTGATGAATTTGTAACATAATTATCCCTAACTGTTTTAGTCAGTTAAATTAGGCATTAAATTATTTACGTGTTTATACGTCAACCGGTATCTGCCCATCCTACTTCAAAGTAGTGTTTTAAAGATTGTTTAGTTTGATGTTAAAGACATTTAGAGACATTGTTTAGTTACGTTTTATCTTTTTATCCTTCTATTGTTATCGTGATATTGTCCAATACCTTTTTTTTTCTTTTTTCCTTTTTTATGTTTCTTTTTTTCTTTCTTTTTTTTTTTCAATTCTTTTTATTCTCGTGAACTTTGCATCTTTGTTAAAATCAAGGCCATTAGAACTGAAATGTAATACGACAATTAGTTCGTTATAATTCAGAGATGTCTGTAGTTATTAAATTTAAAATAAAATGATCATCCTCAATTTTTAATGCATTACTTTTGGCAACGTGTGCAATCCAGAAAATGAATTACATTTTTGCTTCGGCAATTAGGTTCGTAGAATTTTTTTTTAGTTGTGAAGCTTTGAGTACGATAAAGTTGATTGCAGTCTCAGTTGTATTTAGAATTATGTGGTTGGCAAAATTTAGTGATTTTTACAGCTGCTTTCTAATGGATGACTTAATTATTTGCTTCCTATTATGTCTCTGATGTTATTAGATCGACGTTTGGCCAGAATTTCTGGTTCTTGACAAATATATTTCATCTATGGTTTATTTTCAAAATATTCCAATAATTCATAATTGGGATTGTAGCGGGAGAGTGGGAAATTTTGTTACTTAGAAAATGAGGTTTAGTTCCTCTTTCAGGTTTATTTTTAGAGTTCATTGCTTTGCTATTGTTTGATTACGTTTTATGAGGTTACTTTGTTTAATGGCATATCAACCTTTGTGGGTTATTCAATGCAAAATCCATCTTAGTAGAAGAAAAGTAATGGTACCATTTATCACCCCTAGCAGGTGGAATAAGGAGTTTCATTCTTTTCCCAAATGCATTTGTCCGAAGGGGAATGTTAAAAGGCATCTGAATTCGAACTTTCTTACCACGTAGTCATATTCCAGGACATTAGACCCTGTATCATATGGATTCTCCCCAGTAATGTCTTGTTTGAGAGATAACATCTCATCCTAACACCGAACTGAAAAACGGAAAGTTAAACGTTGGCACATTAGACGTAAATGAATAAATACATCCTTTGAATATCTTGTTTTTTCATCTTTTGTGCACACACACACACATATATATATATATATATATATATATATATATATATATATATATATACTCCCCTACCCTCGTAGGGTTGAGTTCTCTAGCGAATGAAGTAATCGCATTGCCATTAGCGTTTATTGCAAGGCTCTTCATATATGAATTGAGCTCTCGGTAGCCGTTAAGCGGATGTATGTAAACAATAGTAATTGTGATTCATAACCGTTTAAAATTTACTTCTCTGTTACTGGTTCCTCGTGGCTGACGGGTAAAGGCTTAGATTGGCATTTGAATCAACTGGGTTTCGATCCCAGCGTACGGGAATCTAATATGTCTAGCCCCCTGGTGAGTTCTGTTTGAGCGAAACAGATCTGTCTGTGGATGACTATATATATATATATATATATATATGAGCGTATGCATGCGTGTAGAAAAAGGTAAACGGAAGAAAGATATAAGTTTGTTACTTTTCCAACGCGTTTCCGCTTCAAGGTCTTGTCTGAAGGCAAAAATATTCTATCAAAAATTATTTTTGTATGAGAAACAATCATAATAGATAATTTTGTTTTGTTCAGTTTATGCTAATCATTTCTTATATAAAGATAATTTTGATAACATATTTTGGTATTCAGACAATACCTTGAACTTGTAACGTGTTGGCAAATAAACAAACCATCAAACATATATCTTCCACTTAGCTTTTTCTATATGCTTTCGGTCGGATTCAGTTGACTTCTTCTCACATACAAACATGCATACGTATATATATATATATATATATATATATATATATATATATATATATCTTTAAAGAAATATTGCTCTCTAAAGAAATATTGCTCTGTAAAAAATTACATTGAGCTCTCCACCAGGAAAATTTAAATGTTCAACTCCTGAATGATTTTCTTGTCCTGAAAGATATACTCCCAACTCTGGTTTAACTGGACCGAATAATACCTATATATATATATATATATATATATATATATATATATATATATTGACCCCATGTAATTTCGCGTTAAGCGCAAACAAATTAGACCTTATCCTATAATTTTTACTTTTTTAAGATTGGACTCTTATAATCTCCTTTAAAGAATCAGGTCTTCAAAGAAACATTTTATTTTAAATATAGAGGGCGATACCTTACTGAATGTAATTTGACACCTGAGTAGTGCACGTGAAATTGAATAAGTTTTAGTTAATATCTTACCATTTTTATTTTCATAAATAATCAGTTACGATCAAGGCTTGAACCGGTGTATCGTGTTTACTGTTGAAACTTTCAAGACGCATGAAACTGTAATTGCTCGCCAGAGAGCTTATCGCACTTATTTCACGTTACGTCGGAATGGTGCTTTTCTGGATAGAAAATCGATACTGATACGTGTTTGATTATTTCAGAGTCACGGGTTCAATGATCAAAAGAAAGCCACCAAAAAAACCTCAGAACAATCGAACAACAAATTATCCAGACATTTTTTATATCAGTTATTTTGGTCTAATAGACAACCTTGAAAACATAACCGATCCAAGCCTTGATCGAATCCGATTAAACAAAAAACAAAAAAAAAATAGGGTATTCACTATAGATGGAGCTACCATTACACCCGGCCTAAATTTACTTTCACCACAGTTTAAAATATGATGGATGTTTATTTATAGCGGACTTTTTGTCCTCATCTTGGTAGTTTTCGTGTTTCTTCTTTTTCACTACGTTTCGGCCAAATTTCACCTCAGGCCTTCTTCAAGTGATTAACCGCGACCTCGGATAGGAATGCTGAGTCTTGTAACCGTATCCCCAGTAATTACTGCCTTCCATAGTTGTTGTCTATCGCGCCACGTTTTTGACCAAGTAAACCTCTCTAAACACAAAAAAGTACCAAGATGAGGCCAAAAAGTCAACAATGAATAAAAAAAAATTAGTTCTCAGATTAAGAAGCCTCATCTCAAAATAATTCCAATTAAAGACAATTAGATTATTATCATTTCACTCATTTGAGAGTTTTTCACACCAGCTGATGGTTTTTTACAGGAATCTAACGGACCGCAAGTCTCCACAAGTCTCCTCAAGTCTCCAGGATTCTTCTTAGTATTCAGGCAGATCTCAATAAAGCTGTAGTTTGGATGGTCTCCACTCTTATCTCGAGGTCCTACAGTTCCTGTACCAATCCCTTGGTGACAGTTCCGAGCACCCCAATTTAAATTTGTCTCACTGTAACTTTATTATTATTACTTTTATAATCATAAAGGTATAGTTAATTAAAACCATATAAACTAAAACGTTGACTTAGTTTTACTTGAAACCATCTATTTTTTTGTATTTATAATAGCTCCTTGAAGTAATAAATGCTTAAAAACCGTTATTTACTTTGGTTACTAGAAACCATAAAGTTACTTCCAAAAGTTTTATTTAACATTAACTGATTCAACAAGGGTTGATACCACGAAAAATCAACCAACCAACCAACCAACCAAACGATGACTTTTCTCCATGAATTGGACGGATTTATTGTCGAGGAAACACACTGATCTGGCTTTTACCCAAATATTACGAATAAAGACTTTCAAGCAAATTAAGAGCACAGATCTATAAATGTTTGGTATTAGAGATAAATGATTCTGCGCATGCGTCTATAAAATCATCCAGGCCGATGGACAATAACACATGCGAATGTGCTTCGTCAGAACGAATTAAAAGCTTTCAGTCTAGAATGCAAGGAATGCTGGATTATCTGTGTTCGGACCAGTGATTTTCAAACAAGCATTTAAATGTAAAATTCTCACGCGAAATAAATGAGGGTCATTAAAAGTATCCCATGCTACAATAATCTGATAATATTTTCATCGATTTATTTGATAATTTTCACTTGGAATGAAATCCATGTCATCAGTTTTATTCAGCATTGCTTTTAGATCTCTTCTTGTTTCCCAACACTTTTTCTTTTAGTTGTTAGAGTCAATTTCTTTTTTCAAGAAACTCAGTCTACTATTTGTCGAACCAGTAATGTTGGAGCTTTGAGGAATGCTGAGTACCCCTTCATTTCCATCACTCCCAGGTCCACTCTACCCTGGAGTTGTAGCACCTGATCGAGTCCTATCTATGGGTCAAATAGAACTAAACTGTGTACTTATGGTAAATTGAAATGTTTGAAATAGGTCTTCTCTTGACATTGAACCTGTGTACTTATGTTAAGCTGAATAGTTTGAAATAGAACTATTTTGACATTTAACTGTGTGTAAACAAAAAACTACATTTATACTGAATTGAATTGTTTGAAACTTTTACCAAAATAAATTAATTCGGCGTCAAATAACCCAAATAGGGTTGATACGCCGTAAAACAAACCAACTAATGATAATGATAATGTTTTTCTATTGGCATCGGATGATATTAAAAGAGATTTTATTATTATGAAATAACCGTTTCTGTAATTCTTCTATGGCTCCTATTGGGTCCATCTATCGTTTGTTTGTTTTTTGGTTACTAGAAAAATGTAGCGTAATCACCGGCAGATTATTATGTCGGTTATGGCTACTGGTCGACTGAAGAGGGGAAAACACAAAAATAAAACTTGTTTTACAGTAAGAACCTTTTGCTACATCACTTTTTCTCTGTTCGGTATTTTAGACCATGGACGCGGAAATAAATTGACAATGGACACCCCGTAGTTAGCTTTCTCGTCTTTATCGGAACAGGCCTCTTCTCGTATCGTTGATTCACGTTCTCCGTCCACAACAAACGCTAGTTTCCTCATAACCCAGCAACCAAAAGAAAAAAGAGAGAACGAATGAGGAATTTTATAATATATATATATATATATATATATATATATATATATATATATATATATCAACCCATCTGCTACGAGTAGTATGTGACACAAGTCAATTCATAGAGGAGTTTAATATGTTAAAAGTAAGACGTTTCCCACAAGCAGATTGATTGTCTTACCATGGTTAAAAGCACAGTCTCTTCTATAATTAACCCATAGCTGAAATAAGTATGACTGCACTCAAACTTTCCCCAAAGGTATTAGGTCTATGTGAAATGCAAACAGTGTCTCTCAGGTTTTGAACTTGAATCACCACGTCCATTTCGTACAGCAATAAGCTTTACACCACAAACAACCTCGTTTGTTACTGTATATATGTTTTGCATAAATTGTATATAAATTTCGTTGCGGTTAAGTTAACATACTTTACTTTGATAGCTTCTTCTGTCGTCGTTATTTCTCTGAATTTAATGAGAAAAGTTGAAGGAATGTTTAGGGTGCAGAAGCAAAATATGGAATAATTTTTTTAACGTTTTTTAAAAGTCTGATTAGTCCAAATTTTGAAAAGAAAATATGCGACTAATCTAAATTTTCATGATTAGCTCTATTATTCAAGCACAATATGAGTAAGCAAGAAAAGAAACGACAAATAATCTATCATTTGTTCAACACCGAAACCAAGCCATAAATATTTCAGATATAACTGGAGTTTGTTTATGGCCTTAATACCATTGATTACGTTATAATGGGTGTTTTAGAAAACAAAGGAAATGCAACTTCCCATCTAAATATTGGTTCGCTTAAGACTGCTATTGAGGAGGAATGGAAAAAATGTCTGAATAATTTATTCTGCAGGCATGTAAAACGTTTCGAATGCCTGTTGATTGAATAATTTAACAAAATGGTGGTCATATTGAGTAAGTTTATATTTTGTTATATTTTTTTAAAATCAAATTTACTCTTATTTTATAGAGACGTTTATTATACGAGAATATTTCTAATTTTACTACCTCACCCTATATATATATATATATATATATATATATATATATATATATATATATATATATAAATCTGGTTTTATTTCTGATCTAATCAATCTATATATCAATGTCACCCATTGTATGAATACTGACACACACATACAATATATATATATATATATATATATATATATATATATTATAACAGTGTTGGTTTTCACTCAATCACTTTGTGGGTATGTGTCGAACCAAGTGCAATATAATATGGAAAGTGTTCAATATCTAGGATTGAGCTATAAAATAATAATAATAATAATAATAATAATAATAATAATAATAATAATAATAAATAAATAAATAAATATATATATATATAAATAAATATGTATTAGATTCATGAATATATATTTTTTTGTAAAACATCAATCATCAGGCAGTTCAGAAAGTAAAATGAATTTGCAAAAAAAATCCATGAAACCTAGGGTCGTCTAAATTCCATCAATCATATATATATATATATATATATATATATATATGTGTGTGTGTGTGTGTGTGTGTGTACATGTTTTGGTGTTTGTTTCTGTGCATTATTGGTTACACCGAAAGATCCTCTTTTTTCAGACACCATATCGGCTATTTAAAAGTTTGCAGTGTATTTGTCACTGGGATTGTGATAGCAATAAACAACCTATCCATCCTCCTTGATGATAAAAAAACAAAACAAATGAGAGACTATTACATACAATTGCATTAAAAACAATCAGTTGCAATATAGTAATTCTGAATTCGTAAAAAAGAAAAAAATTAATATCCAAGTTAAACTCAGAGATTTTATTATCATACTATAATATCCCTAAGTCTGTTTCGGCACCGTCAAGTGTTTATAGGAGCAAAATAAAAAGCAATGAGTGAATTAGCAGTTTATTCCTGCATCCCCACATAGGAGGGTTTGGTAAATAAATACTTACTAAAAGATCACAAAAAATCTGACATTCAGAAAGTTACAAGACAACATCAATAAATACATAATAAATACATTAATATATCTATGTTACGTAACAGTAAACTTATTCTTTGTATTGTACATCTCCTTAAATTTCACATAACTTATTCTTTTATCAGGTATTTCAAAGTATCTCGATAATAATTAATGAAAACAGGTTTGTAATTTGCATATTTCTCATAATATTCACAACGACACAAAACTGTTTTTTTTAATCTATTTTATGTTATTTTATTTTTTTTTATTTGCTTTTTGTGGCTCCATATCTCTTCCTGATCCTGTTAAATGCTTTATGCATGCGTTACCACTCATGTAGAGTGAGCACCTCTGGTGGTACAATGGTTAGTAAGCTAGATTAGCAAACCTACATGCGTGAGTTCGAGTCTCATTGGGTGTCCCATTCATTCCACCTTGTACCAAATCGAAGCAAAAAGCTTCGTAAATTACTACTACTCATGTAGCGTATCTTGAGCAAGAAAAACCTAGCAGAGCCTAATCGTCAAAAATTGTTTCGAATAAATATATATATTTATCCAAGCCCTCCGCTCGGGCGGCATATGACACAAGGTCAATTTTTAAGCGGAGTTAAACAGGTTTGAATTCAGAGTTTTCCTTATCCTAGACTAGTTGCCTCACCAAGGCTGAAGAACTCAGTCTGCCCTACTACTTACCCATAGCTGGAGGGAGAATAATTGGATTCATACCTTTCCACAGGGGTATTAGTGCTATGTGAAATGCATTCAGTATCGTCAAGGATTCGAACTCGTGTCGCCGATACGACGATAACCATTACACCACGGGCACCTCCTGTTGCGAATAAATATAGGAAGAATAGTTGGATTAATATCTTTTGTAAGATCTTATGGGTTATTTCAAAGGAAAATAGCCGCGTGTAGGATTTGAACTTGGGTCCACTTCTTATGATGATAACTAAAACGCAACGAACAACTCCACTCCTTATTTATCAAGAATAATATTGACAAGAGGAAGAGGGATATACAGACCAACATTGTTTCGGAGTTTGATATGTAATTACTCTCACAAGTACATGTAGAACCTGTACGGCTACTTATTTATTAATCTTACATGCGAAGGGTTCTATAGAGAGTCGAGTATATTATGATAGTGCCAACTGTCTCAGATGTTAAGACAGTTTTGTTCTAAGCAGATTTTCGATAGTCATTGCAATGTCATATTGACCAAGACCATCTTGTAATATTTAGAGTCCTAATTTGGTGATCGGTATTCAAGAACATTTACAGTCACTGATCAGGACGATATTTCCGGTGAGCGTCTTACGCGTCCTCTATTGGTTTCTCATCCTCACCTTTACCGATAATTGAGCCTCTGATCAGGCCACATCATCTTGTTCGAGAACGTTCAAATTATGGCGACAAGTCTTCGACACTCGGACTAATCCCCACCCCCTACGGCAGATTCCAAAGCATAAACACCCTTCTGAAGGTAGCAATTACCGGTAACTTTAGCTGGCACAACATTGCAATCATTTCGTCAACGATATTCTATAAAGGCAGGGATGTGGTAGAGAAGGTGGATTCGTCACGCTGAAATATTGGACTGTTCATTACTCGCGTTTGAGTGGACTGCGTGCATCCATTGACATCCCCTGAAAGCTTCTTGTCACGTCAGGTTCATAGATAATAAACCCTGCATCTAAATGCCTGTTAGTTTGTTTGAGAAGGAAATAGGTTTGTCGTACATAAGAATGAAATATCATCGTGGACAAAAAGAAATTATATGTATAGTTAATAAGATTTGGTTTCAAATTAATTCAAACTGAGTGAGAGAGAGAGAGAGAGAGAGAGATAGTAAAGAATTGGGCATTATTCTAGCTTCTTCTTTGATAAAAGTAGGCAATTTATATATATATATATATATATATATAGAGAGAGAGAGAGAGAGAGAGAGAGAAAGAGCGAGATAGAATGGAAATTGTTTTCTTTCCTAATAGGGAAATATGCTTACCGATGTCGTTATTCCTATATCGTAGCACATCAATATGTTTCCATTCTTTTAATATGTTCCTTCCTGCTTCTCCAACTCCCTCTCCAACTCCTTCTCTCCCTTCCCCTATATATATATATATATATAAATATATATATATATTAAAAGACATTACTTTTTTCATTTTTTTTTTTGGTAGATATAGACAAATAAGTGTGTTTGAATCAGCAATCTTTTTTACAAGCATCTTCCATACTAGTAATCTCTCTGTCTCTGTCTCTGTCTGTCTGTCTCTCTCTCCAACACACACACACACAACTTGTACATATATATTTACGAACAAATTAGGTTTTTCATACTTTTGTTGATATAGAAATATGAGTGCGTGTTTCAATAAGTAAACGTTTTTTTGTGTGTGTGTATGTATGTGAATGTGAATCAAATCCTTTTTCAAGTTCTTTTCTTAAATCGAAAAATTGCTCCAATACTAACCAGTTGAGCAGGATGAAATCTAAAATTAACTGTTACCTCATCTCATATCGGCTTCATTCGTAGAAGTTTCATGTTATTAATTAAGAAAACGTCTTTTGTACAGTGCGAGGAATATCTAAGATTTATTCGTTCTTCCTCGTAAATTTTTTTGCGGATGTAACACACACACACACACACACACACACATATATATATATATATATTCTTTTCTATTTTTTTCTCAGTATTTTAGTCTTGTTATTATATACCTTACCGGTGAACAGCATGTCCCATTAATCATAAATACGTTGGACACTATTGTGAGGTGGGTATTTTTGCTAAGTAGTCGCCACTAGAAGCAGATACCTACTTCACACTGCTGGCGAGAATTGTATTTGTTTAATGCTATAAAGATTTCCATTTCATTCTCAACCTCTGTTTTTGGTATTTCTTATTCAGTCACCTTTTGTAAGATTACAATAGTTATCTAGTAAACGATTTCAAGTTCCAATCACTTTATTACATATCTTTTCAAACAAATACATTTGTGAAAAGTGTGAACCTCTTTATTCAACTGTAATTTTATGGCCAAGGGAATTCGTTTTATATGTCTTGCCTTTCGGTTTAGTTACGCTGAGAACCTTAGCGCATGGGTTAGTTAGGTGCAACATGAGCGCAGGTGTTCACACGCGCGCGGGGAGGATGTGTCATTCAGAGATGTCAAAATAAAAATCCCAGATAGGACTTGGGGTTGTAAATGACGACATGCACCGGAAGCGTGCGCGGAGGATTTTGGGAGATTTGAAAAAGTCAGTAGTTGAGAACTAGACTCTGAACGGGAAGGGTCGACTTTCAGGTCTCGCTGAGGCCAGAAGAATTTGTGCGCTACGGGCGCCGCACGTGATGGGGGAGCAGATGGAAATGTAATCATAAAAAGATCGTGCATCTCAGTTTCTTATGTCGGAAAACCTTTAAACTCAAAGGTAATAAAAAGTTTCGTACCTGAACTAAGAAGTCGTAAGTGTTTTTCGTGTTTCGGGATTCCTATGTTCTATGTATATATGTTATGAACATTCTATGTACGTTTCCCATGTTCATGTATGGGTATATTACACAACCAGCTATGGTTTAATTCTTACCACTACTATTCTACAAAGATGGCGTTTGCATTGGATAACCCACGAATATTGACATCCCCTTAAACAAAGAAAACAAACTAAACCAACTCTCCATATCATTCCATTTTCTTTTTTCATATCTCTTTCTCTTACGTGTTCTATAATTTTTATCTATATATCTCTCTATCTATCTCTTCCATAGTTTATACCTTTATATAAACCCAACTTTATATCAATTTTTCCCCATTATCTTATTTTTACTTCCATCTTTTTGACATGTTGACTTTCCATTATATGTTTATTTCATATCTTCAGTCTTCTCTTACTTTTTAACATTTTTTAGCAATACTTGAAAACATTCTCTTATTTCTTCTTTTCTCTTTTTATCTTCACTTTATACACCGTCATTTCTCACTTTTTCTTTCATTTACCCCTGTTCTTATATTCCAACTCCGTCTCTTTCTCACTTTATCCACTTTCTTTCTTTCTATCTCTTTTTTTCTCTTTATTTCTGTCTTTTTTCTCTATTGACCATTATGTTTTTCTTTTTCTTTTTCCATCTAACTTTGACTCATTTCTTTTTTCTACATCAGATTCAGTTGCTGTGAGGAAATCTAATCAAAGTTGAGCATGATTCGTGTTTGAAGATTGCAATATTTTCGAGGAATTTCAAAGGATTTCCATGATTAATGACGAAACACTAATTGAAACTGTTAATTGGCAACCTGTGAATCATGAATATTTAATTTACTGAGTGTGTGTTTTTTTTTCTTGTTTTTGTCTGTTTATTTGTTTTTATGATCTTGGCAGTTTACGTCCACGTTCTCTGTTATGCGATCAGGCGTTGTCTGAGGGCAGGAATATCGGCTAGCTAGACGAATGCCAAGAATGCTCTCCAAAGAAAATGGTCTTCTTCTTCTTCTTCTTCTTCTTCTTCTTCTTCTTCTTCTTCTTCTTCTTCATTCTTCTTCTTCTTCTGTTGCCATGTTTTGCATCTTCTTCTTCGTCTTCTGTTGTCTTTTCCTTATGTCTTCTTCTTCGAGTGACATGCCCTTGCATCTCCTTCTTCGTCTTCTTTTTCTCATGTCTTCTTCTTCTTCTTCTTCTTCTTCTTCTTCTTCTTCTTCTTCCGTTGCTATGTCCTTGCACCTTCTTCTTCTTCGTCTCCTTCTGTTGTCTTTTCCTTATGTCTTTTCCTTATGTCTTCTTCTTCTTCTTCTTCTTCTTCTTCTTCTTCTTCTTCTTCTTCTTCTTCTTCTTCTTCTTCTTCTTCTTCCGTTGCCATGTCCTTGCATCTTCTTCTTCTTCGTCTTCTTCTGTTGTCTTTTCCTTAAGTCTTCTTCTTCTTCCTCCGTTGCCATGTCCTTGCATCTTCTTCTTCTTCTTCTTCTGTTGTCTTTTGTTTATGTCTTCTTCTTCTTTTATAGCCTTTTCCTTGCGTCTCCTTCTTTTTTTCCTTCTTCTTCTGTTG
The DNA here is from genome assembly GCA_963585895.1 of Sepioteuthis lessoniana. Lineage (NCBI taxonomy): Eukaryota > Metazoa > Mollusca > Cephalopoda > Myopsida > Loliginidae > Sepioteuthis > Sepioteuthis lessoniana. Next base: position 66,716,233 of record OY757927.1, on the reverse strand, counting down.
TCTTTTCCTTGTTTCTTCTTTTTTGCCTTTTCCTTGTGTCTTCTTCTTCTTCTTGTCCTTTTATCCATGTCATCGCTTATTTGTTTCTATTATAAAATTAATTATTTCTCTATACCACTTCTATAGAATTATGCATAATTCTTTCTTCTTGATCTTATTCCTTGTGAGAATCTTGAAGGAAGTGCTTTATTTGATCAAGTACAATGATGATAATTTGGATCGTTTTCAAACTCATGTTATGCAAACCCATGAAAAGGGGAAAAAAGGAAAAAGGAATAAACATATAAATAGATAAATAAAACAAAAACATATGAAATAACTTACAATTCAAAAACTCACATCTAAAACAAACCTTAGAACCAGATATAGTGGATTATCATCCGATTTTGAACAGTGAGTCGCCCCTCAAATTTGAACCTATTGATGGCGACCTAAGATATATTACTATTCCGGGTCAGAATAAAGTAGTACACCACAATTCCTATATCTCTAAAACTGTAGTCTCATTATCATATGAAGTTTAGTGTCCTACTCAGCACTGTTGTATAGTCATATGCAGATTCATGCAGAACACAACGGCACAATGAAGATGATGAGGGACACAGTCTTTTAGAAAAATATACCTCTCACTTTATTTGATAGGTTTGTGCGTGAGAGGGAGTTGGACACCGAACAGAACTGCAATATATTGACCACCACTCTTATGGCCATCAGCGTTGTGTCTTTCTCGTTCTCTTGATGTTCAACCGGAGGCCGGGGGCCCAGCTTTCTGCTGAGTGCTGTTCTCTCTACTACATCTTGTCTCTAACTCATCTGATCTCCAACTGGTCTCCAAACTAACTGACTTCTTGTCTTCACCGAATTATATAATAGTTCAATCGCCCACTCAATATCTCCCCAGAACTTGCCATCGCGATGTGTTACTTACGCTGTCCTTGGAATGGCATGTTTGATTGTCATCGAGCGGAAATAACTGTCATGCAGTTCACAGGTCACTCTCTTCCGGTGCATCAGTCTATGACTATACCGCGGGATTTTACCTTGTCCCATATTGTCAGCCAGACTCGCCCACGCCAATGGAATATGCACTTCCGCTGTCTTTGAAATGGCATGTTTGGTGGGGTCGAAGGTCAATATACAACAGTACTTCTTTTTTGTTGAGGTGGTGGTGGGGGGTTCTTCCCACTCTTTCATCATATGTCCCGTGTTCAATGCAAGTTACATTTTTAATGTGTAATTAACTAAGTTTTTTTTGCTTGGATGTTGCACGAAGCCGCATAAATGGGGTACTCAATGAGACTCGAACTCACTCGTGAAGGTTTGCTAGTCTAGCTTACAAACCATTACACAACCCGACGGGCTAAGAAAACGCTGAATGTACTCGTTGCAGGGCGGTAAGAACCCCTACCACCACCACCTCCACAAAAAAGAAATACCTGGGTATGACACTGAACTGCATGTGATGATGAGACTACAGATTTAGAGGTATAGGAAGCGTGAAGTGCCACCCTATTGCTCCCGGACACTCGGACCCGCAAGAGTAATATATCTTAGGTTCCCATCTATGGGTAAAATTGATATGTCTAAGATCATTCATATTCAATTGGATTATATGGAAGTCTGGAGCGGGCAGCATTGGTTTTGTTCTCCATGTAAATGCAATCAAAACGGTGCATCTGTGTTTTTGTCAAAAGCAAGACATCTCCATACTAAATGGCTGTTCTCTGAAACTAGTGGACAAGTTATCCTACCTCAGAAGCAGCTTCTCATCAACTGAAAATGACATCAATATGCAACAAGCAAAGGCATAGGCTACTATTAATATGTTACTGGTCATATGAAAATCAGTTATCCCATAAAATAAAACGCAATTTTTCTAAGTAGCAGTCGTATCAATTTTACTATATGGATACACTATATGGATGCTGGCTAAACGTATGGAGAAAAAGCTTGACAGGAATTGCACAAGAATGCTACAAACTCTATTGAACAAATCCTGGAAGCAACATCCCACAAAACGGTAGCTGTAGGTCACTTATTTCAAATCTCTAAAGATATTCAAATAAGACGAGCAAGATATGCAGGACTCTGCTAGAGAAGTAAGGACTAATTCATAAACGACTTTCTTCAATGGACCCCTTCACACGGATGTACAAGTGTTGGACGATCAACTGGAACTTACTTACAAAAGCTTTGTACTGACACAGGATGTAGTCTACAACACCTACCGGAGGTTATGGTTGATAGAGACGAATGGTGAGAGAGAGTCAGGAAAATCTATGCCAGCGGCTCGACATAATAATAATATGGACAAAAAACTTTACCAGAACATCTACACCAAGAATGTATGTAAAAACGTACAATAAACGCGATTCCCTAACCTGTAAAAATAAAATAACCTTCAGAAGATTGACATGTCATTAAAACCAATCAGGGTGTCACTCAAAAGTAATCCCTGTCTACCTTCAGTTATAAAAAGCTGTTGTTTTTTAAGGACGTGAGTTTTTGAACTTGGTTCATTGTGGGAGCGCTTTCCTGTTACAGATTCGGTTACTTGTGCTTGTACTGGCGGTCTGGACGTTTGAATTTACGACCACCTCAGAATCTTTGACTCAAAATCTAGGATACTGATTGCTGATACTTTTACATTCTTGGATTTTCCACTTATGATCTCCACTGCCATATCATTGATATTTTATCAGTTTGTTTCTATTTGCAACAGATAAATCTACTCCATCCTACACTTGCAACATGTTCATCTTCCTGAACATGTAGAAGTTAACTAAATTAAAGAAACTAGCCATCTCCGCGTTATTTTCATTACCAAGTATTGTATTCCTGTTCATTTTCTCTTTCACGATTGAAACCGACATGTCAATACACTTGGTACAAGTGAAAGACAAATGAGAATGTGAAAAGTTACCATGCACCACGGAACGCGACGTTAAGACGTCTTACATTGACGTACTTTAATTTTCTTGTACTTCGCGTACTCTTAATAAGTCATTATAGTATTCGGTCTATTGGTTTTTACCGATATCATGACATAATTAAGCTATCAAAAGAGGATATATTCGTTCCGATGCATAAATTAATTCAAAGAATTGTTCGTGTTGTAATGGTTACTGTCGAAAGATTATGGACACGTTGACCTGAGTTCAATTCTTGGTCAATGCTGTTTTCATTTGTTCATTGCACTGATACACTTGGGAAAGGTATGAATCCATCAATTCTCACTCCAGCTATGCGAAACTATTAGAATAGACAATTCTCTTCTACCTTTGTAGGGCAAACGGTCTTGGAGAAGCAAAACGCAGAATTCAAACCTTATGAACCCCACTTAAAAATTAACTTGGTGTCATATCCTGCTCGTACAAAAGGGTTAGCATATATATATATATATATATATATATATATATTCATTATTTTTATAAGAAAATTGCGAGTTATAATCTGGACAGCTGTGTGCCTGGATGTGGAGAGGCCGATGGTTGAGTGAGAAGCAAGGATGGAAGGTACATGAGAAGGGACTTCGGCACGGCCAGACGGGGAGAAGTGACTAGAGTCTCCACGAGGCGCGACGTGGTTAAAGAGAGCCTGGTAACTGAAGGTGTTAGCAGGCCACCTGATTCTACAAACAGAACCCAGAAAACAATTTGAGCCCTACGAAATCAAACGTCCACAGCCCTCTTAAAACAGTCTTAAACTCAACCAGAAGATAACAGGACATTCACCAACCAGAGATAAGTATATTATAATTCAAACTAAATAAAGACTATTGACCGCTAAAGGAATATGCGTTAGCAACTCTTTCGCACTTCTTACATAAACGTATTTAAACGTCTTATTGCGTTGCTTATTCTTTCTTATGACTCATATGTAGGTGTCGTTAGAATTTCCCCGTAGTTTAGATGAGGCGTTACGTTCAACGGTATAGTGTTAGCTATTAGTATGTTGTATAACATAGATGATGATAATAGCAGACTAACGTAAATGACAGCATTGAGTGTTATAAAATAACAAATGGTTCTCCATCGTTTTTCTACAAATCTATGGTTACATCGATAGCATGTGCGTTATAAGCCAACCAGTACAAACAACTTTAAAGATTACAGAAGAGCTTTGCACGCAACGATTAACTCACTTTAAATTGTTCAGTTATGTCTACTGAATGCATTACTTAATTTCTTTTTTTTTATTTTAGGAGGGAGGCATTTTAAGTGCATTTTATTGCTGTTGTCTTGATTAAAGCTTACCTTTGTTGTTCAATTTTTAAATAATGTAAGACGTAATTTCATATATGTGTATATACAGTGACATTACAAACGTATTGATGCTTAGGATCGTCAAGGATGATACAATTTTCACTTTCTTTCTTTCTTTCTTTCTTGGCATATCAACTCTTTTTAGGTTATTTAATTCCAAACCCATTCTCCTAGAAGAACAGTAGTGGTACTATATAACCCATAGCTGGGAGGATAAGGGGGTTCATACCTTTCCCAAGCGTATTTGCCCGAAAGTGAACGAGACTGGAGTACGAACTCGTTTACTACGATTCCGCAGTCCATCGCTTTAACCATTACACCACGAGGAATCCACCATACAATTTTCAATTATTACTCGTAAATTTATCTACCAATTTAATCATATTTTATCAGTCTTATCTATACATCTCTCTATCTTAGCCAAGTAAGATGGGGATGTGGAACACACCGAGTGCATCTCTGCAAAGGAGTAAGATTCCGCCGACGTGTGTCCTGGATAAAAAATTAAAGCATCTCGTGGCGAGGTTCCAGTCATGGAAATTTGAGGAAAGTTGAGGAATGCGAATTACCCCTTCATTGCCATTGCTCCCAGATTCACTTTGACCAGGAGTTGTAACACTTTATAAGGCCCTATCTATAGGTCGAATAGAACAACTGTGTGCAAACAAATGGCTGATGTTAAATTGTGACTGTTATATAATACTTGAAACTATTTAACTGTGTGCAAAAAAGAGGTCAGGTTCGTTTAAGAATGTTATCTACAAAATGTGTTTACAAATCGTATATATTTCCAATATATATGTGTGAACAGGATTTTGGAATTAAATAACCTACAATAGGTGTTATGCCATAAAACCCAACCAAACCAATCCTATCTTTCTATCTAATGTACTCTCTGATGTTGATATATATATATATATATATATATATATATAAATTGATAATACATCGATACAAGCATATATGTATATGGTGGGCAACATTTTGAGAATGAAATGGACACGGTGACTCGGTTTCAAATCGTAGACGCGGCTGTTTGCATTTCACATAACAATGACATCCTTGAGAAAGGTATGAATTCTCCGTCAACATGTGTAAATAGTAGGGCAGACTGTTTTTCTTTACCCTTTCCAACAGGTTCGGATAGAAAACTCTTAATTTTCATCTGTTTATCTCTCCTTTAAAATTGATCTTGTGTTATATTTTGCCCATGCTCGTGTTTATATATATATATATAGAGAGAGAGAGAAAGAGAGAGGTAATATATAGATGTATGATAATAGATAATATAATAATAGAGATATATAAATACATAAATTATGAATATAGAGAGTAATGATTTCGTTCATACTTGTCCGGAATACCTCGTTCGTATTACATTTATGGTTTGAGAGATAAGTGACAATATAGCAACAGTTTTGTGGGTTGCTGCTTCTGGGATTTGTTCAAAACAGTACATAGCGTCCTTTTGTAGTTCCAATTCAGTTTTTCCTTCTATTGGTTGGTTAAATTAACCTTGGTACAACCATACATTTGTACCAACAGAGACACAGCTTAATAAAAAAAAATCCTGTTTTATTTTATTAAAGCGATCAGATTTTGCTATTTCAATAGCAGTCTATGTCTCCCCTATACGTAATTAAACATCCAATTCAGTAGATGTGATATTGCCTCCGAAGTATGTGACCTGGTCAACCAATTTCAGAGGTTTACAACTTAAAGTATAGATGGCTCTATCTAATTTTTTACTCTGGATCTGTTTTATTTGCGTTCGGGTAGAGGTCAATGCCTCTTGAGGGTTCAGCAAATGATCTTTTAAAATGAATTACTTAGAAAAATGAACCAACCAATGTTTGGTTGTACTACAGGGATTAGAATATGCCGACTGTGAATGTTTTGGATAACACAAATTTGCACATTTTACTATGATTTCAATACTCCTGATTATTTATACTCTATTACTAGAAATATATATACATTAGTATGGCTTAAAGAAATTATATACAGGGTGTCTCGATATATTATTGAGACATTTTTCCACACGTGAGTTTATTTCCTGATTGTGAGATTATTCTTTATCTAGATCCTGTAGGTGTACAGCTAAAAATCCTTCTTTGAGTTTCTTTGCAACGATGTCCGAGAAAGACCAAGTTCTTAGAAACTTCTTCGGAGGGACTCTTTCCAACAGAATCTCTCATTGGATCCACATTGTCAGGACATCTTGCAGTCAACTTCCCGCTAGATATGGGATTTTCTGCCTTCTTGTTGAGATTGTTTACTGACGCTGTGGCTTGAAATTTTATACCCAACGATAAATTTGGCTTTTCAGGAGATAATTGTTAAAGTTAAACTTCCTGCGAAATTCGGCTTGCACAGTTTTAATTGATTTCGTCTCCAAATATTTGTGAGGCAAAACGTTTATCCATTATCAGTAGGATTTTATATCTCCTTCGCTACAATTGTATCGGTGTTCTTGTACGCATACAATGTCAACGTTATGGTATGTTTTACTCCCTACATGATGGACTCGCCCTTCTCCATAAATACACGTCAACGAGAGCGTCAGATGGATTGGACCAATCAGCGTGACACAATCACGTGTGATACCATTTGTGTAGTGGATGGATTGTCACTACCACACTGGACTCTCAGCTTTCTATCTACTAACTATTGTTTAACCAGGTTCACTTGTATCTTGTTTCTGTAGCTTGAATTTATATTTTTTTCTGTCAAACTTTTGTGTTCCCCGTGTCTTTCTTTTGTCAGCATCGCAACATGATCTATCATAGACGCTGTCAGTTCCAGTAGTTGGCCTATTCTATTTAAAGTTTCAACGTTAAATGTCATTATTTATGTTGTGCTTTTATCTTAAAGTAGTTTTTGTTTGTGTTTAAGCTCCGTAGTTGATTTTTTTAACACTGAAGACAGAACTCCAACCTCAGCAGAACGCTTCTCTATTTTACTCGCGCGAAGGACCATGTGGTTGGGACATGAGGTTTGAGTGTATGTCATAATCTTTAGAAGGCTGTATTTTAACTTTTTCAATAGTCGTCACCCTAAGAGATGAATAGCAGTAGTGGAAGAAGTAAGGGTGGGATCATAAGCTATGTCTTCCAGGGGACCCCCCACCACACACGGACGAGCAAGGGTAAGGCACCCAGCTTGAACCTATCTACATCAGCTCTATACTGATACAGGGTGTAGCAGGGAAGACCTACCTAGAGTAATGGACGATAGTGACGAATGGCGGAAGAGGATCAGGGAAATCCGTGCTAGCGGTACGCCATGATGATGATGAATAGTCTGTTGGGACTCTACTACTTATAATCAATTTTCCACCGATCATCATCATCATCAATTTTCCACCGATCATCATCATCATCATGTCGTCCTGGTAGCACGGATATCCCTGACTCTCTCTCGCCACTTTTCCCTATCGTTCATCGCCTTTTTCACGGCCATGTGTGGGGGTCCACAAGAGTACATCCCTTATGAGTTCGTCTCTGCTTCTCCAGCAGTGTCCTGTATGTCTGGTTCTTCTAACTTGAATAAATTTCGTAATAGGAGGCAGGTGACCGTACAGTTGGTGTCTTGTGGGGTGTTGCCGCCAGGACTTGTTCAAGATTGCTCGCAGCATTCTTGTGTAATTGCCGTCTAGCTTCTTCTCCAGCCGTTTTGTTAAAGTCCATGTAGTGCATCCATATAGTAGTATCGATGCGACCGCTGCCTGGAAGAAACTGCGTTTCATTTTATCGGTTAGGTCAGATTTCCATATAATCGATAGCCTATTGATAGCTGTCCATGCTTTCGTTAACCTCTTGTCCATGTCCTTTTCGTGGTGAATATTAATGATAAACTTTTTTAGCCTTATATAATCCAACATAAATTAACATAACGTAATATAAACCAACCATCCAACCAACCAACCAACCACCAGTTTAGTTATGGGTATATTAACAATGAATACTCATTTTCTTTTCCTTAGAATAACTATCTTCAATACATTTCAACAAGACGGGTCATATACTTCACTTGTTATAAAACTGACCACATTTGCTAATATGGGAAAGGAAAAAGATATATATATATATATATATATATATATATATATATATATATATATATATATATATATCAACTGTGCTAGGCTTAACATTTAAGTGCATCTGATTTTAAGCTCTAATCGTGTGGTTTGAGCAATGGGGAGTACGTCTTTATAACTATAACATTAAATGTCTACTCTGACCCGAGGTGTTGCTACCTGTTCCGGCGCAATGTATCTGTCAAATTGAAATATTTATTCATTTTCTATATTTGGAACCATTTAACTGGGTACAAACAAATGATTAATATTGAATAGATTTGAGAGTGTTGGACAATAATAATTGCAGCCATTGAACTGTGTGCAAACAAACGAGCACTGACGCGTTTCAAATGATACCCACCTCATATATATGTTAAGAATATTTGGTATTAAAAAACCGTAAAGGGTTTATATCCATAAAATGCAACAACGAACTAACCATACAGAAAAACGATTATATATATATACATATATATATATGTGTGTGTGTGTGTGTGTGTGCGTGCGCGTGCGTGCGAGTGCGTTTGTATGTGTGTCTATGTGTCTGAGTGTTCGTGAGTGTGTATTGTCTATTTTAAGTTTCATTCACATGTGAAGCCAACTTCTCAACATTCATAAGCCTTCCAGTCTTCGAATGTAAACAGTCATTAAAGATATATCTCACGATCATTGTCAAAGGCCAAACCCAGTCAGGATTAGGAAATTTATTAAATTTTTTATCACCGTTTATGTATGTATTCTTTCGTTCATACTGTTTATACATATATATATATATATATATATATATATATATATATATATATATGTGTGTGTGTGTGTATGTGTCCTTGTGTGTGTTTGTAGGGAGGATGGTGTTGGGGTGCAGTGCGACCCTTAGGGCGTATCTCATAGAATTTTATCCCCGGGTATATGCAATAACAGCAATTTTAATGTGTTCCTTCTTTAAAAAGTTTTGAAGAGAAAAATGGATTACAATCGTATTACGATACAATGCGCTCGGCAGTTAATATATATGCAATAAAATTGCTTTTATTAAAATTCTTGCGCAATAATATAGCAATCCTTCCTGATTCTCTTTCTATCTTTGTCTATCTTTCTCCCTCCATCTGTGTTTCTCTATCTCTTTCACTCTCTCTCTCTCTCTTATACATATATATATATATATATATATATATATATATATATATATATATATATATATATATATATATATATATATTTATCGGGTTCGAGGGGTAAGTTGTAGCCGTTTAAAATTATTAATTTCGAGCATGCGTTTTGTTTGTTTCAATTTTTATCTACTGTACAGCAAATTAGAGTCAGTTAGGCACTGTGTGTGAAGAAAGAAGTACCATGACACAACTTAGTATTTTAAGAATTTATAAGAGATAAGCGTGTTAATCTTAGAACAGTGCAGAGGATTCGAAAAGAGTTGGACGAGTCCAATGCTGAATACTAAGGCATGGCAGCTCGAAAGACTTCTTCTCATGGTTCGTTGTTGGGGAGACACGGGTCGTAATTAGCAACGATCCCCGCAAGTTAATTAGGTCTATAGCCAGGTCCATGAGAACGTAAGAGTATATATATATATATATATATATATATATATATATATATATATATATATATATATATATAAGTAAATTTAGCTACTACACCGAGGTGTACGAGAGGGCGCTACTCCTTTCCCTGGATTGCTCCACTTTACTCTTGATGAGTACCTTATATAGCTGAGTGTTAAGCAAGGAGGTATCAAGTACTATTTTTAAAATCTTTGATATGACGCGACCAGTGATTGAACCCAGGTCTTTCGGACCATTGGCGAACAATCTGTATTTTGGCAGAATTTCTTTATTGATACATATTTGATTGAACATAACAGACATTTTTTATCTACATATTTTTTGTTAATCCTTTCGAATTGCTGAATCGATCTTATGATATTCAGCGGGAATTGGTTGATAAACTTTCCATAATTACTTATTTCCCAAGTACTCTCTGCCTAACATCAGGGGAGGCTGTATTACAAAAGTGATGTAACGTTCGTATGTACATTATTACTTTGTAAGAATGGGCGTTTGTATTGTTGTTTTTGGTAGCGTTTACTTTTCGAATGTGTTTCTATAAATAGTGTCAGTAGCTAAATAAATTTAATTACTTCATTATATACATATATATATATATATATATATATATATATATATATATATATATATATAGTGTCTACAAGATTAAGGACAGTTAGAAAAAAAATAACTGAAATTATAACGCTCACGATACACAGCTTTGCTGATAAGCCTTTGAAGTTTATTAATAAAGCATTCTGCAATACCAGGTGTTCCACTATCATTCAGGATGCTAAAAACTATAGCGGTTGTGTAGCCATATTGTATGATTGAATTAAACAAAACAAATACTGTCGTGCATTTTAGAATACTTTAAGCAAATCACCGCCGACGAGACTATCAACGATAAACACAATTAAAGATTGGTTGGTTGGTTGATTGGTTGTTTATTTGGTTGGTTTCAAGTAGTTATCTCTTTTTCCTGAGCTTTTAAAAAAATGTTTCTCTCATCTCCTCATATAATGGTGTCCCCTTTCTAATATTCCTGAGTTTCCTTTTCTTCATATTATTATTATTATTATTCACTCATTAGAGCTTTTCCCATCAGCGTTAGCCGATGGTTTTTCACTGGAGTCTGTGTGACAGCAAGTCTCCTCAAGTCTCCAGGACTCTTCTTAGTATTCTGGCCGTTCTCAATAATGCTGTCGTTTGGATGGTGTCCACTCGTACGCCAACTTCCAAGTCCTCCAGTCCCTTTAGTAATCCTTTAGTTATTGTTCCAAACGCACCAATTACAATTGGTATAATTGTCACCTGCATGTTCCACAGTTTTTTTCAATTCCCTAGCAAGGTCGAGGTACTTATCCCTCTTTTCACATTCTTTCAGTTTTATTCTGTGGTCAGCCGGGACAGCAAAGTTGACTATTTTGCAAGTTCACTTTTTTTTTGTTGATTATTATTAAGTTTGCTCTTCTGGCCGGGATTAGGTGATCCGTTTTTCCCTTTTAAGAGTTTTTCACGCCCGCGTTAACCGATGGTTTTCCATTGGACTTTAAGTGACAACAAGTCTCCAGGACTCTTCTCAGAATTCTGGGCCGTCTTGAAAATGCTGTAGCTTGAATATTCCTCACTTGTTATTTTATTTCTAAGTCCACCAGTCCCCTTATTAATCTTTTTGTGATTGTACTATGAGCAGCAATTACTATTGGTATCACCGTCACTTTCATGTTCCACAGTTTCTTCAATTCACTGGCAAATGTGGTACCAAATGTAATAATAATGATTGGTCTTCTCCAGGTAATGGCGCCAAACGTGGTACGGTAGTTTTCACAGTAATTTTACTTTGGTCTTATCATGATAACGGCACCAAATGTGATTCCAGGTAGTTTGTTTATCAATCCTCTGTGTCCACGCTGTTTTAAAAGATCCACAGATAGAGAATGACGCAATCCATCCGTAACTTCTTCTGACGGTCGGGGTGATCCGTTGGAACTACATTGCCTTGTTGTTGGCAATTAACAATCATTTATATCGATGTTCAGGCTGCATACAGTAGCACAAGAGAGTGAAAAAATCAGTAAGGGTCTATGAACAGACACAAAGAGACACCCCTGAACTCAACCAAACTCTCCAAACGCCAACTTCCAACTGCCCCAACTGACCGACTGGCAACTTTTTCGAAATTTTATATATCTAAATTCAGGATATTGGTAGGAAGATATCATTTTGCTAAGTTATTGTGTCATCTCACACGTGTCCCAAATGTTTAACGTGTTTTCATTTCTCTAATCAAACCTGTGACAAGAAATGGATCTATTTTATTTACATTTGGTTTTCCTGTGAAGAATGACAGTTCCCAAGTCGAAGTGAACTAGCTTGAGCTTTCCAATTTGACTGATATTTCTGCTCAAAGATTTCAGTAAACTGAAAAACTCGAGGCATAACTAAACCAGATAATAAAAAAATTAACAATCACGGCAACTGTGTCATACCTTGGCATCTTTTCTGTTCTTCGGATAATAGTCCGCGGCTTATCAATGAGTAGTAAATCTCCTCACTTGTTGATGACGTTAGTATTTTCCACATAATAGGTTGGCAGGTTATGATCCTATACTTATTTGGGGTGGTCCCTTTGAGGGTGTCTTTCTGGTCAGGGTTGGTCTTCTCTTTAGTCATCCATTTGGGGATCTCAGTTTTCTGTATACATGTATTCATTTCGGTAGCAAGTCTGTCGTTGATAGAAGTAAAATTATTTGTACCAAAATCCCTTTATACAGTTTAGGTCTTGGCTTTTCAAGTTTGGTATATTTTAAGTGACGTTTTGAATGTATTTAGGTGTATTTACACCTTGGAGTCTACTTCGAGTATTAGCAACTCTTTTTTCTCCAAAATCTTTTTGCCTCCTTTGCATCTGGCTGCTGGTATAGTTTTGCCCATTCATCGCCTACTTGCTGATAGAATTTTCTTTCATTGTTTTGGTAACTCCTGTTTTGTCAGTAATGATTGGTATTTGGTCCTGTCTCATTATCTTTTTAGTCTACCTTCTTTCACCGATACTTTCTGATGAGTCTCTTCTAGTTGTATTTTTCGTTCTATTTTTATCATTTTTCTGCTCCGTCCAAATATATTTTCATATTCTGTTTCAGAATTTTTGCTTGCTGTCCTAGTTTTCTTATCTGTAATTCTTCTTCTTCTTCTTCTTCTTCTTCTTCTTCTTCTTCTTCTTCTTCTTCTTCTTCTTCTTCTTCTTCTTCTTCTTCTTCTATTATTATTATTATTAGTATTATTATCATATTCTTTATTGATTTTTCACAGCCACTCTAACTGATGTTTTTTCGGTGGAGTCGAAGTGACACTAAGTCTCCTCTAGTCTTTAGGACTCTTCTAAGTATCCCTGTGATTTCAACAGTGCTGTGCTTTGGATGATCGCCGTTCTTTCACTGATCTACACTTATCCCAATAGTTTTTCCCGGTTTTGGGGGACTGTTCAAAGTTCATTAATTAGGATTAGTATCACCTTCAAACATTATATTCCACTACATTTTTAGATCACAGGAAAGGTCAAGATATTTCTCCTTTTATTCATTTTGGGTTCTCTGTTTCTATTTATTTAATAATAGCCTAATCTTCTGGGCGGGATTTAGTTGTCTCTATCTGAAAGTCCCAGAGAATATTATGGGTCTCATTTTCGAGGATGCATTCTGCTTTGTGTATATACCATTAGGAAGTATGGTCAAATTTTAATCTCTTGCACAATTCCCAGTGAATAACCTTTTCTATTCAGTCATATCTACTTTGTACTCTTTCTATGCTAGTTTGATGCATTTGCTTATTATGCTATACACTGTCGTATAATATTATTGCTGTTCCGTAGGGAATGATCAATGTTCATGTAGAAATAATTAGTTCTTATGACATTATTTTGTGGTGCTACTAAATAAGATTCAGTTTCTCTCTTACCATTTCGATTTCTAAGCCATACACAGTTCATCATATGTGCAACCCTAACAGTTTGTCACTTGAAATACCCATGCAGTTTTTTTTGTTCCTTGTTCCCCCGTTTTTCTCGTTTTTTCTTTCTGAACTTATGTTGTCATTGCTGTTAATAGATGCTTTGGATTTTAAGTGCATTTTAAGTGCATCAACGTAATCTTCAATACTGGTGAGTTATCTTCCTCTTTTTCTTTCTGTTTTGATCTTTGTTTCTTTAATGATGTCCACATATAGTATTTCTAAGTATTTGTAATTTCCTTCTCTACCAAACAGTCTGTAGCTTTCCTGGTGCGGTAATGTTCTTCTTTCTATCGCTACTTTTTTAAATTTTTAGCATGACTCATTTTTCAATGCCAAGTTCCGAACACAACACTGATTCAGTACTCTAAGAGTACTGATACGAACTGATTCAGTACTCTAAGAGTACTGAATCAGTTCGTATGAAGGTCTGTTTTATTTTCGACAATAGTCTTAATACCATTTACATAAATAAAGATGGTTTATCTTTTCTTATGATTTTATAAAAATCTATAAGATAGCAGAGGTAATAGTTTGTATCACTGGAAGAGGCTATTTTGGATTTTTTCCTCTGAAAGCGTTTATCCTTGTTCTATTAATTCTAGTTTCTATTTATCCATGTTGAAGCTTATGACTTTATCGGATCTTTTATTAATTTTCTGACATTTTAATATCCAAGTTTACGAAGCATTACTACAGGCCTTTATTTTGTCAGTCCCCGCAAAGGTTATATTTTTTTCTGTTGAGTTTTAACCTCTTTGGAATGTGGTTATCTCTGAACAGTAGCTTATCTGTTCCTCTTGTTGTGCTGCGTGATACTTTTTATTTCTTCAAAAAGGTTTCGAAGCACACAAGCTAGTCACGGATTTCTTCATTTATTTGTGGGGTAAGAGATATCTTCTAAAATAGACAAGCCCTATATCACTCTCGTTGCAGGGGATAGTTCTTTTATGGGATTTTTCTTGATCAGGGTAGATTTCCTCTTCGTCATCCATTCCCGTATGCTAGCTTCTTCTTTGCATTTTCCCAGCATGACATAGATTGAGTACTGAAAGGCCTGTGATATGATCCCTGATACTTGGCTTATAGAATGTCTGAAAATGTACAAAATATGTTACAAAGTCGTAAACTATTTCAGAAAAGCTATAAACAGCAGCATTAACAGCAAGATAATAAACTCTGATTGAAGTGAAAGTACAAACATATATTTCCCAGGTCGAGTCTCACTCTCAGAATTTGTAATAGACATGATGCCACACATACTAGGGGCTGCACAGGGGCAACTAACAAAATCACATAAAATATTAGTCATTGTACGGACATGGATGACATGAAGCTATTTGCAAAAACTGGAAAAGAACTGAAGAACCTGATTCAAACAATAAGACTATACAGTCACGATACAGGAATGGAATTTAACATAGAAAAATGTACTATGCTGAAAATGAAAAGTGAGAGAAGAGAGTCAATAAAAGATATAGAACTGCAAAATCAGGAAAGAATTAAAACGCTTGGAGAAAAGGATGATTTTAAAGAATAAATGTGAATATTGGAACTGGGCACTGGCAAACAAGCAAGGATTCAAGAAAGAAATAAGAAAAGAGTATTTCAGACGAACTAGAAAACTTCTGGAAACGATTTTTTTTAGAAGAGATCTCATCAAAGGGATAAACACTTGGGAATAATCCCTTGTCAAATATTAAGGACAATTCTTAAAATAGAACAGGTAGGAAGTCAGACAAATGTGCCAAAGAACAGGAAAGTTGATGACTATGCAGATAAAAAGAGAAAGACTGCATTGTTGGTTGCATAGATACCTAAAAACAATGACTGGAGGACACCTGTAAAAAGTGCTAGGAACGACTAATTTCAACGGCCAGTAACAGAATTAACATCGTTAGGAGAGGCCGAAAAAATGTTACGTAACAAATTAAAAGAAAAACAACTCTATGGATACAAAGCGGCAAACTGGTAGAATTACCTTTGAGACGAACTGGATATGTGTGTAAAAAGGGAATTCTCAAGATCAGGCTCGACTCATATGAAAATCGGCTCCACTAGGAATTGGTCAAGAGATGAAAATTTGAAAATACTACATCATGGTATATTCATAAACCAGAACCCGTTCTAGGGAATTAATTTAAATGAGGTTAAACTCCAATCTCTACATGCTATATCAGAAATTCATTCTGTAGCCCATTGGCGCATCATTGTTCAGGGTTTTTTAATCCCATCTCTGTAATGTCTTCCCCTATCAAAAAATAAAAAAAGTAATTAGTTGGTAATCAACCTTCTCAAGTGTATTAATCCTAAAGTTAACTTGATAGAACGCCCGGAGTTTGAACTCACTTACTTCTAGGCCACAGTCCTGCACCTTAGTCATTACACCCTGGAAACTTATCTATCTATCTATCTATCTATCTATCTTCATAAATAGATAGATGGCTGACAGTAGTCCAGAGTGACCCGAAGGTTCCCTTTTCAATAGCAACTACACTGGAGTGTAGGAGAAGGCGCAACTCCTTCCCTGGATTGATCAACTAACCCTTGATTCTTACCGAACAATGCCGTGTGTTTATCAAGGAGGCACCAAGTACCGTTTTTTTGTTTTGTTTTGGTATGGCCCGATCTGGGATTGACCCCGGGCTCCTGGACCATTGGCGAATGATCTAACCATTACGCCATACTTATGGAAATTACCTGCCCTATATGTTGGTTTATTTTTCGACGGATGTGGCTTCTGCATTAAACTTTCTTCTTTCTCTCTCTCAATATATATATATATATATATATATAAGTAAGCAAAGTTGGTGACTGTAGTAGAGGGCTACCAGAGGGCTCCTTTTCAATAGCTACTACACAAAGGTGTAGGGGAGGCCACTACTATTTTCCCTAGACTGCTCCAATTTACCCTTGATACGTACATTATATTGCTGAGTGTTAAGCAAAGACTTATCAAGTACCATTTTTAAAATCTTTCGTATGACACGAACTGGGATGAATTGAACCCAGGCAGGTGTCTCGGACCATTGGCAAAAAAAAAAAAATGAAAAGAAATAAAGTACAGCAGGATATTTTAAGTTTAAATGTAATCATCGAGAAATTTCAAAATGTGATTATATCACTACCCTGATAATTAAAAACCGCTTACTGTATTTCCTGTAGAGAGGTGTGATTCAACCTGGGATTGAACCCCGGTCTCCCGGGTCATTGGCGAACACTTTAATCATCATGATAATGAGCCGAATATATATACTCTTAGGTTATCCAAGGAGGAAATCCAAGGGGTAGGTGTATCCAGTTTGAGTGCTCAATACCAACGGCTACTGATTTATAATTAATTTGGGATTAATGATACATCAAGTGTTTTTTTTCTTTTTGTCTCTATATAAAAGTATATATATATATATATATATATATTAGTAATATACAGTCAGCGTCCGAAGACAGTGGGTGTGGATTATTATTGTATAGAATATATGAGGAAAATCATATAAATCTATGTTGAGTGCTCGATATATGGCTATTGTTACATCACTTATTCCCTTTCAGGTATATTACAAAATTTACATTCTGAGGGTATATAGTGCAATTAAAAGGAAAATGAAACCTGGTTAAGTTGTCATGATTTTTTTTTTTTTTTTTTTTTTGGGCCAGAGAATATTATTATACTGTCCGTCTCCTCAGAAACATTAAGAAAAAGAAGCAGGGTGTTCCGACAGGTAACACCTATTGAACCTAAAGGAACACATATTGAACCTACAGGACATCCTGCTCTTGTTTCCTAATTTTTCTAACACCTATTGTTTTGACCCCTCTGCTCTTGCTTGAGAATTTAATTTTTTTGGCTCATACACTTATGAACTGTAATTCCACATTTGCTATTCCGCAACTTCAAGTCTAACATGTAAAAAGTCATCTGACGAGACGGAGAGTATAATAATATTCTCCGGCAAAATAAATTTATGACAACCAGGTTTGAGTTTCCTTCTAGCTGCACTATATATATATATATATATATGTATATATATATATATATATAGTTTTTTCTCAACAGCTCTAACTGGTGCTTTTTCATTGCAAAATCTTTGGGACTCTTCTTAGAATCTAAGCTGAATTTAGCAGCACTGATGATAGAATTCTATCAATTCTTGTGGGCACTGAATCTCTTTTCAAAGTTCCTTGCAACTGTCTTAAGGAGTCTAATTATGTTTTGTATCACCGTCATTTTTATGTTTCACATGTTTCATCTAAAGAATCATCACATTTTTTTTTGCAAATCCATGAAACTTATAGTCGCGGGAAAGTTAGTTTGGTTTAGTTTCTTTCTTTTACTGACAGACAAAGGGACACACCAGTGTTGATGACCAGCATAATCTTACATTGATCATCTTCGGTCGGACACAGTGTCCCAGCTAGATGACTAAACAATTGTGACGCTCGATAATGAAGGATGATGAGAGTCAAATGAATCTGTGCTGACCCACTCCTTGATTGCGTGGAACTGTGAATAAAGGCAATGAAGGTGCATTCTATATTCTCAAAAGTTACAAGACTGGTGAGCAAGTTGTATACAGTGGTTTCTGTTTCTTTGTTTAATCGCACGTCAACCTTTGTGGGTTATCTGAGGCCAAAGCCTTCCTTGTAGTAGAACTACAGTGATACTATTTAACCCCATAGCTTGAGGGATAATGGTGTTCATGCCTATCAGTATCAGTTCGAAAGTGAACGTAGAGTAACTGGAGATCGAACTTGCTTATTACTATATCATAGTTCAGTATATAAGCCATTAAATTCCGAAGAACTGTCCACAGATATAAGGATGTGGGAAAACACTAACCCTCTCTCTCTCCCTCACTCTCTCACACACACATATATATATATATATATATATATATATATATATATATATGTTCTCAGATATTTTCTATATTTTGCATTTTAAGTTTTTTCACTCAGTAGAAAACAAAAATTTTATATATATATATATATATATATATGATTTTGACATTGAAACTGCGTGTATGAGTACGTTGACATTCGCCTCCACCTTTGTGTACATATATATATGGGAGGTTAAATATACATTTATAAATAAGTAGAACAATGTTAGTATATTTTTCTTTCATATTCCTAGCATACGTTTCTTTCATTTTTCTAATCGCCACAAGCAAGAAAACCTTGCAGCTCCAAGAAACCTTTCAACTGGTCTAACATAATTAAAATTCTAACGCACAGATTTTATTGATGTTTTCACTTTAGAGGTCGATCGTCCAGTCGATTAGGTGATTATCCATTTTCTTACCATCATTTATAACAAGGAACTATGTTAATAATGACAATGAGATATGTGAATTCAATCCTTATTTTCACAGGATAAGGAAGACTGCCCATGAAGTAAAGTCAGAAGAGAGACTGCTTTTTTAGATGTATATTCTGTGATAAGAGCTCTTGCACGATTCCCACTGGATCACCCTTCACACTCAGTCTTGCCTTGTCGTGTTTATTTTGTGCAAGTTTGCATATTATGTAATTTGCCGTTTCATCTCAGTCTGCTCATGACATACACTTGCTATTCTATGTATTGTCAAGTTTTGCGTGTTTTCATGGCAGTAATATCCGGTAGTTTTCACTGGAGGCTATGTGACAGCAAGTGTCAATTTCTTTGCATTTTTACATTTATATTCACTAGGGCAGTAATTCGATTAGTTTAAATATTCTAAGCATTAAAATTCAAAACTAATTTATGAGTCAGGGTAAAAAAGTTATTTAAGGTTAGTGTTTTTTTTTTTAAACACGATAGAAATATATTGTTATCAACAAGTAGACTGTTTGGTTATATCAGGGCTTATCAGTTTGGCTACACACGCAACTTGGTATCAAAATACGGCCAACTTTATGTCAGCCTGATAACATAATCTTACAGTTATCAGTAGTCTCAACGTAAGCGTGGGACTTTAACGTATATATATTAATTTTTCCTTTTGTTTTACATTTACGCTATCGGAGACCGGAGTGCTCATCTCGTTAGAAGAGATTTGCATTAAGCGAGAAGCAACCGCTAATTCCTTAGCGATCGTGCTCAACGTCCGGAGTGGGGAGTATACACGGATGTACTTATTGTATAATAGTTACCGTCGACGGAAATCGACATCGCAACTTGAGTTTAACAACATTGACCTTCGGTCGCATCTTGCTCGTGCAGAGGGGTTGGGTAAATTTACAGGGTGATTGAAATGTAACTCACTGGTTTAAATTTTTTTGTTGTTTATATCTTAACTTTAATTTTTACAAGAAAGAAATTATAACCATTCTAAAATAGGGATGGTTGATTGGTTGGTCGGATTTTATGGTATATCAGCCTTTTTAGGTTATTTGACGCCGAATCCATTTTTATATAAATGATCAGTTCTATTTCAAACAATTCAGTTTAGCATGAGTTCATTGGTTAGTTGTCAAAAACACTTCTATTTCAAGCTATTTAGTTCATTCAAACAGTTCTAATTCAGCTAATTTACTTTAGTATCCCTACAGATTTTGTTTACACACAGTTGAATGTCAAAACAGTTGTTTATTAAACAATTCAGTTTAGCGTAAATACAGTTTCAATGTCAAAAACAGTTCCACTTCAAATAATTCAGTTTAGCATAAGGACGCAGTTTAAATGTAAGTCAGAAACAGTTTAATTTCAGGCTATTCAGTTTAGCGTAAATATGCAGTTAGTTCTAATTAACCCATTGAAAGGGCCCTATTGGGTGATACCATTCCGGGCCAGAGTGGACCTGGGAGCAATTGCAATGATTGGCTACTCTGCATTCCCCAAAGTTCGAGCATCACTGGAACCTCACCATCAAATAGTTTAGTGTCATATGCAGAAAATTCGTGGGGGGTCTTACTCCTCTGCAGAGGTGCAGTCGGTGTATTCTACAGTCCCAGCCGACTGGGCAATACACAGAATTAATGTCAAAACAGTTTTATTTAAGATAATTCAGTTTAGCATAAGTATACAGTTAAGACGTCAAAACAGTTCTATTTTAAACAATTCAATTTGCATAAATATGCAGTTTGAACGCAAAAAACAGTAAAATCAAACCACGGTTTAGGTCTATTTAACCCAAAGAGAAGACCCTATCAGGTGCTACCACTCCGGGCCAGAGTGGACCTGGGAGCGATGGTAATGAAGGGGTACTCCCCATTCCCCAAAGTTCTAGAATCTCTGGAACCTCACCATCAGATTGTTTAGTGTCATATCCAGGACACTTTTTGCGAGGTGTCTTACCCCTCTGCAGAAAAGCTGTCAGTGAATTCTACAGCCCTAGCTGACTGGGCAATAAAATAGGGCGTTTCTTTTTAATCATCCTATATATATATATATATATATATATATATATATATATATATATATATATATATATATGTATATATATATATATTTCGGTAATATTAGGTAAAATTTAACATATAAGTTCCATTATAAATTCATATCAACAGTCTCTTTACAAGACAGTATCTTCAGATGAAATAATTGATTTTATGGAGTTTTCACCGTTAGACTGAGGTTCATAATATATTCAACGTTAGGCATTCAAATAATTATAATTCAAGATATTAAAAGAAAGAATCAGTATGCTAACCAAATACAGTCATTGGATAGATTATGAATTAGATATTAATCCGTTAATTTCCGGTGTTGTCTTGGACTCCTTTTCTCAAAAGTGAAATTTGTTTAAACGTCTAGACCGATGGAAGAGTCCATCACTCATATATATATATATATATATATATATATATATATATATATATATATATATATATATATATATATAGCCTAATTTTCTATATTTATACATAAAGAGTTGCCAATATCGTTGACGAAGCATGCAGAGATCCAAGTCAAAATAACGTTGACACAGCATGAAGAGTTCTTAGACTGATAATCGCATAAGCAAAACACTAACATTGACTGAAAACCGTTGGCTCAGTGTCAATATATCTTATTATATATATATATATATATATATATATAGGTCATAATAGAGACTATATTCTCATAAGACTGACGAAATGTAATTCTACTTCTTATCCGTTGTCTCTTCGTCCTGCTGTACTTTGTTTGGCATACACGGAAAATATTCCCTTCGGAGGTTTGAAACCCTTCCAATCCCCACGAAAATTTTATGGATTTGACAGTTAACTGTATATGATATTTACTGGGTGTGAAATACCCCTTAATTGCTATTACCTTCTAGTTTGACCCGGAATGGTAGTACAATTATGAATCAAACATTTATCTTTAAAATTATTTGTATTCAACCGGACTGATTACAAAAAAAAAAAAGAATCTTTTAGAAATTACCTACATAAAAGTCGAAATATGAATGTACATGTGGGTGATGCTGATATCAATTGTAGATATTGCACTTGGTGGTACCCAAAGAATTCGAAAGAGGTTAGGGACTGCGGGGTATCAGAGGAAGAATCGAAACCATTTAGATTACAGTATTGCTGAGGTTGGCCCGAATACTCAGCAGAGTCCTGGAGATTTGAAGATACTTGCTCGTTCCTCAGACGCTAGAGTGAAAAACTCACAAGGAGTAAAACAATTGCCTAAAAGCTAAAATAGATAACATTCAGAAAACAGTAAGTGCTGTTTATATATATATATATATATATATATATATATATATATATATATATATATAGAGAGAGAGAGAGATGAAACAATCAATTACATAATAGATGAATGCCGTAAAGCATGACTGGACAAGAAAGGTGATCCACCAGTAATTGAGCAAAAATAATTGCAATTTTATATGCACAGACCAGAATCTGTCTCCAATTTCCTAACTACTAGATATAAAGTAAACCCTGACGGGTTGACATGCCGTTGAAAACAATCAATCATCTGCTTTTTCGCTCTGTTCATTATATGATTAATGTCTCGTAAAATTTTATTTTTTCATTTGCCGCCTAATATATATTTACCAACCTTTCCATATGCGCAGGATGTGACACAAGGTCGATTTCTTAAACGGAGTTTAACAAGTTCTAATTTACTTTTCCTTCTCCTCGACTGGTTGCCATAGTGAGGCAGGAGAGAATAGTCTGCTCTACTATCTTACCAATAGCTGGAAGGAGAATAGTCAGATTTATACATTTCGTTGGCCCAGTTGACTGGGCGTGCAGTAGAATACACCGACTTCATCTCTGCAGAGTGGTAAGACTCCTTAAACGACTACCCTGAATATGACACTAAACAATCAGATGGTCAGGCTCCAGAAATTAAGGAACTTTCGAGATTGCGGAGTACTGCATAATTGCCATCGCTCCCTGGTTCACTCAGGCCTGGAGCGTTAGCAACTGATAGTGTCCTATCCTTAGGTTAAATAGAACTAGACAGTGTACTTATGCTAAACTGAATTGTTTGAAATAGAACTATTTATACGTATAAACTTAAAGACATTATACTAACCAGTATTGAAACTGCTTTCTGGTGGTGCAAGCTTGTTCTTCATTTTCAGTTCAGCTCTACCATTTACTCACTAATGAATCTAAAATATAATTTGGGTAGGTATACTTCTTGGGGAAAGAGGTGGCGGAAACATCCTACAAAGCACCATCTATACGGCCACCTGCCTCCCATCACGAAAACTATCCAAATTAGACAAGCCAGGCACGCAGGACACTGCTAGGGGAGCAAGGACGAGCTCATAAATGATGTACTCCTATGGACCCCCACATATGGACGAGCTAAAGCAGGACGACCAGCTAGAAAATACATACAGCCGCTATGTGAGGATACGGGATGTAGCCCAGAAGACCTACCAGAGGCGATGAACAATAGGGAATAGTGGAGAGAGAGAGTCAGAGATATCCGTGCTGGCGGCACGACAGGATGATGATGATGATGATAAAAAATGATTTTGCATTAAATAACCTACAATGTTTGATACGCCATAAACCCAACCAACCAAGAATATTAGCGTTATATGAAAAGGCAATCTTGACCATGATTTAAACTCTGTGTCCATTTTCTATGGCGATAAACATTACACTACGAGGATAGCCTGATATAACCCTTATGCCCAACACTAAAACGTAGTCTGCCGAAAACTTCAATTATTAAAACCCGGTTTTGAACTAAATGTCGCTTTTTTGCCCACTTGATATTCCATATTTTGGTTAAATGGATTTTTACTGAAGTCTTTGAAATCATTCCCCACCAACAACAAAAGATTTTTTTCTTTCTTTTCTTGTTTGTTGTCGAATTCTCCGATCGTGAGTTTTTGAAAAGTAGACACAAATTAAACTCGGTCTAGTGACCAACGTTTATTGGAGCGTGCGGAATTGGAAATCGTGCGATGAAATCAACGCTGCACCAAACGCCACTCCCACGCTCGACTGGACATCCTCCTTACCATATTACACCAACCCCAGAACTGATGCAGCCTATCGTTACCCACAATCTTTCTGCGAACCAACCAGCAGTCAAGTCTATAATGAACCTACATTCTGGCAACGCTAGATTAAACAGGATTTGTTCACAGCCCACATACCAACAGTTCCCACACGAAAAACATCTGCACCGAATCAGCTCTCAAGAAATGGTATTTATAGTCCAAGACAAACTGAGAGTCTACTTCTTCAAGGATTCGAGTTCTGGTTGATTTGTCTAAGGACCTGGTACCCCCACCCTACATAACCAAGAGCTCTGACATAAAACAAAACCATTTAAACTTCCTCTTATCTAAATCCCGTTGATTGTAATACTGCACCTATTCTGATTTAGCCAACCGAAACTACTTCTGTTTGAATGACCGAGAAAATATATTGTTACTATACAATGCTACTGTTTGACGAGATTGCTTTTTTCTTTTTTTTCTCTCTTCTCAAAATATTTTGGTCAACGAAATGTCCGGTCTTTTTCAGATGTTTGATTGATTGATAGGTTGATTTAAACTGTTTACGTTTATTTTAAGCTGAGAGGTTTGGGAATCCCGTTCATTTTACCTCATGCTGTCTCGAACAAATCCTGGAAGCAGCACCATACAAAACAACTTACATACGGAAACTTACCAATCCATCAAAGCAACACGAAACAGAAATAAGTTTTTTAAATGGTTATCCTCGGAGAAAATGGACCCTGTGTCCTGGGTTCTGAAAATGGCTGTTTGTATTTCACTTACAACAAATATCTTTTGAAAAGCATGAAACTATCTATTTCCTACCCACTTATAAAATAGGACAGACTAGGTCTTTTAATTTTGGTGTAGTAGCCGGTCTAGGAGAAAGAACATTCTAAATTTAAACCAATGTACTTCGCTAAAAATATCTTGGGTCACATTCTGATCATAGCAGAGGGATAAGGTAATTACTTACACAGTGTTGACGACCGGTAAAAACTGACATTCATAATCTTTGGGCAGACATAGTGTGCTGGCTTGATGACAAACCAATTGCCATGGTTGAAAATGACGGATGGTGAGAATCGAAGGAATCTGTAGGGACACATTGATTGATTGATTGATTGGTAGTACTGGGTTAAAGTAGAACTAGGAGTAATGAAAATGAAGAGGTATTCCATATTCCCAAAGCTCCAGGACAGGAGATCAAATTGTACAGAGCGGTTTTGGTTTCTTTGTTTAATGGCGCATCAACCTTCGTGGGTTATTTAAGCCTAAAGCCATCCTTGTAGAAGAGCAGTAGTGGTACTATTTAACCCATAGTTCGGGGAATAAGAAGGCGCATGCGTTTCTCCAGTGATATTTTTTCCGAAAGTGAATACAATAGCGTGACTGGAGTTTGAAATTGCTTTCTACGATGTCGCAATACATTGCGATAGTCACTCCGCCAGAGGCTTAACTGATTGATTGTAGGTTTCTATTTACACTTTTTATGTTGTTGTCTTTAAGAGATTTTTACAAATGGATTTGATATCACGTATTCCTCTCAAATGTATAGTTCTATGGTCTCAAGTATTTCCATCTAATACAAATAATTTTCCCATAGTTCTATGGTTCCGAGTATTTCTACCTAATACAAAAAATTTGCAAACAGTTCTCTTGTTTCAAGTAGCTTACGATAATGATCTTAAGTGTAAAAATACCTGTGGAACCAACTGAAATAATATATTTGACACGGTACTTTTTATAAAACTATGCTGATAACGGTGCTAAATGCTGTGCTATGCTTGTCACGGTATTTTATGATGGCCTTGGCTCCGTGACTACCCCACCTAGGTAGTTTGTTTATCAATTCCCTCTGTGACGCCCTTGTGTTTGAAAGATCCACAGATGGGGGATGACACAATCTATCCGAGATTTCTTCAGCCGGTCGGAAGGATTCGTTGTAACTTATTACCAGGGTTTTGGCAATTACAATACAAGAAAATCTCTCCGTTAACGATTAACAATTATTTATTAAAACATAATGGTCAAACAATTATATATATACAATATATATTAAGAGAGAGAGAGTGAAAAATTGGCGCTTTCGTTATGTTTTAAAGGGAGACAACGGTGGTATTTGGTTGTAGACATTTTTTTTTATCTTAACCAACTTTTCGGACAGTGAGGATTTTGCTGGTGAGGCTACAGGTCTTGGAGAGATTTCTTTTCTTATTCTGTTGTCTTTGGTATGGACATCAGATCTTTTTTCTCATTTAACCCGAAAAGCATCTATTTTCATAGAGAATACCCTGGGAGCAAACATTCCAGATTAGCTAACCAATCATAGATAATGTTGTATGATTTTACTACTTTTTGACAGGTCAGCCAATCAAATGTGCTGATCTACATCTCTTCTGCGTATCAGATTTTGATTGGTCATTCAATCAAACCACAATATAGCGGCTTGGTTAATTAAGGATCACAGCTATACTGACCTTTTTCTTTACCCACGTTGTGATTCCATATTCAGGTCCCTATGCCTTGGCTTCTTTGACTGGAGGTTCTTAACCGGGGTCAGACAAGGCCTCCTGACTCCAAACCCCGGGTCTTCGCCGGCCATTCTCTGAACTTCTTTGCTCGACCAAGAGACTGAAAATCTGTGACTGACCGTTCTCTCTGTGGGTACTCGTGTATATATAATTTCATAGCGCCTACAGGTTCCGGCTGCCCTATATGATCTGCTTCCGCTGCAGAGGGGGAAGTATTTCTTTTAATTTTAACCAAAACTTTTCGCCCACACAAGTGGGCAAGAGATGTCATGATTTAAATTGGGTCAAAGCGCTAACAAACCTCCAAGCCTATTTACCTTTAGGGTTGACAATCTGACAGTTCGGTTAGTACTGATATTTAAACTGACTTTTCAATTTCTTTCAAATTATATAAGTTTATTTATGTTCTTATCAAATAAAAATTCATTTTACAAAAACAAATGTATCATACTCTCCATAAGTTTGTTTGTTTGTTTGGTTGGTTGGTTTTTGTGGCATATCAACCTTTGTAGGTTACTTAATGCCAAATCAATTTTTATACAAATGAACAGTTCTATTTCAAACAATTCAGTTTAGCATAAGTATATAGTTTAAACATTTTAATTTCAAGCTATTCAGTTTAATCAAACAGTTCTAATTCAAACAATTCAGTTTAGTATAAGTACAATTTTTTTTTACTCACAGTTAAATATCAAAAACAGTTCTATTTCTAATAATTCATTCAGCATAAGTACACTGTTCACGTGTCCATACAGTTTTATTTCAAGCAGATCAGCCTAACAGAAAAACGCAGTTTAAATGGCAAAACAGTTCTATTTCAAGTACTTCAGTTTTGCACATATACGCATTTTAGTTCTATTTGACACATCAGGTGATACCACTCCGGGACAGTGTGGACTTGGGAGCGATAGCAATAAAGGGATGTTCCGCTTTCCCCAAAGCGCCAATATTACTAGAACCTCACCATCAGGTTGTTTAGTGTCATATTAGGACATTCGTTGGGAAGGTCTTACCTTTCTCCAGAGGTGTGGTCGGTTTATTTGACCGCGCCAGCTGACTGGGCAACGCCATAAGTTTTTAACACCTGTTAATACCTCATATTGTCATATAAGTAAACAATTATACCTATTCTTAATGCAAATAATTTACAGTTCGTTTGTATTAAGCACCAGTATCGAATAAGAATGATTTTTAAATAGATATATTTGACTCTGAGATGGGATCATAACAGGTGCGACCACTTTGGGTCGGAGAGGACTTGCGAGTTATAGCAATGTCGTACTCCTCGCTCCACAGATCGTGTTATGCTATGATACCAAACACACATTTGCATTACAACAGCTCCAATAGATGCTTGTTAGCGCAGAGGCACCCAACAGTTATGTGTAACGCTACGGCACCACATAGACATTTGTACATCCACGGTTCTAACGCGTCTATGAGTGTAGCACTACGCCAAAAGTTCCTGTCAGACTACGTGGTAAACACAGCTGTAATGGAAAGAAGTAGTTACATACACACAAACACCTTATATTGGCTCATTTGATACGAGGTTTATTTCCTACTACTCTTCTAGAAAGTCGTTGAAGAGAGAGATAACAGGTATGAAATTATTGCATATTGACATTTTGACAGAGCCGTCAATTAGGGATTTCTTCATCGGATGTTCCATCTGTGTAGACAAGGGAACAGCGGAAGCAGATCATATGGGGACAGCTGGAACGCATAGGCGCTATGAAATTATATATACACGAGTACCCACAGACAGAACGGTCAGTCACAGACTGTCAGTCACTTGGTCGAGCAAAGAGGTTCAGAGAGTGGCCGGTGAGGAACCAGAGTTGGGGGTCAGGAGGCCCTGTCTGACCCCGTTTAAGAACCTCCATTCAAATAATCCAGAATATATGGACCGAAACATAGAATCACAACGTGGGTAAAGAAAAGGTCAGTATAGCTGTCCTCCACCAGTCTGTGTCCGCATCCTTTGTCTCTATCTCTCTCTCTCATATACAGCCATTTTTGGATCTTTCGAGAAGTAATAAAAACTATATTTTCATAAAAGCGTTGTTGCCTTATTCATTCGTTCATTGGTACACAACAAAATGATTCGATTGCTTTACATAGACAGAGAGAAATCTAACCGTCACAGGAAAAAATAGAAGAAAACATAGACCTTGATATTATCTTTTTCGCTTTCTGTTGTAGGTCTCGTATGTTATTGCTCAGGATCCTGTTTCACATCTACACGGTGGGTGTGGAACCACTTAGCGGAGTTCACTTAAAACATGTTCCGTAAATTTTGCCCCGTCTTTACATCTCTGCATCTGGTCACCAAGTAACTTTCTTTTCCTGTTTTCTATCCCACATTCACTTCAACGGATCTTCCGTTTGAACTTTTTTCAGCCAATCACAGCCAGAAGCCGATTAACTGCTGCTACATTTCTTTTCTTTTTTTTTTTTAACTTGGGCAGCTGCTGCTGCTATCCTAACCTCCGAGCTTTCGGGAACCTACCATTCACTTTCCTATTCGTTTATCTCTTGTCATAGTACTTCCCTCTCCCCCACTGCCTCGAATTACTTTCTCATATACGTCCCTCCTTTTTAATGTCTTCTGGCTGACCCTAAATCTAGCTAAGAAACAATTTACTACTAATAAAATCAACCAGAGTCCCTAATCATATTACTATCGCCAGAACTGGAACTTCACCGTCTGATGTAGTTATCTGTCAAATACAGATCATTCCCTTTTCTGGAGAGGGTTTATCTTTCTTCAGGGGAGAGAATCAGTGTATTGTAACCCCAACTGACGAACCGGTGGCTACGCAAATAGCTGACAAACAATCGATAAGAATAGACTAAGTTACTTTATGAATAATCGATCAATATAAATTAATTATCATATAACAATATATAACGTACGTAAACAGACTATCCCATGGAGCAGGAAATATGAATTTTCAACGGGACAAAATTTTTTTTAAATAGCTTTATTGGTGTTAATTATAGTGAAAGTTCCTATTGAGGCAAGTAGACTTTTTGGATGAAGAGACTAAGGATCCATCAGTGTGAGATAGATTCTCCACCATGCATTCCTCAATATCTTAACTTGAAATTTTGCCTGATGAAGGTTGAGAAGCCCCCACGGTGTAGTGGCTAGCGTACTCGAATGCTGTAGCGTAGTAAACAGGTTCGAACTCCAGTTGTGCAATTAGGTCTATTTTCGGACTAAAATCCTTATAAAAGGTGTAAACCTCTAATCGTCCGATCCATAGGATGACTAATAACAACTTCAATTCTTCTGCTTTGGAATTAGGTAACCCACGAAGGTTTATATGCCATTAAACAAAGAAACCAAATCAAATAAATCAAACTTGAGTTTTATTTGCAGGTATAAACATCGGATCTCGATGCTTTTTCTTATTCAATGGAGTTGGGACTCCGAAACCGGAATTCACTGGACTTAACAAAAAATGTATGAAGAGGAAATGTCCATGGTGTAATGGCTTAAGAGTGGGACTGGTGGCCTCGAGGTATCAGGTTCGAGCTCCAGTCGTGCTATTACGTTCCCTTTCGGACTAATACTCTTGGGAAAGTGTGAAACCCCTTTATACCTCCATCTATGGGTTAAATAGTATCACAGCCGTTCTTTAAAAGGACAAATTTGACACTGAATAAACAGCAATAAACAAAAGTCGGTCCAACTACTCCCAGAAAAGGTAGGATAAGTTCGTCCACAACAACTACTGTTCTTGTACAGTATACAATTTTCTCTCCGGTCATTGAAATTTGGGGAATGTGAAATACCTCTTCATTTTCTTACTCCCAGTTCCACTCTGACCAAGAGTGGTAGTATCTCTTAGGATCCTGTCTATGGGTATATACACATATTTAGTCATGTTCTATTCATGAAATTAATTAACTGTGTGCAAACAAATGACTGATATTGAATTGTTAGTATTACATAATAATACTTGATATAATTTAACTTCGTGCAAACGAATGAATAAAGCTGAATGGAATTATTTGTATTAAACACCCATACTTGAAACCCTGTAATTGTGTGCAGATCATATGGGAACAGCTGGGATGCGTAGGCGCTATGAAATTATATATACACGAGTACCCACTGACAGAACAGTCAGTCACAGACTGTAAGTCACTTGGTCGTGCAAAAAAGTTCAGAGAGGGCCGGCGAGGACCCGGGCATTGGGGTCAGGAAGCCCTGTCTGACCCCGGTTAAGAACATCCCGTCAAAAAAGCCAGTGCATAGGAACCTGAATATGGAATCACAACGTGGGTTTAAAAAACCACAGTGTAGCTGTCCTCCACCAGACTGAGTCCGCCTCCTTCATCTCTATCTCTCTCACACTTACAACCAATTTCGGACCTTTCAAGAAGTAATAAAATGAGAGAACAGACAAATGATTATTATTAAATTAGATTTGAATACTTGATTAACAGAATTACTAATGTTAAAAAGCAAAACTTGAAATGATTTAACTGTGTGAAAATAGAAATCCGATGTTCCTTCAATAAGTTTCCAGACTTTTTTTATACAGGCATTTAAAATTGACATAAACTCTTGAAAATTCCATATGTTATTGCTATACATCTTATGAGATAGATGACTAATTTTTATGATTTCAGGTTCAAACCAACAGCTACAGCAGCAATTGGAATACACCCTACTAAAGCCTGATTGTCACAAATGGTGAATTTTAAAAATACAATCTGGACGCGAGGACAATTTGCAAGAACGATATGCAATAAATTGTGTTTTAAACTTGAAAAAAATGCCACAGAAACGTATGGAATGCTTCAGACGGCTTTTCGACCATCTTGCATGAATCGAGCATCAGTTTTTGAGTGACATTAGAGATTTAAGGAGTCTGTGAGGGATGATGAGAGGTGTGGGAGGAGTAAGGAAATCAATACACTAGAGTTGATTGGCTAAAGGGTTAGGGTTAGGGTTACTATGTTGATGTTTTTAGGGAGTTCAGGATGAGATTCCTAGGGAAGAGGCCAACACTCTTCAACTCGGGTCAGCGGCATTTCCACGGGGACAATTTCACCAGTCCACATGTCCATCCTTGTCACAGACTATTTGACGAAGATGGGCATTAAATCAGTTCCTCACGCTCCCTATAGTCCAGAGCTTGCTCCCTGTGACTTTTGCTTATTCACTAAGCTCAGAGACTGTCGTTATGAGACAATTGAGGAGATGAAGAGGCAGTGAAAAAAGGTCATTGACACGCTCACACAAGAGGACTTCCATGCGGCGTTCCAGAAGTTGTTGGAACGGTACAACGAGTGCATTCCAGCCGGAGGAGATTACTTTGAAGGGGACTAGAGTTTCATGTGTGTACTATCAATAAAAGTGCCCATACGAAAAAAAAAGTCTGGAAAGTTATTTAATGATCCTCGTATTAGTGTTAGATAGCAATTACTAAAAACAATTAATCGTTTGCAAAAGACATTTGCTCAAGCTCGTTTTAAAAGGTTACCTACAAACTATTTCGTTACAGATCTTATCTAACACCCCCATACGTATATATACATATATATATATATATATATATATATATATATATACCAACACCTTCGCAGGAGCAAGACCTTAATTTTTAAGCAGAGTATAAACTGTTTGAAATCAAAGTTTTCTTTCTCCAAGACCAGTTGCCATACCAGTTTGCCCTCCTATTTCCCATTGATGGAGGGAGAATAGTTAGATCTATACCTTTCCGAAGGTTATTAGCGGTATGTGGAAGGCAATAACCCTTGATCAGGATTTGAACTTGTTTCACCGTGTTCATTTACTACGAAGCTAACCAATATATATATATATATATATATATATATATATATATATATATAAGAGGTTTATGGTTGTTACTAGCTTACTTGGTGAGATAATGGAGGACTAATTGTGACAGTATTGTTAAATAGTGCTCAATATCAATGACAGAGCAAATACACACACACGCACGCACACACACACACACACACACATTCATATATATATATATATATATATATATGTGTGTGTGTGTGTGTGAGTCTGTGTGTGTTATCATCCACAGACGGTTTTGTTGCATTACAGCTGTTCGGTGTGGCTAGACACGTGAGATGATTCTAGCTAGGATCGAAAACCTAATCTATTATTCCTCCCTGCGTAAGCGAAGGAATTTTACGTATATATGCTATGAACCCAACCAACCAACCAAACTAAAAGAGGAAAAGTGAAGATCTAGAATGACAGAAGATTTCAGGATGTGTGTTTGAAAAGAAAAACGATAGCAAGCCAGTATTGATCTCTTCAAACGTCGATTGCGTGCACACAAATATTTAATATCCTTTCTATCGACACCACTCAATTAACGTCTAATTCTTTTTGTCAGGAAAATTCCGAATTTATCCAGCGCTTTTAAGGCATTAATTGCTGATTTCATTGACTCAGATTAACAAGACAAAATCCCACGTTTTTTGTTTGCTTTTTTTGTGTCGCTTTATCTTTTCTGGTACTTCTTTTCTCGCTCTCATAAACTTTTCTTCTTTTCATCGTCATAGAACATTTGGTTTGTAAGCAAATCAGTTACTATAACAGAGTTATAGGTTCGATCGCTACAAACTACTTTATGCTTTTGACACCATTCGGATTTTTTGGCAGTGTTTCGGTGATCCTATTTACCACCCCCTCCGCTCGGGCAGGATATGACACAAGGTCAATTTTTAAGCGGAGTTTAACAGGTTTCAATTCATAGTTTTCCTTCTCCTAGACTAGTTGCCTCACCAAAGCTGAAGAAATCAGTCTGTCCTACTATTTACCCATAGCTGTGTTATATACTCACATAATAAATATGCTTATATACACATGTACATGTTCATGCAGCATCATAACGACACAATAAATAATCAAACAGACGCACAATGATAAAGTCGCAAGAATAAACGACGCACGCAAGGAAGACGCAGGAAGACTTCCCTATAAAATATGTTACCTCTCATCTTTATTGGTAAGTTTCGAAAGGGTTGTTCCAAGTTTGCGTGTGAGAGAGAGCTGGAGACCGAACATTACTGAAATATTTTGACCCCGAAGTTATGACCGTCAGCGTTTTGTCTTACTCGTTCTCCATGGTTGCTCAATTGGAGCACTGGCTTTCCTTACTACAACTCGTCTACCACCTCAACTCTACTCGCCTGTCTCCACTGGCTCGTTGAACTCAACTCGTCGGCCTTATATTACCTTCAAACTCCCACGCGCTGATATGGACACGCCTCCACGACTACTTCCGATACCTGGGGACCGGGATGTGTCACTTCCGCTTTCTTTGGAATGGTCTGTGTGATCGTCATCGAGCGGAAATAACTGTCATCCAGTTCAGAGGTCACTCTCTTTCGGTGCGTCAGTCTATGAGAGTATAATGGGATCTTTTTTTACCTCGTCCCATTTCATCAGCCAATTTCCGCCCACGCGATTTCCTCTCATAACTGCCACCAGAATGTGTCACCTCCTTCCGGTGCATTACCTTGAATGGCATTTTTGGCCGGGTCAACAGGTCAAAACATAACAGCTGGAGGGAGAATTATTGGATTCATACCTTTCCCAAGGGTATTAGTGCTATGTGAAATGCAATCATTCTCGTCCAGGATTTGAACTGGAGTCGCCATTACACCACGGGCACCTCCAGTGTTTCGGTGATTGCCTGGCCGAACTCGATCGAATTCGTCTTGAGTGGCTGAGATCAATAATACCTTGGCCTTACGAAGCCGTCCGTGCAGGATTTTACCTGCTCTGTCGGGCTAGGTTCATTGCTTGATGCTTGTGGTTCCCCCACTTGGAGAATGCCAACGGGGCGAAGAAATGTTGTCCCTGTCTCGCATGGGTTTTGACTTGTGCGATATCCCCATCATAAAACAACCTCGTACTATATTCTGACACAGTGGTATGTCAGATATATACCGCCGCCACACACTTTTGACCTTGTGCTAAGAACAAGTAATCATATCTACCAACCCCCTTCGCTCGGGCAGGATATGACACAAGGTCAATTTTTAAGCGGAGTTTAACAGGTTTGAATTCAGAGCTTTCCTTCTCCTTAACTAGTTGCCTTACCAAGGCTGAAGAACCTAGTCTGCCCTACTATTTACCCATAGCTGGTGGGAGAATAATTAGATTCATTTCTTTCCCAAGTGTATTAGCACTATGTGAAATGCAATCAGTCTCGTCCAGGATTTGAACTCGTGTCGCCGTGTCCATTTCCTACGACGATAACCATTACACTTACCAACCGCTTCGCTCAGGCCGGATATGACACAAGGTCAATTTTTAAGTGGATTTTAACAGGTTTGAATTCAGAGTTTTCCTTCTCCTTAACTTGTTGCCTCAACCAGACTGAAGAACATTGTCTGTCCTACTATTTACCCATATCTGGAGATAGAATAATTGGATTCATACATTTCCCAAGGGTATTAGTGCTATGTGAAATGCTATCAGTCTCATCCAAGATTTGAACTCGTGGCGCCATGTCCATTTCCTACGACGATAACCATTACACCACGGGCACAAGAAAAAGTAATGGTTTGTAAATAGTCTATTTACTTGGGAATGTCAAAAGTTTTTGGAGGATGTTGGTAGGTGCTAGTCTGCAGCGTCTATATCATGTGACTGAAAACCATCAAGTTGTGAGAGGTAAACGCTGTGGTTGGTTATATCACGGTGGATGGTGCACTGACAAGTTGTGCATTGCTTCATTCAATGTATGGTTTGAAAGCTACACAAATGAACGTACAAAATTGTCTAAATCTCAAATCTAAGCTTCACGAGTTTTTTACAGGGCTAAAACGTCATAGAAACTTGCCCAATCGGCTGGAGCTGTACAATGCACCGACTGCTTCTCTGCAAAGGGGTACCACCCCGCAACGAATGTCCTGTGGTCCAGTCGGCTGGGGCTATAGAATACACTGCCTGTTTCTATGCAGAGGAGTAAGAAACTCCCCAATGAGGGTCCTGATTATGATAGTAAACAATATGATGTTGAGGTTTGACTGATGCTGGAGCTTTGGGGAATGCGGAGCACACCTTCATTGCCATTGCTCCCAGGTCCACTCAAGCCTGGAATGCTAGCACTTGATTGTTAAATAGAACTAAAAACTACATACTTATGCTAAACTGAATTGATTGAATTAGAACTGTTCGACTAAACTGAATTGCTTGAAATAGAAAGGTTTTTGATTATTAAACTGTACATACATTTAAACTGAGTTCTTATGCTAAACGGAATTTTTTGAAATGGAACTGTTTTTTACATTGAAACTTGAATTACTCTAAACTGAATTGTTTAATATAGAACTGCTTTGACATTTACTGTGTGTAAACAGAATCTGTACTTATACTAAACTGAATTAGCTGAATTAGAACTGTTTGAATAAGCAAAATAGTTTGAAATAGAAGTGTCTTTGACAATTAAACTGTGTACTCATGCTAAAGTGAATTGTTTGAAATTGAACTGATTATTTGTATAAAAATGGATTTGGCATTAAATAACCTACAAAGGTTGATATGCCATAAAAGCCCAAAAAATTAACCAACCAAAGTAACAGAAACAACCCAAAACATTCTTTTTGCTGAAGATGAAAATCCATTTGATCACATAACAGTAACCAGATGACGATGGCCGTGGTGTAACGGTTACCGTTGTAGGAAATCGACACGGTGACATGAGTCCGAATTCTGGATGAGACTGATTGCATTTCACATGGCACTAATACGATTGAGAAAGGTACAAATCGAATTATTCTGTGGGTAAGTAGTAGGGGTTCCTGCGTTCTTATTCTTGGTTAGACAAACAGTCTCGGAGAAGGAAAACCCGGAATTCAAACCTCTTAAACTCAGCTTAAGATTGCTCTTATGTTACAATGTGTTGGTGCAGATGGGTTGGTAAATACATACAGAAAGAAGATGGTAGGAGAAATTTCACTCAGGTTGCAAGAAACCTGACGATCAGTCAAGGTCAATTAGGCATGAAATCCTGAATTCTGAGGCTGAGCTCTACGCCGTAGATTGGTTGGTTTGGTTTTATGACATATCAACATTTGTAGGTTATTTAAAGCCAAATCTATTTTTATACAAATAAACAGTTTTATTTCAAACAATTCAGTTTATAAGCACACAGTTTAATTCAGTTTATAAGTACACAGTTTAACTGTCAAAAATATTTCTATTTCCAGCTTTTCAGTTAAGTCAAACCGTTCTATTTCAAACAATTCAGTTTAGTATAAGTACACAGTTTAAATGTCAAAAATTGCTATTTCAAAAGTTTAGCACATTTACACTGTCATTTATTTATACACAGTTAAATGTAAAAACAGTTCTATATCAAACAGTTCAGTTAAGCATAAGTATGCAGTTTGGTTTGGTTTGGTTTTTGACACACCAACTGTTTTAGATTATTAATGTCAAATCTATTTTTATACATATAAACAGTTCTATTTAAAACAATTCAGTTTAGTATAAGTACAGTTTATTTTGTTTTTTTGTTTGTTTGTTTGTTTTTTTTTGTTTTTTTTTTGTTCACACACTCTTAAATGTTATTTTAAACAATTCAGTTTAGCATAAGTACTGATGCTAAACTGAATGTTTAAGATAACATTTAAGATAGGATATGTGGTTTATTCTACAGCCCCAGCCAACTGGGACACCCGTTGGGGAGGTCTTACCCTTCTGCAGAGAAGCAGTTGGTGTATTCTACAGCCCCAGCCAACTGGGACATAGTACACTTGTTAGGGGTGGTTTTACCCCTCTTCAGAGATGTAGTCGGTTTATTCTACAGCCCCAGCTGACTGGGCAATCCTAGCCCTGAAAGTAAATCCGATGACTAGCACTTTTTGTTTGGCATCTCACTGTCTATAATATTTCATCGTATTTACGGCTTCATCAACACGATCCTGAGCTGAGAATTAGACCTCACGTCACTAAAACATAATAAAACTTTTGACCTAACATAGTAATATATAGAAATCTTTTTGAGTAGATTTATTAATATGATTAAAATACTTAAAAGATTATCTACTCATGTAAAATTTTAAAAGTATTTTTCTATTCAATTAATTCCTCTGTTATTTCCAAGAATTACATTAATCAATATTAAAAATACATGATAATAATATTTACAATGAAAATAGAATAATGTTTAGGATGTAATGAAAAAATGTTTTGAATGTAAAACATTGAATCATTTTAATCAATATTGAATATATATGAAAATAATGTTTTGAATGAAAAACAAAATGTTGAGTGGGTGTCCTCGTGGTATAATGCATAAGGAACTACACTGCAAGATCGTAGTAAGCGAGTTCAAACTCCAGTTACGCTCTAACCTTCACTTTCGGACAAATATTGATGGGAAATGTATGAACCCCTTATCCTCCTAGCTGAAGGGTTAAATTGTACCACCGTTGTTCTTCTCGAAGAATGGATTTGGCATTAAATAACAGAAAGTAAATATTGGCGACTTTAGTCGGGGGCGAAGGCTCCTTTTTTTCAATAGGTACAACACAGAGATGTAGGGAAGGGCGCTACTCCTCTCCTTGGGTTTCTCCACTTTATCTTTGATCCATACCTTATAATCTGAGTGGCAAGCAAGAATACATCAAGTACCATATTTTTCCGTCTTTGGTATAACTCTACCTGGGATTGAACCCCGGTATCCACAGAGCTTTGGCGCACACTCTAACCGATGGGCCAATGGACCGGCCAACCGCGCACGGTCGATATTCTATTTAACAAAACTAACAAACAATAAAATGATGTTTTGAATGTAAACTAAATAATGCTTAGAATGTAAAGCAAAATATGATTTTCAGAATATAATTCCAAATAATGCTTAGTAGGTAAAAGAAAATGATGTTTCCAATGTAAAACAAAGTGAAATTTAGAATGAAAAACATTTTTTTTAAATGTAAAACGAAATGATTTCCAGAATTCAAAACTTATTGTTTATAATATAAAACTAAATTATATTTAGAATGTAAAACAAAAATGTTTGTAATGTAAAACAAAACGATGTATTCAATGTAAATCCAAATGTTTAAAATTTAAAACAAAATAATTTTCAGAAACTAATCAATAGAAAATATTTAGAACATCTTAACATTTGTTACTTATAAACGATAAGTGTCTAGTCGGCTGGGGCTGTACAATACACCGGCTACTTCTCTGCACAGGGGTAAGATCCGTCAACGAGTGTCCTGGTTATGATACTAAACAATCTGATGGTGAGGTTCCAGCAATGCTGGAACTTTGGGGAATGCAGATCACCCCTTCATTGCCATCGCTTACAGGTCCACTCTGACCCGGAGTGGTATCTCTTGATAAGGGTTCTATCAATGGGTTAAATAGAACTAACGGCATACTTATGCTAAACTGAATTGTTCGATTAAACTGAACAACTTGAAATAGAAGTGTTTTTGACAATTAAACCGTACTTAAACTGCGTGCTTATGCTAAACTGAATTCTTTGAAATAGAACTGTTTTTTGACATTGAAACTATTTAAACTAAACTGAATTGTTTAACATACAACTGTTTCGACATTTATCTGTGAGTAAACAAAATCTATACTTATACTAAACTGAATTAGCTTAAGTAAAACTGCTTGACTAAACTGAATAGTTAGAAATAGAAACGTGTTTCACAATTAAACTGTACTTACATTTAAACTGCGTGCTTATGCTAAACTGAATTGTTTGAAATGGAACTGTTTTTGACATTGAAACTGTACTTAACTGAACAGAATTGTTATATATAACTGCTTGAGTAAACTGAATAGTGTGAAATAGAAATGATTTTGACAATTAAACTGTGTACTCATACTAAACTGAATTGTTTTAAATAGAACTGATTATTTACATAAAAATGGATTTGGCGTTAAATAACCGACAAAGGTTGATATGCCATAAAACCTAACAACCCAACCGACCAATCAACATAATAAACTATTAGTGCATTCCACTATCTTTAACTCCCTTAACAGACAAGTAGAAAAACGCTGTCAGTATCCTCTGCAAATTTTCAGACATTCAGGTTTGCAGGACAATATCATAGGCTTTTTGTATCCAATACAAATTTTGTACTCCTTGAGGATGTGCTGATCTATGGATAGTAGCTCACATGTTTCTCTTGTTCGTCTTCAGCATTCTTTCGGTTCTCCCAGAAATAGTCAACGGCATGCAAGTAATAGATTTCATCTCTTATCTGTTTTATCATGTTTTACCCACTTATAAACCTCTCCTCGGCTAAAATATGTTTCTTCGAACACATAACAAATTCCTCCCTAAGTTTTATACAGTTAACACGTTAACTGTGTGCCAAAATTGAATTGTTAGTATTATGTAGCATTAATTGGAAACATTGAACTATGTGGAAATTAATTGTGTTGAATAAAATTCTTTGTGTTCAATAGCAATACTTAGAACAGTTTAACTGTGTGCAAAAAATTATTAGCGTTTGCAATATATATGAAACTAATTTATTGCATGCAAACAAATGATTAATATCAAATAGAATTATTTGTGTTATATTGCATTAGTTATAACCATCTAATTGTGTAGATCCATTTGTTATATTTGTGTGCAAAGCGAATAGCTCTAATTCCTTTAAAATACGAGGTGCATACGATAAGTTTTCAGATTTTTTCGTATTGGCACTTTTATTGATAGTACACACATGAAACTCTAGTCCCCTTCGAAGCAACCTCCTCCGACTGCAATGCACTTGTTGTACCGTTCCAATAACTTCTGCAAGGCCCCATGGAAGTCCTCTTATGTGAGCGTGTCAATGACCTTCGTCACAGCCTCTTTCATCTCCTCAATTGTATCATAACGACTGCCTCTGAGCTTAGGGAATAACCAAGAGTCACAGGGAGCAAGCTCTGGACTATAGGGACGGTGAGGAAGTGTCCTGATGCCCATCTTTCTCAAATAGTCTGTGACAAGGATAAAGTTGTGGACTGGTGCATTGTCCTGATGGAAATGCCACTGACCCGATTTCAAGAGTGCTGGCCTCTTCCCTATGAATCTCATCCTGAACTCCCTTAAAATCTCAACATAGTAACCCTAACCCTAACCCTTTGGCCAATCAACTCTGGTGTATTGACTTCCTTACTCCTCCTACACCCTCATTATCCCTCAGAGACTCCGTATCTTCCTTGAATCTCTTATGCCACTCAAAAACTACAATCTATCAGTTTACAAATCAAATATTTGATATTTGAACAAACGGGATTTGGCATTAAATAACATACAATGGTTGATGGTCTATAAAACCTAACCAACTAAATAACACAATAAGGTTGACATGCCATTAAACGAAAAAAAAAAACAACCAACTCAATAGATACATTTTCTATTGAGATTTATTTTTTCTAATATCAGGTATCTCACAGAACTTGCTAATGCTAAGCGGTCAAT
This sequence comes from Sepioteuthis lessoniana, assembly GCA_963585895.1. Lineage (NCBI taxonomy): Eukaryota > Metazoa > Mollusca > Cephalopoda > Myopsida > Loliginidae > Sepioteuthis > Sepioteuthis lessoniana. The sequence goes on along the minus strand of OY757927.1, from coordinate 66,674,906 downwards.
AACATGTGGACTAAACCGAAAAAGATCATCACCGCTCCACCACAATGATTCAGCGTAAACGGGTGCACACAGCTTGAATGTTATAGAGTTTGTAGTATTCCATTCAAATAAGAACAATTTGCCCATAGTTATATGGTTTCAAGTATCTATTTATACAGCAACACCACGATGCAATACAAAATCGAGTGGAGTAGAACTAGTTAGATGTTCTTACTCCTAGAATCCATTTGTCTCCACTCAACCAACCATGAGTAAATAGTTACATAAACTGGACTCTTTCACATTGGTAATGTAACCAGTTTAGGAGAAAAACTCCGCTTTAAAAGTTGACTGTGTCACGTCCTGCTCGGAGTAGAAATGGGTAAAAACAACCTTGAAATTAAATACCGGTTTTTGATTTCATGACAAATCTTATCTTTTTATCGTACACTTGTGATTTGAAAGCGGATACTTTATTGACAGATAATGTTTTTAATGAGTTGTCAGAGCGTGAGACAAAAGTTCATGAAAAAATCTTACTTTGTATATGGTCTTGTTTCCACATTTTTCTTATTAAATAAATTGTTAGAATGTGAGACAAAAGTTAGAATAAAATTTTGGTTGGTTGGTTAGTGGGTTATTTATTTTGTTGAATTACATATCAACCCTTTTGGGCTATTTAATGCAATTTTTGGATATGATTTCACGTTTATTAATATTTTGGTGGAATTCTTTTTTCTTTCTTTCGCTGCATGCATTATAAAAAATCTGGTGGGGTGTCCTCGTGGTGTAATAGTTAAAGCGATGGACTGCGGAATCGTAGTACGCGAGTTCGTACTCCAGTCACGCTATTACGTTCACTTTCGGGCAAATACTCTTGGGAAAGGTATGAACCCCCTTATCCTCCCAGCTATGGGTTAAATAGTACCACTACTGTTCTTCTGGGAGATTGGCTTTGGCATTAAATAACCTAAAAAGAGTTGATATGCCATTAAACAAAGAAACCAAACCAAACCTAAAAATCTGGTAGATATTTTCATTGACTTCATATGAATTAAAAACTTGGAAGAAATCATTTTCGTTAAATTTCTATATATTACAATATTGGTAGACATCATTTTCATTGATTTCATATCTATTAAAAAACAGGAAGAAATCGTTTTCATTAACTGTTGCACTTTACGGGTTTAGTCCTCGGTTACCGTTTTCAAGTATCGATAAGATAAAAAGTGTTGGGTGTTTGGAATTTATGTTGGACGGGGCATTGCCCAACTAAGGCAGTTTTGAGGCCGAAAGGCCACCAATTTCTGCTGCACTACCCTCCGGTGGGCGAATTGCATTATTGACACCTTTGTCCAGTTTAAGCTATAATCGGGCATTCGTGCCTGGACTCATGTTTGGGTCCATATCCAACTAAGCCCATCGGCTCACATTACACTAAGTGAACCGATGACCAGCATAGACCAATAGGGCTCGAGCTTCGGCTCGATTCCGACTTTGCCCACACCTAACCCCCACTATAATCTGACTTTCAGGTCATTTGACCTTGTGTCAAGTCTCTTCTGGTTGGAGGTAGAGACAAATACGTTCAGAACCTAATCAAATAGTTTTTTTATGGCTTGATATAACCAGTCAACTGGTTGGATCGCTCAAGTATTAATTGAGAGGGGTTTTTGAAGGTCACATGACCACTTAATGCTCGGATCAAAGATTGCTCAGATTCTAAGATCCCGTTATCAGCCGTTAATCGTATCCATCCACAGCAAAAAGTGGAACCCAATTTGCAGTTGGCGATGGGGCTTACCCTTCAACATAGGTGCAGTACGCATATTGTATAGTCCTAATTGACAGAGTGTCAATAATATATATGTGGGCAAATTATTTTTACTAGATATTCATATTCTAGATTATATGACTGCAAATTATTGGTATATGATTGGAATACTTAAAACCACATGACTTTATGAAAACTAATCATTATTATTATTATTATTATTATTATTATTATTATTATTATTTACTCTTTTAGAGTTTGATGATGGTTTTTCACCGACATTTGAGTGATATCAAGTCTCCTCAAGTCTCCAGGACTCTTCTCAGTATTTTGGCCGTCTTCAATAATGTTGTCGTTTGGATGGTCTCCACACGTCCGCCAACTTCCGAATCCTCCAGGCCATTTAATAATCCTTCAATCACTGTGCCAAAAGCACCAATCGACACTTTTATGTTCCATAGTTTCTTCATTTCTCTAGGAAGGTCGAGGTATTTATCCTTCTTTTCACATTCTTTCAGTTTTATTCTGTGGTTATCCGGGACAGCAAAGTCGACAATTTTGCAAGTTCTCTTTTTTTTTTGTTGATTATCATAAGGTCTGGTCTTCTGGCCGAGTATTATTATTATTATTATTATTATTATTTTAATCCTTTCAGAGTTTTTCACTCCAGCATCAGTTGATGGTCTTTCCCTAAAGTGAGTGCAAGTCTCCTCAAGTCTCCAAGACTCTTCTAAGTATTCTGGCCGATCTTATTGGTCCAGTCGTTTTGATGGTTTCCACTCATGTTCATATTTGTAATTTTTCCGGTCACTTTACCAATCCTACGGTGACTGTACCTAACGCACCGATAACAATTTTAAATAAGAATTGTTGCTTGAAAACATATAGTTGCTTGGAAAAAAGACTGACTTCCCCATTAAAAAGGGAATTCCTCTATTAGTAACTAACGAGTTGGAATGCAACAGCGTATTAAGGGAGTTCAAACGCTAGTTGTGCTATTACGTTCACTTTTGGGCTGATACGTAGTGCCTTCAATAAGTTTCCAGAGTTTTTTTGTACAGGTATTTAAAATTGTCGTAGACGCTTGAAAATTTAGCATGGTATTGCTATACATCTTATGAGATGACTGGCCAATTTTCAGCTTCAAATGAACAGCTTCAGCAGGAGTTGGAATACACCCCACAAAATCCTGATTGCCACAGCTGGTGAATTTCAAAAATGCATATGGACTTTAGAAGAACGATATGCAATAAAATTATGTTTTAAACTTGGAAAAAATGCCATGCGATGAAAGCTGTATCTACTGCTATGACCCAGAGACCAAAAGACAGAGCTCCCAGTGGAAGCAAGCTAGCTCTCCCAGAACCAAGAAGCCCAGACAGAGCAAATCAACTCACAAACTTTTGATGGTCCTTTTTTTTTATAGCACTGGCATGATCTACATGCACTGGGTTCCCACTAGACAGACAGTCAGCAAGGAATACTATGTTGAGGTTTTAAGAGAGTTCAGGGAGAGATTCAATCGGAAGAGGCCAGCACTCTTCATATCGGGTCAGTGGCATTTCCACCAGGACAATACACCAGTCCATAACACCATCCTTGTCACAGACTATTTGATCAACATGGGCATCAAGACAGTGCCTCCCTATAGTCCAGACCTTGCTCGCTGTGACTTTTGGTTATTCCCTAACCTCAGAGGCTGTCGTTATGATACAATTGAGGAGATTAAAGAGGCTGTTATGAAGGTCATTGACACGCTAACACAAGAGGACTTCCATGGGGCGTTGCAGAAGTTGTTGGAACGGTACAACAAGTGTATTGCAGCCGGAGGAGATTACTTCGAAGGGGACAAGAGTTTCATGTGTGTACTGTCAATAAAAGTGCGCATACGAAAAAAGTCTGGAAACTTATTTAATGATCCTCGTACATTTAGGAAAAGTATGAACTCCCTTGTTCCCCAGCTATGGGTAAATACTACAACTACTGTTCTTCTACTCCGATGGATATGGCATTAATTAAGGTCGATATGTCATTAAACAAGGAAACTATGCCAAAACATAAAATAAGGGGTTGAAATGTCATAAAAAAACAACCAACCAATTTATTTGTTGGATAAACAAAAAAAGTTACGTTGACCTATACACCCAATCGACTTATACACAAATTCACATGGCACATACTAAAATGAAGAATGATAGGAAAAGAAATAGGATGATAAAGAAAACAGTTCAAATTCTTTTCTCTTTTCTCTTTGTAGCTGCGTCCACTTTAAGTTTGCTTTCTGTATATTTTGTATTTTATTTATTCATTTTTTTTTTTACTTTCTTTATTTTTCCTCCCTTTTTGGCATTCGCTGAATTTTGTGAGCATCGACGGTTGGCGAGCAATGGCGGAGTCGGTCGAGGAGTTGTGAGCGAAAATCTGGCCGAGATTGAATTTAATAAAAGTCCACGAATAAAATCGAAAGCATTAAATCATGGCGGTCTTGTAAAGACGATCATGTGACGTGAAGTTCACTTCATTTGGCCGTAAATCAAAATTTTAAACATTTACGACATCAAAGAAGCATTTATGACCTTAAACTTTTACGACTGCATCCGTTCGTTAAAACAACCATCTATTAGACATACAAACAATGGAGATCAATAGTGAAAAAAAAAGAAACAAAGAATATGACGATAATAACCATAATAGACCATATAACAAGGATGTATATTTTCTTTCAAAAACATTGTAAAAACTACGTTGTAATTGAACATAAACTTTATGTATTGTCAGACAGAAGCCCTTCGTTGAGAAGACGTAATCTCGGCAGCAGGAAATCTTATGCCTGTAGTCATAGAACATCATTATCATCATCATCATGTCGTGCCACTAGAACGGATATCCCTGACCTCTCTCGCCACTTCTCCTTATCATTCATCGCTTCTGGCATGTCTTCAGGGCTACATCCCGTATCCTCACATAGCTGCTGTATGTATGTTCGAGCTGGTCGTCCTGCTTTTGCTTGGCCATTTGCGGGGGTCCATAGGAGTATATCACTGATGAGTTCGTCCTTGTTTCTCCAGCAGTGTCCTGCATGTCTGGTTCGTCTAACTTGTATAGTTTTCGTGATGGGAGGTAGGTGGCCCTATAGTTGGTGCCTTGTGGAGTGTTGCCGCCAGGACTTGTTCAATATTGTTCGCAACATTCTTGTGTAATTGCCGTCTAGCTTCTTCTTCAGCTGTTTAGTTAGCATCCAAGTAGTGCATTCATATAGCAGTATCGATACGACCGCTGCCTGGAAGAAACTGCGTTTCATTTTATCGATCAGGTTTGTTTTCCATATGATCGAGAGCCTATCGATAGCTGCCCATGCTTTCGTTAGCCGTGTGTCGATATCTTACAAAAAAAGGGTTCTGGTTTAGTCGTATAATGGCATATCAACATTCTTAGGATATTTAGTATTAAGTCCATACTTCTAGAACAAAACTAGTGGTACTATTTAACCCATAACTGGGAAGATAAGTGTGTTCATACCTTTCCAAAGGGTATTTGTCTAAAAGTGAACGTATTCAGTGCAACTCGGGTTCGAACTCGCTTATATATAATTCTGCTGTACAGCTCTTTAACCATTACACCACGAGGAAACCTCCTCGTCCAGAAAGGACTTTTTAATAGCCCCCAAATATGCATCAACTTCTAAACTATTGATCCCGAATATTCTCGCAGTCTTGGATGGGTGGAACTATATTTATCATCAGCATCAGCAGCAACGAATGCCGACAATGCGGATTTCTTTTACTATATCTCTCTCTCTCTCACATACACACACACACACACTCTCTCTCTCTCTCTCTCTCTCTCTCTCTCACTCTCTCTCTCTCCATCGTTTTTCCAAGTCATCAAGACGGTCTCTAGTGTCAGCTCAGAGCTGATGAATGCAAAACTTAGCTTAGCGACCAACACTGGTATGTCCATAAGTAGGAGTCCATAGGAGAACGTCACATTTAAGTTCGGCCTTACTTTACTAGCAGTACCCAGCAAGTCTTGCTCATGGTTTGCTAGATAGCGGAAAAATGTATAACTGCTGCTGTGTTGGCTGCTGCTTTCAGGATTTATTTAAAACAGTTCGCAGCATCCTTGCATTTTCTTAATATATCCAAGTGGTGTAACCATACAGTAGTTCTGACATGTCTTAAGATTAGAGGAAATACGGTTTTACTTTATCAGAGAGATCAAATTTCCATATGGGTGATAACCTGTCAATAGCAGTCCATGCTTTACTTAGGCATATGTTGACCTTGATTTCAGCAGAGAAGATATTACAACCGAGATATAGGAACAGGTCTACTAATTTCGGAGCCGTGCCAATTTAATGAGATGGCACCATATAGTATGGTAAGTAAGATTCACATATTGCAAGTTTTTTTCATGTGCTGTCTCCTTCAATCGTAACATAGTAAGCAAATGGTAATAGGCGAACAAGAGATGAATTTACAGAGTTCAGCATCTCTTCCAGTACACTAGTTTTAAGAAAATATATGTTTGATCCAACAACCTGGGTTCTGCTGAAGCCATCTTCTCTAAGTGGTGATGGGGTTTAGGTATTTCACTCTTCCGAAACGGAAATGGGGTCGTGATGTTTCGTGAACCCCAACACACACATAGATATAGATATAGCAGGGATTTCGTCATTGAGTTTTTTCTGTCTTTTGATAACAGGGGTACGAGGAGATGAATGGAGGCGTACAATGACGAACGAATCAAAAATACCAGAAGAGACGGTTCCTAAGAGAACGATAAAAAGCCAATCTACCCAGGGAGAACCTTAACTTTTTTTTCCAGATTCCATGGACCCAGAGACTAAACAAAGAGAAAATGAAACAAAGCTACTTCGAACGCTGAAATGAGTCCTATTTTTGTCTTTTTCCGTTCCCAGCCGACTAAAAGCCATCGCCGGTGACTACGCTACACACAATATTTCAGTCTCGGTCTGTCACTCCAACGCTGCCCCCTCTCTCTTGGTCTTTCTATATATATATATATATACACACACACACACACACATATATATATATATATATATGTGTGTGTGTGTGTGTGTGTGTGTGTAATTGTTACTGCATTATGCCATATCATGATTATCTTATATATTAATAGAATAAGCCCTCGTTAGTTCGCACGACCGTTACGCTTGGAGAATATTCCTCTTGGTCGAAATTAGGTTTGCAAAAATCAATCAAATTTGACGTCTTATGCAAAGCGTTATTAGGCATCAGGGCCGAAGTAATTTTTTTTTTTTCCTTATGTAACTTTATATATATCATGATACTAACTGAGACCCGTGTAAATAAGACAGATTTTGCAAAATGTTTTTTTTTTACACAATTAATTTATTTGCCTTCTTCCGATTTCTAAAATGTTGAGGCTTCAATTTTATTGTCCGAGCAAAATTACTTCGTTACCATTACTCCAAGGCCTTCTCTGACCCGGAGTGCATGTACTTATAAGTGTTCCAGCTGTAGATCAAATAGAACCGTTTAATCATTTGCATAGGATTATAAGTAGTTATAATTTGAAAGCATACAACTGTTAATTGCTTGTAAGTCTTAGATAGGAATACTTCATAAATAGAATTACTGATGATAAACTGCCATACATGAACCCATTTAGTCTTGTGTTCATAAAGGGCTGATATTAAATAGAGTTATGAGAACTGGATAGCAATACTTGAAATTATTTAAACTATCAATAAATAAATGATTAATATCTAAAGGAATTATTAGAGTTGTATTGCAATACTTGAAGCCATTCAGCAATATGTAAAAATTAATCTCTAACTCAGTTTAAAAGTAAAGTTAATAATTAGTTTACAAGCTATATATATATATATATATATATATATATATATATATATCGGGTGGGTTGACCTACAGAGAAGCCCCTCTCCTGTTTCTTGATGCTTCTAACACTTAATATATTGACCCCTCTGCCCTCGCCTGTGAATTTAATTTTTTTTCCCACATACGAACTGTAACTCCACATTTGCTGTTCTGCAACTTCGAGTAAAGCATGAAAAAAGTCATCTGACTAGACGGAGAGTAAAGTAATATTCTCTGCCGAAATAAATTTATAATGACAGCTTAGCCAGATCTGAGTTTCCATCCGATTACAATATATATATATATATATATATATATATATATATATATATATATATATATATATATAATGCAGCATTAAATAACCCACACAATGGTTGATATGTCATAAAACACCAACCATTAACTAACCAATTTGGTGGAATTTTCATAATTAAATTCTTACGTTTAACCCTGAAATTATCTAGAAAAATATGAATTTGTCATAACATGATTAGCTTTGTTTTTATGGCATATCAATGTACGTAGGTTATTTAATGCTAAGCCCATTGTTGCAAAAGAACAGTAGTGGTACTTTTCGGTTTATAGCAGAGGGTGTAAGGGAGTTGATATTTTTTCTCGATGGTACAAGTTCGGAAGGGATCGTTGTAGCGCAATTCACTTACTATGATATTGCTGTCTAGCACGTTAATCACAACTTCACTGACATAATTTGAAACACAGTTTCTTATGAAACTTTTACAAGAATAGGTAACGAGAAACATTATAAATTATGCCCTGTCTGTTAATACGAGCATGAAAAGGTTATTCTGTTTTGGATTTATGCCATATCAACATATGTAGGTAATGAAATGGCAAATCTTGTTTATACATATTCATTAGATATATTGTTAATAAACACATTTTGTAGATAACATTTTAAAACAAATCTGACTTCATTTTTGCACACAGTTTAATGGTTTCATGTATTGTTCTGTAAGTGTAACGATTCTGATCTAACATCAGTCATTTGTTATTACACAGTTAAATGGTTATACATATGTCATTAGTAAAATGATTGTTTATAGGTGATTTTATTTTTCCATGAGTTAGAACTATTTTGGACAGAAATATTGCTATTTTTCTACACAGTTAAATGGTTTCAATTATTGCAATCTAACATATATTTAATAAGCATTTGTTTTCAAATAGTGAAGTAGTTTTAAGTATTGCAATTTAAATGTAACTATTCTATTCAACACTTTTCACTCATTTGCATCCGGTGACATGGTTCCAAATATTGTTAAGTAATAGCGATAATTCTATTTGGCATACAGGTAAGCGATTTCAAGTATTGCTCACTAGTAGTTTTATTTGCACTCAGTTAAATAAACCAAGTTTTGCTACGTATCACTGACAAACCAATAAAACATCTGTCACTTGTTTACACGCAGTTAAAGAGTTCTATTTCTAAAAATTCAATTTAATATGAGTGATTTTTTTGCATACAGTTTAAATGATCCAGTAGCCCTATTGGACCCATACATAGGACCCCATCGGGTGTTACCACTCGAGGTTAGAGTGGACTTGGGAGCAATGGCAATGAAGTGGTTCTCCACGTTACCCAGAGCTAAAGAACTGGAGCCTCGCTATCAAGTTGCTTAATGTCATATGCAGGAAACTGTCTTTCCCCTCTGCAGAGATGCCGTCGGCATATACTACAGCCCTAGCTGACTGGGTTGTTAAAAGGATTGGTTTGGTTTTTGATTAAAAAGCATACCAACCATCGTGGATTATTTAATGCCAAATCTTTTCTGTGTGTCTGTGATTTATAAACGAATCATTTGTCAGTAGACATTTTTGTTAATTGAATATTTGCTTGGGTACGATAAAAGGATTAGTTGATATATTTTTCCTAGACTCTTGCTTTGTAAATGGCGTTGTAAGTTGATTTTTACATGTATTTTATATATGTTTATTGTCTGAAAAAGAAGATTATTTTGTTTATTTCAACATTTTCAAACAGTTTCTAGATATCATTTTCTTTATTGTACTCATGTCTTACAGTGAATAGGTGTGAGTATTCAATCAAGATGTGTTTCACTTTGAGCGCAATTTGGCATTTTGAACACATTGACTGATCGTCTCCTTTAAGTAAGTATTACGGGGTGAGATATGTGTGGCCAATACCAAGTCTATTTTGTGTCTCTTCCGTTTTTTAAAATTCTTTTTGAACTTACCCTCAGTTCACCTTGGATCGGTTTTATAGAACGAAGTTTATTGGTTGTATTATTGTTCAACATTTTAGGCCATTCTTGCTTGATATAGCTTATTTTTTAGGTTCTGATATTAAATCTGGAAATTTTTTTTAGGGATTCGATTAGGGCTGATTTTTGTTCATTTTCCTTAATTCTTAAGTGATTTGGTAGCCAACATAATACTGTCTTTTTCTTATTTGATCATGAGTCAAATTTGTGTGATGATTTTATTAATAGAGAGCTGTTAATGTTTTTTATTGCTCTTATAACTAAAATGGAGTCAGAAACTATTGTATATTTTTTATTTCTGTTTTTGAAATTTAAGTTTAGGACCAAGTTTCTCGCACAAATTTCTGCGATTGAGGTTTCTTTCGGAAGATGCTTCTTTTTTATTATATTCTTATTACATACTGCCGAGCATCCGGTTGCCTTTTCGTATTTTGTCTGGGTAAAATTCTTTGATTTTCTCGAATTTCCCCTGGATGTTAGGAGGGTGTGTTCTTGTTTTATGATGTTTGCCGAGGTTGAGGTTTATTTCTGGTAGTTTTATGGTGCAAGGAAGTATTACTGATATGGTTGTATTATCGATTTTCAAATAGGTATCTCCACTTCTTTGCTGGTGGGTTTTATCCGGAGTCTAAAGGTTTTTATATCTTTCTTTCTTTTTTTGTTAGAATAAATCTCCGTACTTTGGGTTAAATGTGCTAATATGTGCAGGGTTATTGGGCTACTATTTCAGTTTTATAAGTTACTGTAGGACCAGTTTATCAATTTATCTAAGACTTGGAGAAGTTTCGTTTGCTTTTGCTTTTACTGGAGATGATCTTAATGCTCCCAGGGTTAATCGGAAACCTTAATGATCGGTTTTGCTGAGGATTTTCAGATATGACTTCCCTGCTGATTGGTTTATGAAATTTCCATAATCCATTTTCAATCGGATTTGTGTCCAGTATAATTTCAGCTGTGTTTTTCAGTTAGCTCCCAAGTTTGTGTAGTCTACTACCCGCAGGGGTGGTAATGTTTTATTACATTTTATTTTCACTATTCTAAATGTGGAATGAATGAAAGTTTCTTGTCAAAAAAATTATTCCCATGTATTTGTACTGATCCACCAGAGGGATCTCTGTCTCCTCCAATAACAATCTTGGATCAATTTATAATTTGATTCTTTTACAGTAACACACACGTGTTTTGTTTTTGTAGATCTTGAATCGATTTTTGTTGCATATGTATTAATGCCGTTCATGTATTGTTGCAGTTTCCCTTCGGTATTGTGCATATTTTTAAAACGATAACATATAGTGAAATCATTCGCATACTGATATACTTTTAAATCTGGATGGCCCAGTTGACTGGGGCTGCAGAATACATCGATTGCATCTCTGCATAGGGGTAAGACTCTCCCGATGAGTGTCCTGAATATAGCACTAAACAATCTGATGGTGAGGCTCCTGTAATCCCGGAGCTTTGGGCAGTGCGGCGTACTCTTCATTGCCCTCGCTCCCAGGTCTACTCTAACCTGAAGTGGTAACTCCTGACAGAGTCCTATGCATGGGTTAAATAAAACTAAACATACTTATGTTAAACTGAATTGTTAGAAATAGAACTGCTTTTCACATTCAAACTGTGTTCTTATGCAAATGCTATTATGAAATAGCACTGTTTATATGTATTAAAATGGATATCGCATTGACTATCTTACGATGGTTGATATGCCATAAAAATAAACCAACCCTAAAGATTTTGTTCGAAATGTTATTTGCTTTAATGTTAAAAAGAGTCAGGAACAATACGCTCCCTTGTGGAACTCCTTCTTCTTGGTTTTTTTTAAATCAAAATAAATTCAATGCAAACCTGGTGTGTTATCTTTTACAAAAGGCTATTTATGAATTCGGGTTGTTTTCCTTTCAATCCAAAAGTCATGAAGATCTGACACGATGCCGTATTTCTATGTTGTTTCTTAAGCTTTCTCCAAGTCAAAGAACACTGTTGCCACATGTTCCTTTGCTATAAAAGCTTCCTTTATATAACTCTCAAGCAAAACAAACGTGTTCGTTGTTTTTCGGTTGTTTCGGAAGCCGCATTGCAAATCTGTCATTAAACTGTTTAATTCGGGGAATAACGTCAGCAGCTTATTCACCATTCTCTACATTATTTTACATCTTGTGGGGGCGATTGTCAACAGTTTCTCGGATTGGAATCATGTTTTCCTGGTTTGGGATAAGTTATAACAACTGAATAGTCCCTATAATTTCAGACATTTACCGTTTTTCCATATGTTGTTATAATCCTTAAAAAGGATTTAATTGTGTTTTTGGGAGATGCTTCAAGAAAACATAAAGGATTATGAAAGCTTTTGATGGCATCATTTAATTCAGTGGGAGGGAATAGTTCATTGTATTTTTCTCGATTTCTGGTTTTAAAGTTTAGATTGTATTTCTCTGCACTTTTCTGATTAAGAATTCTTGTTTGTTGTTTTCATAACAGGAATCCGTTCATAATGTTTCGTCTTATATGATTGTTTAAGCTTTTTTTTATCAATTTTGTGCTTTGATCTATTGGGATGTGTCTTACTGGCATGCATTAATATTTACCAGATGCGTTTCAGACCATTTCCCAACTTTTGGTATGGAAGAAAAGTTAAGTCCTCAGACATATTCTTGCTAACTTTCTTTTTTGGTCTCTAGTTATTTTTCCAACCTTTGATTTGTTTTTGTTGTTGATCAGATTGTTACTTATTGGTCCTTTACTCAGTATTTTAATGCTGATTTTTAAAATCTTGTTTTGTCTTTACATTTATCCCTGAACTAAGGATTGTTTCGTCTGCTTGGAGTTGAGCTTTTGAGGAATGCATTATTTTGCTATGGCTGCTGTGACTTCTCTGGATTTTTTTCTGAAATGTCTATGTTCTTTGGAATCAGTTTACCTTTACAAGGTTTTCGAATTTTTGGGTAATTAATTTAGAAGATATTCATGTAACGTAATGGCCAAGGGATTTCGGTTCATGCCTTTGGGTTTAGTTAGGCTGAGAACCTTTCGGCTCAGCACATGGGTTAGTTTTGTGCAAACTTGATGTAGATGTTAACGCGCGCGCGCAGGCGGACATGTCACTCAGAGATGTCACAATAGTCCGAGACGAAAGGGGTGACAGGGTACAGGTGACGTCACGTACCGGAAGCACGTGGAGGTTTGTGGAGAATTGAAAGAAAGTTAGAGAGTTGAGATAAGACACTAGACGAAGACGGTCTTACTTTTGGGGCTCGCTGAGGCGAGACGAATTTGCGCGCCACGGGTGCCGCACGAGATAGGGGCGTCTCTCCTCCTTATGTCGAAACCTTTAACTCAAAGTTAATGAAAAGGCTTCGTACCTGAACACGAAGTCGTTACGTGTTTTCGAATTTCGAGATTCCTATGTTCTTTATATGTTCCATCGTTATTAACATTATATGTCTATTTCGCACATGGTGTTCATTGTGGCTATGGAACATTCATGGTTGTTTTGATTTATCTGCTCGTGTGTTGAGATAGACAAATAACATACTCCATATTTTCTGTTGTGTAGGTCTCACAGAAATTGCCTTGTTGATGTAAATGTATATGCAAGATTTAGCATTAAATGACGGATAAAGCTTTATATGACGTAAAATAAAACCAACCAACCAACCAACCAACCACGGAATAAAACTGAAGAAATGAGAAAAGAAGGATCAGTACCCCGACCTTGCTAGGAGCAAGAAGGTGTCAATTATACCAGTTGTGATAGGTGCTTTTGGTACAGTAATTAAAGGGACTGGAGGACTTGAAAGTTGGAGGACGAGGGGAAACCATCCAAACTATAGCATTATTGTGAACGGCCAAAATACTGAGAAGAGTCCTGGAGACTTGGTGTCACTAAAACTTCAGTGAAAGACCATCAGCTAATGCTGATGGGAAAAACTCCTAAGGACTAAATAATAATAAAATAAAACCAACAACCAACTAACCAGAGATAGAAATATGGAGAGATCAGTAGGGGGATCATATTTATAATCTATTTGTAATGATATACAAGATTAAGTTATTATCTAACGGTGATGTTTCCTTTTTTCATTTAACCCAAACTCAGCTGTAGTATTATTCTCATTGGTATGGGTATGAAATCGATAGAAACACAATACAACGAGTCTCTTTATGAGTTCAGCTTATTTAACTTTAAAAAAGAAAAGAGGAAGAGGCCACGGTGCAGTTCAAATTAACTATTCAGGATTAATGACCTAAGAAAACGAGTTTCGAGAATAAGTAGGCCATTGTATAAATTAAATAAATAAAACCTAATTTTTCACAGAGTTGATATCTTAGCCTACATCCATCAAACAGCATCTAAAAAAAATATCGATCAAGAACAAAATCATTATCCTTAGAGAGTTCATAGTTTTTAACAATATACCATCTGAAAAGTCTAACAAGTCTTCCTATATTTTTTCTCTCATTCGGCTTTGTATTTTTGCATCTTATATGTTCTCTCTTCCTTCTCACTCTCTCTCTCTCTCTCTCTCTATATATATATATATATATATATATATATATGTGTGTGTGTGTGTATGTTTGTGTGTGTGTGTGTGTGGAGGAACGGTAGATTTTTGTAAATTTGATGATAAAAATAAGTGGAAAAGTGGATAAACCGAACACATACAATGGGTTGTGAAGAGATATTTTATTCTTTATTCAAGTAAGAACTTGTTCAGAGTTATTCCTTGAATAAAGAACGAAATAGTACTACTAAACCCGTTATAAATGTTTTGTTTATCCACTTTTTAAACTTTTTTATCATATATATATATATATATATATATATAAATGTGTTTGAGAGTGTATATGTGTGTATAAATATCGAATTCAATTTCCTTCTCTCTTTATCAATTTGCTTTTATTCTCGCTCTCCTTTAAAACACACGTTTTCTCTCCTTCTCTCTCTCTCTCTCTCTCTATATATATATATATATATATATATCAGAATTCTTCTTGCTTCTCTCTTTATCAATTTCCTTTTTTTATTTTCGCTCTTCCTAACATTGTGTGTGTGTGTGTGTTTATCCGTTTATTATTATTATTATTTTTCCTCTTCTTAATATTCTACTTCCCTGTCTGTGTGTCTGTCTCTCTTCAACTGCTACTTTAGCACCACTTCTCTCTCTCTCTCTCTCTCTCTCTCTCTCTCTCTCTCTCTCTCTATGACAGCGAGAGATATCGAAATGTTACTCTTAAATTTCACCTATATTATCTCTCCTTTCCAAAATTTCTTATTATGTCTCCTTTCTTCTATGATCTCTCGTCTTTTATTCTTTCATTTTCGTATGCTCATTTTACCCTTTGTGTTGCATTTATTTTTTCCTCTATATTTTTCTTCCCTGTACACTAAAGAACCTTCATAATCTACTTGCACGAATTAACATCAGACCACGCACTTATGTTTAAACTGGAACTGATACTCTGGACGTACATGTCAGCTTTTCTCCATCTTAATCAGGCAAACCGTTGTCTTCAATTATAAAAATATAGGCACGCATTCAATTACATTTTCTGTAAAACGAACAACGTTCTAATACCACTCAGAATTATTTTCTAGATTTTTAAGCAGCTCCTATAAGAGTTCTGTTGGTCTATTGCAAATTTATGCATTCGTTAAAATTGAAAAAAAAAACTATAACATGAGAACCAGTCACTGGTTTTGTTCTTTAAAAAAAAATGAAATAATAATAATAATAATAATAATAATAAGAAGAAGAAGAAGAAGAAGAAGAAGAAGAAGAAGAACTTCGACCTGGCTAAAAAAAGGAAACTTTAAGAGAGAAACAGAATCTCTACTAATAGCAGCACAAGACAGCGCCATAAGAACCAATCATATCAAAGCGAGAATAGATAAGAGTCAACAAAATAGCAAATGCAGGCTATGTGGTGACAGAGATGAAACCATCAATCATATGATACCCGAATGCAGCAAATTAGCACAGAGGGAGTATAAGGCGAGACACGACTGGGTAAGCAAGGTGATTCATTGGGAAATGTATAAGAAACTTAAATTCGACCATACTAACAAATGGTATATGCACAACCCAGCACCTGTCCTAGAAAATGCCACGCATAAACTCCTATGGGACTTTAACATACAAACGGGTCACCTAATCCCGGCCAGAAGACCAGACTTAATAAGAATCAACAAAAAAGAGAGAACTTGCAAAATAGTCGACTTTGATGTCCCGGCTGACCACAGAATAAAACTGAAAGAATGTGAAAAGAGGGATAAGTACCTCGACCTTGCTAGGGAATTGAAAAAGCTGTGGAACATACAATGACAATTATACCAATTGTAATTGGTGTGTTTGGAACAGTAACTAAAGGATTACTAAAGGGACTAGAGGACTTGGAAGTTGGCGAACGAGTGGAGACCATCCAAACGACAGCATTGTTGAGAACGGCCAGAATACTAAGAAGAGTCCTGGAGACTTTAGGAGACTTGCTGTCACTCAGACTCCAGTGAAAAACCATCGGCTAACGCTGATGTGAAAAGCTCTGAGTAAATAATAATGATAATAATTAACGCTGATGTGAAAAACTCTCAAGGAGTAAATAATAATAATAATAATAATAATAATAAACAAATGGACCAAAGAACAATAAAACTAATGACAATGCATAAGGCTTTACATCCCAGAGACCACACTGACAGATTTTATGTTTCAAGAAAAGAGGGAGGAACAGAACTTGCCAGTATTGAATACAGCGTTGACGCATCAATACAACGACTCGAAGACTATATACAAAAACATGATGGAAGACTGATTACAGCCATCCGAATCGATAATGATAACACGACGGACAACTGAATGACAATGACTAGGAAACAAAAATGGGAAGGAAAGCAACTCTATGTACGTTTTAAACGACTAATAAGCAACATCTCACACGACAAAACCTGGGCATGGCTAAGAAAAGGAAACTTTAAGAGAGAAACAAAATCTCTCCTAATAGCAGCACAAAACTACGCCATAAGAACATATCATATCAAAGCGAAAATAGATAAGACGAAACAAAATAGCAAATTTAGACTAAGTGCTGAGAAAGATGAAACAATCACTCACATAATAAGCGAATTCAGCAAATTAGCGCAGAAGGAATATAAGACTAGACACGATTGGGTCGGCAAGGGGATCCACTGGGAGATGTGCAAGAAATTGGAATTTGACCATACAAATGGTATATGCACAACCCAGCACCTGTCCTAGAAAATAAAACACATAAACTCCTATGGGACTTTGACATACACACGGATCACCTAATCCCGGCCAGAAGACCAGACTTAATAATAATCAACAAAAAGAGGAGAACTTGCAAAGTTGTCGACTTTGCTGTCCTGGCTAAACGCAGAATAAAACTGAAAAATGTGAAAAGAAGGATAAGTACCTCGACTTTGCTGGGAAATTGAAAAAACTATGGAACATGCAGGTGACAATTATACCAAATGTAATTGGTGATTTTGGAACAGTAACAAAAGGATTAGTAAAGGGACTGGAAGACTTGGAAGTTGGTGGACGAGTGGAGACCATCCAAACTACTACATTATTGAGAACGGCCAGAACACTGAGAAGAGTCCATGTGACTTTAGTAGACTTGCTGTCACTCAAAATCCAGTGAAAGACCATCAGCTAAGGCTGATTTGAAAAAGTCAAATGAGTAAATAATAATAATACGAAACAAAATAGCAAATGTAAGCTATGCGGTGACAGAGATGAAACCATCAATCACAAAATAAGTGAATTTTCGATAACAAATTTAACATTCTGCTAGTAGGGGATGGGTATATATATATATATAATTCTGTGGTACGTAAACATTTTAGAATTGGTTTAAATAGAGCATATATTATAAGTTCTCAATAAAGAGCCTTTTTTCAGTCCGTTACAGAAACAAGCAAAGGCTAGGAGAATGCAATTTGAGTGCTCAAAGTCATTAGGTATCGATATATAATTATTTTGGGATTAAAATATATCAAAACTCAACGTGTAGAGCCAAGCAATTCTTTTTGTATAAAAAAAGGCTATATTAATTCTCGATATTGTAACATTAATCCATAATCTAAAAAAAAAAATAGATTAAATAAAGAATTTATTTAAAATATCTTTTTCCAATAAAGAATACAATTAAAAAGCGTGTTTTTTATTAAAGGATATTGAAATAAAAAATTTAAAATAATATACAATCGTTAAAAAATCTTTAAACTTATTAATATAGCTTTATAACAAGAAGGAACTATTCCTGTTCTACACCGTGTTTATTACACCGTTTTTGTATATGTAAACAAAAATTTAAGAAACTGTATTATAGATTAGGAATTATCAGTTGAATTAATAAAATACCTATTACATTAATTCTTTTCTTATTATGAATTAATATTCCCTGATAACAGGAATTATGTTATTTAATATTGATACTACTCAACAGTTTTAATAGAAGTATGAATGTGTAACGATAGGGATCACATTATTATTATTATTATTATTATTATTATTGGGTTTTTAGGTTTAAGGTTTTACTTGGTTTTTACGTTGGTATTTCGTTGGTTGCGTTGGTATTTTGTTGGTAGCGTTGGTATTTCGTTGGTTGCTATCTCCTCGCTAAATGTTGATGGAAAATAAAGGTTGTTGAGAAGAACGAAGACGTCGTTAGGTTTTTGTATCAAGGTTTTAATGGCAGCATGAAGTTAAGGGGTTTACACTGGTATGCTGCGAGGTCTCGAAGTAAGGAAAGAAGGTAGCAAGTTGTTAGAGTGTATCATCTAATTTGTTTTTAACTAGTATCCCTTGGTTTAGAAGAATCGATCCAAGTTGTCCATAAACTAGATGGCTCTCCTCATAATGTTTGATGCTGCTACTGCTATTCCGTTGGGGATTTCTGAGCGAGAGAGAGATTCGCAGGCTTTTTTCAATTTTTGGTGCTGCTTGGAAATATGGTTCGGGCTGAATCGGACAAGTCATCCTGATTGGGGGAAAATGTTCGGCGACTCTAAAGGTCAAATTAAATTACGCGCCAAACAAAAATTCAAGTTTCTTTCTGCTACAAATGTATGTTTTATCTATAATTTTAAATAAGTTGCATGCTACTATTTAATTTTTCCGGAATTAGTTTGTTTGTTTTTTTTTAATTTTCAGTAGTATTTAAATTAGGAATA
Source organism: Sepioteuthis lessoniana (assembly GCA_963585895.1). NCBI lineage: Eukaryota > Metazoa > Mollusca > Cephalopoda > Myopsida > Loliginidae > Sepioteuthis > Sepioteuthis lessoniana. Next base: position 66,655,847 of record OY757927.1, on the reverse strand, counting down.
ACGTTATTTTAAGGGAATTTATAAACATTGTATTAAAAAATAATATTAGATATATCTCCACCGTAAAATATTTTTTTAAATATGATAAAATATATTAAAAATTTATTTAATCAATTTTTTTTAATTCTCTTCTCGTCGGAAGCAATAGAAAAACACCAAAATGATTTTTTTCGAGCAACATCTGATGATGGTCATCACGACCAAAAATAATTTTATAATGACACCAAAGAAATGTATTTTTTCTTTTTTTTTATTTAAAAAGAACATACATAGTAGTAAGCCGACTGTAGTCGAGGGTGACCCAAAACTTTACCTTTTCAATAGTGCTACTTCTTTCCCTTGATTGATCCACTTACCCTTTTAGCGATAATGATGTTTGTTATTGTTTTAAGCGAAGAAATGTATTAATACGCGTGCGTGTTATTCCCTCGCTAATTGTTGTTGTAAAATAAAGGAGGAGGTGGAGAAGTAAGAAGAAGAAGATGCCGTTAGGTTTTATGTGAAGGTTTTTAATGGCCGCATGGAATAAAGAGTTTACGTTTATGCTGCAAGTCTCGTAGAAAGGAAAGAAGTAAGGAAACGAAATGAAGTTATGAGAGAGTTGAGAAAGCACGCGAGTCGTTGGGCGTGCGAGGGAGATATGTTCGCCAAAGTGTCGCAAAAGTCGTGTTTGCTGTTTGAGGAGAGAAACGTTGAAGTCACTGTGAGTTTGTGGTTCTGGTTGTTCTGGGGAGAAGCGAGAATGTCTCCAGAAAATGTTGCCGCGAGGTGAAGTCGCTCGGTGTCGGAGCGAAATTTTGCATCGCCGTCGACATAGCTAATTTTGGGGGTGACGTAAAGTTGTTCCTGTGTGTGGCGTATTGAATTTATCTAATTCATATTCAACTGGGAATCCTTGGTCTAAGAGAAATAGACACAGGGAGTCCATAAATTAGTCTTCTTCCCTCATTGTGTCCATGCTACTGCTGTTATTGAAGAGCAGACAGTGAGACGTCTGCACTGAACGAAGTTGTTCAGCCAAAAAGAGTGTTTGACAGTTTCCCCAATTTGTGCTGCTCAGAAAGGTGGTTCGGATGGATTAGGATAAGTCATCCTGATTGGGTGAAATTATGCGTCGACCCTAACAGTCGAATTAAATTAAGTGCCAAACAAAAATACGAAATTCCTTCTGCTACACCCTTGCTACGTACCTTATAATGCTGAATGTTAAGCAAAGAGGGATCAAGTAACATTTTCTGAATTTTTTGTATAACTCAACGTGGGATTAAACACTGGTCACCCGGGCCACTAGCGAACACTCTAACCATCATAGCAAGTGGCCCGTAGTCCCCGCCACAAATTAGAGTATTATGTTGATCGTAATTAGCACTCAATATCTCTGCATGTATCTTGTTAATTCCCTTTTTTCTCCTATTTCCTTATAAATTATTTTTCAGTCTTCTCTGTGGGTGTTACCCGTGGCAAAGTGGTTAACATGCTAGACTATGGCAACATAATAAACCAGTTCGAACTGCAGTGATGCTCGTACGTTAAATTTGGGACTAATACCCAAGGATAAGGCATTTACACAATCATTTCCCAAGCCATGAGTAGTATTATTTCTGTTGTAAATTGATGATTTTGATATTAGGTAACCAACGAAGATTGATGTGGTTGTTTTGGTTTTATGGCATGTTAACCTTTGTGGGTTATTTAACGCCAAATCAGTTCTTATGCAAATAGTTCCATTTCAAACAATTCAGTTTAGCATAAGTACACAGTTTAATTGTCAAAATCATTTTTATTATAAACTATTCAGTTTATTCAAATAGTTGTAATTCAGCAAATTTGTTGTAAAGTAATCAAACATAATGAACGAACGAAACACTTCTTTATAAAAATATATCTCTCATATTATTCTAGAAAGGGGCCCAAAGTTTGTTGATAGTTTGAGAGATAGATGGAGAGACATATACTCAGAGAAGGGACTTCTCTTGTCCCAAATCTTCTTACGGGAGCTGGTGGGTGCCAACGCTAACACCCCCTTTGCAAGCCGTATCGTCACAGACGTCCGAGATGCCTCTGATCGACTGCCTATCCCAGGTTCGACTCTCGATTCGCTGCCCGACCAGCCTATCCCTACACACTGCTATCGCCCTGTTTACTAATCACGACGTGACAGCTTGTCAAAGCACACGGGGTCACTAGGAATGAACCGAAAATCCATGTCATATGCTATCTAACAAATTCAGTTTAGTATAAGTACAGATTTTATTTACACACATTTAAATGTCAAAACAGTTCTATATCAAACAATTCAGTTTAGTGTAAGTAGAGTTTCAATGTCAAAAACAGTTCCATTTCAAACAATCAGATTTAGCATAAGCACGTAGTTTAAATGTAAGTACACAGTTTATTTGTCAAAAACATTTGTTTTCAAACAGTTCTAGTTCAAAGAATTCAGGTTAGCATAAGTTTGCAGTTAGTTCTATTAAACACATAGATAGGACCCTTATCAGGTGCAACCACTCTGGGCCAGAGTGGACCTGGGAGCAATAGTAATGAAGAGGTGCTCCGCATTCCCCAAAGCTCCAGCATCACTGCAATCTCACCATCATATTGTTTAGTGTCATATCCAGGACACTTATTGGGGGGTGTTATCCCTCTTCAGAGGTGCAGTCGGTGTATTGTACAGCCCCTGCGACACGGCAAAAGAATAATGTGCCTTTAAACAAAAGAAACAGAACTTGAAAAACGTGGCCCAATCGGCTGGGGCAGAAGAATACAGAGGGACAAGACTCCCCAAACGAGTGTCCTGGATATTAAGCTAAACAGTCTGATGGTGCATCTCCAGTAACATGGAGCTTTGGGGAATGCGGAATACCCCTTTAGTGCCATCACTACTTAGACTCCTCTGGCTTGGAGTTGTAGTACCTAATAGGGTATGTATTTGTTAAATAGAACTAAACAGTGTATATATGCTAACTTGTTTAAAATAGAAATGTTTTTTTACATTCAAATTATGTACTTATGCTAAACTGAAAAGATTTGAAATAGGACCGTTTATATGTATTGAAATGGATCTGGTATTAAATAACGTACAATGGTTGATATGCCATAAAACAAAACCAAACTAAACCAAATCTGATAAAAAGACATCGGCTTTAGTTTGATTAGTAATAAAAAAAAATGAAGAGTTGAGAAGTACTGTGATTAGGTAGTGTACCAAGTACCGAACTAGTACATCGACTAATGACACGCACTAGTAAAAACTATGCAAACAAATTTACTAGAAAGACTGTTACTTTTTCTTAAAGACTTAAAACAGTTTTATGTCTTTTAGTCTCTTTTGATTCCTTTCTATTTTATTTTCTTTAATATATTTTTGTCATTCTTTTTTCTTTAATTTATATCTTTATTTATAACCCAAATCAATGAATTTATTTTTATTCAGCTAATAGAATTAATTTATTTTATTCATTCAACTTTTTTTTTCTGTTTAGTTTTAGTTTGATTTTGTTTGTTTTGTTTTGCTTGTTAGTTTTTTTTTTCTACTTCATAGCTTTATTGTTAGCAGTATTTTTGTAAATTAACACGTTTCATTTGTTTATCTTCTCCAAACAGTTTTATCATCAACGTATTAACTTTCCTTGCAATTCTTTTATCACACTCTTCGTTCATTTTTTTTATCCATATATAAATCCACCGGCTCCATATCTTTTCGGTGGAATATCCATGGCGAAGTGGCTAACAAACTGGACTGTGGCATTGTCATAAGAAAGTTCGAACTCTATTCACGCTCTTAGGTTACGTTTCAGACCAATACTTTTGGAAAAGGCATGAAATCTCTTATATCCCTTAAAGAAGAACAGCAGTGGTACTATTTAAACCCATACCCCTTGTTCTGGGTTAAATGGTACTACTGCTGTTCTTCTAAAAACATGGCTTTGGCATTAAAGAACTTGAGATGAATGCTATCTCTTAAAACCAAATCTTCTCAATCATACCATCTCTCTCTCTCTTTCTCTCTCTCTCTCTCTCTCTCTCTCTCTCTCTCTCTCAGCATCTATTTCCATTTGTCTTGTTCATCTGTCCTCCCATCTGTTTTGATCTCTTCCTCCCTTTTCATTTTTCAACACTCTCTCTCTCTCGCTCTCTCTCTCATTCGCTCTCTCTCTCTCTCTCTCTCTCTCTCTCTCTCTCTCTCTCTCTCTCGCTCCTCATCTATTTCCATTTATCTTGTTCATCTGTCCTCCCATCTGTCTTGATCTCTTCCTCCCTTTTCATTTTTTCAACGCTCTCTCTCTCTCTCTCTCTCTCTCTCTCTCTCTCTCTCTCTCTCTCTCTCTCTCTCTCTTATCCAACACTTATTCCTTCGTTCATATATATCTCCCCCTCACATATATATATATATATGACTTAGGATTGCGTAGCCACAGAGGCAAGGGCATTTTTCGCTTCTGCAATGATCACACATGCTACTCCAACCAAACTTAAATCTACATTTGCTCAGTCACCAATAATGAACACTATTCATTTATAAATATTACAAACATTACTATTACATACATACATACATACATACATACATACATACTTATATATATTATATCATCTGTAATTGTCCTTCTCTCTACGTGTCCTATATCAACCCTGCATTTATTTATTTTCCTTTTTTTCTTTCTCTCCCCCTCTCTCTCTTTCTGTCTCTGTCTCTCTCTGTCTCTCTGTCTCTCTCTCTCTCTCTTGCTTTTATAACTTTTCATATTCTATTTAAATCTTTTGTTCGACAACTTTTCATTGCTCTTTCTTTTTCTTTTTCGTCGTTTCTTTTCTTTCTTTCGCAAGTTACCGTCTTTTTTTTTCATTCTTTCTTTAATGTCTTTTTTTTTCATTTAAATACTCCTTCTTTCAATACAAAAGTAAGTCACAAATGCTGCAATAGTTAAGGAGCTAAGCATGCAGACCTATTACTAGTGATTTTGATTTTATCTTGTGCCACACTAAACTAAATTTAACAAATAGATACTTTTTTTTACAAATAAATACATTTTTTTTACTAAAGAAGTTGCATAGCGGTTATCGGCATGGCAAATAAAATCGCCAAATTTCACCTGAAACTGTTTAAATTTCACTTACCCTGAAGGAACTTAAGAATCTTAAGAATCCTCGTTACTACTCTCTGTCCTATCCTCAGATATTTTCACCATAATTACCAACCTTACTTCTCGTAGATAAGTGATAGATTAGAGAATAATCCTTAATCCATCTCCAATTACTATCATCCAGACAACAAAACTTTTAATCCTCTCTTTCTTTCCCATATGCTAAGCTTAGTACGGCACAAGGACAACAGTAAAATTTTCAAATGGATAAAACTTGCCTAACGGGAGCATTATGAATTTCTCTATTGTTCGAATTCTGATTACTGGCACTGGTAGCAGATATGCAGGTAATAAACTAAGTCTTTCTTCATCATTTCTGCTCATAATTTTCTTTCTTATTTTTGTCTATCTTTTCAACAGCCCAGTCGGCAGAAGTTATAGAATGCACCGACTGTATCTCTACTGAAGAGTTAGACTCCTCCAACGAATGTCCTGACACGACACTTAACCATCTGATGATTGGCTCTAGTCTTGGAGTTCTGGGAAATGTGAAGTATCCCTTAATTATCATTGCTCCCTGGTCCACTTTGTCCCTGAGGGGTAACACCAGATCGGGTCCTATGTATGGGTCATATAGAACTGTTCGATAATGTAAACTGTGTGCAAACAAATTACGTGCTCTAAATCAAATTGTTAAAAATAGTTCTCTTTGACCAATAAAGTGTGTGTAAACAAATTTCTGATGTTTAACTAAATAGTTACTGATAAGAATAATTAGTATTAAATTACAATATTGGTGCCACTTCACTTTCTGCAAGCCAATGATAAATATTGAAGAATGTTAATAGTCTTAGACTGCAATACTTGAAAACATTTAACAGTGTAGAATTAATATAAAGACTTGTGAGCAAAGAATTTAATTCTAACTCATTTGAAAATGAAATCAGCGACAAACTTTTAAAATTGGCGACTGTAGTCGTGGGCGACCAGAAGGCTCCTTTTTCAATAGCTACTACACCGAGGTGTAGGAGAGGGCGTTACTCCTTTTCCTGGATAGCTCCACTTTACCCTTGATACATTGCTTATATTGCTGAGTGTTAAACGAGGAGGTATTAAGTACCATTTTTAAAGTCTTTGGTATGACGCAACCAGGGATTGAACCCAGGTCTCCTGGGCCATTGGCGAAAACTCTCAATACTTAAATCAAATTAAGCTTGAGAAAATAAATGATTAATTGAAAAAAAAACAACCCGGGAGTCGTTTAACTAAGAGAAAAAATAAGCTCAAGCTCGTTTAAAAATGTTATCTACAACATGTGTTTACAAATCATATATTTGATATATATATAAAAAGAGAATTTGGTTTGGTTTGGTTTGTTGGTTTTATGGCATATCGACCTTTGGAGGTTATTTAACGCCAAATCCATTTTTATGTAAATAATCTGTTCTATTGAAAACAGTTAAGTTTAGCATACGTACACAGTTTAATAGTCAAAAACATTTCCATTTCAAACTATTCAAGCAGTTATATGTAATAATTCAGTTAAGTGTAAATACAGTTTTAATATCGAAAAACAGTTCTATTTGAAATAATTCAGTTAAGTATAAGCACACAGTTTAAGTGTAAGTAAGGTCTAATTGTCAAAAACATTTCTATTTCAAGCTATTCAGTTTACTCAATTCAGTTTAGCATAAGTATGCTGTTAGTTCTATTTCACCCATAGATAGGGCCCTATCAGGTGCTACCACTCCGGGCCAGAGTGGACTTGGGAGCGATGGCAATGAAGGGGTATTCTGCATTCCCCAAAGCTCCAGCACTGCTGGAACCCCACCATCAGATTGTTTAGTGTCATATCCAGGACACTCGTTATGGGGGGGTCTTACCCTTCTGCAGAGGTGCAGTCAGTGTATTCTACAGCCCCAGCTGACAGGGCAAAAAAGAGAATTTGGCATTAAATATCTTACAGTGGTTGATATGATATAAACCCAACCAAACCAAATTATATATATTTAAAATATGTATACAGAGGATATGGAATAAAATAAACTACGATGGTTGATATGCCATAAACGACCAAAATCTATAAACAACAATGAAAAAAGGTTTAGTTGGGTTTTATGGCATATCAACCAGATTGTTCACAATTCACTTTATCAACCATGACATATTATTGCATATGTGTAAAGAGAATTTGACTTAAAAACCAACAATGGTTGCAATGCCGTTAACCCAACCCAACCAAATCCTATGTATTAAATATCTCATTGGGTAGAGTGTTCGCCAATGGTCAGGGAGACCTGAGTTCAATCCCACGTCACGTCTTACAAAGACTTTAAAAATGGTACTTGCTGCCTCGTTGTTTAACAATATTAACAATCAGCAATATAAGCTACCTATCAAGGGTAAATTAATAAATAAATTATTAATAACAATATTAACAATCTGCAATATAAGTTACGTATCAATGGTAAAGTGGAGCAATCCAAGAAAAGGAGTAACGCCCTCCCGTACACCTAGGTGTAGTAGCTTTCGAAAAGGAAGCTTTCTGGTAGCCCTTGACTCAAGTCACCAACTTTACTTTACTTATATAAATAGGATTTGGAATTAATAAACTACAAAAGTGGCTATGCCACAAAACAATACCAAACTAAATACTATATATATATATATAAAGATAATTTGGTATTAAATAAACAACAATGAAAAAAAGGTTTGGTTGGGTTTCATGGCATATCAACCAGTATGTTCACAATTCACTTTATCAACTATGACATCTTTTTACGATATTTTAGGTGTTTCTAACTTATGTATTTATTCATTCATTTCTACTGTTCCTCTTCTTGCAGGAACCAAATTGGCTGAGGCAGTAAAATACGCTGATTGCATCTCTCCAAAGTGGTAAGGTCTCTTCAGTGTGTCCCTAATATGACTAAACCATATGATAGTAAGGCTTTACTTCTGAAACTTTGGGAAATGGGCTAAAATCCTTCGTTGCCATTACTTCCAGATCCACTCTGACTTAGTATGATAGTACCTGTTAGTGTCCCGACCGTGAGTTAAGTAGAAATGTGCAAACAAACGACTGCTGTTAAACAAATGTTAAACGAAGTTGCCTATGTTAACTAGAAATACTTGAAATCATTTAACTTGTTGCGAAGAAATAATCAATAGTGAATATAATCATTCGTGTTAGATAAGAACAATTGAAATCATTCAGCTGTGAGCAAAGAAATGAGACCTAGGTCGTTTAAAAACTTTACCTACAAACAATATGTGGTGTGGTGTGGTGTGGTTTGCTTTGGTTTTATAGCATATCAACCATTGCTGGATATTTAATTCTAAATCCTTTTTTATATATACATCAAATATATGATTTGTAAATATATATTTGTAGGTACACAGTTAAATAATCAAACAGTTCTATTTCTAACAATTCAATTTAGCCTGTGTCAAAGTTAAATGGTTTAAAGTCTTGCTATGTATAACCAACAATTTAATTAAACACCCGTCATTTGTTTACTAACAGTCATTTGTTGCACTGAGTTTAAGTGTGAAATATTTCTATTTGACCAAGTCTGACTTTTACCTTCCGTACCAGAGTAGACATGGGATTGATGGCAATGAAATGGAACTCCACATTCACAAGAGCAGCAGAATTACTGGTACCTTACCATCAGATTGTTTCCTGTTATATCCATGACACTTGTTGGAGGAGTCTTACACATCTGGAGAGATTTACTCGGTGTATCCTACACTCCAGCTGACTGAGCTGAAACTATTTGAGTGCAAATCATAATATATATATATATATTGTCATCCACAGACAGACTGTTTCGTTGTATCACAACTCTTCAGTGTGGCTAGACACGTAGGACGCTTGAGGCTGGGATTGAAACCCGCCCAACTTTACGTTAGACGTAGTATCAGACCGCTCGGCCAACAAGTTAACCACGTCAGCTAGGGAACTATAAGGTATTAGGTCGCACAGCAGAAGCAGCGTTCGTTTGTTTACATTTTATACCTTACCGGATACCAGAGTGCTCAATTCGTTCGAAGAGCTTTGCATTATGCGAGCAGCAGCCGTAAATTCCATTACCAGAGTGCTCAACCCCTATGGGGGTGCGTATATATAATATACAGTCAGCGTTCGAAGGCAGTGGCTGTGAATTATTCTTGTATATGAGGAATATCATATAAATCTATGTGAATACTCGATGTATGGCTATTGTTACATCACTTATTCCCTTGCAGGCATATTACAAAATTTACATTCAGAGTGTATATAGTGACATTAGAATGAAACTCAAACCTGGTCTTTGTTTCATTCTAATGTGACCACACACACACACACACACACACACATATATATATATATATATAAACATGACTTGGCACTGAATAACCAACAAAAGTTGATATGCAATAAAACCCAACCAATCAAATCAATCCTCTTAACGTATATTCTTAATTTAGTGCTTCCAAAAATACACTGACCTACAATAGAGAAATAATGCAGCAAAACTATCGTCTTTTTCACTTGATTCTTCTTTATTATACTCTTCTTCTTCTTCTTTTTCGTTTTTATTATTTCCATTCCCTTTACCTTCTCTCTCACACCTTCTTCTTCTTTCATTTTTCTTTCTTTCCACTTCTTTTTCGTTTTTATTACTTCCATTTCCTTTACCTTCTCTCTCATACCTTCTTCTTCTTCTTCTTCTTCTTCTTCTTCTTCTTCTTCTTCTTCTTCTTCGTTTTTATTATTTCCATTCCCTTTACCTTCTCTCTCACACCTTCTTCTTCTTTCATTTTTCTTTCTTTCCACTTCTTTTTCGTTTTTATTACTTCCATTTCCTTTACCTTCTCTCTCATACCTTCTTCTTCTTCTTCTTCTTCTTCTTCTTCTTCTTCTTCTTCTTCTTCTTCTTCTTCGTTTTTATCATTTCCATTCCCTTTACCTTCTTCTTCTTCTTGGAAATCTCGTGACCTTATGGTTAAACTGCTGGACTGCGACATCGTAGCAAGTGAATTAGAACTCTGTCTTTGAGTTTTTTGATTCACTTTTGGACTAATATTCTTGCGAAAGATATGAATCCCCTTATTCCCCAGTAATGAGTTATATATCAGGACTGTTATTCTTCAAGAGGAATGACTTTAGTATTAATTAACCCCCAAAGGTTGATTCACCATTAAACCGAGAGACCAAATCAATCATCTTTAGATATTCTTATTTTCTATTTTTCTCCTTTTTCAAATCTTTTTCTACTTCTTCCCTTTCTTCTTTTTCACGCCCTTCTTTTTTATTATTCAATTTGCTTTAACTTCTTCTTCTTCTTCTTCTTCTTCTTCTTCTTCTTCTTCTTCTTCTTCAGCTTTTTTAATTCTTCATATCTTTTTTCTACTCACTTCAATCCGTTTACTCTTCTTCTTCTTCTTCTTCTTCTTCTTCTTCTTCTTCTTCTTCTTCAGCTTTTTTAATTTTTCATATCTTTTTTCTACTCACTTCAATCCGTTTACTCTTCTTCTTCTTCTTCTTCTTCTTCTTCTTCTTCTTCTTCTTCTTCTTCTTCAGCTTTTTTAATTTTTCATATCTTTTTTCTACTCACTTCAATCCGTTTACTCTTCTTCTTCTTCTTCTTCTTCTTCTTCTTCTTCTTCTTCTTCTTCAGCTTTGTTAATTCTTCATATCTTTTTTCTACTCACTTCAATCCGTTTACTCTTCTTCTTCTTCTTCTTCTTCTTCTTCTTCTTCTTCTTCTTCTTCTTCTTCTTCTTCAGCTTTTTTAATTTTTCATATCTTTTTTCTACTCACTTCAATCCGTTTACTCTTCTTCTTCTTCTTCTTCTTCTTCTTCTTCTTCTTCTTCTTCTTCTTCTTCAGCTTTTTTAATTTTTCATATCTTTTTTCTACTCACTTCAATCCGTTTACTCTTCTTCTTCTTCTTCTTCTTCTTCTTCTTCTTCTTCTTCTTCTTCTTCTTCTTCAGCTTTGTTAATTCTTCATATCTTTTTTCTACTCACTTCAATCCGTTTACTCTTCTTCTTCTTCTTCTTCTTCTTCTTCTTCTTCTTCTTCTTCAGCTTTTTTAATTTTTCATATCTTTTTTCTACTCACTTCAATCCGTTTACTCTTCTTCTTCTTCTTCTTCTTCTTCTTCTTCTTCTTCTTCTTCTTCTTCTTCTTCTTCTTCTTCAGCTTTGTTAATTTTTCATATCTTTTTTCTACTCACTTCAATCCGTTTACTCTTCTTCTTCTTCTTCTTCTTCTTCTTCTTCTTCTTCTTCTTCTTCTTCTTCAGCTTTGTTAATTCTTCATATCTTTTTTCTACTCACTTCAATCCGTTTACTCTTCTTCTTCTTCTTCTTCTTCTTCTTCTTCTTCTTCTTCAGCTTTTTTAATTTTTCATATCTTTTTTCTACTCACTTCAATCCGTTTACTCTTCTTCTTCTTCTTCTTCTTCTTCTTCTTCAGCTTTTTTAATTTTTCATATCTTTTTTCTACTCACTTCAATCCGTTTACTCTTCTTCTTCTTCTTCTTCTTCTTCTTCTTCTTCTTCTTCTTCTTCTTCTTCTTCTTCTTCTTCTTCTTCTTCAGCTTTGTTAATTCTTCATATCTTTTTTCTACTCACTTCAATCCGTTTACTCTTCTTCTTCTTCTTCTTCTTCTTCTTCTTCTTCTTCTTCTTCTTCTTCTTCTTCTTCAGCTTTTTTAATTTTTCATATCTTTTTTCTACTCACTTCAATCCGTTTACTCTTCTTCTTCTTCTTCTTCTTCTTCTTCTTCTTCTTCTTCTTCTTCTTCTTCTTCTTCTTCTTCTTCTTCTTCAGCTTTTTTAATTTTTCATATCTTTTTTCTACTCACTTCAATCCGTTTACTCTTCTTCTTCTTCTTCTTCTTCTTCTTCTTCTTCTTCTTCTTCTTCTTCAGCTTTGTTAATTTTTCATATCTTTTTTCTACTCACTTCAATCCGTTTACTCTTCTTCTTCTTCTTCTTCTTCTTCTTCTTCTTCTTCTTCTTCTTCTTCTTCTTCTTCTTCTTCTTCTTCAGCTTTGTTAATTCTTCATATCTTTTTTCTACTCACTTCAATCCGTTTACTCTTCTTCTTCTTCTTCTTCTTCTTCTTCTTCTTCTTCTTCTTCAGCTTTTTTAATTTTTCATATCTTTTTTCTACTCACTTCAATCCGTTTACTCTTCTTCTTCTTCTTCTTCTTCTTCTTCTTCTTCTTCTTCTTCTTCTTCTTCTTCTTCAGCTTTTTTAATTTTTCATATCTTTTTTCTACTCACTTCAATCCGTTTACTCTTCTTCTTCTTCTTCTTCTTCTTCTTCTTCAGCTTTTTTAATTTTTCATATCTTTTTTCTACTCACTTCAATCCGTTTACTCTTCTTCTTCTTCTTCTTCTTCTTCTTCTTCTTCTTCTTCTTCTTCTTCTTCAGCTTTTTTAATTTTTCATATCTTTTTTCTACTCACTTCAATCCGTTTACTCTTCTTCTTCTTCTTCTTCTTCTTCTTCTTCTTCTTCTTCTTCTTCAGCTTTGTTAATTTTTCATATCTTTTTTCTACTCACTTCAATCCGTTTACTCTTCTTCTTCTTCTTCTTCTTCTTCTTCTTCTTCTTCTTCTTCTTCTTCTTCAGCTTTGTTAATTCTTCATATCTTTTTTCTACTCACTTCAATCCGTTTACTCTTCTTCTTCTTCTTCTTCTTCTTCTTCTTCTTCTTCTTCTTCTTCTTCTTCTTCTTCTTCAGCTTTTTTAATTTTTCATATCTTTTTTCTACTCACTTCAATCCGTTTACTCTTCTTCTTCTTCTTCTTCTTCTTCTTCTTCTTCTTCTTCTTCTTCTTCTTCTTCAGCTTTTTTAATTTTTCATATCTTTTTTCTACTCACTTCAATCCGTTTACTCTTCTTCTTCTTCTTCTTCTTCTTCTTCTTCTTCTTCTTCTTCTTCTTCTTCTTCTTCTTCTTCTTCAGCTTTTTTAATTTTTCATATCTTTTTTCTACTCACTTCAATCCGTTTACTCTTCTTCTTCTTCTTCTTCTTCTTCTTCTTCTTCTTCTTCTTCTTCAGCTTTGTTAATTTTTCATATCTTTTTTCTACTCACTTCAATCCGTTTACTCTTCTTCTTCTTCTTCTTCTTCTTCTTCTTCTTCTTCTTCTTCTTCTTCTTCTTCTTCTACTTCTTCTTCTTCTTCTTCAGCTTTGTTAATTCTTCATATCTTTTTTCTACTCACTTCAATCCGTTTACTCTTCTTCTTCTTCTTCTTCTTCTTCTTCTTCTTCTTCTTCTTCTTCTTCTTCAGCTTTTTTAATTTTTCATATCTTTTTTCTACTCACTTCAATCCGTTTACTCTTCTTCTTCTTCTTCTTCTTCTTCTTCTTCTTCTTCTTCAGCTTTTTTAATTTTTCATATCTTTTTTCTACTCACTTCAATCCGTTTACTCTTCTTCTTCTTCTTCTTCTTCTTCTTCTTCTTCTTCTTCTTCAGCTTTGTTAATTCTTCATATCTTTTTTCTACTCACTTCAATCCGTTTACTCTTCTTCTTCTTCTTCTTCTTCTTCTTCTTCTTCTTCTTCTTCTTCTTCAGCTTTTTTAATTTTTCATATCTTTTTTCTACTCACTTCAATCCGTTTACTCTTCTTCTTCTTCTTCTTCTTCTTCTTCTTCTTCTTCTTCTTCTTCTTCTTCTTCAGCTTTTTTAATTTTTCATATCTTTTTTCTACTCACTTCAATCCGTTTACTCTTCTTCTTCTTCTTCTTCTTCTTCTTCTTCTTCTTCTTCTTCTTCTTCTTCTTCTTCTTCAGCTTTGTTAATTCTTCATATCTTTTTTCTACTCACTTCAATCCGTTTACTCTTCTTCTTCTTCTTCTTCTTCTTCTTCTTCTTCTTCTTCTTCTTCTTCAGCTTTGTTAATTCTTCATATCTTTTTTCTACTCACTTCAATCCGTTTACTCTTCTTCTTCTTCTTCTTCTTCTTCTTCTTCTTCTTCTTCTTCTTCTTCTTCTTCTTCAGCTTTTTTAATTTTTCATATCTTTTTTCTACTCACTTCAATCCGTTTACTCTTCTTCTTCTTCTTCTTCTTCTTCTTCTTCTTCTTCTTCTTCTTCTTCTTCTTCTTCTTCTTCAGCTTTGTTAATTCTTCATATCTTTTTTCTACTCACTTCAATCCGTTTACTCTTCTTCTTCTTCTTCTTCTTCTTCTTCTTCTTCTTCTTCTTCTTCTTCTTCTTCTTCTTCTTCAGCTTTGTTAATTCTTCATATCTTTTTTCTACTCACTTCAATCCGTTTACTCTTCTTCTTCTTCTTCTTCTTCTTCTTCTTCTTCTTCTTCTTCTTCTTCTTCTTCTTCTTCTTCTTCAGCTTTTTTAATTTTTCATATCTTTTTTCTACTCACTTCAATCCGTTTACTCTTCTTCTTCTTCTTCTTCTTCTTCTTCTTCTTCTTCTTCTTCTTCTTCTTCTTCTTCTTCAGCTTTGTTAATTCTTCATATCTTTTTTCTACTCACTTCAATCCGTTTACTCTTCTTCTTCTTCTTCTTCTTCTTCTTCTTCTTCTTCTTCTTCTTCTTCTTCTTCTTCAGCTTTTTTAATTTTTCATATCTTTTTTCTACTCACTTCAATCCGTTTACTCTTCTTCTTCTTCTTCTTCTTCTTCTTCTTCTTCTTCTTCTTCTTCTTCTTCAGCTTTTTTAATTTTTCATATCTTTTTTCTACTCACTTCAATCCGTTTACTCTTCTTCTTCTTCTTCTTCTTCTTCTTCTTCTTCTTCAGCTTTTTTAATTTTTCATATCTTTTTTCTACTCACTTCAATCCGTTTACTCTTCTTCTTCTTCTTCTTCTTCTTCTTCTTCTTCTTCTTCTTCTTCAGCTTTTTTAATTTTTCATATCTTTTTTCTACTCACTTCAATCCGTTTACTCTTCTTCTTCTTCTTCTTCTTCTTCTTCTTCTTCTTCTTCTTCTTCAGCTTTTTTAATTTTTCATATCTTTTTTCTACTCACTTCAATCCGTTTACTCTTCTTCTTCTTCTTCTTCTTCTTCTTCTTCTTCAGCTTTGTTAATTCTTCATATCTTTTTTCTACTCACTTCAATCCGTTTACTCTTCTTCTTCTTCTTCTTCTTCTTCTTCTTCTTCTTCTTCTTCAGCTTTGTTAATTCTTCATATCTTTTTTCTACTCACTTCAATCCGTTTACTCTTCTTCTTCTTCTTCTTCTTCTTCTTCTTCTTCTTCTTCTTCAGCTTTTTTAATTTTTCATATCTTTTTTCTACTCACTTCAATCCGTTTACTCTTCTTCTTCTTCTTCTTCTTCTTCTTCTTCTTCTTCTTCTTCTTCTTCTTCTTCTTCTTCAGCTTTTTTAATTTTTCATATCTTTTTTCTACTCACTTCAATCCGTTTACTCTTCTTCTTCTTCTTCTTCTTCTTCTTCTTCTTCTTCTTCTTCTTCTTCTTCAGCTTTTTTAATTTTTCATATCTTTTTTCTACTCACTTCAATCCGTTTACTCTTCTTCTTCTTCTTCTTCTTCTTCTTCTTCTTCTTCTTCTTCTTCTTCTTCAGCTTTGTTAATTCTTCATATCTTTTTTCTACTCACTTCAATCCGTTTACTCTTCTTCTTCTTCTTCTTCTTCTTCTTCTTCTTCTTCTTCTTCTTCTTCTTCTTCAGCTTTTTTAATTTTTCATATCTTTTTTCTACTCACTTCAATCCGTTTACTCTTCTTCTTCTTCTTCTTCTTCTTCTTCTTCTTCTTCTTCTTCTTCTTCTTCTTCTTCTTCTTCTTCAGCTTTTTTAATTTTTCATATCTTTTTTCTACTCACTTCAATCCGTTTACTCTTCTTCTTCTTCTTCTTCTTCTTCTTCTTCTTCTTCTTCTTCTTCTTCTTCTTCTTCTTCTTCAGCTTTTTTAATTTTTCATATCTTTTTTCTACTCACTTCAATCCGTTTACTCTTCTTCTTCTTCTTCTTCTTCTTCTTCTTCTTCTTCTTCTTCTTCTTCTTCAGCTTTGTTAATTCTTCATATCTTTTTTCTACTCACTTCAATCCGTTTACTCTTCTTCTTCTTCTTCTTCTTCTTCTTCTTCTTCTTCTTCTTCTTCTTCTTCTTCTTCTTCTTCTTCTTCTTCAGCTTTGTTAATTCTTCATATCTTTTTTCTACTCACTTCAATCCGTTTACTCTTCTTCTTCTTCTTCTTCTTCTTCTTCTTCTTCTTCTTCTTCTTCTTCTTCAGCTTTTTTAATTTTTCATATCTTTTTTCTACTCACTTCAATCCGTTTACTCTTCTTCTTCTTCTTCTTCTTCTTCTTCTTCTTCTTCTTCTTCTTCAGCTTTGTTAATTCTTCATATCTTTTTTCTACTCACTTCAATCCGTTTACTCTTCTTCTTCTTCTTCTTCTTCTTCTTCTTCTTCTTCTTCTTCTTCTTCTTCTTCTTCAGCTTTGTTAATTCTTCATATCTTTTTTCTACTCACTTCAATCCGTTTACTCTTCTTCTTCTTCTTCTTCTTCTTCTTCTTCTTCTTCTTCTTCTTCTTCTTCAGCTTTTTTAATTTTTCATATCTTTTTTCTACTCACTTCAATCCGTTTACTCTTCTTCTTCTTCTTCTTCTTCTTCTTCTTCTTCTTCTTCTTCTTCAGCTTTGTTAATTCTTCATATCTTTTTTCTACTCACTTCAATCCGTTTACTCTTCTTCTTCTTCTTCTTCTTCTTCTTCTTCTTCTTCTTCTTCTTCTTCTTCTTCAGCTTTTTTAATTTTTCATATCTTTTTTCTACTCACTTCAATCCGTTTACTCTTCTTCTTCTTCTTCTTCTTCTTCTTCTTCTTCTTCTTCTTCTTCAGCTTTTTTAATTTTTCATATCTTTTTTCTACTCACTTCAATCCGTTTACTCTTCTTCTTCTTCTTCTTCTTCTTCTTCTTCTTCTTCTTCTTCTTCAGCTTTTTTAATTTTTCATATCTTTTTTCTACTCACTTCAATCCGTTTACTCTTCTTCTTCTTCTTCTTCTTCTTCTTCTTCTTCTTCTTCTTCTTCTTCTTCTTCTTCAGCTTTTTTAATTTTTCATATCTTTTTTCTACTCACTTCAATCCGTTTACTCTTCTTCTTCTTCTTCTTCTTCTTCTTCTTCTTCTTCTTCAGCTTTTTTAATTTTTCATATCTTTTTTCTACTCACTTCAATCCGTTTACTCTTCTTCTTCTTCTTCTTCTTCTTCTTCTTCTTCAGCTTTGTTAATTCTTCATATCTTTTTTCTACTCACTTCAATCCGTTTACTCTTCTTCTTCTTCTTCTTCTTCTTCTTCTTCTTCTTCAGCTTTGTTAATTCTTCATATCTTTTTTCTACTCACTTCAATCCGTTTACTCTTCTTCTTCTTCTTCTTCTTCTTCTTCTTCTTCTTCTTCAGCTTTTTTAATTTTTCATATCTTTTTTCTACTCACTTCAATCCGTTTACTCTTCTTCTTCTTCTTCTTCTTCTTCTTCTTCTTCTTCTTCTTCTTCTTCTTCTTCTTCAGCTTTTTTAATTTTTCATATCTTTTTTCTACTCACTTCAATCCGTTTACTCTTCTTCTTCTTCTTCTTCTTCTTCTTCTTCTTCTTCTTCTTCTTCTTCTTCTTCAGCTTTTTTAATTTTTCATATCTTTTTTCTACTCACTTCAATCCGTTTACTCTTCTTCTTCTTCTTCTTCTTCTTCTTCTTCTTCAGCTTTGTTAATTCTTCATATCTTTTTTCTACTCACTTCAATCCGTTTACTCTTCTTCTTCTTCTTCTTCTTCTTCTTCTTCTTCTTCTTCTTCTTCAGCTTTGTTAATTCTTCATATCTTTTTTCTACTCACTTCAATCCGTTTACTCTTCTTCTTCTTCTTCTTCTTCTTCTTCTTCTTCTTCTTCAGCTTTTTTAATTTTTCATATCTTTTTTCTACTCACTTCAATCCGTTTACTCTTCTTCTTCTTCTTCTTCTTCTTCTTCTTCTTCTTCTTCTTCTTCTTCTTCTTCTTCAGCTTTTTTAATTTTTCATATCTTTTTTCTACTCACTTCAATCCGTTTACTCTTCTTCTTCTTCTTCTTCTTCTTCTTCTTCTTCTTCTTCTTCTTCTTCTTCAGCTTTTTTAATTTTTCATATCTTTTTTCTACTCACTTCAATCCGTTTACTCTTCTTCTTCTTCTTCTTCTTCTTCTTCTTCTTCTTCTTCTTCTTCTTCAGCTTTGTTAATTCTTCATATCTTTTTTCTACTCACTTCAATCCGTTTACTCTTCTTCTTCTTCTTCTTCTTCTTCTTCTTCTTCTTCTTCTTCTTCTTCTTCAGCTTTGTTAATTCTTCATATCTTTTTTCTACTCACTTCAATCCGTTTACTCTTCTTCTTCTTCTTCTTCTTCTTCTTCTTCTTCTTCTTCTTCTTCTTCTTCTTCTTCTTCTTCTTCTTCAGCTTTTTTAATTTTTCATATCTTTTTTCTACTCACTTCAATCCGTTTACTCTTCTTCTTCTTCTTCTTCTTCTTCTTCTTCTTCTTCTTCTTCTTCTTCTTCTTCAGCTTTGTTAATTCTTCATATCTTTTTTCTACTCACTTCAATCCGTTTACTCTTCTTCTTCTTCTTCTTCTTCTTCTTCTTCTTCTTCTTCTTCTTCTTCTTCTTCAGCTTTGTTAATTCTTCATATCTTTTTTCTACTCACTTCAATCCGTTTACTCTTCTTCTTCTTCTTCTTCTTCTTCTTCTTCTTCTTCTTCTTCTTCTTCAGCTTTTTTAATTTTTCATATCTTTTTTCTACTCACTTCAATCCGTTTACTCTTCTTCTTCTTCTTCTTCTTCTTCTTCTTCTTCTTCTTCTTCTTCTTCTTCTTCAGCTTTGTTAATTCTTCATATCTTTTTTCTACTCACTTCAATCCGTTTACTCTTCTTCTTCTTCTTCTTCTTCTTCTTCTTCTTCTTCTTCTTCTTCTTCAGCTTTTTTAATTTTTCATATCTTTTTTCTACTCACTTCAATCCGTTTACTCTTCTTCTTCTTCTTCTTCTTCTTCTTCTTCTTCTTCTTCTTCTTCTTCTTCTTCAGCTTTTTTAATTTTTCATATCTTTTTTCTACTCACTTCAATCCGTTTACTCTTCTTCTTCTTCTTCTTCTTCTTCTTCTTCTTCTTCTTCTTCTTCAGCTTTTTTAATTTTTCATATCTTTTTTCTACTCACTTCAATCCGTTTACTCTTCTTCTTCTTCTTCTTCTTCTTCTTCTTCTTCTTCTTCTTCTTCTTCTTCAGCTTTTTTAATTTTTCATATCTTTTTTCTACTCACTTCAATCCGTTTACTCTTCTTCTTCTTCTTCTTCTTCTTCTTCTTCTTCTTCTTCTTCAGCTTTTTTAATTTTTCATATCTTTTTTCTACTCACTTCAATCCGTTTACTCTTCTTCTTCTTCTTCTTCTTCTTCTTCTTCTTCAGCTTTGTTAATTCTTCATATCTTTTTTCTACTCACTTCAATCCGTTTACTCTTCTTCTTCTTCTTCTTCTTCTTCTTCTTCTTCTTCTTCTTCTTCAGCTTTGTTAATTCTTCATATCTTTTTTCTACTCACTTCAATCCGTTTACTCTTCTTCTTCTTCTTCTTCTTCTTCTTCTTCTTCTTCTTCTTCTTCAGCTTTTTTAATTTTTCATATCTTTTTTCTACTCACTTCAATCCGTTTACTCTTCTTCTTCTTCTTCTTCTTCTTCTTCTTCTTCTTCTTCTTCTTCTTCTTCAGCTTTTTTAATTTTTCATATCTTTTTTCTACTCACTTCAATCCGTTTACTCTTCTTCTTCTTCTTCTTCTTCTTCTTCTTCTTCTTCTTCAGCTTTTTTAATTTTTCATATCTTTTTTCTACTCACTTCAATCCGTTTACTCTTCTTCTTCTTCTTCTTCTTCTTCTTCTTCTTCTTCAGCTTTGTTAATTCTTCATATATTTTTTCTACTCACTTCAATCCGTTTACTCTTCTTCTTCTTCTTCTTCTTCTTCTTCTTCTTCTTCTTCTTCTTCTTCTTCTTCTTCTTCTTCTTCAGCTTTTTTAATTTTTCATATCTTTTTTCTACTCACTTCAATCCGTTTACTCTTCTTCTTCTTCTTCTTCTTCTTCTTCTTCTTCTTCTTCAGCTTTTTTAATTTTTCATATCTTTTTTCTACTCACTTCAATCCGTTTACTCTTCTTCTTCTTCTTCTTCTTCTTCTTCTTCTTCTTCTTCTTCTTCTTCTTCTTCTTCTTCTTCAGCTTTGTTAATTCTTCATATCTTTTTTCTACTCACTTCAATCCGTTTACTCTTCTTCTTCTTCTTCTTCTTCTTCTTCTTCTTCTTCTTCTTCTTCAGCTTTTTTAATTTTTCATATCTTTTTTCTACTCACTTCAATCCGTTTACTCTTCTTCTTCTTCTTCTTCTTCTTCTTCTTCTTCTTCTTCTTCTTCTTCAGCTTTTTTAATTTTTCATATCTTTTTTCTACTCACTTCAATCCGTTTACTCTTCTTCTTCTTCTTCTTCTTCTTCTTCTTCTTCTTCTTCTTCTTCTTCTTCTTCTTCTTCTTCAGCTTTGTTAATTCTTCATATCTTTTTTCTACTCACTTCAATCCGTTTACTCTTCTTCTTCTTCTTCTTCTTCTTCTTCTTCTTCTTCTTCTTCTTCTTCTTCTTCAGCTTTGTTAATTCTTCATATCTTTTTTCTACTCACTTCAATCCGTTTACTCTTCTTCTTCTTCTTCTTCTTCTTCTTCTTCTTCTTCTTCTTCAGCTTTTTTAATTTTTCATATCTTTTTTCTACTCACTTCAATCCGTTTACTCTTCTTCTTCTTCTTCTTCTTCTTCTTCTTCTTCTTCTTCTTCTTCTTCTTCTTCAGCTTTTTTAATTTTTCATATCTTTTTTCTACTCACTTCAATCCGTTTACTCTTCTTCTTCTTCTTCTTCTTCTTCTTCTTCTTCTTCTTCTTCTTCTTCTTCTTCTTCTTCAGCTTTTTTAATTTTTCATATCTTTTTTCTACTCACTTCAATCCGTTTACTCTTCTTCTTCTTCTTCTTCTTCTTCTTCTTCTTCTTCTTCTTCTTCTTCTTCTTCTTCTTCTTCAGCTTTGTTAATTTTTCATATCTTTTTTCTACTCACTTCAATCCGTTTACTCTTCTTCTTCTTCTTCTTCTTCTTCTTCTTCTTCTTCTTCTTCTTCTTCTTCTTCTTCTTCTTCAGCTTTGTTAATTTTTCATATCTTTTTTCTACTCACTTCAATCCGTTTACTCTTCTTCTTCTTCTTCTTCTTCTTCTTCTTCTTCTTCTTCTTCTTCTTCTTCTTCTTCTTCTTCTTCTTCAGCTTTTTTAATTTTTCATATCTTTTTTCTACTCACTTCAATCCGTTTACTCTTCTTCTTCTTCTTCTTCTTCTTCTTCTTCTTCAGCTTTGTTAATTCTTCATATCTTTTTTCTACTCACTTCAATCCGTTTACTCTTCTTCTTCTTCTTCTTCTTCTTCTTCTTCTTCTTCTTCAGCTTTGTTAATTCTTCATATCTTTTTTCTACTCACTTCAATCCGTTTACTCTTCTTCTTCTTCTTCTTCTTCTTCTTCTTCTTCTTCTTCTTCTTCAGCTTTTTTAATTTTTCATATCTTTTTTCTACTCACTTCAATCCGTTTACTCTTCTTCTTCTTCTTCTTCTTCTTCTTCTTCTTCTTCTTCTTCTTCAGCTTTTTTAATTTTTCATATCTTTTTTCTACTCACTTCAATCCGTTTACTCTTCTTCTTCTTCTTCTTCTTCTTCTTCTTCTTCTTCAGCTTTGTTAATTCTTCATATATTTTTTCTACTCACTTCAATCCGTTTACTCTTCTTCTTCTTCTTCTTCTTCTTCTTCTTCTTCTTCTTCTTCTTCTTCTTCTTCAGCTTTTTTAATTTTTCATATCTTTTTTCTACTCACTTCAATCCGTTTACTCTTCTTCTTCTTCTTCTTCTTCTTCTTCTTCTTCTTCTTCTTCTTCAGCTTTTTTAATTTTTCATATCTTTTTTCTACTCACTTCAATCCGTTTACTCTTCTTCTTCTTCTTCTTCTTCTTCTTCTTCTTCTTCTTCTTCTTCTTCTTCTTCAGCTTTGTTAATTCTTCATATCTTTTTTCTACTCACTTCAATCCGTTTACTCTTCTTCTTCTTCTTCTTCTTCTTCTTCTTCTTCTTCTTCTTCTTCTTCTTCTTCTTCTTCAGCTTTTTTAATTTTTCATATCTTTTTTCTACTCACTTCAATCCGTTTACTCTTCTTCTTCTTCTTCTTCTTCTTCTTCTTCTTCTTCTTCTTCTTCTTCTTCAGCTTTTTTAATTTTTCATATCTTTTTTCTACTCACTTCAATCCGTTTACTCTTCTTCTTCTTCTTCTTCTTCTTCTTCTTCTTCTTCTTCTTCTTCTTCTTCAGCTTTGTTAATTCTTCATATCTTTTTTCTACTCACTTCAATCCGTTTACTCTTCTTCTTCTTCTTCTTCTTCTTCTTCTTCTTCTTCTTCTTCTTCTTCTTCTTCTTCTTCAGCTTTGTTAATTCTTCATATCTTTTTTCTACTCACTTCAATCCGTTTACTCTTCTTCTTCTTCTTCTTCTTCTTCTTCTTCTTCTTCTTCTTCTTCTTCTTCTTCAGCTTTTTTAATTTTTCATATCTTTTTTCTACTCACTTCAATCCGTTTACTCTTCTTCTTCTTCTTCTTCTTCTTCTTCTTCTTCTTCTTCTTCTTCTTCTTCTTCTTCAGCTTTTTTAATTTTTCATATCTTTTTTCTACTCACTTCAATCCGTTTACTCTTCTTCTTCTTCTTCTTCTTCTTCTTCTTCTTCTTCTTCTTCTTCTTCTTCTTCTTCTTCTTCAGCTTTTTTAATTTTTCATATCTTTTTTCTACTCACTTCAATCCGTTTACTCTTCTTCTTCTTCTTCTTCTTCTTCTTCTTCTTCTTCTTCTTCTTCTTCTTCTTCTTCAGCTTTGTTAATTTTTCATATCTTTTTTCTACTCACTTCAATCCGTTTACTCTTCTTCTTCTTCTTCTTCTTCTTCTTCTTCTTCTTCTTCTTCTTCTTCTTCTTCTTCTTCTTCTTCAGCTTTGTTAATTTTTCATATCTTTTTTCTACTCACTTCAATCCGTTTACTCTTCTTCTTCTTCTTCTTCTTCTTCTTCTTCTTCTTCTTCTTCTTCTTCTTCTTCTTCTTCTTCTTCAGCTTTTTTAATTTTTCATATCTTTTTTCTACTCACTTCAATCCGTTTACTCTTCTTCTTCTTCTTCTTCTTCTTCTTCTTCTTCTTCTTCTTCTTCAGCTTTTTTAATTTTTCATATCTTTTTTCTACTCACTTCAATCCGTTTACTCTTCTTCTTCTTCTTCTTCTTCTTCTTCTTCTTCTTCTTCTTCTTCTTCTTCTTCTTCTTCTTCAGCTTTGTTAATTTTTCATATCTTTTTTCTACTCACTTCAATCCGTTTACTCTTCTTCTTCTTCTTCTTCTTCTTCTTCTTCTTCTTCTTCTTCTTCTTCTTCTTCTTCTTCTTCTTCTTCAGCTTTTTTAATTTTTCATATCTTTTTTCTACTCACTTCAATCCGTTTACTCTTCTTCTTCTTCTTCTTCTTCTTCTTCTTCTTCTTCTTCTTCTTCTTCTTCTTCTTCTTCTTCTTCAGCTTTTTTAATTTTTCATATCTTTTTTCTACTCACTTCAATCCGTTTACTCTTCTTCTTCTTCTTCTTCTTCTTCTTCTTCTTCTTCTTCTTCTTCTTCTTCTTCTTCTTCAGCTTTTTTAATTTTTCATATCTTTTTTCTACTCACTTCAATCCGTTTACTCTTCTTCTTCTTCTTCTTCTTCTTCTTCTTCTTCTTCTTCTTCTTCTTCAGCTTTTTTAATTTTTCATATCTTTTTTCTACTCACTTCAATCCGTTTACTCTTCTTCTTCTTCTTCTTCTTCTTCTTCTTCTTCTTCTTACACAGACATTTTCTTTTTTAGAAAAATCAGTTGTCGGTCACTAAAGCAGTAATCAATTTCATTGTTCTGAAGACAATGAAATTTGACTGACCCCAACCTAAGCACTCAACCACGTTTTTCTTGTTTTTATTTCTTTTTCCCCGGGGGACTTTGTTTAGTTCTCTGCGCCGTCTGCCCATCTTGGGCGATAGGAATAGATAATGACGAATACGCAAAACGTGCAATCACCCACTCCACTTCACACCACCATGGTTGCCCATAACTCTTCCAAAAAACATCTCTTCAATAAACAGCAAAAGAGCGATTAAATCCTCTCCAAAGCTCTCCATCACGGGTCGACATAAACGCCATCGGCTTTTTTCTTTATTAGACAATCCTTTAATAAGTTTTATAAGGTATAAATCTTTTTTTTTAATTCAAAAGAGGTGCTGTTTGTACTATGTGAGATATGTATTTATTTATTTATTTATTTATTTTTTACTGCTGTGCTTTAAAGATTGTTTAGCGCCCATCTTTTTGAGGCGGATTGAGATATCATTGGATGAATTTGACACACGTTTAAATAATGTCATCATCATGCTATTCTGCTCGCAAGGATTTCCCTAACTCTCTCTCTCTCTCTCTCTCTCTCTCTCTCTCTCGCCATCTGTCTCTATCATCCATCGCTTCCGGCAGTTCTTCTAGGCTACATCCTGTATCTGTACAGAGCTGTTGTAGATAGGTTCTAGCTAGTCGTCCTACTCTTGCGCGTCCGTTTCAAGGTGTCCAATGAAGAACGTCGTTTACTAGTTTGTCCTTGCTCCTACAGAAGTCTTGTTCGTCTAATTGGTATGGCATCCCCCACTTTTACTTGGCAGACCCGTATAATTATGCGAAGAATCCCAAAAACTGTCAACCTCGAAAACGAAACTGAACATTTGAAAAAAAAAAAATTGGCATTAACCAGTATGCTGTCATGTGTTTATCGTATTTATTGTATCTTATTCAATTTTTTTTGGATTCACTGTTGTTATTATCAGTAGTAATGTTAGTATTATTTGTCGGGCTAGTAGAAGTAAGTTGTATCTGTCCAACTGAAATCACAATTGTCTTTAAAAGTAATTAAAATGCGGGGTAAAAAGTCGTCGGAAATCTTACAGGAGTATGTCTTAGTATATAAGAAAACCCTTAAAAAGAGTTGTTCCTAATGGTCAGTAAAATCTTAAGTCAATTTCCCAGTCGGCTGGGGCTGTAGAATACAGCGACTGCTTCTCTGCAGAGGGGTGAGACCCCCCACAACGAGTGTCCTGGATATAACACTAAACAATCTGATGGTGAGGTTCCATTAATGCTGGAGCTTTAGGGAAGGTGTAGTATCTTTTCATTGCAATGGCTCCCAGGTCCACTCTGGCCCGGAATGGTTGCGCCTGATAAAGGGCCTTTGGGTTAAATAGAACTAATCTGCACACTTATGCTAAACTGAATTTTTTTAAATTAGAACTGTTAGACTAAACTGAATAGCTTGAAATAGAAATGTTTTCCACAATTAAACTGTACTTACATTTAAACTGCACGCTCATGATGAACTGAATTGTTTGAAATGGAACTGTTTTGACATTTAACTGTGTGTAAACAAAATCTGTACTTATATTAAACTGAATTAGACGAATTAAAAGTGTTTGAATAAACTGGATTGCTTGAAATAAAAAAAAAGAATTGACAATTAAACTGTGTCCTCATGCTAAACTGAATTGTTTGAAATATTTGCATAAAAATGGGTTCGGCGTTAAATAACCTACAAAGGTTTATATGCCATTAAAACACTCAAATTCACCCAAACTTGTGCATATAAATATTTATGCGCATGTGTGTGTATGTGTGTGCTGCAATTATACTTTATGAGAAACTTGATGTGCCAAGAATGATTTTCGAATTCATTCTTCACAATCACCGATTGCGATACACGCAAAATCCTAAGAAGATACGTAGGATTTAGTTTGGTTTGGTTTGGTTTGGTTTGGTTTGGTTTGGTTTGATTTTATGACACATCAACCGTTGTAGAATATTAATGCCAAATCCATTTTTTACATATAAACAATTTAATTTCAAACAATTCAGTTAAGCATAATTACACAGATTTGATATCAAAATAGTTCTTTTGCAAATTATTTAGTTCAGTATAAGTACACAGTTTTAATGTCAAAAAAGTTTTATTTCAAGCAATTCAGTTTAGCATAAGAATGAATTTTAGTTATATTTGACCCATTCATAGGACCCTATCAGGTGCTACCAATCCGGGACTGAGTGGATCTGGGAGCAATGGTGATGAAGGGCTATTCTGCACTCTGTAAAGCTCCCGCATTACTGGAGCTTCACCAACAGATTGCTTAGAGTCATATCCAGGCCACACGTTGAGGGGGGTATTACCCCTCTGCAGAGAAGCAGTTGGTGTATTCTATAGTCCCATCCGACGGGGCAAAGATATATAGAAAGTTAATACCACGGTTATATATACATGAGGTGAGTCTGATAATAATGGGACTGGTGTTACAAACAATTTATTTTATTTCTAAAAAACAAACTACATGGTTTCCCATTCAAAGTAATCAACAGTGAGTTTAATACACCCATCATCCTTCTCTGCAACGTTGACTTGGGGCCTTTTTTATGCACCTAGTTTCGACTAGGCTACCCTCGGGTAGGCCAGCTGCACTTTTATCTCCTTTGTCACCCATGTATGGCACTAGACCGAGCGTCTAGTTTAAGCCGTAAACTGGCATACGTGCCCGGACCCACATTTGGGTTCGTGAAACTGCTTGCCTCATCAGGCTCACATTGCACCAAGTGAGCCGATGAGCAGCACAGACCAGCAGGGTTCGAGTCTCGGCTCGTTCCCGACCTCCCCTTCCCTTTATCCCCACTTTAATCGGCCTTCGGGCTTTTGACCTTGTGTCAAGTCGTGTCTGGTGGGAAAGCAACGACAAATATCCATCCTTCTCTGCAACGTTTCTTTGCGTTGCCGGAAAGATTTTTTTTCTGAAATATACCTAAGCTCCATTATTACAGCCTTCTTTATGACCTCCACGCCTTCAAAACTTGAGAATCTTAAGCTGAGGGGGAAAAAGGTCAGACAGGTTAATAGGGAGGTGTAACGTAATTGAGCGGCTCATAGAAAATAGAAATTGAATAAATAAGTAAACAAATAAATAAGCAGTCTCCAAACAGCCAGACAGAAGCACTCGTAATTAAAAATGACTTTGAAAAAACCGGGGGTTCAAATCTGTCTGATCTTATCACTGACCCCAGGCAGAGGGAAGGGGACGACGCATTTTGATAGAGTTAGCTGCAAGGTGTGACGAGGTAAAACAGTCAGTTGAACAGTAGCCACGAAGATATAATTTCGACTAACGTTTACAAACTCCATTTTGGGGGTGGATTCCGAAAGGCGGCCTTACACGAGACGTGACCCAGCGGACAAGCACGTTAGAACCACTACGGAAAACCAGGATGAAAATTCAAAATATATGTCAGCTCTCTCTTTCTCATCATGATATGT
>OY757927.1:66603299-66625799 GCA_963585895.1 Sepioteuthis lessoniana | reverse complement strand
TCAGATTAAGCCAAAAGTCTGTGTGTCGACATTGATGTGTAATAGTTTTGACATGTTAAAATTTGAGTTTATCCGGAAAAAATAAAAACAAAATTTGGCTTCAAAGATTAACTCCACAAACCAATGATTTCTTGACCATAAGTCAAAGGAGGTGCCCGTGGTGTAATGGTTATCGTCGTAGGAAATGGACACGGCGACCCGAGTTCAAATTCTGGACGAGACTGTTTGCATTTCACATAGCACTAATACCCTTGGGAAAGGTATTAATCCAATTATTCTCCCTCCAGCTATGGATAAATAGTTGAACAGACTGGAATCTCCAGCCCTGGTGAGGCAACCAGTCTAGGAGAAGAAATACTCTGAATTGAAACCTGTTAAACTCCGCTTAAAAATTGACCTTGTGTCATATCCTGCCCGTTCGGAGGGGTTGGTAAATATGAACACAAGTCAAAGCTTTGAGCAATGCATTTTTAACGAGTATACTGGGTAAGTTCCCGTGACATAGAGGTTAACGTGCTGAAAAGCAGCCTCGAAATAACCGAGTTCGAACTCTTGCATATCCATATCTATCTATCCATCTATATTTGTTTCCTGACTTCCATAACATATTTTCAAATGTGTTATACATTATAATCTGACGGTGTAGTTGGTGAAGCAGCCTGTCTAGGAGAAGGAAAAAAACCCAATGATTTCTTGACCATCAGTCAAAGCTTTGGCGAATGCTTTTTTAACGAGTATACTGGGTAAGTTCCCGCGACGTAGGGGCTAACGTGCTGAAAAGCAGCCTCGAAATAACCGAGTTCGAACCCTTGTCGCTTTCGGACTAATACCCAAGGAAAGATATGAATTCCCCAATCCTCCTAGTTATGGGTTTAATAGTACAAAAAACCGGACATTGGACAAGCGGTTAGAGTGTTCGCCAATGACTCGGGAGACCTGGGTTCAATCCTAGGTCGAGTCACACCAAAGACTCAAAAAATGGTACTTGCTATCTCCTTGCTTGTAGTAGCTATCGAAAAGGGAGCCTTCGGGTTACCCTGGACTAAGGTCGCCAACTTACTTTGTACAACAACTCTTTTGCATGGATGGATTTGGCATAATATAACCCATGAAGGTTGATATGCCACTAAAAAGACAAGAAAACGATACCATTACATATCACAACGTCAGAGTTATGGTCGAGGACAGGCGATAGCAAATAATAAGTTCCAGTTTACGTAACTTACATGGTATATATGTCATTTAGAATTTATAATTTGATTAATATATCTTGAGGGGGAGTTAGTCCCAGTGGTGTAGTGGCTAATGAACTAGACATCGTAATTAGCGAGTTCGAACTCTAGTTATACCAATGCGTCCACTTACCCACTAATAACCGAAGTAAAATTATGGACTTCCTTATCTCTTCAACTAACAGTACCCGGCTGTTCTACAAGCATGGCTTTTGAACTCACGAAGGTTTATATATCATTAAACAAAGAAAGCAAGAAACCAATCATCTTGAGGTAAAATCGAATACGTTTTCTATTATCCAATTTTTTATTTTTATTAAACTTTCATCTGACATTGTCTTTTTTTTTTATAGTCAATTTTTAAAAACATTACCTCAGCTTTAATTATTGGTTAGTTTTCGAAACCCTCATTTGGATTGTTAATAGGTACTGTGTCAAAACAGAATTCAGATAGATTCGAATCTTTCCTGTGTCTTTTTGCCATTTGTATCGTCAGCATTCAGGTTGATGTCTCGTTTGAGCCATCACCATAAAAGGTTCGCTCATGAGATTTCACGAGACTTTCTGGTCATTTCGTCGCCATGTCAGTAGCGAATGTTACAGCCTAATTTGATTTTTTTTCTTCCTTTTTGTGGAGAAGATTATAGACGACTCTGTCATTTTTTGTTGGTTTTTGTTTTAATTTTTAGCTCAGTTCTATGAAAGCATTTTTTAAACCTTTTTTTTTTTTTTTAAATTTAGCTTCATTTTTGTTGTCGATATTTATTCATTTATTTGTTTATTTATTGAGGACTGGAGATGACTTTGATGCTGTCATTTTTTTGTGGTTTAGTTTATTTATTTTATTTTTATTTTTTTTGTTGTTTTTCCTTTCTGCAGCTTTGCTTAATGTTTTCTTAAGAAGCGAAGTGGCTAGAATAATAATTAGTTTTTGTTTTGTTTCTTTTAGATTCGACCATCAGTAATTTCAAACTAAAGACTCGTTTTTACTTTCTGTTATTTCTTTTTCTCAATCCATCTTTTTCTGACACACAAGAAAAACCAAAAGCATACTCACACACACAAAATCTGTTTTTTCTACTCTGCAGTTAGATCAAAAAAGTAAAAGACACACAATCCGAAGGAATGGATATCAATAAGAATTTAAAAGAAACAAAATTTGTAATATATACGAATTAGATATTCACTTTCCAGTTATTTGAAAAAAATAAACTCTCTTTATCGGAAGAAGGAATTACGTAACTGTTTTAAAAATTGGCAAGGTTCAACATATCTATCCACTAAATACAGCCAAGTTTGGTTTGGTTTTGTTATATGGCATATCAACCATTCTAGGTCATTTAATGCCAAATCCTTTACAAAGGTTGATATGCCATGAAACTAAGAAACCAGCCAAATCCTTTTTATATATTACATCTATGATTTCTTTTACACACACCTGAATGATCAAACAGTTCTATCTTAAACCACTCAGTTAAGCATGTCAGCAAAGTTAAATGGTTCCCAGTATTGCTATGTATCACTACCAACTCAATAGATTATCAGTCATATGTTTACACATAGTTAAATGATCAAACCGTTCTACTTCAAACTATTTAATTTAGCATAAGTACAGTTTTTTTGTTTACACTGTTACGTGTCCTGACGATATTCACGATAATTTGGTATTTTTTGTCCCGGAATCGTCGGCGAAGAAGTATGTAAACGAACAAAAATCTATAATTCGTCCTATTTACCCGAGTTGGTTCGTAAGGGATATCTGAAGAAGAAGAAGAAGAAGAATCGACATAAGGTTGATAAATTATCGTACGGAAACAATGTATCAGAATAACTAGCAAAATAAACTTAAACACAATGGCAATTTCAACAACATATATAATACATTTATTCCGTTAGCATCCAACCCACAAAACAATATAAACAGAAAATAAAATTAACTAGATAGACGGATAGGACATATGTGAGGAGTGATGATTAACGTAAAGACTTGACATGGGTATATCAGAAAATCATGTTCTATCAGACGTCTTGTGGTCTATTTACTCGCATATTGCCATGCCTTTTCTTCCCAACTGCTTACAACGCATTTTTCTTTCCAACTGTCCCATTTCGAGCTACCCCGACCCGCTTTCCAATCCGGGCCGGCTAAGCAAAAAGGGCTCTCATTCTTTTTAGTCCAGAGGTTTCCGGTCAGTCAAATCCAACTACTTCTCTCACAGCGTGTCTGATGGTTGCAGCTCTGTGGATATATCACACGTATACTGTACGGCAAAACACACAGTGGAGTTTTAAAAAAGTCCTATTTCAAACAATTTAGTGTTGCATAACCCATTAATAATTCCTTATCAGGAGCAACCCGAGTGAACCCGAGACTGATGGTAATGAAAGAACATTCTGCATTCCCCAAAGCTCCACCATCAGATTTTTTTTGTGTCATATCCAGGGATCTTACCCCTCTGCAGAGAAGCAACCGGTGTATTTTACAGCCCCAGCCGACAGGGCGAGTCTGTTACTTATGGAGACACGCGTGCTGAAATATCTTTTCTCCTATGAGACCCTAGATCAAATCCTAGAAGAAGCTTCTTACATTTACATTCGCATATTATAATGTTAGTATATAAAAATTAATTTTTTCCTAGAAGTCCTGTTTCTTTTTGTAAAGAGAATAAATGGAGAAAAATCTGACATAATTTTTTCTTGTATTTAGAATCAAATTGTTTTATTTTTGTTTTAGTGCGTGTGTGTATGTGTGTGTGTGGTTTTTTCCCCCTCTTTGTAAATTTTCCAGGGTGTATATCACAAACTGTGGAAGTACTGTTGGAGGCTGCAACACCTGGAATTTTATGAAGCGCTAGGGAAAAGTCAGTTAGGAACTACATTAGAATACTGCTTGTTGTTTTGAAGTAATCCTGTAAGCAGTGCCGGATGTAAAAGTAACACACACACACACACAAATATATATATATATATATATATATATATATATATATATATATATATATATATATATATATATATATAAACACCAAATGACTTTGATGTTGGGTGTTTTTTTTGGTTTTATGGCATATCAACCTCTGTAGGTTATTTGGCGCAAAATCAATTTTATGCAAGTAGACAGATCTAATTAACACAATTCAGTTTAGCATTTGTACACTGTTTAATTGACAAAAACATTTTTTATTTCAAGATATCCAGTTTATTCAAACAGTTCTAATTGATCTACTTCTGTTCAGTATAAGTACAGATTTTGTTTACACCCAGTTAAATATGAAAAACAGTTTAAATTAAACAATTCAATTTAGTGTAAGTACAGTGTCAATGTCAAAAACACTTCTATTTCAAACAATTCTGTTTAGTATAAGCACGCAGTTTAAATGTAAGTACAGTTTAATTGTGAAAAAGATTTCTATTTCAAGCTATTCAGTTTAGTCAAACAGTTTTAATTCGAACAATTCAGTTTAGCATAAGTTTGCAGTTTAGTTCTCTTTAACCCATAGATAAGGCCATAGCAGGTGCAATCATTCTGGGTCAGAGTGGACCTGGGAGAAATGACAGTGAAGGGGTGCTCCGCATTTCCCAAAGCCCCAGCATCACTGGCACCTAATCATCAGATTGTTTTTTGTTATATCCAGAGAAGCAGTTGGTGTATTCTACAGCCCCAGCCAACAAGTTTGATATTCCGTGAAACGCCAATAATCCAACGACCCCCCCACACACACACAGATATATATATATATATATATATATATATATATATATATATATATATATATATATATATACCTAAATAAAAAATTTGAAGGAACAAGTTACTCTGAGGATGATTTTATTTACACTTGAATATATATAAGCGTATATATATATATATATATATATATATATATATATATATATATATAGGTATGTATGTATATACGTATACATATATATATATATATATATACATATATATATATATATTTATGTGTATATATATTTGTGTGCGTATATATATATATATATATATGGATGTATATGTATGTATATATCTATATATATATGTATATATATATATATATGTATATATATATGTATATATGTGTATATATATTTTTATATATATATATGGATATATATATATATGTGTGTGTGTGTGTACGAGTATATACATATATACGTATGTATATATATATATATATATATATATATATGTAAGACCATATATGTATATATATATATGTATGTATATATATGTAAGTATATATACATATATATATACATATGTGTGTGTGTGTGTGTGTGTGAGTGTGTGTGTGTGTGTGTGTGTGTGTGTGTGTGTGTGTGTGTGTGTGTGTGTGTGTGTGTGTGTGTGTGTGTGTTAAGGCAAGTATTATTAAAGACACTGGAACACTGTTTATTATTTTTAATCGTAGTTTTTCAAGTCTTTTTATTTTTTCTTGAGTCGAGATCCAAATAGTAAGGAAAATGTCCCATATCTCTTGCCCAAGCGTTTTTGGCCATATCTGGGTTTCAGATATATTAAATAATAAAAAAAACATGAAAAATTATAATCAAAAATGAAAAAACAGAGTTCGTGTGTCTCTATTAAAACTTGCCTAAAAACAACTTGCTGCCTCAATAGACGCTCTTCAAATTATATGACCGAGCAGTACAAATGGAAAATACCACTAAATTGTCGGGAAACATATAATAGAACGGCAAATTACCTCAGCTGAAGCCATAATCCGGGAAATTAACTTAGAAATGAAAGGGCTTATACAATCCTTAAACTGAAATATATCTGAAACCCACATACGGTTGAAAGTGCTTAAGCAGAAAATATGGACAAATTCTTCACCATCTAGATCCCGACAAGAAAAATAACAAGAAGGTTGAAAAATTACAATTAAGAATAATAAATAAACTGTGTTCGGGAGTCTTTAATAAAACTTTCCTTAATAACAACTTACTGCCAATATATACGAGGTGCATACGATAAGTTTACAGACTTTTTTCGTATGGGCACTTTTATTGATAGTACACTCATGAAACTCTAGTCACCTTCGAAGTAATCTCCTCCGGCTACAATGCATTTGTTGTAACGTTCCAGGGAGGCTGAGGAACTGTCTTGATGCACATCTTGGTCAAATCGTCAGTGATAAGGATGGATTTGTGGACTGGTACATTGTCCTAGTGGAAATGACACTGATCCGATTTGAAGAGTGCTGGCCCCTTCCGTGGAATCTCATCCTGAACTCCCTTAAACCTCAACATAGTAACCCTAGCACTTTGGTCAATCAACTCTGGTGTATTGACTTCCTTACTCCTGCCACACCTCTCATCATCCCTCACAGATATCCTGCCTTCCTTGAATCTCTTATGCCACTCAAAAACTGATGCTCAATTCATGCAAGATGGTCGAAAAGCAGTCTGAACCATTCCATACGTTTCTGTGGTATTTTTTCCAAGTTTAAAACAGAAATTTATTGCATATCAATCTTCTAAAGTGTCAGATTGCATTATTGAAATTCACCAGCTGTGACAATGAGGCTTTAGTACGATGTATTGTTATATACTCATTTGCCGTATCATAACGACTCAATAATAAAGACAGACGCATGAAGGAAGACGCAGGAAGACTTCTTTACAATTATATTTACCTCTCACTTTATTTTTAAGGTTGGAAAGGGTTGTTTATGGGTTTGCATGTGAGAGGATGCTGGAGACCGAACATAAACTTCATATTTTGACCCCACTGTTATGACCGTCACGTTGTGTCTTTCTTGTTCTCTTAGATGCTCAACCAGAGGTCTTGGGGGCCACTCCATCGGTGCTTTTCCGAGGGCCCCCTCGGTCGGGTGTGGCCTTCCCTACCACATCTCGTCTCTACTGTCTGGAAGTCTACTGGCAACTGCATCGGGGGTTTCCGAGGTCCCCCTCGGTCGGGTGTGGCCTTCCCTACCACATCTCGTCTCTAACTCTCTAGGAGTCTGCTGGCAACTACTCTGGGACCCAAACTCAACTGAGTTAAATAATAATTCAACGCCCACACGATCACCTACTGGATCTTTGAATCGGATGTTTAATCGTTATCAAGCGGAAATAACTGTCATGCAGTTCAGAGGTTACTCTCTTCCGGTGCATCACTGTAATGGCACAATAGGACCTTCACCTTGTCCCATATCATAAGCCTTAATCCGCCCACGCGATTTCTTTCGATTACTGGCCATTGGAATGTGTCACTTCCTTCTGGTGTATCACCTTGGAATAGCATTTTTGGGCTGGGTCGAAGGTCAAAATATAACAGTATTTCAATTGCTGCTGAAGCTGTTCATTTGAACCTGAAATCAAAAAATTGGTCAGTCATCTCATAATATGTATAGCAATAACATAGTGAATTTTCAAGAGTCTACGACAATATTAAATGCCTATACGAAAAACGTCTGGAAACTTATCCTATGCACCTCGTAGTCTTCACTATATATATATATATATATATATATATATACATCTGGAAACACGTATATATGTATGTGTGTATGTATGTGTGTGTCTGTGTGTATTTTTTAATATGTGCTTCAGTAAGAAAATATTCCGGTTTGAAGACTGAAAGTTGCTGATGGCTCCATGATGTAACTGCAGTCGAATCTTATAACCAACTCATATAAATAAAAACTAACGTAGACCAGAGGACATTGGAAGTTGAAAACCTTTTTTTTAATGCTTCGTTTGCACATAAATAATCTCCACGATGGGAAAGATATCAAATTGCTGTTCTATCAACAAAGTAAAAGAGAATCTTACGAGAAGAAAGAATGAGTGCGAAGAAGACATGGGATTTAATATTATTGCATATCGAAACGAATGAACAACAATAAATAAGGTGTTGAGCCACAGACTTATAAATATGTTCTCGCCAGTAAGTCTAGTTGTTTGCGAGTTTGAATGCAGATAATACATTTAATTCCAGATCAGCTGTTATATCGTTTTTGGAATATGGTTGAGAATAGGAATTTGAGACTTTTATGTAGGAATAAATGGCCTTCGTTTTAAGAAGCTACTGCAGCTTCCTCTCGTTTTAATGGAACGATATATATATGTATATATATATATATATATATATAAGTAAAGTTGGTGACCTTAGTTGAGGGTGACCCAAACCATTTTCAATTGCTACTACTACACGATTGCACCACATTACCCTCGATCCTTACCTTATAATGCTGAGTGTTAACCAAGGCGGTATCAAGTACCATTTTATGAGTCTTTGCTATGACTTGACCTGGGATTGAACCCCGGTCTCCCGGACCATTGGGTAACACTCTACTCATTAGGCCAAGGCAGAATAAACTTGATAAATCGGTAGATAGGATAAGAGATGAAAATTAACCTTGCACCACACACACACACACACAGACATATATATATATATATATATATATATATATATATATATATATATAACCCCTCTAAATTTTTATGCAAATCAAATAAAACTCAATAAGTAAAAACTCCAGAACCAATGTTGGCTACATTTAAACAAATCTCTTTTTCTACTCTTAAAGTGATATTTAACTAAATTTTCTGCAATTTTCAACGGTAACTTCTTGAGATGTTTTAAATCTACAAGATTGGACTTATTGAAGTTAATATTCTGTACGTAGTATTAGCTTAAAACCTCAAAAATGTAATTGCTTTTTCTTTCTTTTTGTCCATCATATTTGCTGAAACAGGGGTAAAAGGAATAATTTAAGAACTGCTAAAAGACCGAAAATATTTTTTGTGTGAGAGAATACCTACTTAGTGGAGCTTTGCAGAGATCATTGAAGAATAATGAAGACTGCTGAATATAATTGTAAGTTAAAAACTAAAAGCAAAGAGAAAAAATTTAAGAACCTTCTACCATGAGATGAAAATGAACACCAGTGGTAAGATCTTTGCAAAAGTTTAAATTGAGAGAATCGAGAAGGGCAATCATCATCATCATCATCATGTCGTACCGCTAGCACGGATATCCCTGACCCTCTCTCGCCACTTTTCCCTATCGTTCATCTCATCCGGCAGGTCTTCAGGACTACATCCCGTATCCTCACATAACTGCTGTATGTATGTTCGCGCTGATCGTCCTACTTTTGCTCGGCCATATGTGGGGATTCATAGGAGTATATCACTTATGAGCTCGTCCCTGCTTCTCCAGCAGTGTCCTACATGTCTGGTTCGTCTAACTTGGATATTTTTCGTGATGGGAGGCAGGTGGCCGTATAGTTGGTGCCTTGTTGGGTGTTGCCGTCAGGACTTGCTCAATATTGCTCACAACATTCTTGTGTAATTGCCTTCAAGCTTCTTCTCCAGCCGTTTAGTTAGCGTCCTAGTAGTGCATCCATACAGCAGTATCGATACGACCACTGCCTGGAAGAAACTGTGTTTCATTTTATCGGTTAGGTCAGATCTCTATATGATCGATAGCCTATCGTTAGCTGTCCATGCCTTCGTTAGCCGCGTTTTGATGTCTTTTTCGGTTGATGAGACACTGCTACCTCGGTAGGTGAACTTATCTACCAGTTTCAGAGAGGTTCCGCCTAGTGTGGAGGTCAACTACCGGAGCTGACTGCATCGGCCATAGAACATAAGATAGAAGAACGGCAATAGATGTAGAATAATGTTTGAACTGAATCTGTAAAAAATCTCTTTGGCCACCTACTTTCATAAAATTAGGTCATGAAATTCATGAAAATAGACTTTTCTGAAGTAATTTTTATTGACAAATCTTGAGTGACAAATCATAGATCGGATGGATGCGCCCAAAGATGGATTTTGCACAATTCACACATGTTTGTCGCTCAAAGAAAGCAACAAGGACTATAGTGATGTCAAGGGGTGGAATTGTCGACCAAATCATTGCTTAATCATCTAATGTCGATGAAAGAGTTAAACTGAACAATGCTAACGACTGCGATTTTATAGACAAAACTTTCCTTACGTCGTAAACGTCACAGTTTTTCATTATCAAAGTGAAGTGGATGCATGACAATGCTCCTTCTCATGTGTGGAAGCTTCACCGTGAATTGTTTGAGCCCTAAGAATTTACAGAGGAGAAAATATGATTCGGCCACCATCAAGTTTTGCAGGTGCCCGTGGTGTAGTCGTTATCGTCGTAGGAAATGAACACGGCGACTCGAGTTCAAATCCTGGACGAGACTGATTGCATTTCACATAGCACTAATACCCTTGGGAAAGGTATGAATCCAATTATTCTCCCTCCAGCTATGGGTAAATAGTAGGACAGACTAGGTTTTTCAGTCTTGGTTAGGCAACTAGTCTAGGAGAAGGAAAACTCTAAATTCAAACCTGTTAAACTCCGCTTAAAAATTGACCTTGTGTCATATCCTGCCCGAGTGGAGGGGTTGGTAAATAGTACCATCAAGTCCTCATCTGAATTCGATCGAAGATCGATAATCATTTGGGAAGATGAGATTAAATGAAAGTGGCAAACCATTCAACATCAAAGCAGACCAAGAAAAAGCAATTAAAACTGAAATGGGGTATCCTCGTGGTGTAATGGTTAAAGCGATGGACTGCGGAATCGTTGTACGCGAGTTCGGACTCCAGTTGCGAGTTGAAATGCCATTAAACAAAGAAACCAAACCAAACCAAACTAAAACTGAAATGTCGGAAATTGAACTTCTCAGGGTAAAAAAAAACAACTAATAAAGTCAATGTATAATAGATTATGGTTGTTATTAAGAAGAAGAGTCAATCAAGTCTCAATTTAAAGATTTATGTAATGGTTAAAGCGATGGACTGCGGAATCGTTGTACGCGAGTTCGTACTCCAGTCGCGCTATTACGTTCACTTTCGGGCAAATACCCTTGGGAAAGGTATGAACCCCCTTATCCTCCTAGCTATGGGTTAAATAGTACCATTACTGTTCTTCTAGGAGAATGGATTTAGCATTAAATAACCTAAAAAGAGTTGAAATGCCATTAAACAAAGAAACCAAACCAAACTAAAACTGAAATGTCGGAAATTGAACTTCTCAGGGTAAAAAAAAAAAAACTAACAAAGTCAATGTATAATAGATTATGGTTGTTATTAAGAAGAGTCAATCAAGTCTCAATTTAAAGATTTATACGATTCTCTTTTGTTCTGCTGTTGATATTGATCAATTTTTGATGATCTTACTACCTAATGAGATCATTTAGTTTGGACCACCGAAATTTATATATTACACTTCGATTTTTTTTTTCAAAACCTTACAGTGTAAGAGAGCAACGTCTTAGGAAATGATGAATCCGTTACCGGCAAAAGAGTTTCATTAAAATCTTTCATCATCCCCATGGGTGACATCAGCACGGATTCATTGACCCCCCCATCTCTCTCTCTCTCTCTCTCGCTCTCTCTCCATCCGCCCCTATAACCCATTACCCTTGGTAGTTCTTCTATATGGCACCCTGTGTCCTCACAGAACTGTTGTATAT
Organism: Sepioteuthis lessoniana; assembly: GCA_963585895.1. Lineage (NCBI taxonomy): Eukaryota > Metazoa > Mollusca > Cephalopoda > Myopsida > Loliginidae > Sepioteuthis > Sepioteuthis lessoniana. The sequence goes on along the minus strand of OY757927.1, from coordinate 66,614,107 downwards.
AAGGTTTTGCTGACCGGTCAAAACCGTTGCATCCATATGCAGGAGTACGTAGGAGAATGTCGCTAATGTGTTCATCTTTATTTCTCCAACAGTATCCAACAAGTTTTGCACGTCTTACTTTAATGGTTAGTGTGATGGAAGGTCAGTGGCCATGCAAACTCTGGTTTGTAGGATACTTTCTTCGAGTATTGTTTCAAAACATCAAGCAGTATTCTTGTGTAATTTCTCTGTATCTTTTTCCCAAGGGTTTCGTTAGTAGCCGTACAGTTGTAATAACACGGCTACTAATGTGAACAATTCACGTTTTTCTTTTATCAGAGAGACTGAATTTCCATATAGTTGATGCTCAATTAACACCCTGCTCATTGCAGAAGGTTTGAGATTTCCAGATAATATAATATACATATTTATATATAAAGGTAGCAGGAAAAAATATAATCCAAATAGGTGAATATATCATGATGTGAAGTCGACGTTAACGTTTCGGTTATAATAACCATCGTCAGGACTTGGATATTTATATATATATTTATATATGTATATATATAGAGAGAGAGTTCAAGCAACAACGAAATCTCTTTGCTTATCTCAGACTCAGTTGACTTCTTTTCTCCTATTTCTTTACAAACTTCTAATTTAGAGTCTTCTCTCTTCTGTATGTTAAATGAGTCCCCGTGGCGTAGTGTCTAACGTGCTGGACTGCAACATCATAGTAAGTGAGTTTGAGTTCAATTTCCCCTACTACATTCATTTGCGGACTAATATTTATTGGAAAGGTATGAACTCCTTTATCCCCAGCCTTATGGATTAAATAGTACCGGCTCGTTCCTTCTAATGGATAGCATTAGCATTACCTAATCCACTAAGATTGATATGCCATTAAACAAAGAAACCAAAACTTCTCTATGTCATTTGTCATTCTTTCTCTGTTTTTCCCTTACAAGCTCTTTCCAAATGACGGTGTCTGTTAGCTTTTATCTTCCCATGCGTTCATATTTTGTCTTTCTAATTAGGATGCGATTTCAGACGGTCAATGCTCCTGCATTTGCAATTTCTTAACACAAGATGCGTTATGAATAATTTAGATAATTATTAGATATAACAATTAATCAATTACACACATATATACCTAAATCAATATATATATATATATATATATATATATATATACATTGATTTAGGTATATATGTATGTATTGATTAATTGTTACATCTAAATTATTCATAACGTGTCTTGTGTTAAGAAATATATATATATATATATACCATTGTGTGTGTGTGTGTGTGTGTGTGTGTGTGTGTGTGTGTGTGTGTGTGTGTGTGTGTGTGTGTGATTGCTCCAGTGAGTGGATCTGGTGTGTTCGTTGAAAGAAGAGATTCCACATTTATCTACACCAGCTTGCAGGGTTCGGGCCTACGCAAATACGTAGCATTTTCAAACAAGCTTTTCAAGCCTGGTATAGTTCTCCCTGTATTTGATGATAGGTGAAACAAGATCTTCTAATTCCTTCCTCCACTCACATAAAGTTATGGCTAAGTAGATATTTATATCACTGCTGTCTCCCGGATATTTTCCGGTAACCCCGCTTTCATCTTTAACTTAATTCTTATTATAGATTGTAACCTCTTTTTTTCCACTTTTCCAGAACCTCACTATTATGTATATATATATATATATATTTCTTCCGATTCCGGACATTTCCAAATAATCCTGCTGCCAGCTGCTGACTCGTTGCAAATCGCTTAACCCCAATCCAATCCAGTAAACCTACCCCGCTCTCACCATCACTTATCCGCTGGAAATTTTGGATCCAGTTGGTAGCGGATGGCTTTTCGATCTATCGACCCGATACGGTTAGTTGTTCTAACCGTACGTGGTACATTAAAACAAAGTGGGGATTAAGTCTGGATCAGATCTGGGGATTTGGATTAAAGGGGAGCAATGTACTTGCAAGAGCAGATATTTGCGGAGCAGAGAGAGAGAGAGAGAGAGAGAGAGAGAATAGAAGAACGGAAGTAGATTTTACAGGGAGATCTAGCGGGTAAGGAAGTGAGTTGGAGACGAAAAGGAAAAGAGAGAAAAAAAAAACGAAATTTAAAAAGTAGATAGCTAGATAAAGAAAATGAACGAAAGAAAGGGAGTAGAAATGCTGAGACGGATGAATAAAAAAGAATAGAAAACAATAAAGGAAAAAAAAGTAAGATAAAGGTAATGAATTTATAAAGAAGAAGGAAAGAAGGAAACGAGGATGACAATCGAAGAAAAGAATGATTAAAAAGAATAAAAGTATGCTTCATACGACACGGATACCACGTGATATTACAACATCGAGAACAGGTGACGGAACACAAAAATCATCTGTTCACCAGTTTATGCAACATGACTATATGAATGCTGAATATATATATATATATATATATGTGTGTGTGTGTGTGTGTGTGTTGGATAGATATGTATAGAAATTCTAACAAATATAAAGGTAAGAAAAACAGATTATTTTTTTATACATATATGTACGCAAAAACGTACGTAAGTGCACACATGCATAGCCACACACGTAGATAGATAGATAGATAGATAAGGAGAGAGAAAGAGAGAGAAAGAGAGAGAGAGAGAGAGAGTATCAGAAATTGGCAAAAGTTAAAAATCAGCATATATATATATATATATATATATATATATATATATATATAGGGGTGTGTATATGGCTAGCTAGTTAGATAGATAGATTGGTAGACAGATGAATATTAAAAGGCTTAAAGAAATAAAGAGAACAAGAGACTTAGTCTTCCTTTTGTGTAGTCTATATGTTCACGATAGCACATATACATAACTCCACTTTAATACACCCTCCTCCACACACACACACAGACACACACACACATATATATATATATATATATATATACTTTGGTGAATTGAATGTTTTGCAATATTTTAGTACATGCTTCTTTGCGGATCATATATGACGTGACCGAAGCAGTTCAATCGCTAGAAGCACACGGTATGATTAGTAGAATCGTAGAATTTGGTAATCTTATACGTTGTGCAGTGCTTCAGTTTTTGTGTGATTTCAAAGACATAAATAAACGTGCAGTGTGGACCAATTCGTTAGCTTCTGCTCTTCGACTTTGAAATGGACCATAAAGACGAGGTAACAACCAAAATAATCATTCGTCGTGCGAAAGGTGAAGGTGCAGTAGTTCATTGTACATTAACCAAATAGTTCAAGAAATTTTCCTTGGATAGTAAGAACCATAATGATGCAAGATTTGATTATCCTAAAAGTGTTTGTTCAATGGCCCTGTTTCGGCTTAAAAAGAATCGAGATAAATTCAGCAAATAGCAATCCGTGAGTATCAGGCAAACCTTGCCTCTCACGAGAGGGTTTGGTTTGTTTTTATGGTCCATAAACCCTTTTATGTTATTCATGCCATATCCATTTTTATACATATTAACTGCTTTATTTCAAACAACTCAGTTCAGTATAAGTATAGTTTTTTGTTAAGACTGAGCGTCGAATCAACCGAAAAGGACATCGAAACGAAGTTAACGAAAGCATGGACAGCTATCAATAGGCTATTGATTATATGGAAATCAGACCTAACCGATAAAATGAAACACAGTTTCTTCCAGGCAGCGGTCACATCGATACTGCTATATGGCTGCACTACATGGACGCTAACAAAACGGCTGGAGAAGAAGCTAGACGGCAATTACACAAGAATGCTGCGTGCAATCTTGAACAAGTCCTGGCGGCAACACCCAACAAGACACCAACTGTACGGCCACCTGCCTCCTATCACGAAAACTATTCAAGTTAGACGAACCAGACATGCAGGACACTGCTGGAGAAGCAGGGACGAACTCATAAGAGATGTACTCTTATGGACCCCCACACATGGCCGTGCAAAAGCAGGACGAATAGCACGAACATACATTCTGCAGCTATGTGAGGATACGGGATGTTGTCCTGAAGACCTGCCGAGGGCGATGAACGATAGGGAGGAGCGGCGAGAGAGGGTCAGGGATATTCGTGCTACCAACGCGACATGACATGATGATGATGAAATGTCAAAACGGTTTTATTTCAAGCAATTTGGTTTACCATAAATATGCAGTTTAAATGTCAAAACAGTCCTATCTCAAACAATACAGTTGAGCGTAATTACACAGGTTAATTCTTTTTTACCTATAGATTGGACCCTATCAGGTGCTACTGCTTTTGGGACAGAGTGGACCCGGGACCGATGACAATAAAGGGGCACTCCGCATTTCCAAAGCTCCAGGATTAGTGGAACCTCACCATCAGATTGTTTCGAGTCATATACAGGACATTCATTGGGGAAGTCTTACTCTTCTGCAGAGAAGCTGTCAGTGTATTCTACAGCCCCAGCCGACTGAGCCAAGAGTAGCGATTGGTTAGGTATTTCACGATCCCGGCTAAAGCATCAGGAACTGGCAAATTATCCCTAACGTTAGCCAAATATGTGAAAACTTATATATATATATATATATATATATGTATATCTTTTTTAGGAAAAAACCAAAGACCGGTTAATTTAGGATTATAAATTTATTTCCGTCCTGTTTTTCAGTTTCTGGTGTAAACCAAAAACACGAAGAAAAATATAAAAGGACTTCTTCAGATCCAATGGATAAATAAAACAGAATAGACACATGGGGTGGAGGGGGAAGGGAAAGAGATTAAGGAGTTACCTTCTCGTTTTATTGAATTTCCGTTTTTTTTATTTACCTATTTATTTTATTTTCAAATTTCTTCCGTCAGTTATAATTACGGAAATTTAACTTTTTTATTTATTTATTTAATTTATTTTATTTTCATGTTAAGTTCGATAATTAACTTTTAAAAGAAATATTAATGCTTATATTAATTTCATACCATTTATTTAGCTACCTATTTTTTCCTAGTGTGTATATTGGATACGATTTTTTCCGGTTTCACTACTTATTTCTATGTTTTTAGTCTATAGTTTAAATTTAGTCTTATGTCTACATCTAGCTATTAATTCACTTCTCTTATTTAATAACATCAGGCCATTTATGTATTAAGATATGTATTTTCTCTTCTAAGCACAAATTGCATCTACCGTCAAAACTATTTGGAGTATTTGATTTTTTCAAAAATATTGCTCTGCAAAAAAAAAAAAAAATTACATTGAGCTCTCCACCAGGAAAATTTAAATGTTCAGCTCCTGAATGATTTTCTTGTCCTGAAGGAATTACTCCCAACTCTTGTTTAACTGGACCGAATAATACCTATATATATATTTATATAGTACAGGAGAAAAGTAATATATCTATGTCTGGTGTCAAATGTGTTCTCACCCACATTAAACTCAACCTATGCTACTGAAAGAACTTATATGCATATACAGGTGTACATTACGAGATAGATAGATAGATAGATAGAAAGAGAGAGAGAGAGAGAGAGAGAGATAGAGATAGAGAGAGAGAGAAAAGAAGATACCAACCGTGAAAATATATTTCCTTTTTAGATGTTCTCATTGATACTAACAATAATGATAATAACTTCACTACCTCGACTTACAAAAAACCCTCTAATAATAACTCCTGTACCCTCAACTTTAAAAGTGAATGCCCCTTCCGATATAAAAAAAAACAATTATTAATAACCTAATATCCCGTAACAAACTAATCTCCTCCTCGAAAACAAAATCTTATAAAGAAATAAAAAGCATAAAACAAAGTCTAATCAATAATGGGTTTCCTAACTATATTGTTGATGAACAAATTAAACGTATGATTAAAAATGTTAGCCAACAAAATAAACATTGTACCACTCCACCAAGTCAACAAAATTTTATCCAACTTTTACTGTAACCAAATGAACTACAAATATAAATTAGATTAAAATATGTTAAAGCATTGATTCAAAGAAACATACTCCTCACTGATCCTAATAGAAAAATAAATCTTATATATTATAATAAATTTAAAACCTCCAACTTAGTCATTAAAAATAATTCCACTCCCTCGATTGGAGTTTTGCAAAAAACAACGTTATATATCATTTTAAATGTCCTTTAGGAGATTGTATCTCTGAAAACAACAATATATATGTCGGTTTGATCTCAGCTACATAATCGAGGAGACTTACAATGCTCCTTTCTGATACCAGTCCCATAGCACAACCTCTAAAAAAAGTTCATGCCCAATGACTGAATTACGGATAATTCTTACTGAAAAGAACAGTATAAGAACAATAAATTAATAAGCAGATTCTTGATGCAATAGTTATTAAAAATATACAACCAAAACTTAATAAAAATAATTTTGAAACCAGTGCTAATGTACTTAAATGTCTTTAGCTACTGACGCTATTAACTGAAACAAATTTGAAAAGTAAACGCTACACAATACAACAGTATAAACGCTCATTTTTAATTACTGACGCTATTAACTGAAACAAATTCGAAAAGTAAACGCTACACAATACAACAGTATAAACGCTCATTCTTATAAAGTCGTAATGTACATATAAAAGTTATATCGTTTTTGTGATATAACTTTTGTATATCCTCCCTTTATGATGGCCCAAGTTTGGGCAGAAAGTACTTAGAAAATAACTAATTATGGAAGGTTTATCAACCAATTCCCGCCGAGTATCATAAGATCTATACGGCAATTCGAAAGGATTAACAAAAAATATGTGGACAAAATATATCTATTAGGTTAAATCAATATATATATATATATATATATATATATATATATATATATATATATATATATAAAGAAAGTATTCTTTTATAAACACAAAAAAATCTGCAGATGTCAGAGGTCTTCTTTGACTATTAACATTAATAGGACACACGCAGACACAAATTCTGATATTTACAAGGACCACATCCCTGTCAGAAGAATCTTCGCTATAAATATGGCGACTATTGACTACCCAAATTATTATATATCACATGAAGAAGACGTAAAGACAAAAACATGTGTAGAGCACGCGAATATAAAATAATAAAAACCCGAATACCAAATTCAGAATCCGTTGCGGACTTATTCCTTTTAATATACATATATTATTTAGTCAAACATGCTGATATATATATATATATATATATATATATATATATATATATATATATATATATATATATATATATATATATATGTATTATTCGGTCAAGTTAAAACGGAGTTTGGAGTAATTCCTTCAGGACAAGAAAATCATTGAAGAGCCGAACATTTAAATTTTCCAGGTAGAGAGCTAATTTATTACAGAGCAATATTTCTTTAAGAAAAAAATCAAAGACCAGTTAATTTAGGATTATAAATTTATTTCATCCTGTTTTTTCAGTTTCTGGTGAGAACCAAAAACACAAAGAAAAAAAATGTTATATATATATATATGTATATATATATATAACCAGCATAGTCGGAAGAGTAGTATCTAATTGCGTTCAATCCCAGGACAAGTCATACCAAAAACTCAAAAAATGCATAACACTCATCATTATTAGGAACGAATCAAGAGTAAGTAGAACAATCCACGAAAAGGAATAGCGCCCTCCCCTATACCTAGGTGAAGTAATTATTGAAAAGGAAGTCTTCGGGTCGGCCAACTTACTAATATACATATATATGTATGTATGTACGTATATACATATATATATATATGTGTATATATGGGGGGCGTGAAAAGAATCATGAGAGTTCGAACTGGAGTCGCACTACTTCATTAATTTTCGGACTAATACCCTCGGTAAAAGTATGAACCCTATTAGCCAACAAGCTATTGATTAAATAGTGCTACCAGTGTTCTTTTATAAGGATGTCTTTTGACATCAACTCAGGTACGTTGATATGCGATTAATCAAAGAAACCAAAACAAATCAAAGCAGGTTTAAATAAAGGAGCATAGAAAACTGGCACTAACATATTAAACATCTTCAACAACTAACATGCTAACCAAAGCATCACTACCAATAATAAACTCTTCCGACAAAATAAATATCGCACGTAAACAAAACCAAAAGAAAAAGTAACTATAAAAATAATCCCATGAAGATGATTAATGGATATCATTGAAAGCGCTTGGCAGGAAAAAATATGGCATCTTCTCTATTAATTGTTCTCTGATGCAAGAAATCGCCAATAAAGCTAGAGAAAAAACATGAGATCACAAAATGGGAACTTCCGTTTGGTTTGCATAGGCTTTAGGGCATATCAACCATTATTATTTATTGATGCCAAATCTTACTTCTTCATATATATTAGATATATATGATTTGTAAACATTAGTCAAGAAAGTTAAATAGTTCTAAATTCACTAACAATTCAATTAAATATCAGACATTATTTACACAGTCAAATGATAAAAAAATTCTATTTCAAACAATTCAATTTAGCATAAGTCAAAGTTAAAACATTCCCAGTATTGCTATGTATCACATCAGGTATTTATTTACACACAGTGTAATGACCAAACAGTTATTTTTCAAACAATTCAATTTAGCATTAGTCATTTGTTTGCACTCACTTTAAATGTCAAACAGTTCTGTTTGATTCATTGATAGGAACCTATCTGATGCTTTCACCCCGAGCCAGAATAGCCAGGGAGCGATGGCAATAAAGGGGTACCCCACATTACTCAAAGCTCCAGCATTATTGACGCTTCACTATCAGATTTTTTTGTGTCTTATTCAGATCACTCGTTGGAGGAGTCTTAACCCTTCTGCAGAGAAGCAGTCGGTGTATGTTTTAGCCACAGCCGACTGGGCCATTTAAAAAGTATTCTTGAATATAAGGATGGCTATTTTGATTTTGAAATTCGATCCTGCTTTTTTTCTCCAATATATTTAATAAGATAAGATATGGTCATAGATATACAAAAAAAAAACACGAATAAAAAGTCATACACGGGTTATACTGATATGGTAAACAATTTAAAAGAAAAAATCTGAACCACCAGTTAAACGCCCTTAAAAAATTAGCCTGGTATTATGCTCGTTGAGGAAGGGTTGGATGAATTCATATGTATAAACATGTGGAAGTATTTCGTAATATGCAGACTTCTGTAGACAAATTCGACTAGAAACATGTGTATGTTGACCAGTCGGCTGGGGCTACAGAATACTACGACTGCACCTCTGCAGAGGGGTAAGACCCGCTGAACGAGTGTCCAGGATATGAAACTAAACAATCTGATGGTGAGGTTCCAGTGATGCAGGGGCATTGGGGAATGCAGAGCACCCCTTCATTGTCATTGATTCCTGGTTCACTCTGGCCCGGAATAGTAACATCTGATAGGGCCCTATCGATGGGTTAAATAAAACTAAACTGTATACTTATGCTAAACTGAATTGTTTGAATTAGATCTGTTTAAATAAACTAAATAGCTTGAAATAGAAATTATTTCGACAATTAAACTGTGTACTCATGCTAAACGCAACTGTTTGAAATACAGCTGACTATTTACAAAAAATGGATTTGGCGTTAAAAAAACCTACAAAGGTTGATATGCCAAAAAAAACAACCAACCAACCAACTAGAGATGTGATAGCTGCCTTTGACTTTGAATATTATAGATTTCAATTGATTAAATGGAAAAAAATCCCTGTTCCTATGACTTAGGCAGGTAGCCTGATGCCATAATTTTCTTGAACCACAAAATAAACAGCGCTCGAAAAACATTAAGGTGAGAAAGAAAATCACTAAAACAATCAATAAAAAGAGAGGTTGGCAGGAGGTAAAAATATGGAGTTGGGAGTGAGATTCATTCCATTGTCATATTTATGAGACATGGCTACGTGTGAAAAGACAGACTTGTTTGGTCTTGCTAGCTTCATTGTCTTTATCAATTTACTTGCTCTTATTTCTGTCTCATTTTTCCTTGTCATTCTTTCTGGCTCGCCTCGTTTGTTTCTATGTTGTTTGTTCTTCTATCTTTTCTTTCTCGTCGTAAATCATTTGAAACATTTGTCTGTTGCTAATTCCTTTGCATTGCCCTTTTAAAATAAGTTATTTGATCTGTCTATACTCGATCTTTGCCATTTTTTTGTTTTTCTTAGATTGTATTTAGATCGATTTACTCTACAGTCTTCTTCAAGTATATGTTACCATAAGGAACAGTTTAAGTTCTTCTATTGCTTCTTACACCCTTTCAACCCGTCCTGGGTTATTTTATGCCTAGAGGTTAGGGAATGACGCTCATGATACGTTCATATTTACGTTTTTTGATGTAGTTGTTTATTAAAAGATTTTCTTTTCTTTTTCCACACGGTCCTATCTAAGACAAATAATTTTCAAGAAATGTATTTGACACTTAAATGGGACTCTATTTGGTACTACACCCCAGGATCAAACTGGACCGGGAAAAAAATGTTTAATGATGAGAGACTCCATTCTCCCTAGAACTCCTTGACTGAAGTCTTACCAGCAGATGCAGATTGGTACTATACTCAGAACAAACTTTTTGTTTCGTCTTTTCAACCCTCCACGGGAAATACAGTATTCTAAGCCCAACGAATTAGTGGCAATATATATATATATATATATATATATATATATGTGTGTGTGTGTGTGTGTGTGTGTATGTCGATCAGTTGATGGGACTTAAAATACTGTATGCCCAATATATATATGTGTGTGTGTGTATGTCTGTGTTTATATATGTGTGTGTGTGTCAACAATTTGATCGGACTTAAATACTGTATCCTATATATATATATATATATATATATCTGTGTGTGTGTCAACAAGTTGACGCAACTTAAATACTGTATCCAATATATATATATATATATATATATAT
>OY757927.1:66540799-66598299 GCA_963585895.1 Sepioteuthis lessoniana | reverse complement strand
CTTATTTTTCATTTTTCCCTATTTATTTAATTATTGAAATTTTTCTATTAATTAATTAATTTATTCATTTATTTCAGCTTTTAAAATTTGATTCATGAATATATTAATTCATCTATTTATTTGATTTTTTATTTTAATTGATTAATTCATCAATTCAGTTTAGATTAAGTACGTACTTTAAATGTAAGTATTGTTTAATTGTCCAAAACATTTCTTGTTCAAGCTATTCAGTTTAGTCAAACAATTCAGTTTAGCATAAGTATGCCGTTAAGTCTATTTACCCCATAGATAGGGCCCTATCATGTGCTACCACTCCGGGTAAGAGTGGACCTGAGAGCAAAGTCAATGAAGGGGTGATCTGCATTCCCCAAAGCCCTAGCATCACTGGAACCTCACCATCAGATCGTTTAGTGTCATATCCTGGACACTCATTGGAGAGAACGGTCTTACCCCTCTGCAGAGGAGCAGCCGGTGAATTCTACCGCCCAAGCCAACTGGGCAAAGCTTACATGTTGGTCTGCAACATCGTAGTAAGTCAGTTCACACTCTAATCGCGAAATTATGCTTACCCTTGGTAAATGTTGGAAACCCCTTATTACCCAAGCTAGTGGTTAGATATTACAACTATAGTTTTTTTTCTGTAAGTTGAGCTTTGGCATTAAATAATCGACAAAGGTTGATGTGGCATTAAACATAGAAACCAAACCAATATTTCTCTATGATTTCAGTTCAGAGTTGTTTTTTAGTGCCAATTTTGAAATTTTGGCCAGTCGTTTAATTTTTTTAGATTTTTTCGCAGAAAATTTTCATTAAGTTGATACTGACTGTCGTTACTGACTAAACTTGTTTTCTGTGCTACGTGGACGTGGTTCTAATTTATCAAAAAGGATTCAACTATTTTCTTGATTTTAAAAATGTTACAATTCTTCAATATTTCACCTCCATGCTTTTCTTCTCTTTTTTTGTATATATTACAAGTCATTGAAAGAAAATGTTGTTTTCTTGGAAGTTTAAGCATTTAGTTTCGTTGGGACAATCTTCTTCCATGAGTTCTGGATAATTTTGGTCACACCTCCCACGTATCAATCTTCCTCTACGACTCTCTTTGTGTTTTCCATATTGTTTACAGTTAAAGTTCCTTAAGGATGCAGGTTTATATCGTCCTACTTTGTGAGGTATAAGTCCTGGCGACAACACCCCACGAGACACCAACTGTACGGCCACCTGCCTCCCGTCAGGAAAACTATACAGGTTAGACGAGCCAGACACGCCGGACACTGCTGGAGAAGCAAGGACGAGCTCGTAAGTGACGTACTCCTATGGACCCCCACATATGGCCAAGCAAAAGCAGGACGACCAGCCCGAACTTACATACAGCAGCTATGTGAGGACACGGGATGTAACCCAGAAGACCTGCCGGAGGCGATGAATGATAGGGAGAAGTGGCGAGAGATGGTCAGGGATATCCGTGCTGGCGGCACGACATGATGATGATGACTTTGTGAGGTAGTATGCAATTTTTATTCTCTTGGGAATCATGTATTTGTCAAATGCCACTATGTATATGTGTGCCGGTATTTCTTTTTCACTTTATCTAACGGTTACTCTTTTGGAGACCGTAATCATTTGTTTTCTCAATGATGCCTGTATTTTCATTGGCGTAGGTAAGGAAAACATATTTTTGATAACTCCCATGTGTAATGTTACTGACAAATAAGTGAATAAACTTTGCTCTTCAGATTGTTATAAGGTTTTCTTTTCTGCGTGGTTTTCTTATCAAATTCTTCATATACGAGGATGATTAAAAAAGTTTTCAGACTTTTTTCGCATGGGCACTTTTATTGATAGTACACACTTGAAACTATAGTCCCCTTCAAAGTAATCTCCTCCAGCTGCAATGTACTTGTTGTACCGTTCCAACAACCTTTGGAAGGCCCCATGGAAGTCCTCTTGTGTGAGCGTGTCAATGACCTTCGTCACAGCCTCTTTCATCTCCTCAATTGTCTCATAACGACAGCCTCTGAGCTTAGGAAATAACCAAAAGTCACAGGCAGCAAGGTCTGGATTATAGAGAGGGTGTGGAAGTGTCTTCATGCCCATTTTGGTCAAATAGCCTGTGACAAGGATGGAGTTGTGGACTAGTGCATTGTCCTGGTGGAAATGCCACTGACCTGATTTGAAGAGTGCTGGCCTCTTCCCTAGGAATCTCTTTCTGAACTCCCTCAAAACCTCAACATAGTAACCCTAACCCTAACTCTTTGGCCAATAAACTCTGGTGTATTGACTTCCTTACTACTCCTACACCTCTTATCATCCCTCACAGACTCCCTGCCTTCTCTTATGTTACTCAAAAACTGATGCTCGATTCATGCAAGATGGTTGAAAAGCAGTCTGAAACATTCCATACGTTTCTGTGGTATTTTTTCCAAGTTTAAAACATAATTTTATTGCATATCGTTTTTCTAAAGTGTCCTGACGTCCAGATTGCATTTTTGAAATTCGCCAGCTGTGACAATTAGGCTTTAGTAGGGTGTATTCCAATTTTTGCTGTAGCTGTTCATTTGAACCTGAAATCAGAAAAAATTGCTCAGTCATATCATAATATGTATAGCAATAACATAGGGAATTTTCAAGCGTCTACGACAATTTTAAATGCCGGTACAAAAAAGTCTGGAAACTTATTGAAGGCACCACGTAGATAACCACTTCTAATACGTTTTTTTTGTATACTCATATGCAGATTCATGCAGAAATAATCACAACGACACAACGATAAAGGACGAGTGAAGACGTCTTTATAAAATATATCTCTCACTTTATTTGTAACGATTGTGTGTGAGAGGGAGCTGGAGACCGAACAGAACTGCAATATATTGACCCCCACTCTTATGGCCGTCAACGTTGTGTCTTTCTCGTTCTCCAGGGCTGCTCAACCGGAGGCTCAGGGGCCTAGCTCTCAGCTGGATGATGGCTTTCTTTACTGCATGTTATCACCAATGGGTCTCCAAAACTCCATCGGGGGTCCCGAGGCCCCCTTCGGCCTGGCCTGGCTTTCCCTACCACATCTTATCTATAGCTCCAACTGTCTGACTTCTTGTCTTCACTGAGTTATATAATAGTTCAACGTCCACTCAATCGCCCACTCAATCCTTGGAAAGCGGAAATAACTGTCATGCAGTTCACAGGTCACTCTATTCCGGTGCATCAGTCTATGAGTGTACCATGGAATTTTTTTTTACCATGTCCCATTTCATCAGCTAAATCCCGCCTATGCGATTTCTTTCGATTACTAGTCATTGGGATGTGTCACTTCCTTCCGGTGCATCACTTTGGAATGGCATATTTGCCCGGGCTGAAGGTCAAAATACAACTCGTTTCACAGTTCGTGTCAAACAAAGATGCAGTTTGATTGAAATAGTGTTTTTCCTTGTGATTTGATTTCAATAAATATTAGGAATTCTGTCATTTTATTCTATGAATTTGATTCAGAGAGATTTCTTTTTGGTTTTTGTTTGAATTTGTCATACGTGCTGATTTTTATATACTCCACCACCCCATACGGAGTCAAATTTACCAAAGCTAATATTCCTTCGTCTTGATTGAGACTGTTTGGTTAGTTTGGTTGGTTGTTTTTTAATGGTAAATCAACCCTTGTATGTTATTTGATGTAAAATATCGAGTCATACCAAATACTCCAAAAATGGTACTTGATGCTGCCTTGCTTAACAGTAAGAATTATAAGGTACGGATCAAGGGTAATGTTGTTCAATCCAGAAAAAGGAGTAGAACCCCCTTACACATTGGTGTTGTAGCTATTGAAAAGGGAGCTTTTGGATCACCCTCGACTACGATCGCCAACTTTACTTACTTTATATATATATATATATATATGTATGTATATATAATTTTTGATTGGCTTGTATGTAACTTCATCTTATAACAAAATTAACTTCATTTGGTTGCTTTCACAGTTAAATGGTTTCAAGAATTCTTATTTAACTCTAATCATGTATTCCTATCCAATAAGAATAACTTTCACGCTAGCAATAATGATAATGATAATAATCCGAAGTGATGGATTGAACTGATCCATTTGATTCATACATGAAACGCTTACAAGTATTTCTAATTTGGGACAGAGAAGACTAGGGAGTAATGGTTATGATATCGAACTCCAAAGTTTCAGAAACGGAGCCTCACCTAGAGTTCAGTTTCATATTCGTTTGGAGGGAGGATAAACCCTATTTAGAGTTGCACCACGCGTATTCTACAGCTCCTCAGCACAAATACAAACACAAATACACATCTCTACTCGTATCCCTTCAAAAACATACCAACATAGAGCCAACTTCCTCCAACACAAATATATACAAGATGTGACAAAAATAACTCCCAAGTTTTGAACATTCACTTGTAAGTTGCAAATTAACTTAAACAAATGGTAACGATAGCTCTTTTCAGCTGTCTGATCATTTCTTCTTTTTTTTTTTTTTTCAGAAGCGAACAGTTACCGTCATGGGTTGGACTTGTACATACAATGAATTTGCAGCGGAATTTTTGTTTTATCTTGTTTTTTAAGACTGGTGATTCTGTAATTGCTACACAGAGAACTTTTCGGTACCATTTCATATTACATTGAAATTATGCTGTTCGGAATAGAATTTTTTACCCTTAGCAGTTAGATTATTCTTGAACAGCATCAATCCGATGTAACATTAGATGAGCAAAAAAGCTCTCAGTGTTGTAATTGCAGATTTACCGGTCTAAGATATCTTTCATTTGCTAACGTACAGTGGCACAGATCCAAGCCATGATCGTAAAAATGTGTTTTGAAAGAGAGATAGAGACAGAGAGACAGAGACAGAGAGACAGAGACAGAGAACAGGAAATCTGTCTGTATTTCTCTGTATGTGTGTGTGTGTGTGTGTGTGTATGTCCACGTATGTGTTCGTATCTGTGAGTGCGTATGTAAGTCTTTGTGCAAGTCTCTGTGTGTGTGTGTGTGTGTGTGTGTGTGTGTGTGTGTGTGTGTGTGTGTGTGTGTGTGTGTGTGTGTGTCCACGTATGTGTTTGTCTCTGTGCGTGCGTATGTACGTGTTTGTGCGAGTCTCTGTGCGCGTGCCTGTGTGTGTGTGTGTCTTCGTGCAAAGAGAGGACAAAAAAATGCTTTGAAGCAGAGAATTATATCTAAATAAGAATCTGTTACTTTCAAAGACATTTTTTTTGTTATCTTGGTAGCATTTCGTGTAGTTTCTTTTAACCTGAAATAAAGTACAATGCAACACATGGAAAAAGATTCATACAAGTCCTTCAACTCTCTTTATAAATATGCGATGTAATTCTTTGTTACTTATCTTTCCCCAGTTCTTCAGGATTGCGTGGATTCTTGTGGTGAACTTTGCTCTTTATTTCTGTCTCCATTTGCTCGACCATGCTCAAGTCGGAACTTTGAGTTTACCAATTTTCCAATATCATGGCATCTTGATCAGACAGACTCTGTTTTGTTGCACGTCATCTGTGACATGGAATTCGATGATGCTGAAAAATCTTGCCTTCATCCAATCCGGTATTGATTCTTCGCCAAATGGATATATTCGCCACTATTCTATAATACGCGGGTATTTTTTTCACTGTCTTTTCTTTTCTTCTTCATATCCATTTAAGCCACCAAACACACGATACGACTTTACTGCTTTTATTGTGTTGTGTAGGTCATTTCGATTCACTGTACAGTTTTGAGTAAATTATATATATATATATATATATATATATATATATATATATATATATATGGGAAATAAACTGATTTTCATGCTTTAGAAAAAGAAGTGTTAATTTTGGTTCGAAATATAGGCTCGTATTTATCAATCAATCAGCGTATATGCACTAGTTTGTTTTTTTTAAATCTTCGGAAATTCGTTGACGACATTATTTGACTTGCCGCGAAAAGTATGAAGAATCAAACCCAAAATAATTTAAGAAATCTTTTCTTTCCTAGATTGTTAAAAATATTTACTTAACAAATTAGAATTTTTAGATAAATCATCAACATGTTTTATTTCGATTTGAACCAATCTTAATTTTGTAAAAAACGAAAAAATAACTGCTTCTTCAGTAGTTACGATTGTTCGATTCGGCAACTTCTGAGATTTAACATTCTCTTCATCTACTTTCATTGAACTGAAAATACCCAACCCCTTTTGCGGGAATAATTCATGTTAGGGTCGAGTAATTTCCCGATCCCCAATTTTTTACCTCATATCTTCATCTCTCATCTTCCATTTTTTATTGACCCTTTGCCATTACACCTTCCCCGTGACCATATGACCCAGTTGGTTGGGGCCTGGAGAATTGATCGACTGCATATCTGCGTAGTGGTAAGACTCCACCAACGAATGTCCTGGGTATAACACTAAACACTTTGATGGTGAGGCTCCAGTAATGCAGGAGCTTTGGGGAATGCGGAGTACTCCTTTATTACCATCGTTACCAGGTCCAGTCTGTTCCAGAGTGGTAGTACCTGACAGGCTCCTCTCTATGGATCAAATAGAACTAAACTGTGTACTTGTACTCGGCGGAATTTTTTGAAATTCAACTGTTTTGGTATGCTAAATGAATTGTTTGAAATAGAACTGTTTTGACATTTAACTGTGTCAAATAAAAATTATATGTATACTAAACTGAATCGTTTGAAACTTTTATCACAATGACTTAATTCGACACTTAATAACCCGAAAAGGGTTGATACGCAGTAAAACAAAAACAAAAAGCAAACCAACCAGCCAATCAACCAACCAACCAACAAGGCCATATTTAAGCACAACACTGCTTAATCATCTTAAATTGAACGAATCTGTTTTCGTTTACATGCAAATTATTACATGCATCCATTAGTACTGATATTATAAGTTTCTCTGCTCGCTGATGAAAATTTTCAGGTGCAGCGTCATATATATTCAATGCGAGATAATGTTTTCTCGATACACAGTGACACTCTAAAACAAATATTTTACACTAAAAATATGTCAATTGAGGCTCACAAAAATTGTTACATTTAAGGCATGAACCTTCACTTTCTTTCTTAAAATATTTTCGCTCGAACTAATATCATATTTCTTATAAGGAAGTCTTTCCAACTTCTACTTTGAACACATAATTTTCACTCAATTTTCAGAAATTAGAAGACATTGGTTTGTAGATGGTTCTTTTATTCAACCATTTCTATCTTTGTCCGTCACACACACACACACACACACGCGCACACACACATATATATATAAAGGAAAGATCTTTTAATGAATTGAGTACTCGGTAGCCGTTAATCGTATATATGTAAACAAAAATACTACATGTGCGTTAAAATCCCTTCGCGGACGGAGTTTGTCGGACACACCGTGATAGAATATCCGGCTGGTGTAAAGTCAGCAAGGTTTCGATCCAAGCTTCAAATATATCACGTATGTAACCACACTGATGAGTTCTGATACAACGAAACAGATCTGTCTATGGATGACTATATATATATATATATCCATTAGACTTAATCAATAAAGATTCAAATATATATCTTTATATATATATATATATATATATATATATAGAGAGAGAGAGAGAGAGAGAGAAAGCTGACTATGAAATATAGAGAGTTTGTTTTAGATCGTAAAATTTAGATTTCATAATACAATTATTATGTTATATTCATATTTAATGCAAATTGGTAAAACACAATTATTTGCTTTTAAACGAATATGTCAAAAAATGGCAATATGATTTTCAAAACTGATTTCATATATATATATATATATATATATATATATATATATATACATCTATGTGTGTGTGTGTATGTATGTGTGTGTGTCTGTAACCCTCAGAAACAAACGCAGTGTGATACAAGGTCAATTTTAAGAGGATTTTTACAGGTTTGAATTTAGTTTTCCTACCTCTAATCGAGTTGCCGTGCTATGGTTAAAGAGTTCTCTCTGCCCTACTTTTTAACTGGACGGAGAATAGTTGGATTCCTACTTTTCACAGATTTTCTATCATTGTGTCAAATGGAAACAGCTTCGTCAAGGTTTTAAACTCGAGTCACTATGCTAATTTTTAACAATGATAACCATTTAACTCTCTTTTTCACTTTCTTTATATATATATATATATATATATATATATGTAGATTTATCGATAAAGTATCGGTCATATGGAAGTCAGAACTATCCGATAAAGCAAAAGGACATTTTTTCCAAGCTGCGGTTGTGTGTATACTACTGAATGGATGCACCATTTGGACGCTGACTAATCACATGGGGGAAAAGCCGTGACAGCAATTGCACAAGGATGCTACGCGCTATATCAAATTAACCCTGGAAGCAACATTCCAAAAACACAAGCTGTACGGCCACATGCCACCCATCTCGAAGACAATACAAATTAGACGAACAAGACATGCGGTACACTGCTGGAGGAGCAAAGACGAACTCAAAATGACGTTCTCCAATGGAACCCTTTGCACGGATGTATGATAGGGACGGAGGGTGAGACAGAGGGAAATGCGTGCGAGGAGCATGGGATAATGATGATATATATATATATATACATATATATATATATATATATATATATGTGTGTGTGTGTGTGTGTGTGTGTGTGTGTGTGTGAAGCATAGGGTAGCAAAAATGCAGTGCAAATATAACGAAGGAAAAAGACGAAGGGACATTATTCGCTAAAAACTCTGAATTTCACGGGTTCGATCATCAGACAACTTCTACAGAATGAATCAATTTCCCTTCATGATCTGATTATTTTTTTTATTAATCTTCCTTTTTTTATTTTTAACAAATATATATATATATATATATATATATATATATATATATATATATGTGTGTGTGTGTGTGTGTGTATGTGTGTGTGTGTGTGTCGTTAGGCAGCAGTCTTTCATTTAAGCATGTTTGATTAAATAATAAATACACATTTTGTCCATATAATTTTATTAAGATCCCTTCAAGTTTCCTGATAAATGTCTTGGTTTCAGGTTGGAATTGGTGGATGAATTTACCAAAATTGTCTTGAGTGCTTTTGGAGCATTCATAGGCTATCATCAAGGGTTGATTGCATGTGTAAAGACTTTTTAAAGATATTTTTTATGGTTTTTTATAACATTCCTGATATGTGTCTTGGTTTCAGGTTGGAATTGGTGGATGAATTTATCAAAATTGTCCCGAGCACATTCGCCAATAAAAGGTCCGAAAGCACTCGGGACAATTTTGGTAAATTCCAGGCTGAAGCCAAGACAATTATTAGGAAACTTGAAAGGACCTTTATTAAATTATATAAACTAAATGTATCTTCATTATTTAATCATAAATATATATATATATATATATACATATATATATATATATATATATATATGTGTGTGTGTATGTGTGTAGCTGTTTTTGAGTGTGTATGTGTGTATGTGTGCGTGCCTATGTATGTATACTTATATGTGCATGTTTGTGAGTGTGCATATATGTATGGGTGCATGTGCTCGTGTGTGCATGTGAATGTGCATATTTGTGCTTTTGCATGTGTGAATGCATATGTGATTACGTGAGTGTGCAAATGTGTAAAAAAGTGTGTGTGCATGTATGTGGGTATGTGGGTGTATGTGCATGTGTGTGCGTGTATGCATATGTGTGAGTGTGTGTATGTGTTTCTGTGTGCATGTATGTGTTTATGGCAGTATGAGCATGCGTGTGAGTGTGTGCGTGTGTGTGAGTTTCTGTATGTGTACGTGTGTGCACGTGTTTTAGTTTGCGTATTTGTATGCGTGTGCATGTGTGGGCATATGAGGATGTGTGTATGTGTGCATATGTTTGAGTGTGTGTATGTGTATATGTGTGCGTGTGTGCGTGTGCGCATGTTTTTGTGTGTGTGTGTGTGTGTGTTCTGAGACTGATTTGAAGGTTTATAGAAAATTTTAATATTTTTCCATTTAAATCTTAGTTATTGATTCTCTTCCTTAGCATTCTCTACTTTTGACATTTCTCCAATTTATAGTCCATTGTGCATCAGTCCTAATCCACTTTTGCCTCATCTTTTCTGTAGATTTCCTGCCTTGTAAAGTGCATAGACAAAATGCAAAATTAAATCATTGAATCCAGCGGCGCCACTGCTCATGTCATACAAAACTTTTGCTAGTGGTCGCGACGAGATTTTCCACGTCTGAGACGAAAAGCAAACTCTGTCAGAAATGCGTCTCATGTCACGAAATGCGCTTAGCAGAATCTGTAAAGTTTCTTGTGAATGATTATCTTCAGAAAGTACTTTTGCTTGACCTACTTCAGATCAAGAACTGCTCACTCACCTCTCTTCCTTTCTCTATATACCTTTATGTATTATTTCATTTGAACACATAAATTTCCAAAGACACATACACACAGACGCACACACAGAAACACACACGCACACACTCACACACACATACACACAGTCTCTCTCACACACACACACACACACACATATATATATTAATTGTCTTTTAAGAACATTAAGTTTTATAAGTCCCAAAAATACACTCTAAACTGTCCAGCAGGACACATAGCGTAACGGTTATAGGCGTTGGTTCCCCTAGCTTCTCAGGAGATAATCATCTGGAGGTTGCAGCTTCAATCCTTACAACAGCCGAGTAACAATGCATGAATTCTTGACACTTGTACCCGGTTATGGGTAAGGGAATCATAACAGGCGACCCCCGTGGATTCAATAAAGGACGTAGTCCGCAGTTCCGTGTAGATTCCCGAGTTCGACAAACACCTGAAAAAGGCCGAAACGTTGAGGAAATAACAATAAAGATGAAGACAATAGTCCAAAAACCCTTAATGATAAAGTTATATTGATATTTATATATTGGGTTTAGTCCCTCACAATTTTTGCTTTTTAAAAGAATAACCAAATTACGTACGTAAAACTTCCAATGGCTTAGATGAAACAGAAAATTACCAGATTAAATAGTGCCTTCATTGGTCATTCTTTTATCAACAATGAAAGACCTCATATCATAATTTAATCTATGATCTCATGTCCCTAAAATCGAAGAACTGGAAGTGTGTATTCGACATGTGATGTGGGAGTTTTATGAATAAAATATAAAAAACAGCTACAGAAGCAGTAAAGAAAATTTGCAGTGTTTATGACCAAAGTTTCATAACTGAAAATATTTTTCTTGAAATGCGTCATTGAGAGAAGAATCCAGACTATGCCGCTAATTAGACCTCGATCAAAATGCTTTCTGAAAAAAAAGGCAGAAAGCATTACGTAATGGTGGAAAGAAATAAGAACTCGACAATTAACACTTGACCTCATTACATCATAATTTACAAACTGCCGCCCCTGGAAAAGGACAGCAAAAGAGAGCAAGCTGGGCGTTTTGGCTCCTCATGCTCTTTGTTATACAGTGGTTCGTACTACGTGACTTCCGGTATCTCGGAGGTATAAAAGACGTCGTGTTTCTTAAGCAGGTGGGAACTGGAAGATCTCGATTAATAGAAAGACCAACTTCGGACGAAACACCCACAGCGCGAGACTTATAATATTTGTCCTACTGTAACACTTCAGTTAATAAATATGTAACTCTATAGTAGTGTATCGCTTCCTTACCACGATACAACACTCTTATTATGAAGTAAGAGTAAGATCACATATCCAAAGCAAAAGATGATTTTCAAGACCAAGAAATTACCCATTTCCTAAGCAGGTGACAAAAAAATCGATGTTTTCTGACAATGCTTAACGCAAAAGTCGGGATTACGGACGTGTTATTCATTTTGAGTTTTTAATTTGCAATTAAATGCTCAATACAGACTTATACTCTTAACAGCTGTACAGTGAACATGAAGATCTTTAAAGCAAAATCTCACACTCGTCAACAGGAGAAACGTAGTGCTTCTAATGCAAAGCCACATTTATCAAGTAACAAACAGGAAAAATACTCGATTTAAGCTCATCTCATTTATTACATGCAATATATTTACTAGGCTTAGTACCAAGAGATTTTTGCCTTTCTTTGTTCTCTAATAAATTCTAGATGACAAAATATTATTCAAGATAGCATGACCATTCAAGAATATATCAAAATGCTACGTATTTCCCACCTGTAATCAGAGAAAGAGATCGAATATATTGAATTGGGAAGAGTTGAGAGGCCACCGCTTTATTTGAACAATTGGGAAACACCCAATATATATATATTTCTCATTTATCTATCAATTTATTTATCTATTTATTTAAATATACGTTTTAGAATACATTTTACGGAAAAAATTTAATTCAGTGGTTCCATCATGAATTTATTTCTTGTACGATGATTCTCTTCAGATTTTGCTTGGAATATGATGTAGACATTCCTATCAAAAATGTACTATTTCCATCTGATGACAGTCGTCGTATCCGATATAAATTTATAATGGAACCACTGAATTGAATTCTTTCCGTTAAACATCTAAAATGTTTTTGCTCTGCGTGTGAGTTTTGATATATTTTTAATCTGAAATTAATTATGTATTCGATAACCGTTGACATTGAGCAGTCAACTAAAGATTCCAATTCCCCTTGGATTACCACTTAACAGTCAAAACCCTTGACCTTTTCCTCAGATTATATATATATATATATATATATATATAAGTAAAAGTAAAGTTAGCAAGCGTAGTCACGGGTGACCTGAAGGCTTCATTTTCAAATAGTTGCTAAAAATAGGTGTAGGGAAGGGCACAACTCCTTTCCATGAATATGTATCCTTGATATGTATCTTATAATGTGGAGTGTTAAGTAAGGAAAAATTAAGCAATATTTTTGAGTTTTTGGTATGACTTGACCTGGGATCGAACCCCAGTGTTCCGGGCAATTAGCGAACACCCTACCCACTAGTTTATATATATATATATATATATAGTGTGTATGTAGTGTGTGTATGTGTGTGAGAGAGAGAGAGAGAAACAAAATTATTTCTCACATGTATAAGTGTCACCTATGCAGCGCACCTGAATTTAGACATGTGGCAATGGTCGTTCCATCAAGCTTATATCTTTGTCTTTTATTTTTCAAACACGATCAGTCATGCCCATGGCTTAGACCGGTGCACACTATGCGTTTTCTGTTGAAATTTTGTTGTTTTTTAACTGATAAATTTGCAATTGTTATACAAAAATATTTTCATGCTCATTTCATGTTACGCCAGGATTATACTGTTACGGATAGAATTTTCAACTGATAGCAGTATCGATTTTTTTTACTTTTAAACTGCACATCAAATGCACTCACGAATTTCAGATCTAAGATCACCGAAATAGACTGTGTGTAGAACATTACATTAAGTTGTTTTTTTTTAATTCATTACCTCTGGGCAAATTTACTAAGGGAATTGAACCGGATTTGTTCATTGCCATATAGAGAAAAAAAATAAGTGATTGTCGGTCCTTCGATGTTGGGTGCATTTCTTTGGCTCGGGAAAATCCCAGAATCGTAGGTCACGTGAGATTATGAAAATATTTTTTCGTCTTTTTTTCATCTCGGTTGTTCGAAAATTAAAGACGACTTCACTTTTCCCCCTGGTTCTTCGACCTAAGAAGAATTACCTAATTTTAAATTTGTTCATTGAACAGAAGAGAAAGTTTGTCTCTAATGCCTGTCACACGTCTTGTCTCGGCATAGAAACATAAGGCCTACATCGCTTTGCCCAACAAAGAAAATAAAAAAGATTTTTTTTTTACTGCTTGTCCTAGTAACATGAACATTTCATTTGTTTGGATACGTTTGTATATTTGTGTAATAGCTCTTATGTTTTATATGTATCTATTAAATTACCCATATGTGTATATGAGCATTTGCCACCTTTCGTTTATTCAGAATCTGTATTAGGATATACTACAGTGAACGCTGGACCTGGGTAAGCGGGGACGTGATTAATTATCCTTCATAGAAGCAACCAGTAACTATGACTGGTAACGACTCCAAAAGCCTTTTTTATTATAATTTTACAAATTTTCCCTGTTAACTCCTTGGAATATTGTATATGGATCAATTCGGAAAAGGAGACATCCACTTAGTGTAGTGGTTAGTGTGCTGAATTGAGATATCGTAGTAACTGAATTCGAACTCCAGTAACATTATTACGTTCTCTTTCCAGGTTATACGCTTGGAAAAATAGGAATACTTAATACTCCAAGGTATTGCCCAGTAGGCTAATGCCGTAGAATACGCCAACTTTACCTCAGCAGAGGGTTAAGACCCCCCAACGAGTGTCCTGTTTATGACTCTAAACAATCAGGCAGTGATGCTGGGGCTATGAGGAATACGGAGTACCCTTTTATTTTCATTGTTCCCTGGTCAGCTCTGGCATGGAATAGTAGCACCTGATTGGGTTCAATCTACGGGTAAAATAGAACTAAACTGCATACTTATTCTAAACTGAATTGTTTGAATTAGAACTGTTTGGCTAAACTGAATAGCTTGAAGTAGAAATCTTTTTTGACTATTAAGCTGTGAACTCATGCTAAACTGAATCGTTTGAAAAAGAACTGATTATGTGTTTAAAAGCGGATTTGGCTCTGAATAACCAACAAAGATTGATGTGCCATAAAACCCAACCAACCAACCAACTCCTAGATATGGGTTAAATAGTACAACTATATATATTTTGGTGATGTTAGATCTAAACATTTTCAAGCGCAGGGTTATCATCCATCTTTCGTTTAAAACCATTTTAATCGGCATTTAAATCACTTCATTTTTGGACAGAACGATCAGATATTGTTTCCTTTCATCCTCTTTCAGAATATGATGTGCTGCTTCCGCAGTTTTGACTTCCACTTTCAAAGAGTGCCTTGAAACCGAAAAAAATCTCAATACAATTGCAACATCTGTTAAAAATAAAAATAGAAATAGAAAAGAGAATTCATTGATAATTATGTCGTTTACGAAGTTAAGCTGAAGTGTTATCGGTCCAACCAAGAAGGCAATCACCGAAAACTCTTCATGCTATAGCACATAAGCATTCCTCCGTTTAACACACTTTGCATATCGTTTCTCCATTTTTCTTAAACCTTTAAAAAAATTAATTTTTTAAAAGTTAATTATCTGCTTTTAGGTGAAAAACTATTTAGCAACTATTCGGATATAACTGAAGTCGTGAGTGACTTGAAGGATCCCTTTTCAATAGCTACTACACCGAGGTGTAGGAGGACGCTACTCCATTCCCTGGATTGTTCCACTTTACCCTTGATCCTCACGTTATAGTGCTGAGTGCTAAGAAAGGAGGTATCAAGTACCATTTTTTGAGTTTTTGGTATGACTCGACCTGGGATTGAACCCCGGCCTACCAGAACTTTGGCGAATACTATACTCATTCGGCCAATAATACTGTAAAATTGTAGATAATTTAAGACCTTATCGGTGGGGCTTAAGATATGAAGACTGTGTCCTTTACTAACGAGTAAGACCCCCACCAACTAAAAAATGAAATATACATAGTATAACACTAAACAGCATCTGATGGTGAGACTCCATTCCCGGGCATCTGTGAAGAATGAAGACTGTTTCTTTGCTATAATTCCCAGGTCTACTCTGACCTGGCGCAGTAGTACCTGTTACGATCCTATCTATTGGCCAAATAAATATATTTAAAAAATGTTGTACCCAATGGAAATAATCCATTCCATATAACAGTAAATTGTTTGGTTTGGTTTGGTTGGTTGGTTGGTTGGTTTTATAACCTTTTTAGGTTATTTAAAATAAAAACCATTTTTATACAAATAGTCATTTCTGTTTCAAATAATTCAGTTTAGCATGAGTAGACAGTTTAATTGTCAAAAACATTTCCATTTCAAGCTATTCATTTTAGTCAAAAAGTTTTTATGTAAACAATTCAGATTAGTATAAACATAGATTTTGTCGAAAAACAGTAAACAATTCCACTTCAAACAATTCAGTTTAGCTTAAATACGCAGTTTCAATGTCAAAAAAGTTCTATTTCAAACAATTTATTTCAGCATAAGTACACAGTTTCGATGTCAAAACAGTTCTATTTCAAGCAGTTCAATTTAGCATAAGTACACTGTTTAATTGTCAAATGCATTTCTATTTCAAGCTATTCAGTTTAGTCAAACAGTTCTAATTCAAACAATTCAGTTTAGTATAAGTACGCAGTTTAATTCTATTCAACCCATAGATTGGGCCCTATCAGGTGCTACCACTGTGGGCCAGAGTGGACCTGGGAGCGATAGCAATGAAGGAGTGCTCCGCATTCCCCAAAGCTCCAGTATCACTGGGACATCGCCATCAGATTGTTTAGTGTCTTATCCAGAACACTCGTTGTTTGTGGGGATTGTCTTACCTGTCATCAGAGAAGCAGTCGGTGTATTCCACAGCCACAGCCGACTGCGCAAGGTTTAGTTTAGTTTAATGATATAGCAACTATTGTACGTTACATTATGGAAATCCACTTTTTACATATATATTAGATTTATATGGTTTGTAAACTTAAGTCAAGAAAGTTAAATATTTCCAAGTATTGCTGTGTATCACTAACAATTCAATTAAACATCAAACATTTGTTTTCACACAGTTAAATGATCAAACAGTTCTATTTCTACTAATTCAATTTATCAAAAGGCATTTTTGCACTCAGTTTGAATGTCAAATCTTCTCTTTAACCCGTTGATAGGATCTTATCATTTGCTACCACTACGGGCCAGAGTAGAACTGGGAGCGATGGCAATGCAGGGATATTCTGCATTTCCCAAAATTCCTGTATTACTAGAGCCTCACCATCACATTGTTTAATATCATAATCAGGACACCTGTTGGTAGTAGGTTTTTACACCTCTGCAGAGGTGCAGTTGGTGTATTCTGCAGTTCCAGCCTAAATTATTTGTATTGTGACAAAGATCGTATGCAAAAAAAAAAACCTCTTTTGAAACAATTACACATGGCCCAGCGGTTAAAGTGTTCGCCAATGGCCCGGGAGACCTGGGTTCAATCCCAGGTCGAGTCATACCAAAGACTTTAAAAATGGAACTTGATACCACCTTGCTTAACACTCAGCATTATAAGGTACGGTTCAAGGGTAAAGTGGAGCAATCCTGGGAATGGAGTAGCGCCCTCCCCTACACCTTGGTGTAGTAGCTATCGAAAAGGGAGCCTTCGGGTCACCCTCGACTATGGTCGCTAACTTTACTTATAAATATGAATATACAATGAACGCAATGTTGTATAGTCATATGCAATAACTATACATATATATATATATATATATATATATATATATATATATATATATACATGCTGAATACATATTGACGCAGTGAATGATATAGATGAGCGAAGACTTCTTTAAAAAAATATACCTCTCATTTTATTGAACGGGTTCGAAAAGGGTTACTCAAGGTTTTACTGTGAGAGGGAGTTGGATACCGAACAAAGACCGCAACATATTGACCTCACCAGCCCCTCCGGACATAGTCATGTGTAGTTCTCGTTCTTCTGATGCTTAGCCGGAGGCTCGGGGGCTCAGCTTTCAGCAGGTTTTATCTACCACATCTTGTCTCCAACGCATCTGATCTCCAACTCTATCGGGGGTTCCGAGGGCCCCTTATGCTGACTGGTGGCTTTCCGTACCACATCTTGTCTCTAACTCTCTGATCTCCAACTCACTTACTTCCTGTCTTCACCGAGTTATATAATAGTTCAATCACCCACTCAGTATTTGGAATGGCATGTTTGATCTTCATCAAGCAGAAACAACTGTCATGCAGTTCAGAGGTCACTCTCTTCCGGTGCATCAGTCTATGAGTGTATCATGGGCTTTTACCTTGTCCCATTTCGTCAGCCAAATTCGCCTACGCGATTTCTTCTCATAACTGCCATCGGAATGTGTCACTTCCTTCCGGTGCATCACTTTGGAATGGCATGTTTGGCCGGGTCGAAGGTCCATATACAACACGCAATTCCCAAATCTTTCGGCGAAAAAACATACTTAGATAAGTGTAAAATCAATCAATCAATCAAATGACAAAGAGATCGTTTCGAGACAGGATTTATGTGACATTTATGAGACGGGATTTATCCTAAAGGTCTGTAGAAACGTAAATATTTTTGATACCTTCTAATCTTCATTAATTTAGCATAGCCTATGCGAGTATCAGAATATGGGTACCTTGTGAGGATTGACTACATGAGCTCGTGATCTGCATGACCAATTTATAAAGTATGTCTCGGTGGGAGGCGCGTAGAAAAAATAAGCAAATAATATCAAAGTAATATTACCTTGTTGCAAGAGAGAGAAAAAATGAAGGTATTGGAGATGGAGTCATAGGGTGAAAAAAAAAAAAAAATAGTTTCAAAATAGAAAAAAAAAAGCCGGAAAAATCTAGTTGCATTGCATTTTATTTGAAAAAATCCAGCTGAAGTAAGCGTGTAAAGAAAGATATTTTTAAAAATAGTTAAGAAATAAAGAGGCGTTATACAGACATGTACAGAGAAGTGGAGGTTTCGTTGGCTGGAAACATAACAAGTCAATCAGATGTCATCTGGAATTAGGCTTAAGTTCTCACAAAAGCTGGCAAGACTTGATGATTTCTGCATATCTACTTTAGTCAGCTTATCTTTCTTTCTCTTTATTCTTTCTCTCTGTCTCTTTCTCTCTCTTTCTCCCTCTCTCTCTTATATATATATATATATATATATATATACAGATGTCCGACTTTCTTGTCGGCTTTTTACTGCACTATGTTCTACTGATATCTTCCTGCTTGGTTTTTCCTTTCCTTCGGTCCACTGTTTATATATATATATATATATAGGTATTCTTCAATCCTGTGAATCTGCAGTAGGGAACAATTCCGTCCGGACAATTAAATTATTCAAAATTCGAATATCTAAATATTCCTGGTAAAGAGCTCAGTGTAAATGATATCAAAGAGCAAATATTCTTTCAAGAAAAAAAAAACATCCCCCATTTTGGCGGTATTCATTATCTCCATGATTTATCTGAAGAAGTCTTGTCAAATTTTGTGGGGAGTTATTGATTCATATCAATGCTCTTAGCGACTAGAAATAAATTCATAATCCTAATGTGACGGATATTTGTTGGAGAAGCAGGGACGAACTCATAAGAGATGTACTCTTATGGACCCCCACACATGGCCGTGCAAAAGCAGGACGACCAGCACGAACATACATTCAGCAGCTATGTGAGGATACGGGATGTTGTCCTGAAGACCTACCTAGGGCGATGAACGATAGGGAGGAGTGGCGAGAGAGGGTCAGGGATATCCGTGCTACCAGCGCGACATGATGATATATATATATATATTTATATAACTGTCTCTCTATCTCTCTGTCTCTCTCCCCAAACACCCCCTAAAAACACACACACGCACACACACACACATATATATATATATATATATATATATATATATACATCTCTCTTTCTTTTATGCCTTTCAACACGTTCTACTCTTATCTTTCTGGTTGGCTTTTCCTTTTTTCCTGTTCCCTTTTATGTATTCATATCATCTTAATCTAGTTGTACAGCTTGTAATCTCTCTCTCTCATCATTCGTCCCTATACTTGCTCGCTTCCGCCAGGTCTTCTAGAGGGGTGTATCCCGTGTTCGTATAAATCTGCTGTACGTACGTTCTTCTTGATCGGCCAACATTGACACGTCCATATGTAGGGGTCAATAGGAAAACGTCACTTAGGTGTTCGCCGTTGTTTCTCCGACAGTGTCCTGCATGCCTTGTTCATCTTGTTTGGATGGGGTTTTTTTTAGATAAGAGGTAGGTAACCGTACAACTGCTGTTTCGTGGGATGTTGCTTCCGCGAATCGTTCAATATAGCTCGTGGCATTCTTGTGTAATTGCCGTCAAGTTATTTTTCTATACACTTAGAAAGCGTCCATATACTTGTATGGATATGACCGCTGCTTGGAAAAAAAATTCGTTTTTTTATCGGGTTGGTATGAATCCCATGTGACCGATAACCTATCGATAGCTGCCCATGACTTCGCTTGTCGAATATTCATGTCTCTTTCTGCAGATGAGATACTTCCTCTAGTTTCAGTGAACCACCAAAGAGAAATAATTAATAAATGATAATTACTAAGTACTTTCCAATATTTATTTATTAGCAATTAATCATCAGTTACATTCAGTGAATGCAAAGTGACCTGAGATCTGATTTAATAGTCACTTAAGAATGTCTATAAAGGAATAATGATTATAATAATTATAATAACATCCCAGAGACGATGTTGACAGACTATATGTATCAAGAAAAGAAGGACAAAGCGGGCTTGACAGCACTGAAGACAGCGTTGGCGCATCGATACAACGACTCGAAGACTATATACAAAAACACGATGGAGGACTGATTACAGCCATCAGAAAAGATACTGATAACACGATTGACAACACAGTGACAATAACTAGGAAACAAAAATGGGAAGGAAAACAACACTATTGGCGTTTTAAACGACTAATAAACAGCATCTAACACGACAAAACTTGAACGTGGCTAAGAAAAGGAAATTTTAAGAGAGAAACAGAATCTCTCCTAATAGCAGCACAAAAGTATGCCGTAAGAACCAATTATATCAAAGCGAGAATAGGTAAGACGCAACAAAATAGCAAATGTAGGCTATGCGGTGACAGAGATGAAACCATCAATCACATTATACGCGAATGCAGTAAATTAGCGCTGAAGGAATATAAAACTAGACACGATTGGGTCGGCAAGGTGATCCACTGTGAGATGTGTAAGGAATTGAAATTTGACCATTTAAACAAATGGTATATTCACAAACCAGCACCTGTCCTAGAAAATAACACACACAAACTCCTATGGGACTTTGATATCGACATGGATCACCAAATCTCGACCAGAAGACCAGACCTTATAATAATCAACAACAAAAAAAAAAGAGAACTTGCAAAATTGTCGACTTCGCTGTTCCGACTGACCACAGAATAAAACTGAAAGAATGTGAAAAGAAGGATAAGTACCACGACCTTCCTAGAGAATTGAAAAAAAACTATGGAACATGCAGGTGACAATTATACCAATTGTAAGTGGTGCGTTTGGAACAGTAACTAAAGGATTATCAAAGGGACTGGAGGACTTGGAAGTTGGCGGACGAGTGGAGACCATCCAAACTACTACATTATTGAGAACAGCCAGAATACTGAGAAGAGTCCTGGAGACTTGAGGAGACTTGCTGTCGCTCACACTCCAAGGAAAGACCATCAGCTAACGCTGATGTGAAAAACTGTAATGAGTAAATTATAATAATCAGAGTAATAATAATGATAATAATAGTCGCTCAGTACTGTTACTAAAAGATTAGTACAAGGACTGGTGGAATTGGAAAAAAGAGGGAAAATGGAGAGGAGACCGTCCACAACGTTATAAAGATCAGCCGAAATACTGAAAAGAGTCCTGGAGACTTGAGGAGACTTGCTGCCACTAAAACTTCAGTGAAAGACCATCAGCTAACGCTGGTGAGAAAAACTCCATTGGAAGCACTATTAATATACTCAGAGAACTGACTAAATCTAATAAGCAAACACTGTTGAGGAAAACTTTAATACTTCTACTACTACTACTAATAATAATAATAATATTGGTAACCACAGTGTAAGACAGAAAAAAAGCGAAGAGAGCAATGAGTATCTCAAACTCTCTAGGGAAGTAAAAACACAATGAAATATAAGAGTGACAGTGATACCATTTGTGATTGGCACGTTAGGTAGAGTCACTGAAGGATTGGTACAGGGAGAGGAGGACTTGGAAATAAGAGGTCAAAGGGGACCATCCAAAGTACAGCATTCTTCAGATCGGTCAGGATACTAAGAAGAGTGCTGTATACTTGAGGAGACTTGCCGTCACTCAAAAAATAACACACATAAACACCTATGGGACTTTGACATACAAACGGATAATCTAATCTCGGCCAGAAGACCAGACCAAATAATAATTTAAAAAAAAAGAGAACTTGCAAAATTGTCGATTTGCTGTCCCGACGGACCACGAAATATAATTCATCGAATGTAAAAAGAAGGATACGCAACTCGACCTTGCTAGGGGATTGAAAAAATAATGTGGAACATGCAGGTGACAATAATACCAATTGTAATCGGTGCTTTTGGTACAGTAACTAAAGGATTACTAAAGGGACTGGAAGACTTGGTAGTTGGCGGACGAGTGGAGACTATCAAAACTACAGCCTTATTGAGAACAGCCAGAATACTGAGAAGAGTCCTGGAGACTCGAGGAGACTTGCTGTCACTCAAATTCCAGTGAAAAACCATCAGATGGCGCTGATGTGAAAAAAAACTCTAAAGGAGTAAATAATAATAATAATAATGAATACCATGACAAACAAGAATAGAAATGAAGAAAATAAATCTGACACATTCTGGCGTTGGTCACCTAATTCTGATTGATAAATTTTACCGCTGTCCAGTCACGATCGATTTTCTCTGACAGGATGAAGACAAAACCCTCAACAACATGACAAAAGAAAGAAAGATGATTAAGTTATAAAATAACAAAGATTATCAATATCGTCACGCAGACCCCAAGCACCTAAATGATCTCCTCATTCATTACTAGAACCTGATCAATGAATGTCTGGTTCCGGATTTGGCGTTGTGAGACATCTGGGTAGAATTAGGAAAACTGGATTTATTGGCTTCTCTTCCGTTGCAATCATATTGCAATTATCATTATTACCTTTTATATTAATACTATTGTTTGCAAACTGCGTATCTATTTAACTGCTTACCCATCTTTGGGTTGCGTCACACTTCCAGTTATAAATATCTGTATTTATTAACTCCTCCGCGGGATTTGACATCTGGTCATTTTTCAAATAGAGTTTAACAGCTTTAAATTCAGAGTTTTCCTTGTCCCATATCGTTTGCTATAGGAAGTTTACAGAACCTTTTCTTCCCTACTATTTACTCATTGCTGGAGAGACAATAAGTAGATGTGTGCCACCCCGAAAAATATTAACTCGATTTGAAATGGAAACAGCCTTGTCTAGTATTTGAACCCATTCGCCATATCCATTTCTTATGATGATAACCATTACACTGCGAACCCCTCTAATTATAAATATACATGCGGTGTCGGCTGCGTTTGTGGATCTGAACGATTTAAAAAGGTAAGGTTTGTTTTAGGTTTGGTTGGAATTTATGGCATATCAACACTTGTAGGTTATGTAATGCCAAATCCTGTTCACACATATATATCAAATGTTTTAAATGAGTCTGTGTCTATTTGCTGCACACAGTTGAATGATTTCAAGTATTTAAAACACTATTGATTATATTCATAATTAATCATTTATTTGAACACAATTAAATGACTTCAAGTATTCCTATATAACATTTATAATTTAATTTAACATCAGTAATTTGTCAGCTAACGGTTAAATAGTTAATATATCACTTTTAAGTAATTTTAATTTTAAATGATTTGTTTGGTTTGTTGGGTTTTATGGCATATCAAACTTTGTAGGTTATTTAACGCCAAATCTATTTTTATGTAAATAATCTGTTCTATTGAAAACAATTCAGTTTAGCATAAGTACAGTTTAATTGTCAAAAATATTTCTATTTCAAACAATTCAGTTAAGTGTAACTACAGTTTTTATGTCTAATTGAATTGTTAGTAATACATAACAATGTTTGAAATTATTTGACTGGTTGCAAAACAATGAATAGTTTTGAGTAGAATAATAGATGTTAAAAAGTAATATTCCAAATAACTTAGCTGTGTGCAAACAAATTCGTTGTTACTCATATACAATTTTGCTAACCCCTTCATTGCCATCGCTCCCAGGTCCACTCTGGCCTGGCGTGGTAGCACCTGATAGGGCTCTATCTATGGGTTAAATAGAACTAACAGCATACTTACGCTAAAATGAATTGTTTGAGTAAACTGAATAGCTTGAAATAGAAATGTTTTGACAATTAAACCGTACTTGCATTTAAACTGTGTGCTTATGCTTAACTGAATTATTTCAAATAGAACTGTTTTTCGACATTAAAACTGTATTTACACTTAACTGAATTGTTACATATAACTGCTTGAATAGTTTGAAATGGAAATATTTTTGATAATCAAACTGTGTACTTATGCTAAACTGAATTGTTTTAAATAGAATAGATTATTTACATAAAAATAGATTTGGCGTTAAATAACCTACAAAGGTTGATATGCCATCAAACCCAACAAACCAAATCAATCAATTAGACATCAATTTTTTTACACAGTTAGATGTTTAAACAGCTCTATTTCATCCAATAAAGGAGTACTCCATATTCCCCAAAGCTCCTGCATTACTAGAGGATCACCATTAGATTATTTACTGTTATATCCAGGACACTTGTTAGGGGAGTCTTACCCCTCCGCAGAGATGCACTCAGTGTATTCTACAGACTCAGTCGGCAGGGTCAGAAATTCCGGGTTGGAATTGACCAAGGAGTAATCGCAATGAAAGGGTACTCCACATTCTTCAGAACTCCAGAACTGGTGCTTCACCATAATTTTGGGGTTTAATTGTTGAGGTTTACTCTTCTGCTGAAGTGCAGTTGGTGTGTTTTACAGACCCCCACTCAGCCGACTGGGCTGAAAAGTTTAAGAAAGCGGGAAGATGAGAAGGACGTCTGAAATATGCTGTATCTTCTTAGGGGCCACGGATATAAATAGGGGGTGTTATTTTAGGGGTCTCTGCATACATGGTTTCTTTGTTTAATGGCATATCAACCTTTTTAGGCTATTTAATGCCAAAGCCATCCTTCTAGAAGAACAGTAGTGGTACTATTAACACGTAGCTAGCAGGATTGGGGGGTTCATACCTTTCCCAAGGGTAGTTCCCCGATAATGAACGTAATAGCGTGACTGAAGTTCGAACTCGCTTACAAGGATTCAGTAGTCTAAGGTTTAAACCATTACACCACAAGGACAACCCCCTCTCTGCATAGATGGCTCGCCGTATGTTAGATGTTTGTCAAATCTTGCTGCATTATTTAATGCCGATGCCAGTATTTTTCGAGCAATTCTATGGTTATCTAATGATATTATTGTTTCCTAATCTTTATTTTTGTAAATTCTTAAAGATTAATTAATTTATTAATTCTTTCAAATATTAGAAAATTATATGATTCCAATGGTTGGTTGGTTGGTTGGTTGGTTTTGTTTTATGGAATATCAATCTTTTTAGATTATTTAAAGCTAAATTCTATTTTTACACAAACACATGCACACACACACATACATACATACATATATTTTTAACACACACAAACACACACACACACATATATATATATATATATATATAATTTGTAAATAGATGGTAGGAAATGTTTGTAAATGGGGCCCAAGCTTATTTCTTTGCATAGCGTTAAATGGATTGAAATATAGTAAATCATTAAATATTTCTATTTCAACCATAAATGATTCTAATATGGTAAAAACATTTTGGTCTGAAGAGATCAGAGATTAATGGCAATGAAGGGGTACTCCACATTTACCAAAGCTCCAGATTTAAAGCCTCGTTATCAAATGATTTATTATCATATCCAGGACACTAGTTGAAAGCTTGGTCTTACTTCAATGTAGAAATGTAGACGGCGTATTCTTCAGTCCCAGCTAACGTAGCTGTCGATATTTCTAAGTATATACAGTTGAATGGTTTCAAGTAGACTCTCTCTCTTTCTCTCTCTCTCTCTCTCTCTCTCTCTCTTTCACTCTCTCTCTTTCTCTCTCTCTCTCTCTCTCTCTTTCACTCTCTCTCTCTCTTTCTCTCTCTCTCTCTCACTCTCTCTCTTTCTCTCTCTCTCTCTTTCACTCTCTCTCTCTCTTTCTCTCTCTCTCTTTCTCTCTCTCTCTCTCTCTCTCTCTCTTTCACTTTCTATCTATCTGTTCATATTTATCTCAGCTTGTCCCCATTTATCTATCTAGTTATCCCTCTAACTCAATTTGTTCCGACCTATTTACATCTCTATCCCAGTCTAGGATTCCCTGTGCTCTCAGACTTAATATGCTCAACTATGGGCACCTCAGGTAGTGTAATGGTTAGCAAGCTTGACTAGTAAACCTGCAAGAGTGAGTTCAAGTCTCATTGGGTGCCCCATTCAATCGGCCTTGTGCCACATCGAAGCAAAGAGCTCAATTATAACATCGAATTAACCTAGTTCGATCTCAAGTCACGCTAATACGTACATTTTTGGACAAATAATCTTGAGAAAGGTATTAACTCCCTTATCCCCCAACATCTATGGGTTAAATAGTTACACTTCTGTTCGACTATAAGTATAACATTAGCAGTATATAACCCACCAAGGTTGATATGCCAGTAAACAAAGAAACCGAACCAAATACAGTTCTCACAGTTTATTCAGATCTACCTCAACCTGTTCATGAAAATATGTCTCAGTTTATATCTATCTATCTATCTATCTATCTGCTTGTCTGTCTACCTAGTGTAGTCGCCAACGTCATAGACTGTGACATCGTAGGAACCGAGTTTGAACTCTGTTTGCTCAATTACCTTCATTTATGGACTACTACCTTTGTTTATTTGTGTCCTCGTGGTGTAATGGTTAAAGCGATGGACTGCGGAATCGTAGAACGCGAGTTCGTACTCCAGTCGCGTTATTACGTTCACTTTCGGGCAAATACCCTTGGGAAAGGTATGAACCCCCTTATCTCTCTTCAGCTATGGGTAAATAGTAGGGCAGACTAGGTTCTTCAGCCTTGGTTAGCCAACTAGTCTAGGAGAAGGAAAACTCTGAATAAAAACCTGTTAAACTCCGCTTAAAATTTGACCTTGTGTCATATCCTGCCCGAGCGGAGGGGTTGGTAAATAGGACCTTTGTTTATTTGTCACTGCCTCCCACCAGACACGACTTGACACATGGTCAAAAGCCCGAAGGCCGATTAAAGTGGGGATAAAGGGGAGGGGAAGGTCGAGAACGAGCCGAGACTCGAACCCTGCTGGTCAATGCTGCTCATCGGCTCACTTGGTGCAATGTGAGCCTGATGAGGCAAGCAGTTTCACGAACCCAAATGTGGGTCCGGGCACGTATGCCGGGTTAATGGACTACTACCATTGGGAAAGTTATGAACTCCCTTATCCTTCCAGCTATGGCTTAAATAATGCTACTGTCCTTTTGCACAGATGGTTTTATCGTTAAATATCGCAGGAAGACTGATTTCAAAGAAACCAAAGCAAGTCTATCTCCCTATCTCTATATGCAGCATATATCTCAGCCTTTTGCAACGTATGCGTACATAGGCCTTATACCGTTTCCTGATTGCAGGCAATAAACAAATCTATCCTTTTCTTAAGAAAATTTATTCAATCGACATTTCTTTATCACACTTTGCTTTCTCCCAACATTCTCTACACATATTTTTTTTTCTTTTATTCTTTTATTTTAAGGAAACAAATAAGTCAATGCAGGAATGAATAAATCTACTTTTATTATGATAGGCTTCATTTATTAAAAAGTAGGATCTACGTCAAAAACAAAAACAGCAAATATGTTCAGAAATGCAAAAAAAAAAAAAAAAACTTTTTACAAGCGACAAACTTGCAATGTTCTGCTTCGTCAGCTTTGAGACCAACAGTGAAATATTCACACCGATTGAGTTATCACGTGTTCAGCCGAAAGTTAAAATTCGAGAGGAACAATGGAAAGAAAACTCTGCTGGAATCTCTCACCTGTTGGGTTCTTCAGAAACAAGCATATAATTTAAATATTTTTGTATTTTTAAAAGTAACCTTTGCGTATCTTAGTTATTTGTTTGGAGAGTCAATTTTTTTTTGCAAAACATTGCAGGTGCTCGTTTGTGGCGCATATATCATGTGACTGAAGCAGTTGAAGATGCAGTTGGCAGAATCATGGTAGTTGGTGCACTGACATATTTTGCATTGCTTCATTCCGTATGTTATTTGCAAATCACACAGATGAAAATTATAACATACTCCAGTTCAAGAACTTGTTATTTACGAGTTCAAACCAGGACATAAAGCCAAGAAAGCAACTAGAAATATTTAATGTGCGAAAGGAAAAGGCGCAGTCGATCACAGTGTAATATAATAGCTTAACTGGCGACGATGAACTTAGCAGATTCAATGCAATCGCAAGATAACATCAACAAAGTGGTCTCACAAGAAAGAGAAAAATAAAAGATGACAGCGAGAATATAATTTATTGCCTATGAATAGCGTGACAGATATTTCAGTTTGCAGATAAGATCAACAAATTACCGAAAAAAAACGAAAGTATGTAAGTTCCAATAACCTGCCATAAACAGAAAAATACATGGGTGAAGAGGTGGGTTCATATTTCTGCAATGGACTTGAGAAGACAATATAAGGTCTGTAATTTTGGACGGAAGGCGGAGACCCGCTAATCACTCAAGCGAAGGGGAGAGGTTCGCTGGTCTTTCAAGCGAAGGGAGAGACCAGCTGTTCACTGAAGCAGACCTGTCAGCTCCCCGTGTGTGTTCTCCGGCCGTTGCACTACTTCCCAATAAGGGTCCTCGCCAAAGAAGAAAAATACGTGCGAACTCTCTCTGACTGTATTCCTACTACACACAATTGTCGCCATCGAAGAATAAAAATATAAATTATATTTTTATATATCTACGAGTCTTTCGTTATTTGTGAACTATGTAACAATAGAACAGTATCCAGATGGTTCAAGAAAGTTCGCCCGGATCACATGAATATCGATGATCAGGCAAGGCCAGGTTGGACATAAACTGTGGACTCAAAGTCCGTCCTACCAATCAATTAATGCAAATACATCGAGTAGCACATGAAGAGTATCAGGCAATCTCGTCTTTTCACACTTCAGTGTTGTTCAGCACTTTTACAACCTCGGTAAAAGCATTGAATTGTGCATCACGATACTAAAATATTGTAAAACTTTTGACTCGTCCAAGAATTAACACTAGGTATTTTTGTCATGAGAGAAAAGCAAATGGTAGCAAATCTCCGCATGTCAGATGCATATGCACTAGAAATCACGCATACATACATAAATACATACATACACACACACACATACATACATACGTACATACATACATGCATATCAGCTGTGAGTACACTAATTAGATCTTTAGAAGCCAGAAAAAGTATATGTGTGCTATCAGTCCATTGGTAAATTTCGTAAATGGTACTTATTAAGTTGACATTTGGATATTCTACACAGACATACATGCATACACACTTATATATATATATATATATATATATATATATATATATATATATATATATATATATTGTAGACGTCTTTAGAAATTCATATTTTTAAATTAGTTCTGTGTCGATTAGATTCATCTTTTAGATTCA
Organism: Sepioteuthis lessoniana; assembly: GCA_963585895.1. Taxonomy (NCBI): domain Eukaryota; kingdom Metazoa; phylum Mollusca; class Cephalopoda; order Myopsida; family Loliginidae; genus Sepioteuthis; species Sepioteuthis lessoniana. The sequence continues at coordinate 66,568,874 of OY757927.1, read as the reverse complement.
TTTTTGCAAAGTGAGATTCTTGTAACTTTAACTTGATTCATACTATCGAAATCACACACAGATATATATATATATATATATATATATATATATATATATATATATATATATATATGTATATATATATATATATGCCACGGGAACTGTATTAGAAAATCGTAAAGTGCCCAACAGATTAATCATCCCGGATTAAAGATTGTCAGCGTGCATCTACGATTAGAGGTGTGTGTGTGTGTGTGTGTGTTAGAGGCTGGTATGTCTTTGAGTAACTTTAGCAAAGTTACGACAGTTGCCATTGAATGGAGAATATCGCGTGTTTGTGATTAAATCTCATCTCAAACTTAGTGACCTCGCTTGACCGGCAAGATAACCAGATCTATCCACTTTATGAAAAGTTTTGGGGATACCTGAAGCCTCACTTCTTTAAACAGATTCGTTGACAACTGACAAACTGAAAGATTTTAAGCATCATAAAATCACTGCAACATCAGAGGCAATGACTAGATGACCTTCGGGATGAGGCCTTAGGAGTGAGGAAAAAGGAAATGGACAATCTAATCTTTAAATCAACGTGATGACAATAATATCTAAATGGCAGATATATTTTGTTATAAGAAAATATTTTATAGAACTATTAATTTTTTATTGTAAGGTTTTATTTATAAAGAAACTTTCAACATTGACGCTTTGTAGACAAAAAATATAAGTAAATAAAGGTTCAAAAATAAGAACACCAGATAAATATTTATACATTTTTTTGTTTGGTTACAATGGTGTTGTAATTTTTTTTATTTCAGTCCGACTGGATTTTGAAGTGAATACTATCAGTTAAAACATGGTTTTAAAATTTAGAATTCCACATGAAATAATCAGAATCTTGAAATTTTGGTGAAAAGAAAACTTACTTTTATATAAATGAGAATGGTAAGGATGTACTTATTTATATGCGATAGTAAGTGCGTGCCAATGTGTTTGGATTTGAGACGGTTTCTTTAAAACATTTAGCGCTAATAATCGGATGAAGCTAGAAATCTGAATACTGATTTTCCAAAGAGTATCAAATACTCTTATGTGTAAGATTAGTTCTGCACAATCCACCATTTCTATTGCTGAATTTTCCCGCAAAAACCTTTACTTTTCTTACTGATAGTGAGACGAGTCAGCAAAGTTATCCACAGCTAAGCCCACCCATTGTTTAGACGGAAGACCACATTGTAACGGGGCTATAGCATCTCTATAGCATCTCTACATAGGGATCAGACTTCCCCCAACGAGTGTCCTGAATATGACACTAAACAATCTGATGGCGAGGCTCGAGTAATACTGGAGCTTTGTTGAATACAGAGCACCTATTCATAGCCATCGCTCCAAAGTTCACTCTGGCCCAGAGTGCTAGCACCTGATAGTGTTCTATCTATGGGTAAAGTAGAACCAAACTGTGAGCTTATGCTAAACTGCCTTGTTTGAAATAGAAAATTTTAATTTAACTGTGTCTAAATCAATGACAGATGTTTAAATTGTTCATGCTACTTAGAAATACTTGGAGCCATTTAACTTTGTTGATAAAAAAGATTAGTTTGAAATAGAACTGTTTTTTTTTTTTACATTTAAACGCTGTACTTATGCTAAATTGAATTGTTTGAAATAGAACTGTTTATATGTGTGAAAATGCATTTGGCATTAAAAAAGAACATTGGTTGATATGCAATAAAACTAAACCAAACCTAACTTATTAACAGCAGTAAGTGTAAGGACGGTGTGCCAGATTAAGCAAAAATATAGTTAATAACAAGAATTATGCATTCCTCAGCGTGTATAGCACTTTACTGGTTTCATTAGCTTCTTTTTTCTCTCCTTCTTCCATACTTTAAAATCCTTAAACGCTAACTCTAATAACGTCCTCTTTAATTTTCATGTATTAATTAGAACAACATTTCTCCAGTTTAAGAAAACACGGAGGATTAATTCCATCTTTCTTCCTTGGTTTATTTTTTACCACTTATTTCACTATCTCGCCAATCACCAAACACTTGTTATGCATCCACTTGCTAAGGGGCTCATTACACGTGTTAAAAAGGCCAAAAAAGAAATTACAATAGTCGACAGCCAAGTCTAGCCTTGCGCGGGAAAATGAATTCTAATTTGTCGGCGAATATTATTCTCACTTTCTGCTGTTGTTGATTGCTGTCGTCAGGCAAAAATAATCAATAAAGATTTTTAAAGCTTAAACAAATAGACAAAGCTAAAACTAAAAATAAAAAAAATAGAAATGAAGGAAAACTCTCTTCACCTCTGGTGGTCAGCTTTCTGCATTAATTAATCGATATTAATTTTAAGCCAGCTACGCATTTTTTGAAGTAGTTGACGATGATCATTTTAACAAATTACAAGAGCTGTAACGTACCTACAAGGAATTTATTAAAATGATGCGTGTTGGAACTAGCATCGACTTAGCGATGTGTGTCATAAACAATTTCAATAAGAATGCGCTGGTGAATTGGTATGGGTAAAGAGAGAGAGAGAGAGAGAGAGAGAGAGATGTGCTGAGAACTTCTTTACATTAAGCAGTGTGTTCAATGAATTGTCCACAAGAGGCATGCATACTGGAAATTGTGTACCGACATTTATTTAAACTAGGTGGCGAAAGGAGCATCCTGCTGTTCTTGAATAATGATGGCTTTGGCATTAAGTAAGATTGATAGGCCATTAAACAAGGAAACCAAATCAAAAAGGAGATCATATTACTGCAGAACCACTCGCATTGTGATAATGTTAAATACAGAAGTCTCACACTTCAATTAAAAGAGAGAAATGAATTTGATCCTTACTGGGTGACTCATAGTTTTCGCCTTGTTTTTTTTAGGGGGGGTTCTTTCCTTTTACTGCTAACAAAAATCAAACCCGTTGAAGTTCACCGGGGAAAATATCCAAGGATATTTTTTTGTGTTTGTGGGATAAATAAGACCGGAATTTCTTTATCTTTCAAACAAATAATTAAGAATTATCTTACAAATCATAATGGAGGTACACTTTCACATCCTAACTCAATGGATAATAATCACTAGGTAGCAGTGTCTCATCAACTGAAAAAGACATCGACACGTTACTAACAAATCATGGACAGCTATCGATAGGCTAGCGGTCATATGGTAGTTAGACCTGACCGATAAAATGAAACGCAGTTTCTTCCAAGCAGCGGTCGTGTCGATACTGCTATATGGATGCACTACATGGACGCTAACTAAACGTATGGAGAAACGTATGGAGAAACGCAGTTTCTTCCAAGCAGCGGTCGTGTCGATACTGCTATATGGATGCACTACATGGACGCTAACTAAACGTATGGAGAAAAAAATTGACGGCAACAATACAAGAATGCTGTGAGCAATTTTGAACAAGTCCGGGAGGCAACACCCCACAAAGCACCAACTGTATGGCCACCTACCCCCCATCACGAAAACTATCAAAGATAGACGAACCAGACATTCAGGACACTGCTGGAGAAGCAGGGACGACTTCATCAGTAATGTTCTCCTATGGACCCCTTCATGTGGCCGAGCAAAAGCGGGACGACCAGCTTGAACCTACGTACAGTAGCTATGTGAGGATACGGGATGTAGCCCTGAGGACCTACCAGAATCGATGAACGATAGGGAGGAGTGGCGAGAGAGGGTCAGGGATAACCGTGCTGACTGCACGACATTATGATAAATGATGATGATTTAAAAAAATAAAGGAAACCCTCACCGGAAGTTTTAAAAAAATATTATGATTCGAACTTTCTGCATTTGCAACGCAAACTATTCCGTAAATGTGGGAGGGTATTCTCCATCAAATGTAAATTTGAAATTCACCTCTCACCCTGAAAAGGGGGTGTCCTCGTGGTGTAATGCTTAAAGCGATGGACTGCGGAATCGTAGTACGCGAGTTCGTACTCCAGTCGCGCTATTACGTTCACTTTCGGGCAAATACCCTTGGGAAAGGTATGAACCCCCTTACCCTCCCAGCTATAGGATAAATAGTACCACTACTGTTCTTCTAGGAGAATGGCTTTGGCATTAAATAACCTTAAAAGAGTTCATATGCCATTAAACAAAGAAACCAAACCAAACCTTTTGGGGCAAATACCCTTGGGAAAGGTATGAACCCTCTTATCCTCCCAGCTATGGCTTAAATAGTACCACTACTGTTCTTCTAGGAGAATGGCTTTGGCATCAAATAACCTAAAAAGAGTTGATATGCCATTAAACAAAGAAATCAAACCAAACCATCACCCTGAAAAAATCTGAAAAATTTTTTTTTTCGTGGTTGTTTGCTTTTTATTTCCCCAAAATTAAAAAAAAAATACGGTGCATTTAAACGTCAAGTTAGTTCAATTCACACATACAAAACAAAAATACTTCAAAAATGTTTTCCTCTGTGAACTTGAATGAGTACTCGAGGCGAATTTTTACTGTTATTCTTATGTTATTCTAATTTTTGATTTTCTTAATTTTTTTAGTGATGAATGAATTTATTCCTTTCGAATGAATAATCGCAAGTTACAAAAGTTTTATTTGTATGTGTGACTATAAGCAAGAGAATGTGTTGAGATGAGAAGGACGTGATAATGAAATGGAGAAAAAGTTTAGAATTGAAAAGTAAACTTGTGGGTAGAATATAAAAAATAAAAATATTGAAATATTTTCCCTTTCAATTGTTCAATTGTGCCAATTCTCATGGGAAAGACATGAAACTAAATTATCCACCAGTTAAAATTGTCTAAGTTCCAAAGTGCAAATATATAACAACTGACTTTTAATCTTAAATCTCAACAAACCAACAAATATATAAATATATAAACACACACACACACACACACACACACACACACACACACACACACACACACACACATATATATATATATATATATGTGTGTGTGTGTGTGTCTGTGTGTATATATATATATAAATATATATAGGGTGTGTGTGTGTGTGTGTGTGTGTGTGTTGGCGAGATGTTTATTAAATTTAAATCATTTCTAAACTTTGATACCACCCAGTCGGCTAGTGTGATAGAGTAACCCGACTGCATCCCTGCAGAGGGACAGGAACACCTCCCCCAATGTGTATACAGGGTATGAATTGAAAATGCATATGATGAGGAAGCTCCATTCCTGGAGCTTTGAAGAAAGTGGAGTGCCACTGCATTGTCATTGTTCCCAACTCTACACTGATCCTAAGTACTTGTTAAGGGTCCCACTCATGGATCAAATAGAACTATCCAATCTTTTGGTAAGGATTATTATTAGATATTGGAAAGCATAACACCTGTCTGCAAGTTATTCGTAATAGATAGGAAGTATTAATAAATAGTGTTGCGAGCAATATTAAACTTGTCCTGGTGGCAACACCCCACAAGGCACCAACTATACGCCCACCAACCTCCATCACGAAAACTATCAAATTTAGAGGAACCAGACATGCAAGACACTGCTGGAGAAGCAGGGACGAGCTCATAAGTCATGTACTCCTATGGACCCCCACATATGGCCGAGCAAAAGCAGGACAACCAGTTCGAACATACATTCAACAGCTATATGAGGATACGGGATGTAGCCCTGAAGACCAGCCAGAGGCAATGAACGATAGGGAGAAGTGGCGAGAGAAGTTTAGGGATATCCGTGCTAGCGGCATGACATGATGATGATGATGAATAAATAGTGTTATTAATGATGAATTGAAATACTTGAAAATATTCAACTGAGGGCCACAAATGAGTTAGAACTCATTGGTAAAACGTTTTTCGCTTACATATTATATGTATGATTTATTCGCAAAAACTGGCGTAATGCAAAGTGCCTTCTAACGTACTGAGCACTCTGGTATCCGATAGCATAAAATGAAAACAAACGAAAGTTAATATATATGCGTTAAATTCCCAAGCCACCGTTAAGACGCCAGTTGCCTGAGAGGTATGTTATCGGTCTGATATGAAATTGAGTGTGTTTCGATCCCAGCTTGATGAGTTGTAATACAACGAAACAGTCTGTTAGTGGATGACAATATTATATATATATATATATATATATATATATATATATATATATATATATAGTACAATTTGATGGAAACTCAAACTCGGTTAAGTCGTCATAATAAATTTATTTCGGCGGAGAATATTACTATACTCTCCGTCTCGTCAGATGACAATTTATATGCTTCTCTCTCGTCGCAGAGTAGAAAATGTGGAGTTACAGTTCGTATTCAGAAGATAAAATAAAGGAATTAAAAAATAAATTAAAAATTATAAATCAAAAATACACTCTCATAGGTCTATACGATTTTCCTCATATATTCAATGTAAAGAATAATCCACACCCACTGTCTTTGGACACTGACTGAATATTTAAAAGATATATATATATATATATATATATATATATATATATATATATATATATATATATATTCAAAAAGATGAGTTGGGAATGATTCTATTTGAGAATATTTAAGAGAGCTCTGATAAATCTTCAGGGGTGTTCGATGTATCATAATTAATAAATGAATTTATAAATTTCATACAGAGCAAATTCATATAATTGGAAGCAAAACTCAACGGACCATCAATTTGCTATTATAAATCTATTTTAGCCGGTCACTCCATTAGAGAACCTTACCTCTTCAGATAGTCATCACACAATGGAGAGAAAATAATTTATGAAAATAATAAGAATATTTTCCAATGGATTTTTACTTTTTAAGAAATAAATAAAATTTGACGTAGGGACAAAATATATGGGCAACAAGTTAGTGTCAAAAACCGAAGGTAACATCATCGTCTGGTATCATGTATCCGGTTTTGGCACCAACTTCAAGCCTATATCTTTTCATCCCCGCCTCTATGTTTTTACACGAGTAAGAATCCATTTGAAAAATATTTTATATTATTTCTATAGATTGTCTTCTCTCCATCGTGTGATGGCTATCTAAATAGGTTTATTTCTATTATAGAGTGGCTGGCCGACATAAGATTATTATAGCCGAATGACGATTTTTTGTGTTTTTCAATTACATATATATATATATATATATATATGGACACGGCGACACGAATTCAAATCCTGGACGAGACTGATTGCATTTTACATAGCACTAATATCCATGGGAAAGATAAGAATCCAATTACTTTCCCTCCAGCTATGGGTAAATAGTAGGGCACACTGGATTCTTCAGACTTGGTTAGGCAACTAGTCAAGGAGAAGGAAAACTCTGAATTTAAACCTGTTGAACTCCGCTTAAAAAATTACCTTGTGTCATATCCTGTCCGAGCAAAGGGGTTGTTATATATATATATATATATATATATATATATATATATGTGTGTGTGTGAGTGTAAACTGGATTTGTCATTTTACCCGCAATGTTTGAGATACCATTACACCAAATAACCTAATTTGATATTTGATGATATTTGGGAAGAAGCTTACTTTAATTATTAGATGCTTTTTGAATACGTGTGGTTGTCATTTAGAATAACAACCATTTCATGAAAGGAATATTTGAAGGAATGATAGTTCAGAAGTTGAATAATTTAACAGCAGATTATATTCTCTGTTATATCATCATCTACAGCATCATAACGACACAATAATAAAGACAGACGCAGGAAGACTTCTTGATAAATATATGTACCTCTCACTTTATTTGTAAGGGTTCGAAAAGGTTATGTGGGGTTTTACTGTGCGAGTGATCTGGAGACTGAACAGAAACTGCAATATTCTGACCCCCACTCCTATGGCCGTCAACGTTGTGTCTTTCTCGTTTTCCTGATGCTCAACCGGAGGCCCTGGGGTCCACTTTGCTGGGTGCTGGCTTTCTTTACTGCATCTTATAAGTAACTTCTCTGGTCCCCAAACTCCATCGGGTTTCCCGAGGGCACTCTCGGCCGGGTGTTGCTTTCCCTACCACATCTCGTCTATAAATCCGTCTCTAACTGTAACTGGAACTCGAACTGTCTTGACTTCAGTCTTGACTGAGTTATATAATAGTTCAACGCCCACTCGATCGCCCACTCGATCTTTGGAATGGCCTGATTGATCGTCATCCAGCGGAAATAACTGTCATGCAGTTCACAGGTCACTCTCTTCCGGTGAATCAGTCTATGAGTGTATCATGGGCTTTACCTTGTCCCATTCCATCAGCCAAATCCACCCACGCGATCTCTTTCGATTACTGGCCATTGGAATGAGTCACTTCCTTCCGGGGCATCACTTTGTAATGGCATGTTTGCTCGGGCCGAAGGTCAAAATACAACATCTCGTTTAGAATGAAGATAAGAAAATAAAGAGATTTTTGATAACAAGGGTGATTCAAATATTCGTCAATATTTTGGTACGGGCAATGATGATGCGTGTATATCTCATCGTAGAATCAGTTCAAACAGTAGGTGTTCGATGGAGTTGTATAATGATAGTTCCAACGCTAACAAGTTTTATATTGTTTCAATATGTATGTGATTTTAAAACCATCCAATGCATTCTAATACGCAAACTTTTTTTTCTGAGTTCTAACTGTGCACTAACATGTTATGAGAAAGGTTGATTACAGTACAGCAACCAGATGATTCAAGAAATTTAGCTCAAGTTACAAGAATATCAACAACCTAGTAAGATCACGTAGAAGTAAAACTGTGAATTTCGAGGCTGTGCTCCAAGCAATACAGACAAATATGGTGAGTAAAAGCTTGGAATCTTACAATCCAGTGAGGCTGATAACTTTCCTGACTTCAACAAAAACATCCAGAACTACCATCTTCATTCAGGATTTGAATTCAGTTCGCAAATTTCATTTGCTGTGAAAATAACCGTTACACTAAGAGCAAGTGATTTAGTGAAAATATTAGATAGCAACAAGAAACGTAGCCAGGTGAGTTTTTCTCCTGTTTTTATTGTTATCTTATTTTATAATGGAAATATTGTAATATTATTCTGTATTGTTGTGCATGGAGCAAAATAAAGATTTTACAGATTAAAATGCTTTTAGCATCAAATCTTAATTATATATATATATATATATATATATATATATGTGTGTGTATATATATTGAGAACTTCTTGTAATTTATAGATTGATGAGCACATTAAAAGTTTCTATTTTATCACCTTATCTCTTTCCTGCATGAATCTCTGAAGGCAGTTGTGTGTGTGTGTGTTTTAACACTGGTAATATACCTTAGGTTTTCTTCTTTGGTAAAATAGCATGTTACCCCTGTGGCTGAAGCACAGGTAATGAGCAACCTCTGGGTCTGATATAGCCACAATATACTACCCATAAAAATGTCTAATATTAATACAAATGACAGATTTTATGATTGGTCGGTACTCTTTTAATAGACAACCCAGAAGCCATATCCATCAAAAGACCAAACATTGAGGTGACATGATCTTAGACCTTTTCTAACTACCATCATATGTTCTACTAAGAACAAGGGAGGACAATGTGGTTAAAGGCTGAAAAAGATATACACAACTTGAACAATAAAATTGATATAGATTAGTTTGAATGTACATTGTTCCACTTAACTTCCTATTCATGCCACAAGAATTTTATTGAATATAATATACATAATAGGTTAAAATTTTAAAATTGAATTTTAAAAACAAGTTTAAACAAAGAATACTTTTAAAACAGTAACATGCCCTTGTGCCATTCAGTTTCATCAGTATATATATATATATATATATATATATATATATATACTCCCCTACCCCCATAGGGTCGAGTTCTCTAGCGAAGAAGTAATCGTGTTGCCATTAGCGCCTTTGCAAGTCTCTTCGTATTTGAATTGCTATCTCGGCGGCCGTTGAACGGATGTATGTAAACAATAGTAATTGTGATTCAAAACCGTTTAAAAATGTACTTCGTAGCAAATATCTCCTCGTGTCTAAATGGTTAGAAGCTTTGGCTTGGCGTTTGAGTCAACCACGTTTCGATCCCAGCTACGGGGAGATACTGTCTAGCCACACTGATGAATTCTGATAGAACGAAACAGATCTGTCTGTGGATGACTATATATATATATATATATATATATGTGTATATAAAATTAACTTAACCCCGACTTAGACTTCCTGATGATCCGATAAGGTGAAACTTTAGTAGAAGATTTCCGACTCGTGATTTAAGTTAATTTTATAATTGGCTCCACTCGTGTTGAGCACTCTTGTGATTGTAGCATTGCAGTATTCGTGGAAGAGTTTAGTTTTCTTTTGAATAAATAACTGAATATCCCTTGATTTTTCAAGGGGTCTGACGAGGTTGGCCTTTTCTTTTTTATTGACCTATAATATTTTTTTCTTTTTCCCCCGGGTGGTGATTCGAGATACTCTTATCTCTTGTTCCTGGCATTTTTTTTTTCGTTTTTTTTCTGGTACCGTGAATGCTGGTAGATATTAGATTAGTATATATATATATATATATACAATCAGTAAGATATGTCTGGAGAATACATCGACGGAATCTCTGCAGAGGAGTAAGATCCCCGATGACAACGAGTGTCCTGCATATGATTCCTAACCATCTGATGGTAAGGCACTTATCATGGCGATTTGGGAAATGTTGAGTACCCCTTCAATGCCATTACTCCTAGGTTAACTTTGACCCAGAGTGGTAGTACCTGTCAGGGTCCCATCTATGGGGCAATTAGAAATGTTTGACCATTTAAATGTGTTCAAACAAATAACAAATATGAGATTGAATTGTGTTATTCAGCAATGATTGAAACCATTTAACTCTGTACAAATAAAAATGTTGGTATTGGATAGCAATATTTGATGCCATTTAAATGTGTACAAATAAAAGTTTAATGCTAAATAGAATTAGATATTAGGTAAGAAGGCTTGAGATAGTTTAACTGTGTGCAAAAACTGAATTATTGGTATTACATAGCAGTACTTGGAAGCCCTATAACTCTACGCTAATGAACAGATCGTGTCGAAAGGAATTATTAGTGTTATAGCAATACTAAAAACTATTTAACTTTATACAAACAAACAATGGCAATACTTGATTGTGTGCAAACAAATTAGCACTAAATCACCGAAAAATAAAATTACCAATAGACTCTTCACTTATAAATCATGTTTATATGTATAACTATTTGAGTGTACGCAAACAAATGACTGATTTTTTAATCAAATTGTTTGTATTACACAGAAATACTAGAAAACTTTTATATGTATGCAAACATATTATTAAACTCAAATAGAATTCTTAAACCCATTCAACTTAGTGAAAACAAAAGAGCTTTAGTTCATTTAAAAATGTTAACTACAGGCTATAAGTTTACAAATATATATATATATATATATATATATATATATATATATATATATATATATATATTGGTTCGTTGAAACAAAAAAAAGTTTTCATTATTGAGTTAACGGTTCCTTATGAAGAAAATTTCGACTGGGCACATCAGCGTAAGTTGGAAAAATATGAAGATCTGCGAGAACAATGTGTCAGAAATGGCTGGATAACGAATGTATTTCCAAGCGAAGTCGGATGCAGTGGTTTTATTGCCAACTCAACCTCCGTTTTCTTAACTAATCTTGGACTTCCTCCATCGGACATGAGAAAATACATGGAAAAGATCCAAGATAAGACTCTAACTGCATCAGCGTGGATCTGGCAATCCCACAGAGCGACAATAATCTGACAAAGTCTGGTAGTGACGTGAGATACTGCTGGGGCGCTCTGGGTTAGTGGTAATGATGCTTCGGCCCCGAAACCATGCATGAACCCAGAGTCATCATCTGAGGAAGGCTTTGTTAGAAGCAATGCTGTTGTATAAACATCAGTTATTGTATGATATCTACTATATTTGTAAACGCATAGCCCGTAGTTAATGTTTTAATGACAATATATAGATATGTTCCCCTGCCCCTGTAGGGTTGAGCTTTCTAACGAATGAAGTAATTGTGTTGCCATTAGCGTATATGCAAGACTCTCCATCTGAATCGAGCTCTTGGTAGCCGTTAAGCGGATATATGTAAACAATAACAGTTGTGATTCATAAGCGTTTAAATTTCCTTCGCTTGCGCTGGTTTCATCGTGGCTGAGTAGTAGAATCTTGGATTGGCGTTTGAGTCAATCGGGTTTCGATCCCAGCTTCGAGAATCTAACCTATTTAGCCACACTGATGAGTTCTGATAGAACGAAACAGATCTGTCTGTGGATTACAATATATATATATATATATATATATACAAGTACCATAACCCAGCATTTAAAAAAACATTCATGCCCAACAACAGAATTACGAAAAATTCTCACTGACAACACAACAATATTAGACCATCAAAATAACAAACGAACAAAAACTACAGATTCTCGAAGCAAGACATATTAGAAACATGCAACCCACACTTAAGAGATTTAATTTTCAAACCTAATGTACTTAGATGTCTTTAGCTACTGACACTATTTATAGAAACACATTTAAAAGCAAACACTCTACACTCCAACAGTACAGACGCTCTTACATAGTAGTAATGTAAAAACAAATATTAAATCACTTTTGTCATAGATCCTCCCATGATTATGGCCCAAAGTCGGACAGAAAGTACTTGGGATATATACAATTATGGAAAATACATCAATCAGTTCTCGTCGAATACGATAAAAGTAATACGGTAATATGAACGGATCAACAAGAAAATATGTATACAGAAAATGTCTATTATATTCAACGAAATTTATATATATATATATATATATATATATATATATATATATAAGGGCTTTTAGCTTTAGATAACTACAAGGGTTGTTATGCCATAAAAGCCAACCAACAAACCTGCAGTACCGAATTATGCCATACGTTACCAAAATATTTCAATAATATGGACACACGCGAGTAGATAATAGTGAAAAATTGCGGTTAAATTCAAAGAGTATTTTAACACCAATTTTGTTATAAAATAGCCGAAGGATTTCAGTTCATGCCTTTGAGTTTAGTTAGGCTGAGAAACTTTCGGCTCAGCGCATGGGTTAGTTGGGTGCAACCTTGATGCAGGTGGTAACGCGTGAGCGTGCACAGAGCGGACATGTCACTCAGATGCCACAATACTCCGAGACAAAACGGGTGACAGGGTGCGGGTGACGTCACGCACCGGAAGCGCGCAGAGGTTTGTGGAGATTTGAACAAAGTTAAGTGAGTCGAGATTAGACACCAAACGAAGAGGTTCGACTTTTGGAGCTCGCAGACGCGAGGCGAACTTGTGACCTAATCGGGCCGCACGAGTTGGGGGCCAAATGAATAAGACAACATAGAAGATTGTGTCTCTCCTCCTTACGTCGAAACCTTTAACTCAAAGTTAATAAAAAGGTTTCGTACCTGAATTAGAAGTCGTTACGTGTTTTCGATTTCCGAGATTCCTATGTTTTTTATATAGTCTATATTAATGAACATTTTATGTCCCTTTCGCACATAGCGTTAATTGTGAATATGGTACAATTTCAGGGGGTTTATCCATTTATTTAATTCCCAAATAACGATTTTTTTAAATGTTGAAAAGGTAAAATTTCGATTTTAAAAATTCCTCCCCGACAGATCTAGATAAATTTCTCTTGCAGAATTCAATTATGTCAAAATTGCTTTATCATGAAGTTTTAAATTTCTAGACAAGTTGCCTAACCAAGGCTGAAGAACCTAGTCTGCCCTACTATTTACCCATAGCTGGAGGGAGAACAATTGGATTCATATATTTCCAAAGGGTATTAGTGCTATGTGAAATACAATCAGTCTCGTGCAGGATTTGAACACGTGTCGCCACGTCCATTTCTTGCGACGATAACCATTACACCACGGGCACCTGATTTTATGTTTACAATGACTAAACTGACTTTGTGTTCCTTGTAATTCATGCCAACGTGCATGAGTCTTCTAGATTATTGATAACATGAGTAGAAATGGCTGTGGAAGATTAGTCACGTGTCCATCCAAGCGAATTTTAAAATTTACTTTCCTGTTGTACTGTCTATGCTATTATATGATGCAAAAAATGGAACATATATCAGACCAAAGTTAAGAAACTCCATGTGTATATGATCATGTATATAAGGCAGATTATAAATACCAGATATAAATGAGAGGGACTAGAAAACCTAGAAATTGTAAGACGAGGAAGCCTTTCGTCTACCGACTGAAAAGTTTAGGTCACATTGAAAGGATGAACCACGGAAGACTACACAGAGGTTGCTATATTCTCAGTTGTGTACTGAAAAGAAAAAGCTAGATAGATCCAACTGAGATTCAAAAATGCAGAGAAATGGAACAGGATTTTGAAGACATGGCTCACTTTTAGGAGTAAGTAATAATTACGAAGTCTGATTACCAATCGAACAGTCACCGTCGTCTTGACGGACTGCAAATAATACGGATGACAAAAACGATGAGTACTGCCAGGAAATACCCAGTGGGGTACTGAGATAAAAGTAGAAAACGATATATCTTAATGAAATAATTTTTATATATATTTTAGTATGAATCTATACATACAAAGTTTGATTTGGTTTCGTTTTATGACATGTCAACCCATATAGGCTATTTAATGCTAAATCCTCTTATATATATATATATATATATATATATATATATATATATATAAGCTTTGTAAACACATTTTGTTGATGATATTTTTCGACGATCTTTATTCATTTTTTGTAGGCAGTTAAATGGTTAAGTACTTTTATTCAACATGTATAATTCTATTTTCTATTAAACATTGTTTACACACAGTTGAATGATTTAAAGAATTGATATGTAACAGTAACAATTTAATATCAGTCATTAGTTTATACACATTTAAATGGATACACACACACACACACACACATACATATATATACATATATATGATTTGTAAATGAATAGTTTGTAAGTAATTTCATTTTTAAATGAGTTAGAACTAATTTGTATGCACACGAATCTTGCTTTTCTTTCTACACCGTTAAATAATTTCTATTATTGTTATCTAATATTAATATTATTCTGCGTAACTCATTTGAAGACAGTTAAACGATTTCAAGATTTTCTATATATCGGTGACAATTCAATTAATCAGTCATTTGTTTACACGCAGTTAAATGATCAAATAGTTCTATTCCTAAGAATGCAATTCAGCATAATTCGTTTGTTTGCACGCAGATTAAATACCAAGTTGTTTTATTTGACCCGTAGATAGGACACTATAAAGTACTACCACTCTGGAAAGAAAGGCAATGAAGGGATACTCTTCATTCCCCCAAACTCCAAGTCAGGAGCCTCACCTTCAGTTGGTTTTATATCATATCTAGGACACTCGTTGAAGGTGAGGTCTTACTCCTCTGTGGAGATGCAGGTGGCGTATTCTACATACAAAGATAGGAATAGAAATACCCAGGAAAACGTGTTGGTCACAAATGAAAATTTCAATTAGTTTCTGTGTGCCTATTTGCATACAAAGTTACATGCATTTCATCATCTGTAAATATATAAATGCTTTTCTATTCCCTATTCATTAAGAAACATTCAGTATTTAGTGCCCTGGTTATCCTATTTACCCAACCCCTCCGCTCAGGCAGGATATGACACAAGGTTAATTTTTTAAGCGGAGTTTAACAGGTTTGAATTCAGAGTTTTCCTTCTCCTAGACTAGTTACCTCACCAAGGCGGAAGAACCTAGTCTGCCCTACTATTTACCCATAGCTGGAGGGAGGATAATTGGATTCAAACCTTTCCCAAGGGTATTAGTGCAATGTGAAATGCAATCTGTCTCGTCCAGGATTTGAACTCGTGTCGCCGTGACCATATCCTACGACGATAACCATTACACCACGGGCACCACCTGGTTATGATATTAAATTGTATCTGGAGGTAAGGCTTAATTTCTTGAGTTCCGGAGAACATAAAGTCATCGCTTCATTGTCATTACGCTCAGGCCTACCCCAACCCGAAAAAAAGTACCAATTACAATCACATCTCTGAATAAAATATACCTGTTCTGTTTGAAATTGTTGGTATTTGATAGGAATACTAGAATCTTTGAAGCTATACAAATTATTGTTAATTGAAGTTGTAATTGTTTACAACGGATAATAATTTGGAGTAGCTAGTTAAATGGTCGGTTTATTTAATAACGTATCAACCTTTGTAGGTTACTTAATGCCAAAGCTATTCTCCTAGAAGAACAATAATGGTACTATTTAACCCATAGCTGGGAGGATAAGGGGGCTCATATCTTTCCCAAGGGTATTTGCCCGAAAGTGAACGCAATAGCTCGACTGGAGTACGAACTCGCTTACTACGATTCCGCAGTCCATCGCTTAAACCATTACACCATGAGTACACCCCCCCAATAACAGTAGTGGTGCTATATAACCCATAGCTGGGAGGATAAGGGGGTTCATATCTTTCCTAAGGGTATTTGCCCGAAAGTTAATGTAATAGCGTGACAGGAGTACAAACTCGCTTACTACGATTCCGCAGTCCATCGCTTAAACCATTACACCACGAGGATACCCACAGTTAGTTAAAATTTAATCAGTAGCTTAAATACTTGAAAAAGTATAATAGTGCACAGATTATAGATATTAGATAGAATAATTGCCGCTATGTAATTATGTACTGACAAATTATAATTGAGAACTTCCTGTGTTGCACTGGGGATTTGGACTGGGAACTCGAGGTAAGACATTTTGAACTTTCGTAGCGCTGTTACGATTAATTTCGGACTAATACTCTTAGGAACGGTATGAACCTCCTTATCTCCCTTGCTATGTTATAAATAGTATCATTGCTGTTCTTCTACAAGAATATCTTTGGCATTAAATAACCCTCGAAGATTTACATGTGATTAAATAAAGAAACTGAAATTATTGATATCAAATATTTGATTTAGTTACTTAAAACAATATAATTGTTGATAAATTATTACTATTTGATTCGAATACTTGAAATTACACAAATTATCAGCACTAAAAATAGTTTCTGGAACTTGTAACTGTTAATTAACGATTATTATCATTATTTGGCCCGGGAAAACTTGGTTCAATCCAAGGTTGAGTCATACCAAAGACTCAAAAAATGGTACTTGATGCCTCCTTGCTTAACACTCAGCATTATAAGGTAGGGATCAAGGGTAAAGTGAAGCAATCCAGGGAAAGGAGTAGCGCCCTCCGCTACACCTTGGTGTTGTAGATATCGAAAAGGGAGCATTCAGGTCACCCTCAACTACGGTTGCCAACTTACTTATCATTAGCATGAACTAATCGTAAACTCCTAGCTATGGATTTGATAATACAACAACTACTTTTCCACAAGGATGACATCGGCATTATGTAACGGAATGGCCGAGGGATTTCAGTTCATGCCTTTGGGTTTAGTTAGGCTGAGAAACTTTCGGCTCAGCACATGGGTTAGTTAGGTGCAAACATTGATGCAGGT
This sequence comes from Sepioteuthis lessoniana, assembly GCA_963585895.1. Taxonomy (NCBI): domain Eukaryota; kingdom Metazoa; phylum Mollusca; class Cephalopoda; order Myopsida; family Loliginidae; genus Sepioteuthis; species Sepioteuthis lessoniana. The sequence continues at coordinate 66,551,402 of OY757927.1, read as the reverse complement.
GTTGACGTGGGTTCGCGCAGGCGGACGAAGGTGTCATTCAGATGTCACAATAGTCCGAGACGAAACAGGATGACAGGGTGCGGGTGACGTTACGCATCGGAAGCGCACGGAGGTTTGTGGGAGATTTGAAGAAAGTAAAGGGAGTTGAGTACTAGACGCCAAACGAGGACGATCGACTTTTGGAGCTCGCAGACGCGAGGCGAACTTGCGCCCTATGGGGGTGGGGGCGCACGAGATAGGGACCAAATGAATAAGACAGCGTAGAAGATTGTCTTTCTTCTCCTTATGTCGAAACCTTTAACTCAAAGTTAATAAAAAGGTTTCGTACCTGAACAAGAAGTCGTTACGCGTTTTCGAATTTCGAGATTCCTATATGTTCTTTATATGTTCTAGCGTTATGAACATTTTATGTCTATTTCGCATATGGCGTTAATTGTGTCTATGGAACAATTAAATAACCCACGAAGATTGATGTATCATTAAACGAAGAAACCAAATCATACCATTTCGGCAAGAAATGGCAAATTGTCTCTTATGACTTTCAATTATCTCGAATCAGTTCGGAGGTCAACTTAGCATAGCTAATTAAAATAAATCAATATGTATGCAAAAATGATTAAATGAATAAATAAATAAATAGATAAATCTATCTGTACCTTAGAAGTTTCTATTAGGCTGAAATCCTTAGCTGAACACTTGCCCAGTCAGCAAGGGTGGAAGAGTACAAAGACTGCTTCTCTGCAGAGAACGAATGTCCTAATTATGACACTAAACAATCTGAAGGTGAGGTTTCACTAATGCTGGAGTTTTCAGGTATGTGGAGTACCCCTTCATTGCCATCACTCCCAGGTCCACTCTGGTTCGGAGTAGCTGCACCTGACAGGGTTCTATCTATGGGTCAAATAGAACGAAACTGTGTACTTATGCTAAACTGAATTGTTTCACATAGAACTGTTTTTGACATTAAAACTGTTTACTTATGCTGAACTGTACTGTTTTAAATAGAACTGTTTTTAAACAGAACTAAACTGTGTACTTACGCCAAACTGACTTGGTTGAAATTGAACTGTTTTGACATTTAACTGTACTATTTTAACATTTAACGGTAAACAAAATGTTTACTTATACTAAACTGAATTGTTTGAAATTTAATTCAGCATTACATGGCCCGATAAAGGTTGATACGCCGTAAAACAAAACAACCAACCAACCAATCAGATCAACACGCACATTGACGTTTTATTGTAGGCAGAATTCAATTGATAAACTTGAACATATGTGTTATCTGATTTATCAGACAAATTTACAAAAAAATGTTTTATCGCCAAAACCTACCTGTTTAAAAATAGTTTTATTTTCCTGTGTACACGTTGAAAATGGGCTTTCCACTGCGAGATTACCTTTTGTTATCAACGCCGCTCAATTTAATTATCCTTTCAGTATTAATAGTATTCTTATTCTTTATATCAGTGACACGAAAACAAGGTTTCCTTCGTTAAAAATGTTGTCTCAGTTTTTAAGAGAGCAGATATTGTCGACAATAAGTTATCAGCGGTCATTAACAACAAGAATATCAACAGTGATGACAGCAAGTACACAAAGAGATTTGTAAAAAAAAAAAAATGGCGGGTGTGACGAAAAGCAAGAAAGCGATTTCAGACATTCCTTTCTGTTGACAGCTGTGCACAAGAGAGAGAAAAAACTGTCAACTCTCACAAAATGTGCCATGACAATGTGGGTCTGTTCTTATGATTCATACGATTTTCCATAACGTTCTTTCGTTCTGTCATTTTTTTATTCCTACTTCTTTTTTGTTGTTGTTTTATCTCTCTCTCTCTCTCTCTCTCTCTCTCTCTCTCTATCTCTATCTCTCTCTCTCTCTCTCTCTTATATTTTCTTTCTTTTTTCTTTATTTCTGATTTTCTTTATTCATTTTTTTTTCTTCTATTCTACTGTTATTCATCAATTTCTACTCATTTTTGTTAATGTGTTTTTTACCTCCCGTTTCTTTCTTTGTTTCTTTGTTTCTTTGTTTCTTTCTTTACTTCTTTCTTTGTTTCTTTGTTTCTTTTGTTTCTTTCTTTGTTTCTTTCTTTGTTTCTTTCTCTCTTTGTTTATTTGTTTCTTTCTTTCTTTCTTCCAAAACAACCATATCTTCTTTTTTTCTTTCATTCTTACTTTTGATTTCATAAATTCTTTCTTTCTATCTATCTTTCTATCTATCTTTCTGTTTTTCTTTCTTTCTTTCTTTCTTATCTTATTGTCATCTTCTTAATCTCAAGATTAAACAACCTGCAATAGTTGATATGCCATAAAACCCAACCAAATCAAATCCTATATATTTAATATATATGTATAAAGAGGATTCGGCATTAAATAACCCACAATGGTTTATATGCCATAAAACCCAACCAAACCAAATCCTATATATTTAATATATATGTATAAAGAGGATTCGGCATTAAATAACCTACAATAGTTGATATGCCATAAAACCCAACCAAACCAAATCCTATATATTTGATATATATGTATAAAGAGGATTCGGCATTAAATAACCTATAATGATTGATATGCCATAAAACCCAACCAAACCAAATCCTATATATTTAATATATATGTATAAAGAGGATTCGGCATTAAATAACCTACAATGGTTGATATGCCATAAAACCCAACTAACCAACTAACTAATCTGTTTTTTTATTCTTCCACGTTCTTTCTTTCTTTCTTTCTTTCTTTCTTTCTTTCTCATTTATCCATCATTTATTCCTGTTTCCTTTTTGTATTGATAATTCTTTACTTATATTCTTCTCATTACTTATTTTGTTTGTTTGTTTGTTTGTTTGTTTCTTTCTTTATTTTTTCACTTGTTTCTTTTTTTCTTAATCTTGTTCCTACTTCATTTTCTTTCTTCGATTTTTATTCATATTCTTTTTCTTTTTCCGCGTTCTCTTTCATTCCATTTTTGTCTCTTACTTTCTTTATTTCATTCACTTTTCCTCAGTCTCTAACTACTTATATCCTTCCACTTATTATCTCGTAAATTTTTCCAGTGATTTCCATTTCACTTCACCCCAGTGTCCATTTATCGATTTAATCATTTAGTTTTTTTTTGTTTTTTTGTTTGTTTTTTCGGTGACTATTTCTCAAATTCCTACTCCCGTCTTTTTTATAATTCTTAATTTTCCAAGATTTAAAAACAATTTGTTTTGCCTTCTCTAAATATTTTTACAAATCTCTATATTAACGGCATTCATGTTAAACACACACACACACACACACACACACACACACACACACACACACACACACACACAGACACACACACACACACAGATATATATATATATATATATATAATGGATATCTTTGTTTTAGAAGAACATTATTTTTAGGAAAAAATTGTTAGGGGCGTAATTATTTAAGGATACATACATACATACATACATACTTAAATACATATATTTACGTATATTATTCATTTATATGTGCCAGTGTGCGAGTGTGTGGGTGTGAGAGAGACGGGGGGAGGGAGTGAGAAATAGATAAATACACCCCTAAAATTTTTTGGCAAATAATAATTTTCATGGAAAGCTAGGACACAAGAATTTTATTATTTCCAGTGGAAAATTATACAGGATCCGGCAGAATGATGTCTCGGGTTTCGGATTGTAAATAAAAACACACCATCTATCCTATTCAAAACTTAATTTCACTAAAACAAGCAACAATATTTACGGGTTTTTTTTTTTGTCACTGTCATCACTTATAAAGATTATATCGTCCAAATGCTCACCCGCTCGAACTTTTGTAGCCTCCTCCTAAGAAAAAAGAAAGGTTTATGAATAACTGGGGATTTACAAAGACTTGGTGCTTAGAACATCGATTGTTAAAATCAGAGAAAACAGCTTCGACCTGACAACAAAAAAAAAGAAGCAGAAAGTACCCCGCAAAAACAATTACCGACGCCGACAACGCCGATGACATAGTGATACTGGCAAATACACCCGACCAAGCCGAAACACTACTGCATAGTTTGAAACGAACCGCCGCAGGCATTGGCCTCCATGTCAATGCACACAAAACTGAATATATGTGCTTTAATCAAGCAGGTGACATTTCCGCACAAGAGGGAACCTCTCTGAAACTGGTAGACAAGTTCACCTACCTAGGAAACAGTATCTCATCAACCGAAAAAGGCATCGACACGCCGCTAACGAAGGCATGGACAGCTATCGATAAGCTATCAATCAGATGGAAATCAAACCTGACCGATAAAATGAAACGCAGTTTCTTCCAGGCAGCGGTCGTGTCGATACTGCTATATGGATGCACTACTTGGACGCTATCAAAACGGCTGGAGAAGAAGCTAGACAGCAATTACACAAGAATGTTTCGAGCAATATTGAATAAGTCCTGGCGGTAACACCCCCAAAACACCAACTATACGGCCACCTGTCTCCCATCACGAAAACTATCCAAGTGAGACGAACCAGACACGCAGGACACTGCTGGAGACGCAGAGATGAGCTCATAAGTGATGTACTCCTATGGACCCCCACATATGGCTGTGCAAAAGCAGGACGACCTGTTAGAACATACATACAGCAGCTATGTGATGATATGGGATGTAGCCCTGAAGACCTGCCAGAGGCGATGAACGATAGGGAAAAGTGGCGAGAGAGGGTCAGGGATATCCGTGTTAGCAGCATGACATAATTATGATAATGATGAGGGATTTACTGTGAAATGGCATAGTAGGCCACGTTTCTTGTTTCCCCGAATATTAGCAGTGATAAGTTGTTCAGTTCTCGGATGGGTGGTCAATAGCAAATGACCTGTCGGTAGGGCTGTAGAATACACTGTAGAATACACTAACTGCTTCTCTGCAGAGGGGTAAGATCACCCCCAAAGTGTGTCCCGTTTATGACACTAAACAATCTGATGGGGAGGTTCCAGTAATGCTGGAGTTCAGTATCGTTCAATTTATTTGTTTAAAGGCACATCAACCATTGAATGATATTTAAAAACAAAACTGGTATGGTTTAACACATAGTGGGGAGGATAAGGGGGTTCATACATTTCGAAAGGGTATTTGTCTGAAAGTGAATATAATAGCACGATTTCTGGAGTTCGAACCCGCTTACTACGATTCCACAGTTCATCACGTTAACCATTACACCACGAAGACATCCCCAGTAATGCTGAAGTTTGGAGGAATGCAGAGTACTCCTTTATTGCCATCGCTCCCAGGTCCACTCTGGTTCGGAATGGTAGCACCTGATAGGGTCCTGTCTATGGGTCAAATAGAACTAAACTGTGTACTTATGCAAAACTGAATCCATAGAAATGGAACTGTTCTTGAATGCTAAACTGAATTGTTTAAGACAGAATAGGTTTGACTTTTAAGTGAGCGTAAGCAATAACTCTTCTTATAATAAGTTGAATTGTTTGAAATAGAACTGTTTGACAATACTGAAAAGCTTGAAATAGAAATATTTTTGACAATTAAACTGAGTACTCATGTTAAACTGAATTGTTTGAAATAGAACTGTTTATTTTATAAAAATGGATTTGACATTAAATGACCAACAAATGTTGACATGCCATAAAGCATAAACAATTAGGAGCCTCACAATTCGTAAACACACTATACATGAAAGCTTAGTAAATAACGACATATTTTCTAAGAAATTACGTTGAAAGCAATGATGTGCCAGGTCAGTCTTTGGATGGGTGACCTGTAAAAGTTAAGACTTCAGCTATCCTTAATGATAGTAATCACAAGAAGGTTAGCCTCCACCAAAAAGGTTTCGAAATAAACGTAAATCTGAATCTCAAACGTGTAAAATCAACCATACTATTCTATGATGGCAACTGAAATGGCATTACTGCTGCTGCGCCAAGACTTACCTCCCATCGGCTCCTCTTTACTAGCGCCTAAGCTGCAGCAATTTTAAATACGCTTCATCATTCTACTGGAAACTGTACAATAAAAATTGATATTAGCAAATAATATTTATTTGCAAAATCTTTAGAATTAAAACTCTACCAAGAAAGATAGAAATATTTCGCTGTTAAACATAAATATATTTGCCCAGTCGGCTGGGGATGTAGAATACACTGACTGCACCTTTGCAGAGGGGTAAGACCCCCCCACGAGTGTCCTGGATATGACACTAAACGATCTGATGGTGAGGTTCCAGTTATGCTGGGGCTTTGGGGAATGCGGATCACCCCTTCATTGCCATTGCTGCCAGGTCTACTCTAGCCCAGCGTATTAGCACCTAGTAGGGCCCTATCTATGGGTTAAATAGAACTAACGGCATACTTATGCTAATCTGAGTAGTTTGACAAAATTGAATTGCTTAAAACAGAAATATTTTGACAATTAAACCGTACTTATATTTAAACTGCCTGCTTACGCTAAATTGAATTATTTGAAATGGAACTGTTTTTTGACATTGAAACTGTACTTACACTAAACTGATTTGTTTAATATAGAACTGTTTTGACATTCAACTGTGTGTAAACAAAATTTGTACTTATACTAAACTGAATTAGCTGAATAAGAACTACTTGACTAAACTGAATAGCTTGAAATAGAAATGTTTTTCATAATTAAACTTTACTTACATTTAAACTGCGTGCTGATGCTAAACTGAATTGTTTGAAATAGAACCGATAATTTATATAAAAATAGATTTGGCGTTAAATAACCAACAAAGGTTGATACGCCATAAAACCCAACACACCAACCAATCATATATATATATATATATATATATATATATATATATAAAAACTAACATAAACAAAATAGCATTTAGCTCAGGTACCAATATACTAAACATATTTGATAATTAAAAAACGAATCGTAGCACCCCTTTTACAATAACAATAAGATCTCGAATGGTCCAATTATAAAAAAAAAAACAAACTTCCAAATAAATAAAACTCACACCAAAACAAACAATCACCACAACCAATAATGCCCCTGAGGAAGACCAGTGACATTATTGAAAGCGCTTGGGTAAAAATATAGAACACTTTCTCAAACATTTTAATCCCGATGTACGAAAAATAACGAGACTTGAAAGTCATTACTTAAAGATCCCAGAGAAGAAATATTCTGTATTCCTTAACAAAGCCTGTTTGAATATATATATATATATATATATATATATATATATATATATATATATATATATATATATATTATAACAGTGTTGATTGTCACTAATTCGTTTTGTGGGTTTGTGGCGAACCAAGAGCGATAAAATTTGGAGAGCGCTCAATATATGTGATAAAGCTATATAATAATAATAATAATAATAAAGAAAACTTGCAAAATAGTCAACTTTGCTATCCCGGCTCACCACAGAATAAAACTGAAAGAATGTGAAATGAAGGATAAGTACCTCGACCTTACTATGGAAGTGAAAAATCTGTGGAACATGCAGGATGACAATTATACCAATTGTAATTGGTGCGTTTGGAACAGTAACTAAGGTATTACTAAAGGAACTAGAGGACTTGGAGGTTGGCGGACGAGTGGAGACCATCCAAACGACAGCATTGTTGAGAACTGCCAGAATACTAAGAAGAGTCCTGGAGACTTGAGGAGACTTGCTGTCACTCAGACTTCTGTGACAAACCATGGGCTATCGCTGATGTTAAAAGCTCTAATGAGTGAATAATAATAATAATAATAATAATGATAATAATAATAATAATAATAGTGAAAAACTCTAGAGGAGTAAATAATAAAAATAAAAAGATATATATTAGATTTTATATATTTAATACCATGGAAGTTTGTCTGTGACATAAGGTTTTCTGCTTTGTTCTTGAGTTAAAATCACCTCCGCAACCACCAGTTGACCATGATATAGGAGTGGAACCTTTAATATAAATACTAAAATTAGTAATAATTTAATCCTTCATTTGTTGAAATAGTATGCATACGTTTGGAAGTGATTCCGTTTCCAGAAGTTTTTTCACAGAGGTCAGTAAATTTATTCTACTAAACTATTCATTTAAAAATGCACATTTGATTTAAAATAGTAATGTCTTAAATCTCAGCTGTATTATGTGTTGTTTAAATGAAGAATGAAGACTTATGCGACTTAATTTTCAGGAAAACTTTACTTTTGGAAGGCGAACTTCTAAATTTGCTAAAGAAAACCCCCAAAATTGCCCCCCCCTGAAAAGAAAGGAAAAAAAAAAAATCCAAAACACCTCAAATGTAGTCTAACACGTGCTAAAGACGAAAGCCATAAAAGAGTTGACTCCTCCTCTCTCTCTCTCTCTCTCTCTGTCCACCACCCGTTGACCATGATATAGGAGTGGAACCTTTAATATAAATACTAAAATTAGTAATAATTTAATCCTTCATTTGTTGAAATAGTATGCATACGTTTGGAAGTGATTCCGTTTCCAGAAGTTTTTTCACAGAGGTCAGTAAATTTATTCTACTAAACTATTCATTTAAAAATGCACATTTGATTTAAAATAGTCATCATCATCATCATATCGTGCTGGCAGCACGGATATCCCTGACCCTCTCTCGCCACTCCTCCCTATCGTTCATCGCCCTAGGTAGGTCTTCAGGACAACAACCTGTATCCTCACATAGCTGCTGAATGTACGTTCGTGCTGGTCGTCCTGCTTTTGCGCGGCCGTGTGTGGGGATCCATAAGAGTACATCTCTTATGAGTTCATCTCTGCTTCTCCAGCAATGTCCTGCATGTCTGGTTCGCCTAACTTGAATAGATTTCGTGATAGGGGGCAGGTGTCCGTACAGTTGGTGTCTTGTGGGGTGTTGCTGCCAGGACTTGTTGAGGATTGCACGCAGCATTCTTGTGTAATTGCCATCTAGTTTCTTCTCCAGCCGTTTTGTTAGCGTCCATGTAGTGCATCCATATAGCAGTATCGATGTGACCGCTGCCTGGAAGCTCAGCTGTATTATGTGTTGTTTAAATGAAGAATGAAGACTTATGCGACTTAATTTTCAGGAAAACTTTACTTTTGGAAGGCGAACTTCTAAATTTGCTAAAGAAAACCCCCAAAATTGCCCCCCCTGAAAAGAAAGGAAAAAAAAAAAATCCAAAACACCTCAAATGTAGTCTAACACGTGCTAAAGACGAAAGCCATAAAAGAGTTGACTCCTCCTCTCTCTTTCTTTCTCTCTCTCTCTCTCTCTCTGTGTCTCTCTCTCTCTCTCTCTCTCTCTCTCTCTCTCTCTCTGTCCACCACTAGATAACCATGAAATATACCACAAAATTTCTTTGAATTTTATCATCCAGCAGTCCTGGACTTTAACTAAGTCAAAACTTAAGATAAAAAAAAAAGAATTTTTTTTTTTTTTTTTTTTTTTTTTATATTACTACCGCGTACACATGGGAAGCAGCATGCTGTACGTGTGAGTCTTGCGGCTTAACGCTCAAGATTGCCAGTTCGATCGGGGAACTACTGCTGCTCATCTATAAGAGTGGCTTCTATAGATGAGAAGAAAAACAGCCATCGAAAGATAACCATGACAAGTACTCAAACCAGATCCATAAACCGCATCGCTCTTCGCGCGGGTAAAAAAGGGGCGCGTCCTGCTGAGGTTGGAGCCCTGGCCTCGGTGTTCGAAAAATCAGCTACAGAGCTCAAACACAAACAAAAACTACTAAAATGCAAACAAACAATACAGATAGCGACATTTAACGTGAGAACCCTAAATAGAATAAGTCAACTATCAGAGCTAACTGCATCAGCCGTAGAACATAAGATAGATATAATTTGCATACAAGAGCACCGATACACGCACACCGAAGATATCAAGTATCACGAAACTGGAAATGGATGGATGCTGGTGACTGTATCGGCATGGAAAAACTCTGTCAATGCATCGGTAGGAGGGGTGGGAATACTTCTAGGACCGAGAGCGTTAAAAACACTGAACAGCATTGAGAGAATACAACCTAGGATGATGGCCGCAACGTTTAATGGCAACCCCAAAGCAACAATTATCTCCTGCTACAGCCCTACCAATGTTAGCGAAGAAAACGAAATAGCCACCTTCTACGAAGATCTATCCTCCCTAGTACGTAGCATTCCGAAACACAACCTGCTAGTCATTGGCGGAGATATGAATGCACAAATCGGGAAAAACAGACACAACAAATACAGCCTACACTACGCGTCTAACAGGAATGGACAGCATTTAATAGATTTCATGATAGAAAATAGATTAACCTGCCTCAATACAAACTTTCAAAAAAGGGAGGGGAAATTATGGACCTACACATACGCGAATAAGAGTAAAGCACAGATAGACTACGGCCTTATAAACAGGAAATGGAAAAACAGTGCGATGAATTGCGAGGCATACTCCTCCTTCGAGGGTGTGTCCTCCGATCATCGAATAGTTACGGCCAAAGTACGACTAAGCCTAAGAAAAAACGCCACGCGTAAAGCGACGACCAAGCACTATGACTAGGCCCTACTCAACAACAGAGATATTAGAGATAAATATGCATTAGAATTAAGAAACAGATTCGAAGCACTACAAGAGAAGGTAGAAATAGGCACCCCAAATGACGAATATGAA
>OY757927.1:66374112-66540599 GCA_963585895.1 Sepioteuthis lessoniana | reverse complement strand
ACCTCCGCAAATATGCATACAAGTACATAATAAAACATATAAAGAATTTTTCTCGGTCATCCTGTTGCAAACCCTGCTACAGGACAACGTAATCTATCCGGAAGACAACTTCAAGTTTATCGCGCTGTGTATGTATCTTCATACACACATAAACTAAACACCTCTTATACGTCCATACACATATAATACTCAACTATAAACCCCCACATACACATTCACAAGCACCCATAAAGTTTTGTACACAATTCTAACGGTTTTTGAATGTATTTATCGATTTTTTCGATTTCCCCATTTTCTTTCGTTATATGCCTGATAGTTGTTGTTTGTAAAACTTCATGAAATCTAAGGTCGCCTATAAACTTCCATGGTATTAAATATATAAAATCTAATATATATTTATTATTCATATATATATATATATATATATATATATATATATATATATATATATATATATATACGAGGTGTATACGATAAGTTTCCAGACTTTTTTCGTATGGACACATTTATTGATAGTACACACATGAAATTCCAGTCCCCTTCAAAGTAATCTCCTCCAGCTGCAATGCAATTGGACCGTTCCAACACCTTCTGGAAGGCCCCATGGAATTCCTCTGTGAGCTTGTCAATGACCTTCATCACAGCCTCTCTCATCTCCTCAATTGTCTCATAACGACAGCCTCTGAGCTTACGGAATAACTAAAAGTCACAGGGAGCAAGGTCTGAACTATAGGGAGCGTGGGGAATCATCTTGATGCCCATCTTGGTCAAATAGTCTGTGTCAAGGATGGAGTTGTGGACTGGTGCATTGTCCTCGTGGAAATGCCACTGACTCGATTTGAAGAGTGCTGGCCTCTTCCCAAGGAATCTCTTCCTGAACTCCATTAAAACCTCAACATAGTAACCCTAACCCTAACTCTTTTGCCAATCAACTCTTGTCTACTGACTTCCTTACTACTCCCACACCTCTCATCATCCCTCATAGACTCCCTGGCTTCCTTGAATCACTTATGCCACTCAAAAACTGATGCTCGATTGATGCAAGATGATCCAAAAGCAGTCTGAGGCATTTCTGTGGCATTTTTTCCAAGTTTAAAACAGAATTTTATTGCATATCGTTCTTCTAAAGTGTCATTGCGTCCAGATTGCACTTTTGAAATTCACCCTCAGTGACAATCAGGTTTTAGTAGGGTGTATTCCAATTCCTACTGTAGGTATTCATTTGAACCTGAAATCATAAAAATGGGTTTGTCATCTCATAAAATGTATAGCAATAACATACTGGATTCACAAGAGTCTCCGACAATTTTAAATGCGTGTACAAAAAAGTCAGGAAACTTATCGTATGCACCTCGTATATATATATATATATATATATATATATATATATATATATATATATATATTTATTGAAACCTAAAAAAAATTGGTTACTGAATGAGAAATAACCAAAACAGAAATTGGAAATGAAACGGACATCTTTATAACAATAACAAATACAATACTTTCCATCAGCGTGAAGAAGGTAACCGTTGCTATTGGTGACTCCTCTGTTAGCATATTTTCCCTATTTGTCGTAGGTCCCTTAAACCGGACGAGTTTGGCAAAAGGCCTTTTTTAAGTTAGGTCCAGGCGCAGTGCCGTATCCCAAACATGCCTGGCGGCTCTAAATATGCCTCGGGCCTTGTCGATATTTCTCTAAACAGGGTGATAAACCTAGCCCCGAGGAGGAGTGTTAGAGCCTGGGTGGACAGCCTTCTGAGTCTTGAGGAGAGTAGGCTGCGTGATGTCAATGTTTGGCTTCCCTGACACCCACATCAGGCTTCCTAGATCGAGTGAAACACCATCGCCAAAGACAGTATATTTTCACCCCCTCATAATAGTGTCGAACATATTAATGAGTAATGCGACATGCCCGTTAATTTTTAATATTGCATCAGTTTTATCATATAATTCAGTTGTAAAAGTAGCCTTGTCAGTACTATTGTTTGATTCTACTACTTGAATTGTAACGAAAACTTACATAAGAACTACACAAGGATGTTGCATGTCGTTTTGAAGCATCACCCTGCAAAAGAGCAGCTGTACGTCCACTTACCTCCCGTCTTGAAAACAATCCAAGTCTAGCAAGATTTGCTGGGGAAATAAAGAATAAGTCTTGAGAATCATTCTTCTCTGGACATGAACACACCACTAATGGCTGAGCAGCAAAGCCATGCATTCGTCAGCTTCGTGCGGAAACTGGCTGGTGTCTAGAAGACTTACCAAGAATGATAGCAGATAGGTACGGATCGCGAAAGAGAGAGAGAGAGAGAGAGAGAGAGAGAGAGAGACAAAGGAATTCGTCCTGTTGGCCTGCCTTGATGAGAATGAAGTTGATGGTAATGAATTATCAAATCTTGTTATATTAAGTTAAGAATGAAATTAGTCTTCATAAAGGAATTTCTTCGCGGTGTACTTATTTATGAGCGATATAGGATTTATCAGTAACTCAGCAAAAAACGGTGCATAATAAGATTTTTATTAAAGCTATATGTCTAATTTTCTTCTGCGAGTATGAAACAATTCCCAATTAAATTTACAACTAAAGGAAACTACGTTTGTTTTAAACATCTTTTTTTTTTTTATTATTCAATTTCTTGATATCACAGAAATAACCATTGAATGCTAATTAGATTGATTAATTGATTGATTTTAATGGCATATCAGTTCGCTTGGGGATTACCTATTTACCCAACCCCTCCGCTCGGTCAGGCTATGACTCAAGGTCAATTTTTTTAGGCGGAGTTTAACAGGTTTGAATTCAGAGTTTTCCTTCTCCAAGGCTGAAGAACCTAGTCTCCCCTACTATTTACCCATAGCTGGAGGGAGAATAATCGGACGCATACCTTTCCCAAGGGTATTAGTGCTATGTGAAATGCAATCAGTCTCGTCCAGGATTTGAACTCGTGTCCCCGTGTCCATTTCCTACGACAATAACCATTGCACCACAGGCTAGGGGATTACTGTATACATAGAGGTTAAGGAATCGCATTCTTTGTACGTTCATATTAACATTTTTGAATAATTTCTTAAGAGCTTATTTCAATTGATTTTGTATTTTCCTCTTTTTTGTTCTTGCCCAGTTGGCTGGGGCTGTAGAATACACCGACTGTTTCTCCGCAGAGGGGTACCCCCCCCAACGAGTGTCCTAGATATGACACTAAACAATCTCATGGTGAGGTTTGGGGAATGCGGAGTACTCCTTCATTGCCATTGCTCCCAGGTCCACTCTGGCCCGGAGTGGTAGCACCTGATAGGGCCCTATCTATGGGTTAAATAGAACTAACAGCATACTTATGCTAAACTGAATTGTTTGAGTAAACGGAATAGCTTGAAATAGAAATGTTTTTGACAATTAAACCGTACTTACATTTAAATTGCGTGCTTATGCTTAATTGAAATATAACTGTTTTTCGACATTAAAACTGTATTTACATTTAACTGAATTGTTACATATAACTGCTTGAATAGTTTGAAAGGGAAATTTTTTTGACAATTAAACTGTGTACTTATGCTAAAGTAAATTGTTTTAAATAGAACAGATTATTTACATAAAAATGGATTTGGCGTTAAATAACCCACAAAGGTTGATATGCCATAAAACCCAACAAACCAAACCAACTCTTTTTTGTTCTTTGCACACGGCTATATAATATTAATTATTCTAAACAAATGCAAATAATTGATACACGGAGGATACACCACGTGGTGTAATAGGTAAAGAGCTAAACTGCGACCTCAAAATAAGTGAGTTTGAGTTCCGGTCACGCTGACACGTTTACTCTTAGATTAAATCTCCTCGGAAAAGTGTAAAACCCCTTATCCTTCAGGAATATTAGTTAATAGTATCGCTATTGTTCTTCTACAAAAATGTTTTTGGCATTGAATAAACCCCGAAGGTTGCTATGCCATCAAACAAAGAAACCAGACCAAATCCCATTTTGTGAACACGTCTCCTTTGATTGATGAGAGCATAACCGCTTCTACCACTCAGACACAGCGTGAACGAGGCCAGTACGTTGGGGCTATAGAATACACTGACCGCATCTATGCAGATCCCCCCCCAATGAGTGTCCGAGATACTACATTAAAAAATCTGATTGTGTGGCTCTAGCAACGATGGAGCTTTGGGGAATAAGGAGTAAACCTTCATTACCATCGTTTCAAGTCCACTCTGTCCTGTAGTGGTGTCACCTGATAGGGTCCTATCTATAAGTCAAATAGAAATGTTTGACATTTAAAATGTGTGCAAACAAATGGCTTATACTAAATAGACTTGTTGGAAATAGAACTGTTTGATCATTTAACTGTGAGTAAACAAATGACTGACGTTTAATTGAATTGTTAATGATACATAACACTACTTGTAAGCATTTAATTTTGTTCACTTATGATGAGTTGAATTGTTACAAATAGAACTGTTTGATCGTTTAACTGTGTGTATCTAAAAATGTGTTTACAAATCTTATATTTAATATATATGTAAAAACAGGATTTGGAATTAAATAAATTACAATGTTTGATATGCCATTAAAACAAAACAAACCAACCAATCAGCGTGAACCTGAGAGTAACTGCAATTCGGGGGTACTCCACATTCCTAAGATTTATAGACCCTCACCATCAGATGCAGCGAAGTTTCATGCCGAGGACATTCTTTTATTCAGTGGGAGAATTTCTGCTGGGGATACACCGACGGATAATTAGAATTTCCTAATGAAAGCATCAATTTATTTGTTTTTCTTTCTATGGGTAGATTTCGTTTCTTTTTTCTTCATTCTTCTTTCTTTTTTTCCGGTGAAAGATTTTTCGTGTGTAAAGCTCGCAAAGATTACGAGGATAATGATACTATAACTAAATCCTGGTCGAAAGACCTGACCTACAACAAGAACTTAGATTTTTCCACTTCTGCAAAATGTATAGTAAAAAAAAAAATAGAAAAATATCTAAAACTAGTTAGAAACGTAAAAAAGCTGTGAAAAACGAAGTTGGGGGTGATACCATTAATAGTTGGAAGAAAAACTCTGAATTCAAACCTGTTAAACTCCACTTAAAAGAATTGACCTTGTGTCATATCCTGCCCGAGCGGAGGGGTTTGTAAATATGGGAATACTTGGATCTGTCCCCATAGATCTGGCCAAGAGTTTGGGAGAACTGATCAGAGAAAGATTCGAGATCATATAGACCGCAGCACTGTAAAAATCAGATATAATACAAAAACCTGAATTCCAGTATATTTCTCTTCATCCTTTTTTTCTATTGTAATCTTTTTTCATTCTTCCATTTTTTATCTTTTACTTTTCTGTTTCTTTTTCGCATATTTTATTCCATATTTTTTTTTTTTTACAGAATTTCTTCCTTTGTCATTCTTCACCTTCTTTAACGTTTTCTTTAACTTCTTTCTTCTTTTTCTTCTACCTTCAATATTTTTTTCTCCTGGGTAAATCTGCGCATGCGTATATGTATATATGGGAGCTAATTCTCCTTTCTTCGTCCTTCTTGCCCTCCTCTTTTATTTGTTTGAATTTTTTTTTTGCTTCTTTGGACATTTTTTTTTTTTTTGCTGAGTGGAGGGAGGCAATGTTCTTTGTTCTTTTTATACATCCTGTATATTTTTTCTAAAACCCACATTTTGTTTCTTTGTTTGTTTTGTTTATAATTCTTTTATTTCTACTCTTTTTTTTTTTTTTTCAATCTTAGAGTTTGCCCCAGATGCTTCCCACTGAGCATTTCGAACACAGCTTCACTTTAGAAGACAGTTGCACACAAAGAACTATTCCCACCATTGATCCACTATCGAATAACACACAGGTTTTTTTTTTTTTTTCAAGATTCTCTTCCACGTGATCGCTTTCATAGTAATCGTCATGCATTTAATCTGATCAAACATATATATAGATATATTTTCTAAATCAAAGATATCAGATTTTTATTATTCTTCATCTGCAGCAGCACAGATTCCCCTGACTCTCACTCGCCATCCTTCCCTATCGACAATCGCTCTTTTTAACTTCTCTAATCGCCCCCCCCTATGTCCGTATAGAGATAATGAATGTAAGTTTTTGCTGGACAGTCAATTCTAATAAGTCCATGTAGAGTATTTCATTACAGAAAGTGAGGCTCCTGTAAAGCTGGAGCTTCGGGAAATGAGGAGTAACCCTTCATTGCCATTACTCCCAGGTTCACTTTAGCCCTGAGCGGTAGCACCTGATAGGGTCCTATCTATGGTTCGAATAGAAATGTTTGATACTTAAACTGAGTGTAAACAAATGGCTTATGCTAAATTGAATTATTGGAAAAAGAACTGTTTGATCATTTGACTGAGTGTAAAAAAATGACTGATGTTTAAATGAATTGTTAGTTATACATAGCACTACTTGTAACCATTTAACTTTGTTGACTAATGCTATATAGAATTATTAGAAATAGAACTGTTTGAGCATTTAACTGTCTGTATTTAAAAACATGATTAAAAATTATATATTTAAGATATATGTAAAAATAGAATTTGGCATTAAATAACCAAAAATAGTTGAAATCCCATAAAACCAAACCAATCTAACCTTAAAATAGTTGGACAGATTTTATTCTATCTTTAGTTAAGACTTATATATGACATGTTCAAGCAGATATTTACTAAGTTTATTCTTCACGGATTTTTTATTAAATTACTCGTCAGGTTTATAATATATATATATATATATATATATATATATATATATATATATATATACCATCATCTTCATCATCATCATAGGTGCTGTATGTATGTTCTAGCTGGTCGTCCTGCTTTTGCTCGGCCATATGAGGGGGTACATCCCTTATGAGCTCGTCCCTGCTTCTCCAACAGTGTCCCGCATGTTGGGTTCGTCTAACTTGGTAGTTTTCGTGATTGGAGGTTGGTGGCCGTATAGTTGGTGCCTTGTTGGGTGTTGCCGCCAGGACTTGTTCAATATTGCTTGCAACATTCTCGTGGATTTGCCGTCTATCTTCTTCTCCAGCCATTTTGTTTGCATCCAAGTAGTGCATCCATACAGCAGTATCGACACGACCGCTGCCTGGAAGAAACTGCGTTTCATTTTATCGGTCAGTTCTGATTTCCATACGATCGATAGCTTATCGATAGCAGTCCATGCCTTCGTTAGCCGCGGGTCAATGTCTTTTTCGGTTGATGAGACACTGCTTCCTAGGTAGGTGAATTTGTCTACAAGTTTCAGAAAGGTTCCATCTTGTGTGAAAATGTCGCCTGCTTGATTAAAGCACATATATTCTGTTTTGTGTGCATTGACATGGAGGCCAATACCTGCGGCGGTTCGTTCCAAACTATGCAGTAGTGTTTCGGCTTGGTTGGGTGTATTTGCCAGTATCGCTATGTCATCGGTGTAGTCGGCGTCAATTATTGTTTTTGTGGGGTACTTTCTGCTTTTTTTCTTTGTTAGCTCGAAGCCGTTTTCTCTGATTTTATCAATCGATGTTCTAAGCACGAAATCTAGATGGATTTATAAAGAGGTATGGGGCTAGCGTGTCGTCTTGTAGTACTCCTGCTACAATGTCGAAGTATTCTGTGTCTCCATCCAGTGAACGTACTTTCACTTTGGTGTTTCTATAGAGAACCGTTATTGTTGCTACGGTTTCTTTTGGTAGGCCGTATGCTTGTAGGATTTGTTCCATCTTCCCTCTGTGAATGGAATCGAAGGCCTTGGTAAAGTCTTCAAATAGTAATGTCGCCGGTAGGGTTTTGCCCGTACGCCTTCAAGGATTCTACGGATGGTCAATATTTGTGAGGTGGTGGATCTATTTCTTCGGAAGCCATTTTGGTTTTTCCTAAGGATGTTGTCGATTTTGGGTTCTATGCGGTTTCAGTTATATATGTGATATTTTCATCCTGGTATTTTCTAAGCTTAAAATAGTTTTCTTACGAGTAAAGTCATTTTATTTCTAATATATTCAAGCCGATATTTACTAAGCTGTATATTAGTTTAACAGATCTCATCTTCAGCCCAATCTGGTGAGACTGAAAAATACACCAACTTTCTGAATAGGTTTAAGACCCCTGGCAACGAGTGTCCTGACAATGTCTCTCAACCATCTAATTGTCAGGCTTCAATTCTGGATCTTTGAGGAACGTGGAGCATTTCTTCATTGCCATTACTCCTAGGTCCACTCTGACCTTAACTGGTAATACATGTGAGGGTTCCATCTGCGGGTCAAATAAATAATTATATTATCATATTTCTTGGCTTGAAACCAGAAAACTGCGTGCAAGTAAAGGAAAGTTATGTTGAATTATTTGTATTACATAGCAATTCTTGGGATCGTTAACCTGTGTACAAACAAATGAATAATAATATGTTATTTGAAAAATTTAACTGTGTACAAACAAATGAGCACTGAGTTGATTAAAAACTGTTGTCTAAAAACTATTCGTTAATCAATTAAATATGCAATCTATAAGTTTAAACAGAACTTGTCAGGAAATAATCTACAAGGGTTAATATGCTGTAAAACACGAACAACCAACCAACCAACTAACTAAACAACCAACTTTATTTTACCAGTAATAAAGAAATATCATATATTATATGTTTATATAGATACTTGCTGAACTTATAATGGTTTAACAGGATTAAATTTATACGATTATACAATATATATATATATATATATATATATATGTTGAAGCAGATATGTACTTACTTATAATAGTTTGACAGATCTTAGAGCCAGTCAAGATTTACAAGATTGAAAAAATATATATGTAACATATCCATGATACACGGATGTGTGAAATGGACATAGGGAATCCGAAATACAGCACTTTACAACTTCTTAGTTCAGGTACGAAACTTTTTATTACCTTTGAGTTAAAAGGTTTTTCGACATGAGGAGAGAGACACAATCTTTCTATGCTGACTGCTTTTACATATTCAGCTTTCAACCCAACCAACGCACAGCGCCCGTAGCACACAAAGTCGTCTGGCCTCGCCCAGCTCTGAAAGTCAACCTTCTTCTTCCGAGGCGAGAACTCAACTAACTGCATTTTCTCAAATCTCAGCCCACGCTTTCGGTGCGTGACGTCACCCAAATACCCTGGTCCCAATTCCTTTCAGAGATTTTTATTTTGACATTTCTGAATGACACATCCTCTCCCTGAACGCATGAATACCTGCGGTAATGTTGCACCTAACTAACCCATGCACTAGGTTCTCATGCTAACTAAACCGAAAGGCAAGATATTCAAAACAAAATCCCTCTGCAATTATATAACATATATTCAACTAGATATATTCAAATCTTAGGATAATTTGATTGAAAATTATACCAGGAAGACAAAAAATAATTGAACCTCACTATGAAATGCATAGAAAGTTTAATATTTCTCTATTGCTCAACAGCCTGTGCCTTAACAAATATTCACAAAACCTGTGATGGTTTGATATAATATCACATATGAAGTGATTAGAAATGAACATGAGGTGGCCAGAAAAGAACATGTGTCTAACTAATTAAAACTCTACGAAACATTTTATCAGATAATGATTAACTTTATAACTGCCCGGCGATAAGTCAAAATAAGGAACGCCCAGAGAATATTGAACTTGTTCTTTTAGCAATGTTGTAAGACAATTGTCATCATTGCTCTGCAGCAAACGTCCTTTGAGATATTTCCGTATTTGACAACATATAAGACGCCCGTTTCTTTTACTAAAAATATATTTTAAGATTCCCGTGCGTCTTATATGCCACGTGTGGGTTAAAAATCCACGATAGTCGGCCGAAATTAGCTACAATGCAACTCCTATTAACTTAGATTTAGAGTACTTTCATGTACCATTTGTTATTATTTAAAAGGCTATTATGCAGATTTAAAGTGTTATCATTTATAATATTCCTTAGATCAATTACATCACGTTTAATATTAGTACTTTTTTTTCTTGATATTCTAAGCAGAAATGGGGTGCGTCTTATACACTCGTGGGTATAATATACCGTAAATTATGGCAATCCGCGTAATTCACAAGTCCTATGACCATCACCGTGAGTAGTTTCATGGATGGTTGAGCTGAGACAAGTATTGTTCTCCCTGCTCACTCTCTACAACTGCAGGGTACCGTTTTCTTTCCTATGTAAGACTGGAAGCTGCCATATAAATACTCATCTAGTCGTATGAGAAGTAATGTATAAAATCAATGTTTAATGATTTGTCCAGTTGAAATCGGGGTGCGTCTTATATGCCGTCAATTACGGTAACTATCCAAATAATTGCCATACTAAAAGCCACCGTAGTGATTACCCAGTGAGGATAAAAGTCACTACTCAGGCAATGGTGTTGGAATTTTGCACTACGGCAAGTGTCTTGGCACATATTTAATAAGCTGAACGACTGCACAGTGATGTTAACGAATTAGTGATCAAGTGCTGAAATATTTGTGGTACTATAGCTTCACGACACCTAGTTTGCTGCTGGTCTCGTGATTACCACATGTGTCGACTGGTCTTTCTCTGTTTCTTTCAACGCCAACGTTGCTTTAAGATCCGAAAAAAGAGAAGATGGATGTGGTCCAGTCGATGAAGGTTGGAATTCGTGTTGGAGAGAAGAAAAGTTGCCCAGCAAATTTAGAGAAATGACGAAAAAAGCGTTTGTTATAAACAGTAACAAACGTTTATTTACACAGTTGTTTAAATAATTTTTCATCAAACACCGCCAACTGGGGGTGAAAGTAGTTGACTAGCGGAGTCTTAACTGCAATTAGGCAGTGTCAAAATGGCGAATGCAATGGCAACGGATTTGCTTCTTTAAGCGGCGAATTCCTGAACCAACTCGATTTTTCGCTTTGGGTGAGGTTTCGTTGTGCCGGTGAATTATTTGAGTGTCGATCCTGTGTTTTGAAATATCAAACGTTGTCAGGGTCGATTCTGGATTCTGAGGCACAGATGTGACGAGATCTGCCGTGGTAATTAAACAGGGTCAATCCTGCGTCTTTAGGCACCAAATGTGATATTATAGCTTCACGACACCTAGTTGGCCGCTGGTCTCGTGATTACCACATCCATCTTCTCTTTCCTCGGATCTTAAAGCAAGGTGGGCGTGGAAAGAAACAGAGAAAGATCAGTCGACACATGTGGTAATCACGAGACCAGCAGCCAACTAGGAGTCGTGAAGCTATAGTACCACATATTGACCGGAACAAAACTGATACATTAAGGTCATCTAGAAATGAAGTATCTGACAATAAACAGCTGATGAGACTTGTTTGTAAGTTATTGCTCAACGGCAAGCGCTCGAATTAAATGCATACCTGAAAGAAAATAACCCACGAGTGTTGATATGCCATGAATAAAAAAACAAAAAAAACAGACCAAACCAATCTTGTCTAATATGCATGTGTCAGGTTGCTTACAGTACCGGCTCTTTCTAAGAGGTCATTCATTAATATAGGAAGCAGGCTATTCTGTGCTTATCCTTGAGGATTTAATGGTAATTGATTTTTTGAGTCTGACATGACCGTAGTTTGTAGTTTCCGCGTATACTCGAGTATTATACGATTCTTTTATACTTAGATTAATATTATTAATTGATTAATTAATATATATTAATATTAAGGGTCAAACCATACGTGAAATAGAAGGATTCTGTGTGAAAATGTTTGGCGAAGGATAGGTCAAATTTCTCTTTCTCTCGTAGGGGGAAAAACCCCAAAATTTGGCAAAAATTTAGGTCTCTAAAGTCGCTAGATACGTATGTATGATATGTTCAACCAAATGGTACTATTGCTACGATCCTGACATACATGGGAAATGTTGCTTACGAAATTATACGCTGATGTTAACAGCAAAAATCGCTGAGTCCAAAGAAATGTCGTATTTTTTATTTTATTTTCTACACCAAATCATATCATTTGACTTCTTTTTTTTATTGACTTTGCTGTTGTTTCTTTCTCCATTTTTTTGTATTTTTTACTTATTTTTATTTTTATTTATATCTTTTGCAATTTTTTCTTAAAAATATTCTACCTTGAATCTTACAGTTCATAAAATATGTAGCTATCCATTCACTCAGACTTTGATATATTTTGTCTCATTTCAACCAAATTTTCAAAATTTGATCAGATTTTCCCTGAACAAGTTTTAAGATTATTTGATTTTAGTATTCCATATTCTATGAGAATTGATTTTGTGAAAAGTGGGGACATTCAGTTCTCTGCGAGACGAATTGACTGGGGCTGTCAAATTTACCGACAGCATCTCTGCAGAGGAGTAAGATTTCAATCCCCAGCCAACGAGTGTCCTCGATATGACATTAAACCCTCTTATGGTGAGGCTCCAGTACAGGAGATTTGAGGAATGGGGAGTACTTCTTTATTGGCATTACTCCTAAGTTTACTCAGACCCTAAGTCTCAGTACCTGTTAGAGTCCAATCTATGGGTAAAATAGAACAGTTTTTATCATTTAATTTTGAGCAAACAAATGATTAATATTAAAATGAATTATTTGAATTAGATAGTAATACTTAAAACCATTGAACGTTGTGCAAACAAATAAGCACTGGCTCGTTTAAAGAAAGTTACACATGAAATATTCACTAAGGAAGAGTGTATGAACAAGATTTTGCATTAAATAGCAACCAGGCGTTGATATACCATTCTACAAACAACAAAATACGTTCGTATAGACATATATACAAACGGATAGATAGATAGATAGATAGATAGATAGATAGATAGATAGATAGATTGCCCAGTCGGCTGGGGCTGTATAATACACCTACTGCTTCTCTGCAGAAGGGTAAGACTCCCCCAACAAGTGTCCTGGATATGACACAAAACAATCTGATGGTGAGGTTCCAGCAATGCTGGAGCTTTAGGGAATACGGAGTACCCCTTCATTGCCATTGCTCCCAGGGTCAACTCTGACCCAGAGTGGTAGCACCTGATAGGGCCCTATCTATGGGGTAAATAGAACTAAGAGCATACTTATGCTAAACTGAATTGTTTGGGTAAACTGAATAGCTTAAAATAGAAATGTTTTTCACAATTAAACCGTACTTACATTTAAATTGTGAGCTTATGCTTAACTGAATTATTTCAAATAGAACTGTTTTTTGACATTAAAACTGTATTTACATTTAACTGAATTGTTACATATAACTGCTAGATTAGTTTGAAATGGAAATGTTTTTGACAATTAAACTGTGTACTTATGCTAAATTGAATTGTTTTAAATAGAACAGATTATTTACATAAAAATGGATTTGGCGTTAAATAACCTACAAAGGTTTATATACCATAAAATCCAACAAACCAAACCAAACCAAACCAGATATAAAGAAAGAAAGAAAGAAAGAAAGAAAGAAAGAAAGAAAGAAAGAAAGAAAGATATGAACAGGCTGAGATAGATAAATAGATAGATAGCAATAAACAAGGAGAAAAAGTATAAAAATACATATATTTCAGATAGATATGAACAGGTTTAATCACAGATAGTCGTTCAAACAGAAAGTAATGATCATCCATTTAGTGTAACATAAAATTTCATTCAAGTTCGATTCTCCCTGGTGGTTATATACTTCTGGGTTTGCTTCAAATTAAACCCACATTTTTGTAGATGATTACATTCTAAAAGTTGAGGACGAAAAATTAAATGCCGTTATTATTATTTTTATTTTTATTATTATTTAAAAATTCATTTTTTACAAATCTCATCGATGATTGCTTTATTGATAAACAGCTGAATTTGCATAACTACCTCGGTATTTGATTATTTGATTACTAATTTTTAATTGTTATATTTGCTCACACGGAAAGGTGATAATTACTTTAATGGTTTGTATTTTTTCTAACAAGTGTGGATATCCTTCTTTTATGGTGCGGCATAATTTTAAATGGTTCCGTCTTTTAAATATTTCATATTTCACAGCATTAAAATCCACAATTTTTCCTTCACAAATGCAAAGGAGGCTATGAATTTCTAAAGTAGCCGGAAAAGATAAACCACCTCATGTATATGGATGATATTAAGATATTCGACACGAATAAAAGAGAACTGGAAAACCATATACAAAACTATAAGAATCTAGAGTCGAGGTATAGAAGTGGAATTTGGAGAAAAAATGTCTTATGATTATGATAAAAAAAGAGGAAAAGAAACACAAAGGAGGGAATAGAAGTGCTGAATCGGTAGGAATCAGTTCACTCGGAGAATAAGAAAGCTGCGAATACTTTGGAATGGTGAAAGTTGACGCCGTCAAGCAAACGGGGATTAAAAAAAA
The DNA here is from genome assembly GCA_963585895.1 of Sepioteuthis lessoniana. NCBI lineage: Eukaryota > Metazoa > Mollusca > Cephalopoda > Myopsida > Loliginidae > Sepioteuthis > Sepioteuthis lessoniana. Next base: position 66,526,287 of record OY757927.1, on the reverse strand, counting down.
ACAAAAACATAAAACAACGAACTCTAGTTAGAGTTGTGGCTAACGTGCTGGACTGCGATATCATAGTAAGCAAGTACAAATTCTCGCAGCGCTATTATGTCTACTTTCGGTCTAATACCCTTGGAGAAAGTTTTAAAAAACTCTTTATCTCGGTCAGACTTGAGAACTGATCTTTCATCCCAGCTTGATTTAGTCGTTGACTTCCACTGCCTGACGAGAATGAGGTCGATCACAGCGTGGTCACCAGTGGGTTATCAGATCGTTCACAAAGTCAACTACTGCATAGAACCACAATGGGAGCGCAGGATCGACACTAGAGGCTAGGGTACCTTATCTCTTTATTTGCGTTCCTTCCTTCATAGCCTCGATATCATATTGTAATGTAATTCAATAGCTCTAAAAAAATGGAAATAGAATTAATGAATAATTTGATAAAGCAGAGAATCTCCGAGTATCCAGGCCAAAGCACTCGTGGTAATTAAAAATGACTAGGGAAAACTGGAGGTCTGTAGATTGTGTACGCATGTGCAGAGTGAGAGGAAGCGGATGATCGTCATGCCGATAACAGGCAGAAGAGAAGGGACGATTCATGTTCTTTAGCCAGTCGACAGCAATATGTGAGAAGGTAAAGACAGACCGTTGAACTCCAGCCACGAAGATGTGAGGAGGCAAAATATCTGAGCCCCACTTTCTAGGGGTGCGCTCCAAAAGGGGGATTTAGATGCGACCCAACAGACAAGCATGTTAGAAGCAGGAAAAAAAATTAAGGTCTGTGTCTACTTTCTCTTTCCAACTATGATATCTTGCTTATATTTGTTTAGTTGACGCGGCCCTCTCGGTTCCCATACTCCCTTTCATTCTTCCGACCACTACATAACAGTGCAGTAATCCATAAACCTTTGGGTAGTTATACAGAGTTTCCTTGCTTTCGTCCACTTTTACTACAGTGGGGTCACAACGGGTTCTAAACTGTCTTTCGTACCGTCATGGTACATAAATTCTCTTTGGTACTGCAACAGTACAATATTCTCCCAGCACTTCAGAGCTCAGTTTCGTCTCCAATAGAGTCTACCAGTGGCTTTCAGTCTATGACTATGGTTTTTAAGTGGTTTGTTGATTGGTTTTACGGCATGTCAACTATTGTTGCTTTACGTTATGCAGAAGTTATTTTAACATTTATAAACAGTAAAATACGTGGATCATTCAATAAGTTTCCAGACTTTTTTGTACCGGCATTTAAAATTGTCAGAGACTCTTGAGAATTCAGTATATTATTGCTATACATCTTATGGGATGACTGTCCAATTTTTATGATTTCAGGTTCAAATGAACAGGTACAGCAGCAATTGGAATACACCTTATTAAAGCCTGATTGTCACAGCTGGTGAATTTCAAAAATGCAATCTGGATGTGAGGACGCTTTAGAAGTACGATATGCAATAAAAGTCTCTTTTAAACTTGGAAAAATATCACAGAAACGTATGGAATGCTTCAGACTGCTTTTGGAGCATCTTGCATGAATCGAGCATCAGTTTTTGAGTGGCATAAGAGATTCAAGGAAGTCAGGAAATCTGTGAAGGATGATGAGAGGTGTAGGAGGAGTAAGGAAGTCAATGCATCAGAGTTGATTGGCCAGTGAGTTAGGGTTAGGGTTACTATGTTCAGGTTTTAAGGGAGTTCTGGAAGAGATTCTGTCGGAAGAGGCCAGCACTCTTCAAATCGGGTCAGTGGCATTTCCACCAGGACAATGCACCAGTCCACAACTCCATCCTTGTCACAGACTATTTGGCCAAGATGGGCATCAAGACGATTCCCCACCCTCCCTATAGTCCAGACCTTGCTTCCTGTGACTTTTGGTTATTCCCTAAGCTCAGAGACTGTCGTTATGAGACAATTGAGATGAAAGAGGATGTGACGAAGGACATTGACGCGCTCACACAAGAGGACTTCCATGGGGACTTCCATAAGTTGTTGGAACGGTACAACAAGTGAATTGCAGCTGGAGGAGATTACTTTGAACAGGACTAGAGTTTCAATTAAATTTCATTCATTTGTTTACACACAGTTAAATTGCCAAACAGTAATATTTCAAGCATGTCAATTTAGCATAAGTCTCTTGGTTCCACTCAATTTAAATGTCAAACAGTTCTCTTCGACCCATATATAGGACCTTATCAGGTGTTCCACCTCCGGACCAGAATGTACCTGGGAGCAATGGCAATAAAGGGGTTTTCCACATTCCCCAAATCTCCAGTATTACTGAAACCTCACCATCAGTTTATTTAGTGTCATATCAGGGCATTCGTTTAGGAGACGACTTACCTCTCTGAAGAGATGCTGTCGGTGTATTCAACAGCCTCCGACCGACTGGCCTAAACATATTGCCGTTCCAGTTTGCGCTAAGCTCCTTTTGGAAAGGAAAAGACCCGCCAGTACTCCCCATCAACACCTACAGCGACTATGGAAATATAGTAAGTAAGAATGCGTTCTTTAATCTTGGGTAGGCAACCTGTCAATCAAATCCTGCCCGTGTTTAAAGGGTTGGGTAGACACATACTCCGTTTCACTATCAATGTATCCTGTCGGCTTGGGCTGTAGAATACACCGACTGCATCTTTGCAGAGGGGGAGGACTCCGCCAGTGAGTGTCTTAGATATGACATTAATCATCTGATGGCGAGGCTCCAGTCCTGGAATATTTGTGAATATGGAGTACTCCTTCAGTGCCATTACTTCCAGGTCCACTCTGATTGAACGTGGTTGTATTAATTTGGATCCTATCTTTGTGTCAAATATAACTCTTTAACTATGTGCAATCAAATAAGTGATGATAAATTGAATTATTCTTGTAACATAGCGATGCTTGAAAGCATTTAACTGTGTGCAAATAAAATATTGGTGTTTGATAGCAATACTTGAAGCCATTTAACTGTGTACAAACAAAAAATTAATACGAAATAGAATTTTTCGTGAAGATAGGAATATTTGAAAACCATTTAACTGTGTGCAAACAAATAGCAATACTTGCGTGGAAACAAATTAAGTCAAACTTTTCTAATATTAGGATTACCAACAAACTGTTTTTTACAACTCATTCATGTACAACCATTTAACTGAATTTAAACAAATGCCTGATCTTAACTCAAATTTTATTGAGAACTTTTTGTTTATGTACATCTTGAAGAAATACAAAAAAAAAATAGTATCCTTTTTCAAATGGATTTCTTTTCGTTGACTGCTGATGATAGGTCACTCTGGTCACTATTGATCCGCAGACAAAAGTTGGGGGACCGTTACTATAGTTATTTACTAAGATCAGCATAGATGTAGCACGAGGCTGAAATTATGGGGGGTGGGGAGATAGAAGTCAGAAGTAATGATGCGATATCTTTTCTACTCGCCATTTACCGAAGCTCATGCAACGCCCTTAAGACCCAAGTAGAGCTTAGATTTTGGCGACCATTATATCAGGAGGGATGATGTTTTTTGTTTGTTTGTTTATTTGTTTGTTTGTTTGTTTGTGTTTAATGACGTATCCATCTTTGTAGGTTATTTAATGCCAAATCCATTTCAATACTAATAGACTTCTATTTCAAACAGTTCAGTTTACCATAGGTGGGCAGTTTAATCGTCAAAAACATTTCTATTTCAAGCTATTCAGTTTAGTCAAACAGTTCTATTTCAAGCAATTCAGTTTAGTATAGGTATAGTTTTTGTTTACATACAGTTAAGTGTCAAAACAGTCCAATTTGAAACAATTCAGTTTAGCTGAGTTTAGTTCTTTAATAGTATATCAACCTTCTAGGGTCATTTAATGCCAAATCCAGTCTTCTAGAAGGACAGTAGTCGTACTATTTAATCCATTTCTCGGAGGATAAGGGGTTCATACCTTTCCCAAGGGTATTTACTCGAAAGTGAACGTTATTGTGCGACAGAAAATTCAGTTTAGCGTAAGTACAATTTCAATGTCAAAAAGAGTTTTATTTCAGTTTAGCATAGAAAATTATTTCTATTTCAAACTATTCAATTTAGTATAAGTACGCAGTTTACATGACAAAACAGTTATATTTCAAGTAACTCAGTTTAGCATAAGTTCGCAGTTTAGTTCTATTTGAGTCATAGATAGGACCCTATCAGGTGCTACCACTCCAGGCCACAGTGGATCTGGGAGCGATATCATTGAAGTGGTACTCTGCACACCCCAAAGCTCCAGCATTACTGGAACCTCACCATCAAATTGTTTAGTATCATATAAAGGACATTCGTTGGTCAGGTCTTACCCCTCAGCAGGGAAGCAGTTAGGATATTCTACAGCCCCAACCGACTGGGCAACAGGTGGGGTGAGTAAAAAATTGCAAACGCTTATATTTAAAGTATTTTTATGTTTATATTTTTCAAATAAATATCTTTTTATCAATAAATTTTTTGGGCAAATCTGTTGATTTAGTTTATAGAGTCTGATTGGATGTAGTCAGCATGTTCTGGTTTGGCTCGTTTTTGTTTCGTTTAATTTTATGCCATCTCAAACGTTGTTGGTTATTTGATGCCAAATACTATTTGTACATATACATTAGATATATGCGATTTTTAAAGATATTTCGTAGAACCATTTTTAAACAAACCTGAGCTCTTTTTTTGCTCACAGTTAAATGGTTTCAAGCTTTCCTCTATAACAGTTACAATTTAATTTCAGTCATTTGTTTACACTCATAGTTTGTCAGTAATTTCATTTTTAAAGATTTAGAACGAATTTGATTGTACACTAGTATTGCTATTGTTTCTATGCAGATAAATGGTTTCAATTATTGCTATCTAACACTAATAATTCTATTCAGTGTTAATCTTGTTTGCAGAAAAAGAAGTGGTTACAGGTTTTGCTATCTAACACTAATAATTTTATTCAGTGTTAATCTTGTTTGCAGAAAAAGAAGTGGTTACAGGTTTTGCTATCTAACACTAATAATTTTATTTAGTGTTAATCTTGTTTGCTGAAAAAGAAGTGGTTACAAGGTTTGCTATTCAACACTAATCATTCTATTTGAACACACTTCATTCTTTTGCACACAGTTCAATGGTTCCAAGTATTTTCTGTATATTACCAATAATTCAATTTTGGCACCCGGCTTAATATTTCAAATATTGTTATTTATCACTAATAATTCTACTTAACGTTTCTTATTCGTTTGCTCACAGTTTAATCGTTCCAAGTATTGCTATGTATAACTAACAATTCCATTAAATATCATTCAATCAGTCATTTGTTTACCCACTGTTAAATGATCAAACAGTTTTATTTCAATCAATTCAGTTAAGCAAAAGTCTTTTTTTTGCACTCAGTTTAAATGTCAAACAGTTTTATTTGACCTATAGAGAGAACACTATCAGTTGCTCCCACTCCAAGCCGGAGTGGACCAGGGAGCAATAGCATGAAAGGATACTTAACAATCTGCAAACCTCCAAGCCTGGAATCTGACAATGGGATTATTTAACGTCATATCCAGAACACTCGTTCGTGAGAGGGGAGTCTTACACCTCTGCTGCCGAATTCAGTGCCAAAATAATTAAGAAAGTCAAAATAGAGAGAGAGAGAATGAGAGAGAGAGAAACACTGTTTGATTGATTTTAACGGCATGTCAACCAGTCTGGCGTTATTTTAAGCAGAATTTTTTTGGGAATACGTACATTAAACTTTTATATTTTATATTGTTTATGTAGCTGTTTCTTATGATTTTTTTTTTTTTTTTGCTCACGTTCATACGATATCAACATTTCCTAAATCCAACTAATTGACACATTCTTGTATGGTTTTAAGCATTCCTCTGATTATTTCAAATAAATTCTTCAATTCTATGTAAGTGATTTATTTGAACACAGTTATATGATTTGAAATAACAAATAATAACCCCGAACAAACAATTATAGCTTCAAGTAACTATTCTTTATACATGAATGATTAACTACCGTTAAATGAAATCAAGTATTCATAAAAATACAAATAATTTTAAATAGACCCTTACATGGGAATCGAACAGGTACGACCACTCTGATTCAGTGGATCAGGGAAGGATGGCAATGACATGGTTCTCCACAATCCCAAGACCTCTAGAATTGGAGCCACAACATCAGTTCCAATTTAGTGTCATACACCGCACATGCCCTATTTGTTAGGGAAGGGGTTACCGCTCTGCAGGGAAAATAGTCAGCGTATTCTAAACACACCCACAGGGCGAAGAAAAGAGAGTAAAAGAGAGACGTAAACTGGAAGTTAATGCTGAACAGTGCAAAGGACGTTACAGGAAATAGGATTCAAGTATGCCGGATATATGAAGAGAATCAGATTAAGAAACACAAAGAGATAATGCTTGAGAGAGAGAGAGAGAGAGAGAGAGAGAGAGAGAGAGAGAGAGAGAGAGAGAGAGAGAACGATGTTTAAACATGTGTATCGATTAAATCGGAATATAGTAGTGTGAAGAGAAAGAACGGGACAGAGAAGAAAATAGTAAAGATATTAGAGGATAGATAGATAGATAGATAGACAGATAGAGATACTGACTAGAGAAAGCGGTAATGAGAGAGAGAGAGAGAGAGAGAGAGAGAGAGAGAGAGAGAAAGACACAGAGACCGACAGACAGATAGACATATAGAAACAGATAAGTATTCATATCTAAAACAAATGATTTTCCAACATGAATTTGAACCATAGTTATGACTAAGTGGCACTCCCACTCCAGCTCTGAATGAACCTGGGACTAATGAAAATGAAGCTATATACGCCAACTACCCAGTGCTTCAGAACAGGAGCCTCTCTACCAGATACATTTTTCTGTCATATACATGACGTCTCATTTGAAGGAGATCTTGCCTCAGAGGGAGAAATATAAATAGATTCAATGTTTTTATATTTTAATATGTTTGAACAACAATATTTAAGAAATGATTCTGAAAAGTGCTCAAATACTGGTAAGCAGAGCAATATAAAAGCTAAATACTATCAATAGTTCTGCATTCACTATGCAGGTTAATTCAGCATCTCAAGTTGGAGTATAATAAATTAGAGAGTCTTATCGCGTAATCTGTGTTAGTGGCAAGGACGCCACTCGTGTAGTATGTCTAGGACCCATCCCTCTCCAGGTTTACAGCTGGTTTGAATTTAAGCTTTACATTCTTTTCGACTGATTGCTATAATAAAGTGAATATACCCTGTCTGCCCGACTATTTATCCAAAGCTGAAGGGAGAATAGTTGGATTCATATATTTCTCATTATTCTATTTGAAATACTAACAGCTTCGTCCAGGATTTGAACTCGTATAACCGATTCCAATTCCTGCAACGATAACCGCAACGCCACGAGAGTCCCCATAGAATTCAATGGAGAATATTTATTAACCATGCATGTTGTAATATGTATGGGGGTACTTGTAAAATTCAAAACTTTTAAAATGTTTACGGTTGTCTTTTTCCGTTTAACTCATTCCAATCTTGAACACCTGCTATGGGGGGTAGTCATTCCAAGAAAAATACAAAACTTGTCGAAAGGTGCTGACGCTAATTAGCAAAAACCTCTTCAATGTGAATCTGTTAGCGGGAAAAGGTTCCAATATGGCGTGCAAATGAGGCATCCAAACCCCCCCACAACCCATACCCACGGAGGGCAGTCGCATAGGTCTTTTCTCATTATTTATTTATTTATTTATATATTTATCTACTTTATTTTTTTAATTTGTTTTTTGTTACTTTTTTTTCGCTAAATTCTTCCTGTTTTGGCTTTGTTGATAATTGATTTTTGAATGAGTTTTGTTTTCTAAGGAGGGGGTCATGTTTCTTTTTTGTTATAAACCCAATGAAAAGGAATGTGTATGTATTAGTGTGCTTGTATTTGAGTAGTCTGTGTGTGTAATTCTAGATTTTATTTGTGTACTCGTCTCGAACACAGATGCCCCGATGAGGAAAAAAGCGCAGGAAATGAATTTTCCGCTATAAAACCTAATACAAGATAGAGCAAAACCTCAAAGAAAAAAATTGTTCGGTCGGAAAAAAAGAATCAATCTATTTTAAAATTAAAAATGAGAGAAAGAAATGAAGACGTAGGAAGAGAGATGGAAAGAGCTGGTGATTTATGATTATAATTATTCCTTACAAATAGCACTTTATGTATGTACTGTTTCATCCACTTTCTCTTTACATACAACACACACACACACACACACACACACACACACACACACACTTATATATATATATATATATATATAGGTAGAGAGAGAGAGAGAGAGAGAGAGAGAGAGAGAGAGAGAGAGAGAGAGAGAAAGTGGTGGGACGGGGCAAGATACAATATAATTTGGTATAATCGCAGCAGCAGGTGTTTTCACAGATACAAAAGAACACACACACACACACACACACACACATATATATATATATATATATATATATATATATATATATATATATATATATATATACAGAGAGAGAGAGAGAGAGAGAGAGAGAGAGAGAGAGAGAAAGAAAGAGATGGTTGCTTGTTTGGATTTTATGGCATAACAACCGTTGTAGGTTATTTAATGACAAATCCATTTTTGTACAAATAATCAGTTCTATTTCAAACAAATTAGTTTAGCATGGGTACTCAGTTTAATTGTCAAAAACAATTCTATTTCAAGCTATTCAGTTTAGTCAAACAGTTCTAATTCAACCAATTAATTTTAGTATAAGTATGAATTTTGTTTACACACAGTTAAATGTCAAAACATTTCTATTTCAAACAATTCAGTTAAGCATAAGTATGCAGTTTATTATCAAAACAGTTCTATTTTAAGTAATTCAGTTTATCTTAAGTATGCATTTTAGTTCTATTTGAACCATAGGTAGGACCCTATCAGTTTCTGCAACTCCAGGTCAGAGTGGACCTTGGACCGATGGTAATGAAGTTCCAAAGTTCTGGGATTACTGGAACACCACCATCAGATTGTTTAGTGTCAAATCTAGAACACTCGTTGGGTGGGGGTCTTACCTCATGACAGAGATTCAGTCGGTGTATTCTACAGCCTCAGACACCTGGGCAATAGAGAGAGAGACAGAGAGAGACAGAGATAGAGAGATGATAAATGTATCCGATATGATATATATTGGATATGAAATGATATATTTTTGAAATATATATATATATATATATATATATATATATATATATATATATATATATATCTGATGCTATATAAATAGAGAAATATGAAAAGCTATTCTCAGGATGTATTTATTCATATATGTTTGGGTGTCACGTAGAAATATTTCGGTGTTTTTGTTAAACAATATTCAGAGTGATGTTATAATTCTTAATACGGAAATTATTTTACAATGAAAAGTAACTACATCGTGATTTTTCAAGATCGTTGATGATTAAAACGCATTGGTAAAATAAATTAGAAACCAAACATAATTTTAATCATAAAATCATCTAATGTTGAATAATATACGTAATTCAACAACACGGAAGGACTGTTGAATCAAGTATTATTTCTAATTATAACACTATCAAACAAAACGGTATTTTTACATATTACTTATTTATTGTCCAAATGAGCTCTTCACACATAAAGCCTCACCTTAAAGTTAATACAATGTCAGGCAGAGTGATATCTCGTTTTTAATCCCTTAATTTTGTTTGTTTCATTAATTATCAAACATTATACTTAATCACAATAGTTTTGACAGGATTTCTAATCAAAATATTTTCTAAACTAAAATTTTAGGTGCAAACTACAACAAAGATTTCTTTTTCTAATAATTTTTTTTTATAATGATTTTCTTTAATGAAAGTTAAAAAGAAAAATATTATTAAACGAGGAACAGATGTTATTTTCCTTCCTTTTGTCATTTTTTCACAATCACCAAGGTTTATGAAATGTTTTGAATCCAAAATACCTCATCGTTTTTGAGGAAAAATTTCCGAACACAATCAAGTATTTTTCGTGTAATTTTTTTTCTTCTGAAAATTATTTTCGGTTGGAGCATTATAACATCACATTTTAACATAGCCCTAAAGAGAGGTCAACAAATTTTTAAAATTTTAAATGTGACCATATTATCATATATAAATTTACTTTGTGTTATTTTCACACACACACACACACACACACACACACACACACACACACACACACACACATATGTATATATATATATATATATATATCGATTGGGGTGTTGCAAAAAACCAACGTTATATATAAATTTAAATGTCCCCTAGGAGATTGTATCTCTGATAATAATAATATATATGTTGGTTTAACCTCAACTACCCTGTCAAGGAGACTTACAATGCACCTTTCTGACACAAGTTCAATAGCTCAGCATTTAAAAAAACATTCATGCCCAACAACACAACTACGAAAAATTCTCACCGACAACACAACAATACTCGAACATCAAAATGATAAAAAAAACTTCAGATTCTCAAAGCACTATATATTAGAAACCTGCAACCAGCACTTAATAGAATTAATTTTCAAACCAGTGCTAATGTACTTAAATGTCTTTAGCTACTGGCACTATTTCCAGAATTACATTTAAAAGCAAACGCCATAATTTTCAACGGCAAAGACGTCCTTACACAGTAGTAATTGGCTAAAACAAAAATTACATCACTTTTGTTATAGATTCTCTCCTGATGATGACCCAAAGTCGGGCAGAAAGTACTAGGGATACATACAACTATGGACAATACCTAAATCAATTCCCCCCGAATACGATAAAAGTAATACGGGAATTCGAACGGATCCAGAAGAAAATATGTAGGCATAAAATGTCTATTATGTTTAATGAAATTTGCATTAACGAAGAAATGCTGCCTAAATATATATATATATATATATATATTGTTGGAGGTCCAAAGAGAGAATAACATTCTTTTAAAATAGGTAGGTCTACGAAGAGATTTGTATTTTTTTATTTTATTTAATTATTTATTCTTACGATAATGTTTCCTGCTTGTTGCTTTTTTCAGAGCACATATATGGCACAAGGCCTTGTTAAGTACTCAGTCAGACTTGAACTCACTCCTGTTTGCAGATTGAATGGTTTCCAATTGCTTTTGGGTTTATATAGAGGTCTTCCTCAATTTTCTTTAGAGTATGCTTACCTTAGTCTGCTTTACCCCTCTTGATATTTGATATGTTTTTGTCGTTGTGTGTGTGAGTGTGTGTGTCTGTGCGTTGGAGTGGTTTCGGATTTCAATGGCAATTATTTTTTTCCTCTGTGTGTGTATGAGTATGTGTCTTGGGGATTTTTTGCCTGTGTAGGTGTGGTAGTGTTGTTTGAAATTTACTTGTAACTTTTTTCCTAATAGCTTCTGTAGATGTTTCTGTATACATATATCTATGTATGGTTATATATATATATATATATATATATATATATATATATATATATATATATATATATATGTATATGTATGGGGGGGTTCCAGCTTGATGTCTTCGCAAGAGAATATGTCTGGCACAAGGTCTAGTTAACGGTGTATTCAATGAGACTTTAAATTACTTTGTGTTTGTAGTTTTAATAGTTTTTACTTCCTTATGTTTTTATATCTAATGAATACAGGTCCTTCTTCTTAGAGTGCGTTTGTCTTAGTCTATTTTATCCTTAATTTACATTTGATATTTTGTGTGTGTGTGTGTGTGTGTGTGGTTTCGTATTTCACTAATATTTTTTATTTCTCTGTGTGTGTCTTTCTTAAGATTTTTTTGCTTATATATATATATATATATATACCGGTATTATTTGATCCAGTTAAACCGGAGTGGGGAGTAATTCCATCAGGACAAGAAAACTATTCAAAATTGAACATTTGAATTTTCCTGGTAAAGAGCTCAATGTAAGAGACATTACAGAGCAATAATTTCATAAAGAAAAAACACAAACCGTTCACATTAGGATTATAAATTTATTTCCACCCTGTTATGTGTTTTTGATAAAATCAAAAAACACCAAAAAAATTTACAGGAATTCTTCTGATCTTATGGATAAAATAAATCAGAATAGACACAGGAAAGAAGGGTGAGAGGGGATAGAAGAGAGGTGAAGAGTTATCTCCTCATTTAGCTCACTTCCGTTTTTTATTTATTTGTCGGTTAGAATTATAGTAAATTAACTTTTTTTTTTAATTATGTATTTTTTTAAAATTCTAATTACTTTCAGACTTAAAACTACAGATTTAATACTAAATTAGAAAATTAACTTTATTCAATAACTTTACGTAACGATACAAAAATAATTATATTACATTAATTTCAAGATTTAATTAAATTTAACTTTTTTTTAAAACAAATCTATTTTTTGAGGCTATTAAATCAGTTACACTTTTAATGATTAGTACGTATATATGATATGGTTTTTTCACATATTTTATCTTTTATTTTATTTTATTTCTATTCATTTACATTAATTCTCAATTTAATCCTATGATTTTTTTAAAAAACATTATTTATGTTAATTATCTATAGTTTGAATTTAGCCCTATGTCTACATTTAGCTATTAATTCACATCTCTTATTTAATAATTTTCCTGGCTCTGGGTAAAGAAATATTTGTATCTTTTCTTCAAAACACAGATTACATTTACGATCGAAACATTTTGGAGTATTTGATTTTTTTTAATATGGACCATTGAATCTCAGGGGTTAAACCTTTATTTTTCAAACCCCCAAAATGCTTAGATAGAGCAGTTTAATGTTTCAGATGTTCATGGGAGAAAGAATATTTGTGTTTAGCTTATCTAATTTTCCATTTCGTGGAGGAAATTCCAATATAAGTTTTTCTATCATTTATATACTCTTTTGGGTAAATAATTCCTTGATATACTACATTTTTTAAGTTACATAATCTATTCATAGGACAATCATTTCGAGTTTTACAATTAAACTCGTTTTGTTTACCCTTATTATTATTATTATTTGTTCGGTTCTGTAATTCCTTAATTATCTCTTTGTTATGATTATTGATTATTTGAAAAATATTTCTAGTGCAGGAGTAACTAATTTTTAACGTTTTTCTATTAAATATTTTATGTAGTATATTATCATGTTTAAAGTGCTTATCAATCAGTTTCAAAAAATATTTACCTACATTTATACAAGCTAGTCTACAAAAAGGAGGCGGGGTTAGACCATATAATTTTTCTTTTTCTATTTTTAGGATCATATATCGTATTTTTTCTTTATTAATATCATTAGGTATATTTTCTTCTAGATACGTAAACTCTTCCTTAAAACCGCTATCTTTAAGGGCATCTATATATATATTACTACTCTCTTTGAATATTTTCTCATTTGCTGATAATTTTCTTCTCAAATTTACCGCTTTTGGGACTTGTTTAATTCGAATCACCCTAAGACTATAATTAAACAAGTCTTATGGTCTTTCCTATTTTTAATTTTTCTAAGAAACGAGTCGAGTTCTTCTTGAGTGAATGGTCCTAGTTTAACGTCCAAATGCTTACTAATAATTCTGGTGATTGGTTCATGCTTACCTTTTGGTGGGTTTCCTTGTAGATTTTCGAAATGCTGTTTCCACAGTTTTATTCTTTCTTGTTGGTTTGCAGCTTTCAATTTTGCCTTGGCTGTGCTCTTCCTTCAACTCACTTCGTTTATTGTTTGCCAGGCTATCCTAGATTACCTATCTTCCACTGAGTCTCTAATCTTATCTATCTGATTTTGTATGTATTAAGTTTTTTTCTTTTAGATATATGCCTGCTAATTGATATTGTGCCTTTATTAGTTTTCGGGCATTTGTGTGTGTTGGGTTCTTCCGATAGCTTTTGGACGCAATTTTCACGTGTGCACGTTTTTCTCTAACCGCTACCATTTCCCATGGGACTCTATATTTAGTTTTAGGTTTTGTTGGAATACACTTCGCTGCCACCTCGAGGTGTGCGTTGACGAAATTCTCATATCCGTCGTCTGGGGTACCTTTTTCTGTCTTCTCTTGTAGTGTCTCGAATCTGTTTCTTAATTCTAATACATATTTATCTCTTATATCTTTGTTGTTAAGTAGGGCCCCGTCATAGTGTTTGGTGGTCGCTGTTCGTGTGGCGTTTTTTCGTAGGCTTTGTCGTATTTTTGCCGTGACTATTCGATGATCGGAGGACCCACCCTCGAAAGAGGAGTATGCCTCGCAATTCATTGCGCTATTTTTCCATTTCTTGTTTATAAAGACGCAGTCTATCTATGCTTTACTATTGTTCGCATATGTGTAGGTCCATAATTTTCCCTCCCTTTTTTGATAGTTTGTATTGAGGCATGTTGATCTATTTTCTATCATGAAATCTGTTAGATGTTGTCCATTCCTATTTGACGTGTTGTGACGGCAGTATTTGTTGTTTTCGTTTTTCTTGATTTGGACATTCATATCTCCGCCAATGACAAGCAAATTGTATTTCGGAATGCTACGCACTAGAGAGGAGGGCTCATCGTAGAAGGCGACTAGTTCAGTTTCTTCACTATAGGGCTGTAGCAGGAGATGATTGTTGCTCTGGGGTTGCCATTAAACGTAGCTGCCATCATCCTAGGTTGTATTCTCTCAATGCTATTAAGTGTTTTTAACGCTCTTAGTCCTATAAGCATTCCTACCCCTCCTACTGTGGCATTGACAGATGTTTTCCATGCTGATACAGTGGCTAGCGTCCGTCTATTGCCAGTTTCGTGATATTTGATATCTTCGGTGTGCGTGTATCTGTGTTCTTGTATGCATATTATGTCTATCTTATGTTCTACGGCCGATGTAGTCAGCTCCGGTAGTTGACCTATTCTATTTAAGGTTCTTACGTTAAATGTCGCTATTTGTATTGTTTGTTTGCATTTTAGTAGTTTTTGTTGTTTGAGCTATGTCGCTGATTTTTTGAACACTGAGGCCAGGGCTCCAACATCGGCAGGACGCACCCCTTTTTTTACCCGCGCTAAGAGCGATGCAGTTTATGTATGTGGTTTGAATGTGGGTCATGGTTATCTTTCGATGGCTGTTTTTATTCTCATCTATAGAAGCCACTCTTATAGATGAGCAGCAGTAGTTCCCCGATCGAACTGACGATCCTGAGCTTTAAGCCGCAAGACACACACGTCCAAGACAAGGTTAGGCATTGCGTTTGGCCGTCAAAGGGTTTATTCGCATACCTTAACGTCCATCATGCTGCTTCCTATGTGTACGTAAAAAGGAGGGTTCTTTAAAAAATTAGGCCAATGGCTCGGTTTAAATTTGGTGATATAGTCGAAAGTGACTCGAATGCTCCCTTTTCAATAGCTACAACACCGAGGTGTAGGAGAGGGCACTATTCTATTCCTTGGATTGCTCCACTTTACTCTTGATCCTTACCTTATAATGCTAAGTGTTAAGCATGGTAGCATCAAGTACCATTTTTGGAGTCTTTGGTATGACTCAACATAGGATTAAGCCCCGGCCCCCTGGACCATTGGCAAACACTGCTCATTAGGCCAATATATATATGTTCTATAATTAAAGAATGATTTTTTTTATATTAAGCATTTTTCGTTGATTATATTTTATCATTCAATTTGGTTGGGCTTTGAACTATTCGGCTCTTAGTTCAGGTGCACAGACATTGGGTACAGTTTTTACGCTCGTGCGCAAAGGATATGACAATCACAATTGTCATAATAAACCCCACATAGGAAATGGGGCTGGAGTGTGAATGACGTCATGCCCGGAAGCGACGGTCCTGAGAATTTTAAGATTTTGAAAAAGAGTCAGGTGGGAGTGGACTGTGGACCATGCAGGTAGACAATTAAGCTTCTGCCATTGGGGCAGAGAATGGGGTTCTCGGCCATAAGGTTGAGTTCCGACCAAGGTGGGGAGAAGTTGGGATCCAACCATGGTGTTGAGAAGTTGTGGCCCGACCATGGTGTTGAGAAATTGAGATTGGACAACGAGATGTGCCGAGCGTTGTAGGTGATGTTAGCATAGTATGATACAAAATTGTGTCGAAGAACCGAAGTCAAGATGTTAATAAAACTGTTCGAACAAAAGAGTGTCCGCCTGTGTTTTGTACTTGACTGTATTTGAATATGTATTTGTAGTACAGATGGATTGGTATAATTATGATTATCATATAATTATGATATATATATATATGTGTGTGTGTGTGTGTGTGTGTATGTGTGTGTGTGTGTGTGTGTGCATATATAGATATAGATATATATTTATATATATATATATATATATATGTATTTATATATATACAAATATATATATACATATATATATATTCATATATATATATATATATATACATACATCTCTCTCTCTCTATATATATATATATATTGGCCTAATGAGTAGAGTGTTCAGCAATGGTCCGGGAGACAGAGGCTCAATATATATATATATATATATATATATATATATATATATATATATATATATATATATATATATATATATATATACTAGATTCATACATATATATATATGTATATATATATATATATATATGTAATCATCCACAAACAGATATGTTTCGTTCTATCAGAACTCATCTATATATATATATATTCATATATATATATTCATATCTGTATGTATGTATTTATTTATGCAACTAATGTTTTGTATCAAAACTCTCGTCCATTGCGAGATTTCATCTTTAACAAAAAAGAAAATACAAGAACTTCTAATACGTATATTATACCAGCCCAGTCAGTTTGGGCAGAAGAATACACCGAATGCATCTCGGCCAAGGGCTAAGACCTCCCTTCAATCGAGACTGACCCAATCAGCTGGGGCTGTAGAATACACTAACTGCATCTCTGGAGAGAGGTCAGACCTACCCCTAACAAGAGTACTGGATATGATATTACAATTTCTGATGGTGAGGCTCCAGTAATGCAGGAGCTTTGGGGAGTGTGGATTATACTTTATTTACCATCGCTCCCACGTCCACTCTGACCCAGAATAATAGCCCCTAATAAGGCTTTATCAATGGGTCACATAGAACTGTTTGACATTTAAACTGAATACAAACAAATGACTTATGCTAAATTGAATTATTAAAAATAGAACTGTTTGATCATTTAACTGTGTGTAAATATATGACAGGTGTCAAATTGAATTGTTAGTATTACATATCAGTATTTGGAACAATTTCACTTTGTTGAATTATGTTTACAAATCTTATTCCTAATATATATATATATATATATATATATATATATATATATATATATATATAAATTTTGTTTAAATAACCTACAATGGTTGATGTGCCATAAAACCAAATCAAACCATTAACGCCATACATACGACTAACTTTGTCTCTAGTAGACTAACTTTTCTATTATTTAACGCTAATGCCATCCGTGCACACATAATTACCCATATTATACAGAACCCCAAAAACCCAAGATATATTTGGAAAATCTAAGTGGAGAAAACAAAAATCTTATATCGTAAAAATTTAAAAAAAAGAAGATAGATATTAGAAACCGTATTTATAATGAACCGATATCCCTTACAAAATAAAATGTATTTTATCTTAGGAGTTGGAATACTTGAATGTATCAATCACAGGTGCATAGTTCAACAACCTCGGAAATTTTAAGTCACGTGATTTCTACATTCAAACTAGCATCAATTATATGTGCGTTGAAAGATGACGTCAACAACAGAGGAAGAGCGCTCCAATTCAAAAAAATTATTTAGTCCAAAAAACATTCTTACGTCCAAAACATAGTCGTACTTATATCTTCAACAATGACGTGATAGATAGATAGATAGATAGATAGATAGATAGATAGATAGATATGAAAAACCAGTACAGATAATGGCGTGAGAAACTAAAAGAACATGAATATGTACTTAAGTATACATTTATAAAATACACGTTGTATGTTTACGCAGTTGCAAATTTTGTGAGAATGCTTTGCTTGTAGGGTCCCTTACAATAAGAAACAAAAATGAGATGTTGTAAAGTAACTTTGGTAAAAATGTCAAAGTCAAAATTACAAAGAAACTGTTGAAAATATCCGCTGGGGAGTCAAAAGGATAATGGAAGATGGAGTTTTTCTTGTTTTTCGTTTTTTTTTTTCTTCCTTTCTCTCCTAGTCTTAATTAGTTTACCCTTCAGCGACAGAGAGGCACGCCACGACATCTGAGAATTAGGATTTGGGGGTGAGTGATTGTAGAAAGAAAGACAGAAAGAAAGAAAGAAAGAAAAACAAAAAAGAAAATTTAGTGTTTGATCGTGAAAACAAAGAAACGCAATTAATATAACTAATCTGAGGAAAGAAAGTAATTTTCAAAGAAAGAAAGAAAGCTCATTGTTAAATCTTTAGAAGGAAAAAACAGTTCGTGCAACAAATCCCAAAGAAAAGTATTTTTCAAAGAAAGAAAGAAAGAAAGAAAGAAAGAAAGCTCAGTATTAAATCTTTGCTAGAAAAAAAACAGTTCGTGCAACAAATCCCAAAGAAAAGTATTTTTCAAAGAAGAAAGGAAGCAAGCAAGCAAGCAAGCAAGAAAGAAAGAAAGAAAGAAAGAAAGAAAGAAAGAAAGAAAGAAAGAACGAAAGCTTAGTTTTAAATCTTTACTAGGAAAAATACAGTTCGTGCAACAAATCCCAGAGAAAAGTATTTTTCAAAGAAAGAAAGAAAGAAAGAAAGAAAGCTCAGTGTTAAATCTTTAGATGGAAAAAAACAGTTTGTGCAACAAATGTCAGAAAAATATTTTTCAAAGAAAGAAAGAAAGAAAGAAAGAAAGAAAGAAAGAAAGAAAGAAAGAAAGCAAGAAAGAAAGAAAGCTCAGTGTTAAACCTTTAGATGGAAAAAACAGTTTGTGCAATAAATATTAGAAAAATATTTTTCAAAGAAGAAAGAAAGAAAGAAAAAAAAAGTAGTAGAAAAAAAAGTAAACAAACAAAAAGCAATTTTAGAGCCAAAGCCTATGAAAGAAAGAAAAAGTTTATGTAACAAATATTGAGAAAGAAAACTTTTTAAAGAAATAAAGAAAAAAGAATATTTGATTTCAAACATGATGGGAAAGAAAGAAAGAAAGAAAGGAAGAAAGAAAGAAAGAAAGAAAGAAAAGCAAGAGTGTAAAATTTTGAGACAGAAAGTATATATGAATAAATAAATATGCGAAGAACTGAGTAAGAAAAAATGAAAAAAAAAAATAATAAAGTAAAAAGAAAGAAAAAAAACTGCAAAAGAAAGAAAGAAAGAAAGTGGAAATCAAAATAACATTTAAAACTTATGAATTGATCAACTGAAACCTGAGTATAAAAAAAAATGAAAATTTTGAAAAAAAAAAGAAAGAAAAAAGTGAAAAAGTTGACAAGAAAAAAGAAAGAAAAAATCTGAAAATAATTGTGAGAGGAAAAGAAAGAAAATCGAAAAATAATATAAGGTAAGCGTAAACAAACTTGAAACTCAAACAATGAATGAATTAATGAATGTGTGAAAAAGTGAGTAAGAAAGATAATGAAAAGATTAAGAAAAGAAGTAAGCGTAAAAATTAGGAAAGAAAGAAAGAAAAATGTGCAAAGCTGGGAAAGAAAGAAAGAAAGAAAGAAAGAAAGAAAGAAAGAAAGAAAGAAAGAAAGAAAGAAAGAAAAATGTGCAAAGCTGGGAAAGAAAGAAAGAAAGAAAAATGTGTAAAGCTGGGAAAGAAAGAAAGAAAGAAAGAAAGAAAGAAAGAAAGAAAGAAAGAAAAATGTGCAAAGCTGAGAAAGAAAAAAAGAAAGAAAGAAAGAAAGAAAGACAATTTAGTGTCAGATCGTGAAAATGAAAGAAAAAAATTAAAATGTGACTAATCTTAAGAAAGAAAGTAATTTTCAAAGAAAGAAAGAAAGAAAGAAAGTAGGAAGGAAAGCAAGCAAGAAAGAAAGAACAATGTTTAAAAAAAAGTTCGTGTGACAAATCTCAGGGAGGAAACTGCATAAAATCTGGGGAAAGAAAAAGAAAAGCGAAAAAATTCTGAATAAAAAGAAAGAACTTTTGAATGCCAAAACATTCAGAAAACATAAAAAGGATTTGTTTCGTGTAAAATATCTTAAGTGTAACATTTAGAAGAAAGAAAAAATGAAAAGGAAGAAAATGAAAGAACGTATTTAAATCTTATAATAAAAGAAAATGAATGAAAACACCGTAAGAAATATCGAGAAAGATAGAAGAAAGAAAATCACTAAACACTTGAAAATAAGGCGTGGAAAATCAAGAAAACTTTTACTACAGACTCAAAGATGAAAAGTAAACGCGGAAGTGAAAAAATGACGTAAAAACATTAATGAAGGAAATAAAAATCACAAAAATCTGTGAAAAACAAAAATGTAAAAAAAAATAAACATCTAAAGAAAAAAAGATTAAAGAAAACAATATAGAAAACTTTTTTCTTATCTTTTAACACTTTATAATTATTTCTGGACATTTAGTAAGCAAAAGTCCGAAGAAACTCTTCGAATTTTAACCGAGAAAGTCATCACCCTAAAAGAAACATTTCTAGTTGAATGTCAAAACTTAGTTGAGAAGTGTTAAAAGAAAAACGGTTATTTATTGCCGAATTTGCATTATCTTTCAATCTTTTATAACTTTACCATTCATCTTTCGATTCTGGGTGAGAATCGAAATAGCCATGATTGTTATTTTTTTCGTTTCTTTCTTGTTTTCTTTGATACTTTGTTTTGTTTGTTTTTTGTTTTTTTTTTTTTTGTTTTTTTTTTTGTTTTTCAACGGCATTTCGCCATTGTTTTTCAGTTTTAAATATTATGCCCTAAAAACAAGAAACCTTTATGAGCAACAATAGATTAACGTGGGTAAGAGTTGGGCTGAGTGACTTGGAAGTCAGGCTACACTCGATGGCTTAAACAACTTCCTTTGGTTTGGTATGGTTTCTTTGTTTAATGGCATACCAATCTTTGTAGGTTATTTAATGCCAAAGCCATTCCCCTAGAAGGGGTACTACTTAACCCATAATTGGGAGGATAAGGGTAATTGCCCGAAAGTGAACGTAGTTGCGCGACTGGAGTCAATTTCCTTTATCACAGCCTTCCGACCAAAAAAATTAGAAATATCAATGAATAATGTGGTAGGATACGAAAAGGAAAAGACCAAAGAAAGAAAGAAAGAAAGAAAGAAAGAAAGAAAGAAAGAAAATGAATGACTGCGAAAAAAAATTTGAATAAAAGAGTGATAAAAAGTAAATGAAAAAGAAGGCACGTAATGAATGATTATGAAAAAAAACTTAACAGCACTCAGATAAAAAACGAGAAAGAAAGAAAGAAAGAAAGAAAGAAAGAAAGAAAGAAAGAAAGAAAGAAAGAAAGAAAATGAATGACTGCGAAAAAAAGTTTGAATAAAAGAGTGATAAAAAGTAAATGAAAAGGAAGGCACGTAATGAACGATTATGAAAAAAAACTTAACAGCACACAGATAAAAAACGAGAAAGAAAGAAAGAAAGAAAGAAAGAAAGAAAGAAAGAAAGAAAAAGCATAATTACAAATTACGTATAAATGACAGGGTTACCAGAGATTTAAAGAAAGAAAGAAAATAAAAAGGAAATGAATAAACACGAAGAAAAAATTAGTAAGTGAATGGCTAAAAGAAAGAAAGAAAGAAAGAAAGAAGAAAGAAAGATACTAAATGAACTATTACAAGAAAGAAAGAAATAAAGAAAGAAAGGAAATGAAATACTACAAATAAAGAATGAGTATGAGAGAAAGAAATAAAGAAAGAAAGAAAAGGAAATATTAAAATAAAGAATGAATACGAGAGTAAAAACGAGAAAAAGAAAAAACAAAAAAGAAAGAAAGAAAGAAAGTAAGAAAGAAAAATCAGAGATATCTGTAAGTGTAAAGAAAGAAAGAAAGAAGGAAGGAAAGAAGGAAAGAAGAAAGAAAGATATTAAATGAATTATTACAAGAAAGAAAGAAAGAAAGAAAGAAAGGAAATGAAATACTACAAATAAAGAATGAGTATGAGAGAAAGAAAGAAAGAATGAAGGAAAAGAAAGAAAGAAAGAAAGGAAGAAAGAAAGAAAGAAAGAAAATGAAATATTAAAATAAAGAATGAATACGAGAGTAAAAGCGAGAAAAATAAAAAGCAGAGAAATAAAGAAAGAAAGAAAAAAGAAAGAAAAAAAGAAAGACAGAAAGAAAGAAAATGAAATATTACAAAGAAAAAATGAGTACGAGTTTAAAAAAGAGGAAAAGAAAAAGAAAGAAAGAAAGAAAGAAAGAAAATTAAATATTACAAAGAAAAAATGAGTACGAGTTTAAAAAAGAGAAAAAGAAAAAGAAAGAAAGAAAGAAAGAAAAAAATCAAATATTACAAAGAAAAAATGAGTACGAGTGTAAAAAAAAAAAGAAAAAGCAAAGAAAGAAAGAAAAAGAAAGAAAGAAAATGAAATATTACAAATAAAGAAAGGGTACCAGAGTAAAAAAGAAAAAGAAAGAAAGAAAGAAAGAAAGAAAGACTGAATTTGAGAATAACAAAAAGACAATGAAATAACTTGCCAAGAAAAGATGAAAACTGAAAGAAACTGACTAAAAACAAAACTAAACCTCGATGAAATGATTTTAAGAAATATCTCCTTGACATTATCTGATGGATTTGGATTTTAGATTATTTTGTACTCACATTCTTTTGAAAAAAATGTCACGTTAGATTTATCGGTTTCCAATAAAGGGTAAAACTCTCAAATGTTTTATTACTCTTCTCTATGAAAGATCTTTGTTGAAAAGCATTTTAATGCTGTGGGTATAATTCTTTTTAGGTGATGTATGTACTTGAGCTTTTCCTCATATAAGACAGCCGAAAAAAAAAAAGATGATTTGCGCAATATTTCCTCTTTTCGTATCAATCTAACTTTTTGTCGATGTCTTCCATTTTTGTCTTGTATTATGACTACCCAGGATGCGTAATCTGGGACTTATTAAGTAATCATTTATCTTCCCAGTCTCCTACAATCTATAATTTACAACAATGCGGCCATGTAAGTATCCGTAAGATGGGTTTCAATATGGAAGCAATATTGGAAAAAGAAAGAAAGAAAGAAAGAAAGAAAAAAGAAAGAAAGAAAGAAAGAATGAAAACATAATTAAAAGAAAGATAAAACTATTGCAGAGAAAATAAAAACAAAGAAAGAAAGAAAGAAAGAAAGAAAGAAAGAAAGAAAGAAAGAAAGAAAGAAAGAAAGAAAGAAAGAAATATAGTTAAAAGAAAGAAAAGAAATATATGTTAGATCAAAAGAAAGAAAGAAAACTAAAGAGAAAGAAAAATAACATCAAGAAAAGAAAAATGTAAAAGAAAGAAAGAAAGAAAGCAAATGAGAAAAAAGATTTGTTGAAAAAGAGATAAGGAAGAAAATTTAAGTAAGAAGTAACAAATTTAAATTTAAGAAGAAAATAAAGAAGAAAAAGCAGAGAGAAAGAAGAAAGAAAGAAGAAAATAGAACAGAAGATATAAATTTATATATATATATATATATAACGAGAGAGAGAGAGAGAGAGAGAGAGAGAGAGAGAGAGAGGAATTTAGTAATAAAGAAAGAGAGAATATCAGAGAATGGTTGGGCAGGAAAGAAAAAGTCCCGACTAAATGACAAAACGTCAAATTCAAGTAATTCATAGCTTGTCATAAAACTTTTTCGGTTTCGTACTCCATTTATCATAATATTGGCTTGATAGAACATAACAACAGACTGTAGAACTTATAAATATTTATTAGATTAATCAAATTGGTAAATATTTATTCAGTTTAAGACAACTTCACTGTCCTACTGTTCATATAATGACGGAAATAATAAATATATAAAATGGTTGAAATAAACAAACGACATCAGAATATGAAAAGATATTCTCTATTCCCCAAGATTTCACGTGTCCCGTGTACGATACTAAATTGCATCTGTTGGTGAGACTCCAATCCTGGTTATGCATAGACTGTGAGGTACCATTTTATTGCTATTACTCCCAGGTCCACTCGAACCCAGAGTGATGGTAACTTGTTATGAGTCAAATAGATGTTTAAAAATTATCCACATTCGATAGGAATACTTGATATCATATAACTAAATTATTATTATTTGGAATAGTTACTTGAAGCTATAATTGTTTACTATTGTAATATGATGGCCGAGGGATTTCATTTTATATATCTTGCCTTTCTGTTTAGTTAGGCTGAGAACTTTTCGCTTGGCGCATGGGTTAGTTAAGTGCAACATTAACGCAGGTGTTAACGCGGGCGCGGGGAGGATGTGTCATTCAGCGATGTCAAAATAAAAATCCTAGATAAAAAATGTAACCGGGAGATGTGAATGACGTCGTGCACCGGAAGTGTGTGCGGAAGATTTGGGGGATTTGAAAAAAGTCAGAGTTGAGTTCCTGCCTCGGAAGAAGACGGTTGACTTTCGGTGCTCGCCGAGGCCTTGCGTCGGGTGCCGCACGTGGTTTGGGGCAGATGGAAAAGTCAGCATAGAAAGATGGTATCTCTCTCCTTATGTCGAAAAACCTTTAAACTTAAAGGTAATAAAAAGTTTCGTACCTGAACTAAGAAGTCGTGAGTGTTTTTCGTGTATCGGGATTCCTATGTTATCTATATATGTGCGTTAGGAACATTCTGTGTACATTTCACGTATTCATGTATTGCTATGTTACACTATTATTAATTACTTGGTACCATAAACCAGTGTACAAACAAATTAGTATTAAATAAAAATAAGTTTCAAACCATATATTTATTACTATTATATAGGAATACTTGAAACCATACAACTGTGTGCAAACAAATAACTATTATTAAATAGCGACAATAACTTGAAACCATATTATCAATAGAATTAGATGATAAAAACACTTGACACCATTCAACCGTGTGCAATGAAATGACTTTTGTTCAACAGAAATTATTCATTAAAACCAAATAATAAATATTATCTGATAAAATATCCTTGAAGCCATACCACTGCGTGAAAAGAAATGACTGTTATTAAACAGAAGTAATTACTTGAAGCCATATATTTATTATTCTTAAAGAGGAATACTTAAAACCATGCAATTGTTTTTAAGGATTATGGGAATTCTAAGATTTAGACTGTAAAAGAATCAGTTTCTTCGAACGATAAAATCATGATACAAGCATTGATGTACCCTAAAACAATTTTTGGGTTGTGATTGGTTGTGTTTTGTGGAATATCTACTTTGTTGCCTGGAACGAGCAGCAGCAAGCATAGGCCTCCATGTTAATGCACACAAAACGGAATATATGTGCTATAACCAAACGGGGGACATCTCCACTCTAGAAGGAACCCCTCTTAAACTAGTAGACAAATTCACGTACCTAGGAAGCAGCGTCGAATCAACCGAAAAGGACATCGAAACGAGGTTAACGAAAGCATGGACAGCTATCAATAGGCTATCGACTATATGGAAATCAGACCTAACCGATAAAATGAAACGCAGTTTCTTCCAGGCAGCGGTCACATCGATACTGCTATATGGATGCACTACATGGACGCTAACAAAACGGCTGGAGAAGAAACTAGATGGCAATTACACAAGAATGCTGCGTGCAATCCTCAACAAGTCCTGGCAGCAACACCCCACAAGACACCAACTGTACGGCCACCTGCCCCCTATCACGAAATCTATTCAAGTTAGGCGAACCAGACATGCAGGACATTGCTGGAGAAGCAGAGATGAACTCATAAGAGATGTACTCTTATGGATCCCCACACACGGCCGCGCAAAAGCAGGACGACCAGCACGAACGTACATTCAGCAGCTATGTGAGGATACAGGTGGTTGTCCTGAAGACCTACCTAGGGCGATGAACGATAGGGAGGAGTGGCGAGAGAGGGTCAGGGATATCCGCGCTGCCAGCACGATATGATGATGATGATGATGATGAAATATATGATTCGTAAAGAAATAAGTCGGTTTTAACATTACATTTAAGGCACCAAACCTGACTCGCTTGCACACAGTAGAGTATTACTTTTGAACACAAATAATAAACCATAATATTAATCATTTTTTTATACTCAGTTAATTATAGCTAATGATTAGATAGTTCTATTTAACGTATTGATAGGACCCTATGAAGTACAACGACTCCGGGTCAGAGTAGATCTGAGACTAATGGCAATAAAGGAGTACACTACAATCACTAAAGCTCCAGGACTAGAGCCTCGATATCAAACGCAGTTAAGTGTCATAAAAGAACATTCGTTGGAAGGGGGCGTATTATATAGCTCCAGCTGAATGGGTTCCCTAAAATAGGTTTCCTTACCCAGTCGACTGGGGCAATTGAATTCACCGGCTGCTTCTCTGCAGAGCAATAAGACGAGTGTCCTGGATATGACACTAAATAATCTGATAGTGAGATTCCAGTAATGCGATAACTTTGGGAAATGCAGAGTACCCCTTCATTGCCATCACTCCTAGGCCCACTCTGGCCCGGAGTGGTAACACCTGATAAGGGTCGTATCTATGGGTTCAATAGAACTAACTGCGTATTTGTGCTAAACTGAATTGTTTGAATTAGAACTGTTTGACTAAACTGAATAGCTTGAAATAGAAATGCTTTACAATTAAACTGTATACTTACATTTAAACTGCGTGCTAATGCTAAACTAAATTGTTTGAAATGGAACTGTTTTTGACATTGAAACTGTACTAACACTAAACAGAATTATTTAATATAGAACTGTTTTGACATTTAACTGTATGTAAACAAAATCTGCACTTATACTAAACTGAATTGGCTGAATTAGAACTGTTTGATAAACTGAATAGCTTGAAATAGAAATGTTTTTGACAATTAAACTGAGTACTCATGTTAAACTGATTTGTTTGAAATAGAATTGACTATTTGCAAAAAAAAAAAAAAATAGATTTGGAGTTAAATAACCCAAAAAGGTTGATATGCCATAGAACAAAAACAAGCAACTAAAATATGTTCCTCGATTCATTCTCCCTTTTAATGATAAGTTTGGAATGATGAAAGGTAAAATGTAGAAACCTGTTTAAGTCGCGTTTTTGGTTTCTTTGTTTAATGGTACATCAGTCTTCTTAGGTTAGTTAATGCCAAAGCCATCCTGGTAGAAAAACAGTCGAGGTACTATTTAACTCATAGCTTGGGCGATAAGGGATCTCATAACATTCCCAGGTGTATTTGTCCAAAAAGAAAAGTAATAGCGCAGCTGCCACTCGAACTATGGTGAGAGGAGAAAAAAAAACTTTGATAGCATTCAGCTATTGACAAACTTTCTTGTCAATTATAAATTTGCACACAAGGCTTTTAAAAGATTTTTGTAAATTTCGGATTTAAAATCATACCGAGAGATTGTTTGATTTCTTTATTTAATGTCAGTATTTGTATGTCATTAACTAGTAAGTTGGTGACCGTAGTCAAGGGGGACTCGAAGACTCCCTATTCAATAGCTACTACAACGAGGTGTAGGGGAGGGAACATCTCCTTTCCTTATATTGCTTCACTTTACCCTTGATCCTTACTTTATAATGCTGAGTATTAAGCACGGTGGCATCAAGTACCATTTTTTAAGTCTTTGGTATGACTTGAACTAGGATTGAAATCCGACTCAACTGACTTTTCTCAAATCTCAGCCCACGCTTCCGGTGCGTGGCGTCATTCACATCCCCCTGTTCACAAATTTTTTCTATCTGGGATTTTTATTTTGACATCTGTGAATGTCGCGTCCTCTCCGCACGCGCGTGAACACCTGCGTTCATGTTGCATCTAACTAATTCATGCGCTAAGCGAAAGGTTCTCAGCCTAACTACCCCGAGAGGCAAGATATATAAAACGAAATCCCTCGGCCATTATATTACACTATTACTCCCAGGTCCACTCGAACCCGTCGTGATGGTAACTTGTTATGAGTCAAATAGATGTTTAAAAATTATCTACATTTGATAGGAATACTTAATTATATATAACTAAATTATTTTTATGAAGAATAGTTACTTGAAGCTATAATTGTTAACTATCATTAATTACTTGGTACCATAAACCAGTATACAAGCAAATTAGTATTAAATTGAAATAACAGTTTCAAACCATATATCTATTACTATTATATAGGAATACTCGAAACCATATAACTGTGTGCAAACAAATAACTATAATTAAATAGCGACAATAACTTGAAACCATATTAATAATAGAATTAGATGATAAAAACACTTGACACCATTCAACCGTGTGCAATGAAATGACTATTGTTCAACAGAAATTATTCATTGAAACCAAATAATAAATATTATCTGATAAAAAATTATTGAAGCCATACCACTGGGGAACACTGTACTTATTCGGTCAATGGCCAGGTATATCAGTAATTATTTAGTGAAAATAATCCCTTGGAACCAAATAATTATCGGTATTTGATAGGAATATTTAAAACCATACAGCTGCATACAAATTGTTTATATTAAATCGGAATACTTTATTTATAACACTGAATTATTATAAAGAACAGCTACTTGAAGCTGTATTTGTTTACTAAGTCTGATTTTAAGTTACTTGAAAACATATTATTGTGGGCAAGCTAATGATTATAATTAAAGTAAGTTGGCGACCCAAAGGATCCCTTTTCGATAGCTACTACACCAAGGAATAGGGGAGGGCGTGACTCCTTTCCCAAGGTTGACCCACTTTAACCTTGATCTTTACCTTATAAAGCTGAGTATTAAGCAAGAAGTCATCAAGTACCATTTTCCGAGTCTTTGGTATGACTGGACTGTGGATTGAACCCAGGTTTCCTGGGCCATTGTCGAACATACTAACCATCATACCAATGTCCGGTATGTGATTATAATCAAATAGAAATTATTACTTGAAACCATGAGATTATTAGTACGAGATAGAAATACTTGAAACACCATTTGTATTAGATAGAAATATATATCATTCAATAGTGTGCAAAAAAGCACTAAAGAAACAACTACTTTAAAAATGTATATATAAATACGCAATGAATACAATTATCTAACCTCTAGGCAAAGTATAACCCTAAACAAGTTGACATTCCGATAAAATTGATCAACCAATCAAGATGTGCTGAAATACGTTGCTTATATTTTTTGGATATAAGAAAGAAAAAGAGAAAAACAATAACTTAAATTTGATTAATGAATTGACACTGAAGAGGTATTCAAGTCATAAATAGAATAATTTTATCAATTCAAGGAAACATTTTTAAATATAGACCCCTGGGTTAGAATTTTGAACTCAAAGCAGTATTGATCTTTTATCCAGAACAGCATCATTCTGACATAATATGAAATGAGCCTCTAACGATCTCTACCTTGAAATTACAGATTCACCAGTTTTAAAGAACGTTCCAGCCGCAGATGAATTGCGTGCACCGATCTAAGCCACGATTGTAACTGATTGTATCTGAAATGAAATAGTAACTGTTTAAGATAATCATCATCATTTTCATCATAAAGTCACGTTGATAGCACGGATTTCCCGAACTCCCTCTCTCCCTCTCTCTCTCTCTCTCTCTCTCTCTCTCTCTCTATTATCAATCGCTCCCGGTGGGTCATTAAAACGACATCCTGTGTCTGCAGAGAGCTGATGTGAATAAGTTCTTGCTGGTCAGCCAACCTTGACAAGTCCATGTGTTGGGCCGCGTGACTGGTGCGCCTCTCCAGTGTTTGGGTCACACTTCGGCCGGGCGTTTGATGGACTGTACGGTTTTCGTCGGGTGTGCCTCATCACTGGAGATAACTCTGGCCTCAGGGGGCTGTCGCCTAGGCTTTAACCCTCTTCGGAGGGGTTAATCGCTTGGTGCCTGAGGCTCCCCTTTTAAGATAGATGCCGACGGGTCCCGAGGCATTTTGGGGACTGCTGGATGTGTCTGGGCTACGGCCCTGCGACCAAACCCACCTGAAAAATGGCCTTGTGCCATAATTGCACGCTTGGTGGGGATTATAATAAATACCAGGCCATGCGTTGGGGTCCACAGTAGAACGTCACTTATGAGTTTGTCCTTGCTTCTCCAGCAGTATCCCCCTTATCTCGTTCTTCTTATTTGGATGGTTTTTAAGATAGAGGGTAAGTGACCGTACAGTTATAGTTTAATGGTTGTTGTTTCCAGAATTTGTTCAAAGTAGCTCTTGCGTAGTTCCCATCAAACTATTTCTCTATACGTTTTGTTGGTGTCTTTGTGGTGCATCCGTACAGTAGTATTGACTCGGCCCTAGCTTGAAAGAAATCCCGCTTTAGATCATATTTCAATATAATCGATAACCTATCTAGAGCAGTACCAGCCTTCACTAGTTTAAAGTATAGGGCGTATATTTGCTGCATTCTGTATTTATCCATATCTAAAAGGTGAATAGATTGATTCATTTCTCTCACAATTGGATCAGCATGAAGAGAAACGATAACATCCATGTTCAGGATTTGAACCTTGCATACGATACATATTACCTGTGACGAAAATCTTTACACTACTTGTTCTAGAGTTTGATGATAAATGATACCTAATGATATCCGTTTTCGTGGTATGATTTTTTAAAAATAGAAATGATAAAAAAATCTTGCAGCTTTATTTATAAAAAATTAACTTTATCAGAGAATAATGGCACGGTACGCTTACTTATGTTCTCTCTCTCTCTCTCTTGGTTTCTCGCTTTCCCCATATATAGACATAGATAAAAAGGGTGTGAGAGAGAGGGGGGCAAGAGACATAGGGGGGATAACGGAGGAGAGTGGTGGACAAGTTAACTGAAATAAAACAGCAAAAGGTTTCTTTGTAATTATTTTCTTTTCATATTCCTCAGCGATTTCCCATCAAACGCATCATTTCCTCTTAAAAAATAAATGAATAAAAAGTGTCTGAAGAAATTGATTTGAAATAATGAAATAAAACCAAAAATAAACCCAGAATGTGTCATACTTACGCGTTGAAAGATATATATATATATATATATATATATATATATATATATATATATATATATATATATATATATATATATAGTCTTCCACAGACAAATTGTTTCGTTGTATAATAACTCTTCAGTGTGACAAGACACATAGGACGCTTGAAGCTGGGATCAAAACCCATCCAACTTTACATTAGACTTAGCATCATGCAGCTTGTCTTTTTAGGAGGTGCCCGTGGTGTAATGGTTATCGTCGTAGGAAATGGACACGGCGACACGAGTTCAAATCCTGGACCTGACTGATTGCATTTCACATAGCACTAATACCCTTGGGAAAGGTATGAATCCAATTATTCTCCCTCCAGCTATGGGTAAATAGTAGGACAGACTAGGTTCTTCGGCCTTGGTTAGGCAACTAGTCTAGGAGAAGGAAAAAAACTCTGAATTCAAACCTGTTGAACTCCGCTTAAAAATTGACCATGTGTCATATTCTGCCCGAGCGGAGGGGTTGGTTAATAGTATCATGCAGCTCGGCCAGTAAGCAAACCGCGTCAGCACGGGAATTATAAGGTATTATGTAGTAGCTTTTGTTTGTTTACATTTATACTTTACTGATTACCAGAGTGCTTAATTTATTCCAAGAGATATTTTTTTATGTCGCCATCATGTCTCTGTTCCATTGTAATCGCGTTACATAGGGAGCAGCATGCAAACCAGACATTTCAAGGAAATAAGACCAATCAAATCTTAATTGGTAAATAATTAAATATATGCCTTGACATTTTTTGTTTTATTTTTGTTGTATATATCCGCGTTTACCTTTCTATAAGATAATATATTCAGGATCGTTGAGTTAGGTTGGAAAACCATTTGGAAGCAAAATTCTAATTCGTAGTCAATTTACCTTCCAACGTTTCTCGTATAAACTTGATATTTGTTTACACATTTTTTTTGTTTCATTTATTTATTTATTTAATTTTTTTCAATCCAATCTATGGTGTTGATTTTTTCATCTCCGGTGAAGTCATGGTCTGCTAAGCAGAAATATTGTTTTGTAAAAATGTTTTTACTATAATTTGTGATTCTATGTCTGTAGTTGTTTGGTTTAGAATAAAACAGCCATTAGGACTTTCCAATTTTAGTATTTTGAGTAAGTTATCAATTCTAGCAGATAAACGACATTTTTGCATCTGCAATTAGAAACGAGAAAATTAAAGAAAAGTTTTCCACTTCATGAGGATTGTGAATTATGAAGTGAATTCAAGCTGGTTGAAGCATAGATGGTCACTAATATTTGATAGTTCACCAAAATTAGCGAATTTTTTTTTTAGATTTTGTTATTTAGAATATTTCTGCTTTCTATAGTTTTAGTTATTTAATTTTATGTATTCTTATCTGCAATAAATAATTTGCTCACAATTATATGTATTAAAACATTTCTATATATAAAAATACGATTTTTGTTGGTTGGTTGGGTTTGATGGCATATAAACCTTTGTAGGTAATATAACACCAAATCCATTTTTATGTAAATAGTCACTTCTATTTCAAACAATTCAGTTTAGCATGAGTAAACAGTCTAATTTTCAAAAACATTTCTCTTTTAAGCTATTCAGTTGATTCAAACAGTTCTAGTTCAGCCAATTCAGATTAATACAGGTGCAGATTTTCTTTACACGTAGTAAAATGTCAAAACAGTTCTATATTAAACAATTTAGTTTAGTGTAAGTAGAGTTTCAATGTCTAAAACAATTCCATTTCAAACAATTCAGTTTAGCATAAGCATGCAGTTAGTTCTATTTAACCCATAGATAGAGCCCTATCAAGTGCTACCATCCCAAACCTAAATGGACCAGGGAACAATGGCAGTGAAGGAGTGCTCTGCATTCCCCAATGCTCCAGCATCACTGGAATCGCACCATCAGATTGTTTAGTATCATATTCAGGACACTCGTTGGGCGGGGGGTCTTTTCACTCTGGAAAGGTGCAGTCGCTGTATTCAACAGCCCCAACCGACTGGGCAATACCCAGAGTTAATGTCAAAAGATTTTTATTTCAGATAATTCAGTTTAGCATAAGTACACAGTTTAGATGTCAAAACAGTTCTATTTCGAGCAATTCAGTTTAGCATAAATACGCAGTTCAAATGTCAAAAACAACTTCATTCTAAATAGTATATTGTCTTCTACAGCATCATAAGGACACAAGGATAAAGACGCAGGAAGACTTCTTTTACAAAATACATGTACCTCTCACTTTATTGTAAGGTTTTCGAAAAGGTTATTCAATGGTTTGCATGTGAGAGGGAGCTGGAGACCGAACAGAACTGAAATATTTTGACCCCCACTCTTATGGCCGTCAACGTTGTGTCTTTCTCGTTCTCCTGATGCTCAGCCGGAGGCCCTGGGGTCCACTCTGCTGGGTGCTGGCTTTCTTTACTGCATCTTATCAGCAACTTCTCTGGTCCCCAAACTCCATCGGGGTTCCAGAGGGCCCCCTCGGCCGGGTGTGGCTTTCCCTACCACAACTCGTTTATAACTCCGTCTCCAACTGTAATTGCAACTGTCTTGACTTCTGTCTTGACTGAGTTATATAATAGTTCAACGCCCACTCGATCGCCCACTCGATCTTTTAAATTGCATGTTTGATCTTCATCAAGCGGAAATAACTGTCATGCAGTTCACAGGTCACTCTCTTCCAGTGCATCAGTCAATGAGTATACCATGGGAAGTTTTTTACCTCGTCCCATTTCATCAGCCAATTTCCGCCCTCACGATTTCCTCTTATAACTGCCATTAGAATGTGTCACCTCCTTCCTGTGCATCACCTTGGAATGGCATTTTTGGCCGGGTCAAAGGTCAAAACAGAATATAAACAATTCAGTTTAGCATAAATACGCAGTTTAAATGCATAAAAACTGTAATCAAGAAATCGCGGTTTAGCTTTATTTAACCCATCGGTAGGACCCTAATCCGGTGCTATCACTCCGGACCAGAGTGGACCTGGGAGCGATGGTAATAAAGGGATATTTCGCATTCCCCAAATTTCAAAGATTACTGGAGCCTCACCATCAGATTGTTTAGTGTCATATCCAGGACACTCATTGGGGGAAGGGGTCTTACCCCTCTGCAGAGGTGCAGTCGGTGTATTCTACAGACCCAGCCGACTTGGCAAAAATATAATACGATGCAAAAAATTTGGTACATTCAAGTATTCTTCTGGAAAACTTAAAATACTCACAATTATATGAATTCAAGCTTTCTCTGTAATATTAACAGCATGCATATAATTACATTGTTTCAAGTATTCCTATGGCATTATGATAACTTGCGCACTGTTATATGAGGGAGTGTTCACGTTGTGTAATTGTCAAAGCGATAGACTGTGGAATTGTAGTAAGAGTGTAATATAATAGCCGAGGGATTTCGGTTCATGCCTTTGGGTTTAGTTAGGCTGAGAACCTTTCGGCTCAGCACATGGGTTAGTTGGGTGCAACCTTGATGCAGGTGGTAATGCGTGAGCGGTAATTGTGGCTATGTAACAAGAGTATTTAAACTGCAGTCACGCGATTACGTTCCTTTTCGTACAAATACCTTTAGGAAAGTTATTGAACCCACTTATCCGCCCAGCTATGGGTTAAATAGCATTGCTGATATTCATCCAGAAGGATGGCTTTGTCATTAAATAGCCCTCGAATTTTGATACGCCATTAAACGAAATAAACGAAACCAATCAATTATATGCTTTTAAGCTTTCTATTTAATACTAATAGCATGTACAGAGGGAGTGCCTTCGTGGTCTAATGTTTAAAGCGTCGGACTGCGGAATTGTAATAAGCGAGTTCGAACTCCAGTCACGCAATTATGTTTATTTTCGGACGAATACTCTTGGAAATGTATTAACTCCCCTTATCCTCCCAGCTATGGATTAAATATCATCTCTACAGTTCTTCAAAACGGCTGGCTTTGTCATTAGATAAACCACGAAAGTTGATATGCCATCAAAGAAACCAAGCCCAACACGTACTATATTATTTCCCAGTATTCCTAGATAATTTTAATTACATGTACACAGTTATATGATTTCAGGCTTTCTATATAAAAGAAATGACACATACAGAATTATATTATTTCAAGTATCCAAATCTCATATAAATAATTTGTATTTCCTTATGACAATAACTGATCGGGGAAAACCCGACACTGTTTTTCTTATTTGTTCTGTTTTATTACAAAATATTATTAAAACTTTTTCAATTAGATTTAAAAATGAAAACTTTTACGATTTTCCTTTTCTTACTACGATTAGATTGTTCGGAAAATAATGTCCGATTTTAGGATAAAGTTTCATTCATAAATAAATACTACTGTCAGCTGAGGTTTTTGAATACATCTACTGCACCTCTCTATATGAATAAGACCCCCATTAACTAGGCCTCCAGTAGGTTAGGTCGTGGGTGGTAAACAATTATGTTTGAGAACAGGTGGTTGAGCAATCCTTGACTTGGTAACCAAGTGGTCAAGTAACTTGAAACACACCAGTTGGGACCTTACTAGGTAAGACGAGTGGTCCGAGAAGTCATGTCTAATCAATCGGCCTGTCATGTCAAGCCCTCCTACCTATATGGTCGTATCGATGGTATTTTTCAAAGGATCTTGTGCCAAACAAATAACTAACGCTTATTATCATTAGGTATTGGAAAATTTATTTAATCCAACTTAAAATATTTATGTTTATTAACCAACGTAATGCTTACTTTTTTTGTGTGAAGTTTTATAGGAAAAGTGAAAACATAGCTAATTAAAATTTATATTGCACATATTTAAGCACTTATACACATATATACATATATAGACCCAAATAAAAGTACAACCAAATTAATACTTAGTTTAGGTTCTTTGTTTTCTTTTCTTTCAAAGAACAGTTGTCTTCGAAGATTTATTACTTTTCAGGTGTGTAACATTTGTTATTTGAAGCGACGTCATTCCATGTCGAAAAGTTTTTGTTGACTGTGTCGTTATTTGTCATACGTGTCTTTTTAAACGTCTGCTTATTTATAGTTATAAAATTAATATTTACACAAAGACATCTTTTTATTCTCAACCAATAAAAACATACTTTTATTTATTCTTAAAAATTAATACTTGTGAGAAGTTATATTTATTTTATTCATTTATTTAAATTTTGTAATTTTGTTTTATAATGCAAATTTTTGTTGAAGGAATATTTATTTCTAACATGAGGTGCCAGAAAAAGGTGTTTCAGGGTCAACTGCGTTGAGAGAATAAGATTTTGACCACGAGTATTAAGTATTATCAACTGAAAACCTGAAATTGCCAGAGGTTTGGAGTCCTGCTCCCGACTTGAATAAACCGGTAGTGTATCCCCATCTAAGCCAAGACAATAGGGCTTCCACAATAGTAACTTCCCTTCACAAGTTGGACACCGCTGTGAGTAGTTTAGCACAGGACCTATGGAGTGCAAATACTACATATGCCTTCATCAAATCAAAAATTAAACGAAATTTGAGTCTGATTCGAATAATGAGGCTGCAGAGTTACCAAGATTAGTGGCAGTTTAATCTTTGGGAGAGACCTACCAAGCCAAATTATCTTCATTATTATTACAGTTGGTTATTTCTGGCAGAGCAACCTCTCGAAAGTTCAAAAAGACAAAAATAGAAATTTGCCCATGACGATTGACAATCAGAAACATATTGAATAAATAAAAATGCTCCACAACACAAAGGAGGTGTCCTCGAAAAAGCTATGGACTGTAAAATCGTAGTAAGCGAGTTTGAACTCCAGTCGTGCTATTACGTTCACTTTTGGACAAATAACCTTGGGAAAGGTATGAACCCTCTTATCCTCCCAGGTCTGGGTTAAATAGTACCACTACTGTTCTTCTAGAAGAATGGCTTTGGCATTAAATAACCTATAAAGGTTGATATGCCATTAAACAAAGAACCCAAACCAACCACAACATAAAATGCAAGGTTTACTCGCACAAGAAATTTGACACCTCAAAGAAAGTCATTTAAGAGCATGGTATTATCAGGACCAAAGAGTTGTCCTACATCGAGTGAGATAAGAACAGCCTTGAAAAACAGGATGTCATGCACTGAAAAAGAATTACCATGAGAAAAGGGTGAAAAAGTAATATAAACAAACATAAATGTTTAGACACAGTTAAATGATCAAACAGTTCTATTTCAAACAGTTGAATTTAGCATAAGTAAATTGTTTAAATTTTAAACAGTACTTTTTGACCCATAGATAAGGCCCTATCGGCTGCGACCACTACGGGCCAGAGTGGACCTAGGAGTAATGGCAATAAAGGGGTACTCTGCATTACCCAAAGCTTCAGCATTACTGGAGCCTCAACATCAGAATATTTGGTATCATTTCCAGCCGACCGGGTTTGTGTGAATAATGTGCATGTTCCAACCCCTCCGCATGGGTGAAATTTGACACAAGGTCAATTTTTAAGCAGAGTTAAACAGATTTTAATTCAGAGTTTTCCTTCTCCTAGAAGATCAGTGAGTATTCTTTAGTTGATATCATATAACTGTGTGCAAAAACTGTTAAGACGTAAGTACACACAACTGTCTACGTAAATATACAATGAGCATGACTCTCTTAAACTCTGGGCGTAAAATAACCCTAGACGAGTAAAAATGCCATTAAATCAAATGATCTGATTCGTGGATATCTGTAGAGTCAATTCAAATTCAACTTAGCTTGTAAGAATCATTTAGTTTTCAGCTTGGCCAATAGTTAGCCCTTGGCAAAATTAAGGAAAAAATTCCATTCACTATATTTTTAGCTTTAACCTTTGTTCTAAAAAATACACATTTTCTCTTTTCAACTCTAAAAAAGAGATTACTCTCTCGAAAATACTTTGGTGTCTTTGAAACGCCGTGTCTATTAGAGTCTGAAATTGAGATGAATTTGTTCCTCCCGGATCCGAGTGGCTACAAAATTTAATCGACAGATGTCGTATTAGCTTGGCATTTGTCATTGTCGAAAAAGAGTGCGAGAGAAATAAATGTCCTCGTGAGTTCATAACCAAACATAATCTGTGACAAACCTTTGTCGATGTAAGCGGTGCAGGTCGGGATATCAATCTCTTCTGATGACATTACAGTGTCGTTACGTCACCTCAACATCAACTTGGAATTATGGGAACGAAAAATCTGTGCTCGGTGATTTGTGAAAACTCAAGTAAGGAGTGATGATGGTCAGTCCGACCAAGTGTAATGGGTTTTTTTAAAGTATTTTTGTGTATCATCATCCTCCTGACATTTTTCTTTTTCTTCTTTTTTTGGGGGGGGATTATTTTTTGCTTTTTTTTTTTTGAAAGAGAGGAGTTAGAAAATACTTGACAAAAAGATAAACCTTCCCTAAATAAAATAAGACTATGGGTACTGATATACTATATACCATAAATAAACATATGGTCTAACATGAACACATATGCGTACATGTATACGTATATATGAATGTGTGCGAGAGAGAGTATGTGTAATACATAGATTTATATGGTTATTTTATATATTGATTATATATATATATATATATATATATATATATATATATATATATATATATATATATATATATATATAAAAACACACACATGTATATATATATATATATATATATATATATATATATATACACACACATATACATGTATATATATATATATATATATATATATATATATATATATATATATATATATATATATATATATGATTCTGTGCATAAACCACGAGTATAAATGTTTATTACAAGAAACTCACACAAACACACACACACACACACACACACACACACACACACACACACACACACACACACACACACATATATATATATATATACATATATATATATATATATATATATATATATATATATATATATATATAGCATAAAAACGTCCGTATAAACATGAATATTACAATAATATAAATGTATGTGTATATACGTGTGTTCATGTAAGAACATATACCTTTTAATAGCACCTATGCCAGTATCCATATTTTATTACATAAACATATATTTCAATATTATATTACATATATATATATATATATATATATATATATATATATATATATATATATATATATATATACTATGGATACTGGCATATATGCAAATATATATTACATGAACACACATATTTACACAATACATACATATGTATGTAATATTCATGTTTCTATCGACGTATTTAGACTATATATATATATATATATATATATATATAGGTACGTAGCGTAACGACTATATTTCAAGGAAAACATTCGATGATCAAAGTTCAATTCCTGGACAGAGTTGTTTACATTTCTCTTCCTGCTAATGCCTTTTGGGAAAGCATAAATTAATTTGCATCCCGCGTTAGGTCTAAGTCGCAAACTGGATTCATTAGCCTCGGTGAATGAGCCAGTCTAGAAGGGAGAAACCTCTGAATTCAAACCAGCAGTATTCCACTAAAGAAATTCAATTATGTATCACATCCTGATTGTAAATCAAGGGGAGGTAAATGTGCAGCTTGCGGAAGGAAAATTAGGAATATTTAAGTTTGATATTAAACGACTCATTTATAAAATAAAATTGATATTAATTACAAAAAATAAACAAGTTTAGAAAAAAGACAAAAATCAGGAAATTTACTCAGTATGGTCATTATTTATTTATTTTTATTTTATCTATTTATTTATTTTGAATAACTGAATCAAAACACCTTTAAAACGATTTGCATGCATTCAAAATAAATTCTTCATACATTTTATCCTATTGCCCCTCAAGAGCAGTTTTTAGAGAACCAATATTTCGAAGGGAAGTTGTATTTTTTTTTTTTTTTTGGTTTTCTAAAACACCATATATAGTGTAATCAAGCGGGTTAACGTATGGCTTTGATGAAGACTCCAATTATTTCAAATATTTTGGGCTTAGCTTTGGTGAAAAGAAAATCATAAATTTTTTGTCGTTTCTCTTCCATCCCAATCAAATTCGGTTGAATTTTATTAAAAATATATGCTTGAATAA
Organism: Sepioteuthis lessoniana; assembly: GCA_963585895.1. Lineage (NCBI taxonomy): Eukaryota > Metazoa > Mollusca > Cephalopoda > Myopsida > Loliginidae > Sepioteuthis > Sepioteuthis lessoniana. The sequence continues at coordinate 66,486,312 of OY757927.1, read as the reverse complement.
TCGAGCTCCTCATGAAAATTTAGATTTATCACTTTTTTTAAGAAACTGGACAAATCAGACTAAAAGAAATGTTTTAAAAATTATTCCATATTTTGTTTCTTAACACACACTCTCTCTCTGTCTCTCTGTCTCTGTCTCTCTCTATAAATATATATATATATACATACATACATACATACATAGGCGTATCTATTGACCTTTAGTTGCAACTTGTTTGAGCAGAGCGGTAAGCAAATGTATACGTAAGCATATCTAGCCAGCATTTGCTCTTTTAAACCTGTTTGATTAAATAAAACTGACACTGTTTCTGCCAATTTCATTTTTGATCGGTTCAAGTCTTCGTATAAGTTGTTTGGTTTCTAGTGAGAATGACTTCAGAAAAGCGGCGTATTTTTTCCAAATAATTTTGGCACCAACCTGAGCCATATTCGTGGCCAACAAATAATGAAATGACAGACACAATAACGAGTTTTATACATTTATGTAAGAAGTAGGAACAAAAAACAAGTGAGAGGATAAATCCAGCCATAAGCACATTTAATTTTTATAAACTTTTAAACCAGACAATTTATAGCCTCACTCGAAGTTAAAAATCTTTTTCCTTTATTATCCCGACAAAGAATCTTTTGATAATATAATAACCCCACACATCCTTCACTAAAAAGTTTACCCCAATATTCAAAGAAAATCCTCCTAAGGTGTACAACTGAAGTCTCATTCTACGACCATCATGATAATATTGTAATATCATGGCCGAGGGATTTCGTTTTATATATCTTGCCTTTGGGTTTAGTTAGGCTGACAACCTTTCGGCTCAGCACATGGGTGAGTTAGGTGCAAACTTGTGCATCAGTGTTGACGCGCACGCGGGGAGGATGTGTAGTTCACAGATGTCAAAATAAAAATCCCAGAGAGAAGATTTGACCAGGGATGTGAATGACGTCATGCACCGGAAGCGTGCGTGGAGGATTTGGGGAGATTTGGAAAAGTGAGTAGTTGAGTTCCTGGCTCGGAAGAAGATGGTTGACTTTCGCGAGCTCACCGAGGCCTTGCGGCAGGTGTCGCACATGTTTGGGGGCAGATGGAAACGTCAGCATAGAAAGATTGTGCCTCTCTCTTTATGGCGAAAAACCTTTTAACTCAAAGGTAATAAAAAAGTTTCGTATCTGAACTAAGAAGTCGTAAGTGTTTTTCGAGTTTCGGGATTCCTATGTTCTATGTATATATATATTTACATGGCCTTTTGTTCTATGTATATATGTTATGAACATTCTATGTACGTTTCCCATATTCATGTATGGGTATGTTACAATATGTATATATCACTAAATTGCATTGGATCCAATTCTGCCAAGAAAAAAACCTCGGGCAGGATATGACACAAGGTCAATTTTTAAGCGGAGTTCAACAGGTTTGAATTCAGAGTTTTCCTTCTCCTAGACTAGTTGCCTCGCCAAAGCTGAAGAACCTAGTCTGTCCTACTATTTACCCATAGCTGGATGGAAAATAATTGGATTCATACCTTTCCCAAGGGTATTAGTGCTATGTGAAATGCAATCAGTCACGTCCAGGATTTGAACTCGTGACGCCGTGTCCATTTCCTACGACGATAACCATTACACCACGGGTACCTCCAAATGTTCTATGTATATATGTTATCAACATTCTATGTACGTTTCCCATATTCATGTATGGGTATGTTACAATATGTATATATCACAAAATTGCATTGGACCTACTTTCACCATTTTCTACATGGTTCATCTTTAAAATAAAGGTTTAACTATAAAAAAAAAAATTTCACGTTATAACAGTGATATTCTCTATCTCGTCAATAACACAAATGAAACACCTGGCCTTCCAAAACAATTTTGAATTCGATTTTTTTCATTCAAAGCCAATAATAAAATTCCATATTTTCATTCTTTAATCGACAAAAACAAAAACACCTTCACCAAATCACTGCCCACGCAATTATAAAACGAATGCCCCAAACATTATGAAATAGCAATAATTAGAATCAATTATATCGTGCCAAACTCATATCCTCCTATAAAACAATCTGGTACTTATGCATCTATATTACCGAAAAAAAGCCGAACTTTACCGAGCGTTTCCGGAAACAATCGGAATATGCCGAAACGCCAAGCTAATCAAATTAAAGATAAAATAATTCAACCAATTTGTTTACAAAGTTACAAACAAGCTAAGCGAAAATCTACAATGTGCAGAATGTGGTGATCCAATTCTGCCAAGAAAAAAACCTTATTGGCAAGATTAAAAGTTGCCGGGCATGTGAGCATCATTGCCACCTAAAAAAATGAGGAAAATTTATGCCTGGATATGCCGTAACACCAAATGTAGGACCTGGATTATTATTAAATTGTTAGGTGAAAGTAAAGAATAGTTATAAAACACTCCTCCTCCCTATGGTAAGAATGGATTTCTAAATTAACACGTCATTACTTCTGCAGGTTATTACTTCAGCATAAATACGTTATTACTTCTGCATAAATACGAAAAAAAATTATTTAAAAAGACAAAAAAATGATACCCCACCCAAATAGGTAAACTAAAAATTCGAACTATTTTTTCATATTGAAAATTACAATACATTGACTGTTGATTTATTCTTTTTGTCCTGAAAAGTTTGGTAACATTATCCATTAAAAATTGTCTTTTTCTCTCATTTTTTTTGTCCTCATGCGTTTTGTTAACAAATTGGTTGACTTATTTTATCGTCTACTTGCTTAAATTTCGTTCCGGAATATTACGATTCTTTCTGTTTCCGGCCCGGAAATGCTCGGGAAAGTTCGGCATTTCTGCGGTAACATAGATGCATGAGTACCAACAATCTTATACTACGTACTTAAGATATCAACAAACCATCATTAACAATGACTTCCCAGACTACATAAGAAATAAAATTCGTCATTAAAAGCACCAGCTCTAATTGCAATAGAAATAATTCTACATCAAAAATTCTAAACACAAAAAGAATATTACAAATATTAATTCCTTCAGACTAAATTATAAAATGAATGCCCCAAACATTACAAAATTGTAATAATTTAAAATGTTATATATCACACCAACCTTTTAAATATAATTAGGGATTTTAGTTAATTATTTTAGTAATAAATTGTTTTCTGGTGAAACTTTGAATTCTATGTTTACGGATTGTTTCGATTATTAAAGATCAAGGCGAATAAACCTAGTTTTCCCAAGACGTGTCGCTAAGTTTTAAGGGTTACGTGTGATAAAAAACATTAGTTAAGGAATAGTTAGAGAAACGTGTACATGAAAGGGATTCGGGGCAGTAGGGCAGTCAGAGAAAGAGCGGCAGAAGCAGAGAATCTATAGACCAGAGACGAACTCCCAACGATGGTGGCGGCCGGTTGAGTAGAAAAGAAATTACAAGGAGTGTTGCTGTTCCTTTCGCCTCGTACTTTTTATTCTCATTGTTTATCGAAATCAGTTGACGCATTTCCTACTCTATCTCTCTCTTTTCGGAGACTACTGTGAAAAGGAAGTAACAATAAACTTTCATATTCTGGGAGTCAATAATGTTTTGTGTTCGTCACTTTTTATCATTGTGAAGTTACCAGGGGTCCGGTTGAAACCTAAGGAGTAGTGGTAGACACATTGTTTATTTAGTTCCATGGTGTTACTAACTCATATCCCCCAATGAAACAAACTTTTACTCTGAACTTAAAAATATTCAGCAAATCCCCGTTAAGAATGTGTTGTATCGTGGTAAGGAAAAAATGTACAGTGAAAAAGTTAATTATTTATTAACTCAAGCGGTACAGTCCGACTAGTATTGTAAGTCTCACGCTGTAGGTGTTACGTCCGAAGTTGGCCTTACTACTGACCGACGTCCTTTCAGATCTGTTTCTATGCTTCTCTTTCTGCTTCTGCTTCGCTCGTGCTTAAGAGACACGACGTCTTTTTTACTTCCGTGAGTCACGCGGTACGTGCCAATATACAACAAAATGACTTTCCTGGCAACAAAAGAAATTAAACTCGTCATTAAAAGTATCGGCCATGAATGCAATTAGAAATAATTCTACATCAAATAAATAATCTTTAATACATTAAACTATTTTTTGTAAAGAGATGCAAAAACACTATAAACTCGATGAAACAGCATTAAAAGATATAATATGTCAGAACGTCTCTCCGACTGATTCAACAAAAAAATAAAGCCCATCATATATTATCCTAAAATCAAACCAACCCAGTCGGCTAAGGCTGTTGATTCTACTAACAGTATCTCTGCAGAGGGGTTAATTTCCACCTCAACAGAGTATCCTAGTCATGACAATCAATCATCTGATAGCGATTCTCTTGTCTTAGAACACTGGGGAATATGGAGTACTCCTTCATTGCTATTGCTCCCAGGTTGTCTCTGGCCCAAAGTAGTAGCACCAGATATGTTCATATCTATGGGTCAAATAGAACTGTTCGATATTTAAATGGTGTGTAAGCCAATGGCTTAAGTTAAATTGAATTGTTAGAAATAGAACTGTTTAAATACATTGTTAAACTTTAAAACATTCGATTGTGTGCAAATGAATGAAAATGCTGAATAGAATAATTAGAGTTAATTAGCAATACTTGTAACCACTTCATTGTCTGCAAAGAAATGGTTAATATTGAGTTGAATTATGAGGGTTAGATAACAGTAAGAGAAACCATTAAACTATGTGAAAACAATAGCAATACTAGCGTGCAAACAAATCAGTTCACGCTTTTCAAAAATGAAATTACCAACGAACTATTCATTCAGAAATCATATATGCATATCAATTTAAATGAGTGCAAACAGAAGACAGGTATTAAATTGTTACTGTTACATAAAAGTACTTGAAACCATTAAACTGTGTGCAAATAAAATGAGCTCAGACTCTTTTAAAATATTATCTTTTAATTATTTGCTTACAAATCAAACATATGTGTGTGTGTGTGTGTGTGTGTGTGTGTGTGTGTGTGTGTGTGTGTGTGTGTGTGTGTGTGTGTGTGTGTGTGTGTGATAAAAAATAGAGGGGAAAGTGTATAAATCAAACACTTACAACCGGTTTAGTGGTAATATGTCGTTCTTTATTAGCCGAAGAACTTCATCTGACTAAAAGATTTTTTGCGTTTTTCTACATTTTCGTAATTGAGGAAAAAGATGAACTAATGGATAATGTAAAAAGGTATAAAGAGAGCGAAAGAGTCTGAAGACAGGAGAAAGATTATAGAAAAACAATGAGGAAAATAGATGTAGTTTTGAGTGTTGGTGGTAGGGATTAATATAGTTTTGACTGTGACCGTCGAGGTAGATGGTGAAATCAACCATCTCTCTCTCTCTCTCTCTATATATATATATATATATATATATACATATGTATATAAAGGATTTGACATTAAATAACATACAAGAATTAATATGCCATAAAATCAAACGAACCAAACCAAATTCAAACTAACCTCATCATCTAAAATTATTTCCCTCCCTCAGCTAGTTACTCCAGTACGTTTAATTTAGTGAACCGGTTTATATGTCCACTAAGAAAATGCTTCTATTATAAAGGTTGTACCTACACAGGTCTAATAACAACAACTCTCGAGAGACGTTTAACAGTTCACTTGAAACGTTTAACACTTGATATTTGTCCCATCTTTCAACATATCAAAGTAGATTCGTGCTCCACTTTCAAGTGCATATGCTATGAAATAAAAGACAAAGACTCCAAATACTCGAAGTTCTATTTATAAAGAATAACAACCCTTCCTTAAACAAAACCAACTTAGAATATAGCAGTCACATGCTAAAATGCCTGTAACACTTTTCCTGCCAATTCTTCCTCTTACCTCTTGTAAAATTCTATCCATCTGCAAATTTCTTTTTTTATTTGTACTTCCTTCAATACTTCATGTAAATGTAAGTGACCCATAGTTTTATTTGCACGCAGTTTAATGGTTCCTATGTTTGTTTGCTTGTTTGTTTAATGGCATATCAACCTTTGTAGGTTATTTAATGCCAAAGCCATCCTTCGTGAAGAACAGTTGTGGTACTTTTTAACCCATAGCTGGGAGGATAAGAGGGTTTATACCTTTCCCAAGGGCATTTGTCCGTAAGTGAATGCAATAGCGCGACTTGAGTTCGAACTCGCGTACTACGATTCCGCAGTCCATCGCTTTAACAATTACACCACGAAGACATCCCCTCTTAATGGTTCCGAGAATTATGATGTAATACGTATAATCTGATTTAACATCAGTCATTTGATTGATCACAGTTAAACGGTTTTTGAGTTTACAAAATGATTAAATATATCTATTTGACCCATAGATAAGACGTTAATAGATATTATCTCTCCGGGCCAGAGTAAACCTGGGAGTGATTTCAATGAAGGGGCAATTCTCACCCCCACTCCCAAACAAAGGACCGAAAGCCTCAATATCAGGTGGTTTAGAGTAATATCCAGGACACCGGGTGGCAGCGCCAAGGGTGGGGGTCTTACCTGTCTGCAAAGATGCAGTTGGCGAAGTCTCCAGTCCCAGCCGAATAGGCTGAAGAAAATAAGCACAGGTACTTACACAATTCTATGTTTTTACACAAACTGTTGATCAAAAAGCAATCAATGCTGACTGGACTCAATATCAAAATATAATCACTTTGTAATATAAGTTGTTCAGGTGTGCATAAATTTTAATTTAAATTCAAAATTTTAAAATCGGAAAAATGTAAATATTTGGTTGCGATAATTTTAGATTATACATAAACGCAAACACACACACACATACACACACAAACTTATATATATATATATATATACACACAAACTTATATATATATGTATATATATATGTGTGTGTGTGTGTGTGTGTGTGTGTGTGTGTGTGTGTTAATAGGTACATTTGTAAAAGTGTTATTTGCATATTCATCAAAATATGTTCGATTCACGTGTATATATATATATTTATATATATAATGCATGTGTCCACCGGAATATGCCCTATACATGAGTATATTCATATATATATGCACACACACACACACATACACACACACACACACATATATATATATATATATATATATATATATCCATCAGAATATGCCCTGTACAGAAGTATATTCATATATATACACACATGAATTTATGTGCATATGCGTATATGTATACAAGCTTACATAAGTCAGCATTCATAATCACACACAGATATATATATATATATATATATATATATATATATATATATATATATATATATATATATACGCACACACACACACATATATATGTATATATATATATATATCTTAGTACATTAATCTATGTATGACTATATTCATATAAATACACATACATACCTAAATGCATCATAAAAGACGGTAATATATGTATGAATATACATGCAAGTAAATACTGATCTTTAATATTTTCCAACACACACACGCACACATGTGTACATAGAAATACAAGTAAATATGTTTATAAGTGCATGCATGCATGTGTGTGTCTATGTTTTTGCGACGGAAAATTTAAAAGTGGTGTGTGTGTATGTACATGTTGATGCATATGAATAGTACTTTTATTAAATCATTTACTTGTTTATTTGTGTATGCATATATGTATACATGCACTCACAAGAACGCGCGCGCTATCACACACACATACCCACACATACACAAGCACACACACATACACACACATGTCTTTCTCTCTCTCTTTCAATATATATTCATCGGCACATCTACATTCATCTCTTCATCAAACATATATGTTTGCCTCAGTGTGTGTGTGTGTGTGTGTGTGTGTGTGTGTGTGTGTGTGTGCCTCTGCGTTAGGGGCTGAAAATTTAAAAGATGTGTGTGTGTGTGTGTGTGTGTGTGTGTGTGTGTGTGCATGTTCATGGAGGTGCATCCTATGTTTATGAAGATATTTACATGTCTATTAGTGTGTATATATGAATGCACATATACACACAGCCAAATGCTCACACACACACACACACACACACACACACACACACACACACACACACACACACACACACACACACAAACTCACACACATATATAAATATATATAAATATTCCGGCTGCGAGCGTTCTACATGTCTAGTCACACTGAAGAATTCTGATAGAACGAAACAGTCTGTATGTGGATGACAATATATATATATATATATATATATATAACGACACATCTACATTCGTTTGTGCATCATACTTTCATACATGCATACATACAGATATACATATATGTGTAAGTGTATATATGTGTGGTGTGTGTGTGTGTTTATAAAAAACAATTTAAAAGATGTGAGTGTGTGTATACATGTTAAAGTATATGCATATTTATTAATTTGAATATTCACATGTCTCAATGAGTGCATATATACGTAAACATTCTCTCACAAAACACACACATACATAGACAAACATATATATATATATATAGTGACACATCTAAATTCGTCAGCGCATCATACATATATATATGTGTGTGTGTATAATATACATTTATAAGATATATATATATATATATATATATATATATATATATATATATATATATATATGTGTGTGTGTGTGTGTGCGTGTGTGTGTGTGTGTAATATGAATATCTGTGTATAATTGTTTGTTAGTGTATTGCATTCATAGAACGTAGTTTTGAATTATTTTCTCTGTTTTTACAAAACTTTCTGTTTTTCTTTAAAAATAAATTTTGATAGACATTCATTAATGTTTAGCGGGGATACGTAATACAACTTACTAAAAATATTTTCAAAATAATATCTACACCTAGTTAATACGTAAATACAAATATACATGTATATATGAGCTGGAAGAAAGAAAGAAAGAAAGAAAGAAAAAAAGAAAGAAAGAATAAATGAAAGTGAGCAAAGAGAATAAATGCCTGAATGTGTCTGCATCTCTGTGCGGATATATATATATATGTTTGCAAAATATACATGCGTCAGTAAATATTTGTAAGCATATATTTGTGTGCTTGTGTGTGTATATATATTCACAGCCACCGCAAAAATTGGATTTAAAATGACTGGACCCAATAAAAGAAATGATGTGGCCGTGCAAGTCAGGCAAAATGTTTTAAAATATTTTTCGTCTTTTTTTATGATGAATTTATTCAAGTTTTCCACTTTCAGCACCGTATTTATTTCTATATAATGATATTCTCACGGTCATTTGCAAAATTCAAAAAAACAAAAACAAAAAAAAAAACAACATTTAAATCGAATTTCTTACTATAATTAAACCCAATATATTTTTCTACATCTGTCTGTCTGCAATTGCTAAGCTCAAACACAACTAGAAACACCATATTTTCTCTTGAGAGTTCAGGAGTCTTAAATAAGATGGTGCTACTTCCTTATTAAGTAGCAAGATCGTAAAAATTAGTTGGCGAGTTCAAATACTTCGGTATCAATATCTCATCTACTGAATGCGATATCATATCCGGTAAAGGAAAGTCACAGACTGTTATTCACAATTTAAAGACTAAATGGACATTCGACCTCTCTGATAAAATAAAATGGGTTTTCGTTCAAGCGATGACTGTGTTAGTGCGACTATATGGTTTCACCAATTGGACTTTAACGAAACGCCTCAGATCAAAATCTAGATGGGAACTACTCAACAACGCTGGGAAATGTTTTGTAAAACTCATGAAAACAACAGTTATCTGGCCACTCACTTCCCATCACACAAACTGCATAAGTAAGAGGAAGAAAACATGCTGGACACCCATGGAGTATATGGATGTACTAATAACCGACGTTCTCCAGTGGACTCCTACACATAGATACACCAGTTTTGGCGGACCAGCAAATTCTGACATTTATCAGCTGTGTGAACACTGAATTCAGTCGAGAGAGCTTACCAAGAGCGATAGCCAATTTAGACGGATGGTGTAAGATTATCAAGGAAATACCTGCTGTCGGCACGCTTTGACAATAATGATGATTACCATCATCAAGGTCTTGTTATTATTTTGACAAATTGATTTTATTCAAAATTCAAAAGCTGGTTAAATTTTGAGTGACCAGACTAATTCTCAATATAAGTATAATGCTAAAATGGACCCTAATTTTTTTGTCAGATTAACTAAACAATTTCTTTTGTTTGGTTTCTTTGTTTAATGGCATATCAACTTTCGTGTGTTATTTAATGCCAAATCCATTCTCCTAGAAGAACAGTAGTGGCACTATTTAACCCATAGCTGGGAGAATAAGGGGGTTCATACTTTTCCCAACAGTATTTGTCCGAAAGTGAACATAATAGCGCGACTGGAGTTCGAACTCGCTTACAACGATTCCGCTCTCCATCGCTTTAACCATTTAACCACGAGGACACGCCGTTAGATGTTTCGTCGCAGACTGCCTGATTACACAAGCAAAATGACTCAACCCCTTGTGTTCATTATTTTAAGAAAAGTTTGGTCGTTCGCAGCTTTGAACAGAAACAATAGAAAAAGCCACCAGTCAGTTTTACAAAGTAATAGAAGCAAATACGAATTCTGAGAATAAACTGACTGGTTCTTAATTGTCTTCACGGATTTTTCCCGGTTGGGGGTGAAAATATGACACTTCACAAAAATGGAGCTGGGCATTGATTCCTTACAAAAACAATCACGAACAACAGACGAAATATCTTGTCTTATTCTGTCCCATAGTTAACATCATGTCTACGTTTTCTTCGACCAGAGTGAATAAGGCACCTCGGTCCGGCATAACCAGCCCTCTATCTGGTGCTGCAACTGTCTATCTTCTGATTGCTTCCCTCCATGTATCAAATTCTTACTTCCGGGCAAAGAAAATCCTCATCACTCATATTAAAGAACTTGAAAAATGATACTCTTGTTTACTACTGTTTGACTGTATAAGTTTCGAAGACCTTTGTTCATATGGACTTTAAAAACTAACCCTTCCAGTTCCCATTGACAGATCCTTCTTTTTCAATTTCATCTCCAATCAAAATCTGCCAACTGCCTTGTTTAACCATTTTTTAATATTCTATACTTACAACTTGATGCATATATATATATATATATATATATATATAGGTGACTTATATACGGATACCCATACAAATATGCTCACTCCCACAAACAACACTTATAAACATACATACGTGCCCGTGGTGTAATGGTTAGCGTCACAAGAAATGGACACGGCGACACGAGTTCAAATTTTGGACGAGACTGCATTTCACATAGCACTAATACCCTTGGGAAAGGTATGAATCCAACTATTCTCCCTCCAGCTATGGGTAAATAGTAGGACAGACTAGGTTCTTCAGCTTTGGTGAGGCAACTAGTCTAGGAGAAGGAAAACTCTGAATTCAAAACCTGTTAAACTCCGCTTAAAAATGACCTTGTGTCATATCCTGCCCGAGAGGAGGGGTTGGTAAATATGGCTAACTAAAGGTATGTGTTCAAACCAGAATCTATTCTGGCAGAAGAGATGCATAAAAGTGTCTTTATCTTTAATGTCATGTTACATATTGACCCTTGAATTCAAAACCTGTTAAACTCAGCTTAAAATGATTGACCTTGTGTCATATCCTGTCCGAGCGGAGGGGTTGGGTAAATATGATAAACATACATACTCTTAAAGACATGCTCGTACCTATATTTATATATATTTTCGTGCTTATCTTCCCCATAATGTAGAAGAACTGATCATGCCACATTTTTCTTAGCTATGTCAACTAAATATCTACCTGAAATTTCTTTGCTAGACACCAAATTTAGGACCTTTTTTCTCTTCCTTTACCCAATGAGTTTTCCATGATAACCAGAAAATCAAGGCTTAAAAATGAGAGACCAAAAACATTAACTTCTCAATGATGTTTATTGACTCGTAAATCATCACAAAACATATTTCCGTGTTATTAGTTTGAAATCCTCTCAGTGGGTTTTCAGCTTCAAGAATGTAACCTTCCAGCCGTGGTATTACGTTCTCCTTTAGACTAATACCACTGTGAAAAGTATGAAACCCCATATATTCCTCGACTGTATATTAAATAGTTCAACAACTGTTCTTCTACAAGGACGACTTTGGCCTTAAATAACCTACGAAGGTTAAACAAAGAAACCACACGAGAATAAGCGTAAACTTCGACTGGTATAAACATACTACTTAAAGAATGGGAAATAATTATTTTCTAAAAAGATGTTTTCTTTCATTATATCATGTTACATAGGAACAGTAAGACATCGTATAAAGGTAATCTCATCATTCAAGTGGTTAATAAGAAAAGGAAACAAATAATGTTAATTCAAGAGTTTCACCAAATCTAAAGATAGAAAACCCACGCGTATTATATTATCAAAAATAACCTTTACCTGTTTTACTGCTAAAGGCTAGTCGGTCTGAGAGAAGCTATCCATGGTGCTGTTTAGAAGCAGTCTAATATTTAAAGAAGACAGATCCAGACGCTAAAGTTTCCGAAAGCTGAATAAAAAATACCAGTCCTGAATTTCACAACTATAACCATGTTTTATTCAGAGAAGAAAATCAGAACAGATGTGCAGTCAAATTGTGCCTTATATTACCAAAGTACTGCATAAATTTTGACTTCTTCAATAATAAATCCCAGGTATCTTTGGTTTTGAACCGTTTTTATCATGTGATACATGCGTCACAAACTAGCGGCTACTAAAATAGTGCAAAACCTTTGAGTCATCCTTGTATTATTGTGAGGAGCTGTATTTTTGTTGCGTCGTTTTTTATTCCTTCAGAATATCCTTAAATGAATTGCTTCAGGTTATAAAGTGGAAATCATTGCCGACAAGAACGTCAAAATTAGGAAATAATAAAATGTTCCTTGTTATGAACAAGAAAAATGGAGCTTTCATTATTAGTGATAGTCCGGAAAATACCTCAACGTCAGAGAGTCTTTTAAGTCAGTATTATTTGAAAGCTACTCTTTTTTTATTCATTTCTTATTTATTTTTTGTTTTTTTCATTTTATGTCAGTTTATTCTTGGATATATATGGATGCCTATGCTTGAGTTTGGCCTTTTGTAATACTTCACTTGATAATCAGGAAAATAAGAGTTGAAAAAAGAACAAGACATACGAAAACCAATAAATAAATGAATAAATAAATCAAAACAAAATAGATATGGAATCACTTGTTTAAAGCTAAATTTAGCCAGTCAGCAAAATGGCTGACGGCTTAACAAAAAAATGATCGGTTCAATCGATGCTAAGCGAGCAAAAAAAAAAAAAAAAAAAAAAAAAAAAGAAAGGAAGAAAGAATCAGCAAACAAATGAATAAATAAATAGCATTTTACTCTGTCTGCATCTTTGTCAACCTGAGGTGTTCTCTTACGCTTATCACCATAACAGGGTCCATTCTACCGAAATATCAGCCTGACGTGTATCCGGGCGTCCTCGTGATGAAAAGGCTGATCTGACATTGGATTATAAGGCATTAAAGAAGACACAGCTTTACTAAGTGTCTTCAGGAGATAACCCTTCGTTGTTTCATTATTCTGCTATTGATGGTGTATGGTTTGATTAAACTGAAAAAAAGCGCTAGGGGTGAATGAGCAGAAGAGCCCTTAACGAAGATTTTTCTTTTTTCCTTTTTTCATGGAGTAACGGGTTGAAGCATCAGCAGTTGGTTCGTTCATGTTTTGTATTTTGTCAGTATAGGGGATATGGTGGGGGTATTATCATTCAGAGAAAAAGATGTCGTCGCTGGGACGTGGAAAGAAACCCTTTGGCGCTAATACGTTGTGAGAAAACAAAGTTTCAAAATGGCGAAGGTCAGACAGTGACAGGAACGCATGCGCAAATGAGTGCAGATTAACGCTCAAAAGATTGTTTTTGTTTTGTTTTTTGTTTGGGGATTTTTTGCTAATATTTTTTGTCATTTAAACGTGTTTTTATTTCTTTATCTATTTTTAATTTGTCAAATATTTTCGGGTTTTATTTTCGCTTCAATCAACTTTTTTTTTGCATTTGTATGTTAAATTTAGGTATTTTTTTTCAAAAGGAAGTAAATTTTGTCAGATATATATATATATATATATATATATATATATATATATATATATATGTGTGTGTGTGTGTGTGTGTGTGTGTTTGTGTGTATATATACTTTAAATTTCCTATCAGATTTGTTTTAGAACCTATTTTTTAAGATTTTAATTACTGTTTGATTTATTTTATCTTCAATTTTATTTTTTTATAACACTTTGTAAATTTTACTTGCATTTTTTTACATATTTTCAATCGATTTTACACAACTTAAATTTTTTAAATTTTTATTCAATTTTAAATTCTCTTCAGGATTGAAAAAAATATTTAATCAATTTTTTCTTTTGTCTTATTTTATCTTGCCTCTTTTAATTTAATCAAAAAATAGGCTTTATATTTCCCTTGCTTTTTTCGTCTTTTGTCTTACTCGACTTTTCTTTGTTAATTTTTACCCGATTTAATTTTTTTTTATTTGAACATTTTTCTTTTTTTCATTTCTTTTATAATCGTTCACTTTTTATCAAGAATCTGTGTTTTGTGAACCAAATTTTCATCAAGTCCCATCAAATTGGAATTAATCCTGATTCGTCACATGCCCTAGCGCTATGGGCAAATGATGAGTCAAGCGGCCGATGAATCTGAGGAAGAAAAATACAACCAAAACAAAAACTGAAACCAAAAACCCTCACATATGGAAATTGAGAGTCACTGAGGCCGAAAATCAGAACGAATCCCTTCTTTTTTTCCTTTTCTCCCTTTCATCCAATCCCTTCTTTTCCACGCCATATTTCTTGTCTACAACACATTCCTTGTCAATGACACTTCGTTAATTTCCGGTCCTAGCCATCTCGCTGTTTTCCAGAAACCGGATGTGCAAAAGAAGGTAAAAACAATCAGAATAAAACAGAAAATTCAATCACAGGCCATGACTGGTAACCCTTTAATGAAAAAGATAATTTTAACAGTTTAAATCATTCAATTCGGAAGATAAAAAAAGTAAGAACAAAAACATAAAGCCTTTTGTGGATTGATATAAGTATTTTACTAATATTAATTTAGCTTGGCATGGATTCAGATGGAGTTACAAAGATACTGATATCGGGAAAACATTTCAGAAAGTGGGGGTGGTCTTCCTACGCTCAGAATTAAAATTTGGAATCATGGTTCTAGAACAGGAAGCACTACTGATGGCAAGAATTACTCAACTATCACGTACATCAAACAAGACCACATTCACACACATGCACACCCGTGTGTGTGTGTGTGAGAGAGAGAGAGAGAGAGAGAGAGAGAGAGAGAGAGAGAGGCTTTGTGTTTGTCTGCATCAGTATATATATATATATATATATATATATATAGGGTGTCTCAACATACATGGGGCCCAGGTGAATGCTAATTATTCTACAAATGAAAATATTGTATTCAATTTTGTTTCAGATTTGAAAATATTATACTAAAGCAAGTGTTAATCCTCGATTCCAGTGCCTTAGACAGAGGAGGAAAAAAATTTGCATCACTAATTTGGAGACAAAATCATTAAAAACCGAGCAAATAGGAAGTTTCACGTCGACAATAATCCCCCCAAAAGCTAAATTTATCGTTGGGTACACATATTTTAAGTGACAGGGTCAGTAAACAACCTCATATAGAAGGCAGAAAATCCTAGATCTAGTCGGAAGTTCACAGCAAAATATCTGACAGTGTGGATACGGGGAGAGATTCTGTCGGAAGGAGTCCGAAAAAGTCTCTCCAAAGACGTTCCAAAGAACTTGGTCTTTCACATGCATATTTGTCAAGAATATTAAAGAAGGATCTTCGCCTGTACCCATATAAAATCCAGATCAAGCATAAACTGAAGCTGTCATGGAAAAACGTCTCTGTAATAAATCATTATCAGATTATTGGGTTGAATCTATTTCGAGACACCATATATATATATATATATATATATATATATATATATATATATATATATATATATATATACAGAAAAAAATGCTAGATGGGAATTAGGCAAGAATGCTAAGAGCTATTTTGAACAAATCCATGTAGCAACACAAGGCAAAAATGCGGTTGTACGGTCACTTACCTACAATCTAAAAAAAACAAAACATCCAAGTAAATCTAAAAATGTATGCAGGACACTGCTCGAGAAGTAGGGATGAACTCATTAGAGACGTTCTTCATTGAAGCCCTACACAAGGACGTACCAGTGTTGGCCAACCAGCAAGAACTTTTTCACATCAGTTCTGTGTGGATAGAGGATGTAGTTTGGAAGACTTGCGGGCAGTGATGGATGATAGAGATGTATGGGGAGAGAGAGAGAGAGAGAGAGGAAGAGAGAGAGAGAGAGAGAGAAAGTTAAGGAAAGCCATGCAACACGACTTCATGATGAAAAGTATACATACATACATATGTATATGTGCGCGTGCGTGTTCATTTGTGTGGCTGTTCTTAATAACTGCCTGCTTGATAAATATGAAGGCACATGAACCTCTAAGTAAGAGTAGTGTTGGACGTCAATTGTTCCACTGAATAGAGGTCTTAAAGCTGCTCAGTGGTAATAGCATCGAACACTTTTGTATTCTTTTCAAGACAGTCTATTTGATAGATAGATAGATAGATAGATATAAACAAACTGGGATAAAGAGATAGACTGATCCTTTTTTATTTTTTTTATTTTTTTATTTTTTATGGCATATTAACCATACAAGTGTTACGAATAGCGAATCCTCTTTATACACATATTTTAAATATATATGATTTATAAACACATTTCGTTGATAAAGTTTTTAAAAGAACCTAAGATCATTTTGGCACACAGTTAAATGGTTCCAAATATTGTAATGCCTCACCAATAATTCAATTAAATATCAGTAATTTGTTCACAAAAACTTAAATGATCAAACAGTTCTATTTCTACCAATTCAATTTAGTGTAAGTCGTTTGTTTGCACACAGTTTAAATGTCAAACAGTTCTACTTGACCCATAGATTGGCTGCTATCAGATGCTACCTCTCCAGTCCATTGTGAATCTGGAAACCATGGCAATCAAGTGGTACTCCGCAATCACCAAAGCTCCAGCATTACTGAAGCCTCACAATCAGATTATTTAATGTTATATCCAGGACACTCGTTAGGGAAGTCTTACCCCTCTGCAGAGTTGTATTCTTCAACCCCAGCCGATTGGGATAGATAGATAGATAGATAGATAGATATGAACATACTGAGATAGATAGATAGATAGATAGATAGATAGATAGAAATGAACATACTGTGATAGATAGATAGATAGATAGATAGATAGATAGATAGATAGATAGATAGATAGATATGAACATACTGAGATAGATAGATAGAAAGGAACATACTGAGATAGATAGATAGATAGATAGATAGATAGATAGATAGATATGAACATACTGAGATAGATAGATAGATAGATAGATAGAAACGAACATACTGTGATAGATAGATAGATAGATAGATAGATAGATAGATAGATATGAACATACTGAGATAGATAGATAGATAGATAGATATGAAGATACTGAGATAGATAGATAGATAGATAGATAGATAGATAGATAGATAGATAGAAATGAACATACTGTGATAGATAGATAGATAGATAGATAGATAGATAGATAGATAGATAGATAGATAGATAGATAGATATGAACATACTGAGATAGATAGATAGATAGATAGATAGATAGATAGATAGATAGATTAGAACATTCTTGTTTTATGTGGTTTCATTGTCTCTTCGTTATCTTTTCAGATATAGAAATGGAATTTACTGAAAAAGAAAAAGTGTTTAAATATGTTACATAGAATTTTAAATTGTTTCAACGCATGCTATTAAAATTCGAGATAAGTTAAACGAGAATTACTAACATAATCAGATTAAGGAATGAAATCAGACTGTACTTACCATATGACATCAAATATAATGAAACATCTTGCATATTGCACTAAAACTAAACAAAAATAACTTTCTCTTAAACTCAGAGACTAATAGTTTTTACCGATAGATATTCAGAATAACCACACACACACACACACACACACACAAATGAATAAAAATTAAAATGAATAAATATATGAAAAAGACAATTGCTTAAAAACTTTCGATAAATGCAAGTGTTCGTACGCAGAACAGTATAAAAACTAAAAATAATTTGAATTTCTTCTAAGATTTATACTAACATGGAGTTTCATGCGGTTTTTGAAACCGAAAGAAAAAACATGTGAGACTACGAGCTATGGAATTAAGAAGTTGATATTTCAATTGCTTTCCATTCATTCATTCACATATATATATATATATATATATATATATATATATATATATATATATATATATATACTTTGGATTAAATGTGACAGACACTTTGTATCTTCCTATTTATCTTAAATCCCTTTATGTCTTAGGACTTCTGGTTCGAATGAAATCAGGAAAGCGCTGTATCTTTCCCGAGTACTTTCGACTCTCACTGGAGCCATTTTCGAGGGAACGAATACTGAATTGCCAAACCCAATAACGACCAGTATACCTTTATATAAAGAGCTGGATGAAGAACAAGTGGAATGGAAATGTACTAACGAAAAGGCATTTTGGAATGTGATTGCTAGATGAGAAGTTGATCTTGTCTATGGGAAGTTGGATAATATTTATAGAGAGTGATTCAAGGATTTGAAGATTTTGTTTCATTGTTTGTTTGTTTTTGTCTTTGTTTTTTGTTTTGTTTTGTTTTGTTTTTTCACATTGTGTAATATGGAGGTGTTTTGAGTTAGAGTTTTTCTATATTTGGAGGAGGGGGACGAATATATTTTGATGCATTAGGAGATGGAACTAGAGTTGGATAAGTATTAAACTTTTCAACATACTTGAATTATTTGGACCTTAGTAGATTCCTTATTAGAAAAGCATTCTTCAAATGATCATTTAAACGGATACTCTATATTAGTCGTATGGAAGTCACTATGTAACACACCAATGATACGGATATGTGAAATAGACATAAAGAATCCGAAATACACGGGAAACACTTTACGACTTCTTAGTTCAGGTACGAAACTTTTTATTACCTTTGAGTTAAAGATTTTTCGACATGAGGAGAGAGAGAGAAACAATCTTTCTATAATGACTGCTTTTACATCGTCAGCTCTCAACCCAACCAACACACGGCGCCAGTAGCGCACAAATTCATCTGGCCTCGGCGGGCCCCGAAAGTCAACCTTCTTCTTCTGAGGCAGGAACTCAACTCTCTACTTTTTCTAAAATCCCCAAATCCTCAGCCCACGCTTCTGGTGCGTGACGTCACTCACATACCCTGGTCCCAATTCCTATCTGGGGTTTTTATTTTGACATCTCTGAATAACACATCCTCTCCGCGCATGCGTGAACACCTGCATTAATGTTGCACCTAACTAACCCATGCACTAAGCGAAAGGTTCTCATCCTAACTAAACCGAAAGGCAAGATATATAAAACGAAATCCCTCCGCCATTATATTACAACTAGTCAAGGGAGAAAAGTTATTTTAGATTTGTGCCCAGCCAGAAACATTGTATATTTTCTAGAAACTATTCCATGTAAATAATCATTATGCACAAAGTAACTACAAGTAATTTTAATATGATTAAATGGATTTAAGTATTGTTATCTAATATTATTAATTTCCACTGTTTTGAGTAATTTATATTTACCCAACCCCTCCGCTCGGACAGGATATGACACAAGGTCAATTTTTAAGCGGAGTTTAACAGGTTTGAATTCAGAGTTTTCCTTCTCCTAGACTTGTTGCCTTACCAAGGCTGAAGAACTTAGTCTGCCCTACTATTTACCCATAGCTGGAGGGAGAATAATTGGATTCATACCTTTCCCAAGGGTATTAGTGCTATGTGAAAATGCAATCAGTCTCGTCCAAGATTTGAACTCGTGTTGTCGTGTCCATTTTCTACGACGATAACCATTACACCACGGCCACCTCCAGTTTTGAGTAATTCATCCGACATAAAGCAAATAATTTGTAGATGATTATATAGTTTCATGTTTTAGCTAATATCAACGATTTGCAATCAATTGATCATCGTGCACAATCATTTTAAACAGGAAAACTTTTCATACTTTGATACAATATCACTATTTTAAAAGTGAATGTACTAATTTTGTTCAAATTCATTTTAAACATCATCTGAGACGATTTGATTTTGAAGAAAGGTTGAAGAAAAAGCAAAGAAAAGAAGACCAGAAAAAATAGAATGAAGAAATGAAAAGTGGCAATAAACTAAAAACGAAATGAAGAAAGAGAAATGATAATAAATTAAGAAAGGAAAGAAAACCAATAAAATGAGTACAACAAGAAAGAAACAAACAAAAAAAGAAAGAAACAAACAAAAAACAAACAAACAAAAAACAAACAAACAAAAAAAGAAACAAACAAAAAAAGAAACAAACAAGAAACAAACAAACAAACAAACAAGACGATAAATAAAGAATGAAAATGTATAATAATTAAAAAAATGTGGAGGTGCCCGTGGTGTATAGTGGAGGTGCCCGTGGTGTAATGGTTATCGTCGCAGGAAATGGACACGGCGACACGAGTTCAAATCCTGGACGAGACTGATTGCATTTCACATAGCACTAATACCCTTGGGAAAGGTATGAATCCAATTATTCTCCCTCCAGCTATGGGTAAATAGTAGGACAGACGAGATTCTTCAGCCTTGGTGAGGCAACTAGTCTAGGAGAAGGAAAACTCTGAATTCAAACCTGTTAAACTCCGCTTAAAAATTGACTTTGTGTCATATCCTGCCCGACCGGAGGGGTTGGGTAAATATGATAATTGAAAAATTGTGAAGGATCAATGAAATAAATTTTTAAAAATGTTCTTGAATTGAAAATTAAGGGTCGATAAAAGAAAGAAAGAAAGAAAAAAAGAAACAAACAAACAAACAAACAAAACAAACTTACAAAACAAACCAACAAAACGGACTATTAATAAAGAAGAAAATGAAAATTCTGAAAAAAGACAAACAAAGATGAATTGAAAAAAAGAGAGTAGTTTTCAAAACGTGAAAGAAAGAAACAAAGAAAGAAATAAACAAAGAAAGAAAGACTCAACGAAGATGGACAATCAAAAACGAAACCGATGACGTAAACGAATATGATGATGACAAGGAAGAAGAAAAGACGACAAGGTGAAGAGTATCAAGAAACAAACAAAAGCAAAAAAAATTAAGAAACCAAAAAGAAAAAAAAAAAGAAAAGCATAAATAGTCCAAGAAAATGAGCCAGACAGAAAAATATTTAAAAAAAGAAACATAATAAATGAAGCAAGGCAGTTATTTAAGAATATTGAGAAGGAAAAAGAAAAAAAAAAGAAAGGTATGTAATAATAATAATAATAATAATAATAATAATAATAATAAAGAGAAAATACGTCAAAAGAAAGGTAGGAGAAATAAAGCGAGAGAGAGACAGAGAGAGAGGAAGAGAGAGAGAGAGAGAGAGAAATGTCGGCTAAAATAGGAGACAACGAAAGAAGAAACGGTGAAAAGAAAATTTCGCGAGACCAAATTCGATATTGGGAGAAAAAAGAGAGACGAGTAGGCGAAATCCAGATTGGGAATTCTCGTAGAAAATTGCTCAGTCTACTTACAAATTGTTCATTCGACATTGAATTGTGCGCTCTGGTCGAAAATTGAAAAAAAAATGTAGTTTTGATTCGTTTCTGTTTTGCTCGGATATTTTCATCGTCTTTTTTTTCTTTTCTCATAGACAGTTCTTTATTTTCTCGCTTGAATTCTAAGTAAATGTGTCCGTCTTGGTGTGTTATATGGAAAACAAATTTATTTAGTGGCTGAAATTTGAATTTCAGAATACGAATTATTATTGGCAAATAAAGACTTTGAATGAATACATGTAAACTATCAATGTGTATTTGCCTCTGTCTGTCTGTCTCTCTCTCTCTATATATAAATATATATATATATAGAGAGAGAGAGGGTGAGATATGTATATATGTATATATATATACACACGAGGTTCGGACAAAATAATGACAACATCTACAAATTTTAATTTATTTTGATACGGTTTTCTGATTACAGCTCTCACCCCCGTGAAGTCCGGCTTTATGCAGCTCCCTTCGTACTGTTTTTGAGGAAACTGAGTTCTCGAGATGGTCATTAAGCTTTGCTGAAATTTTCTCTCTTGTATGCTTGTAATCGTTTCTAACTATTTGCGTAAGAGTCTAATGGTCCCTATTAGACAGTTTTCGTTTTCTTCCAGAGTTTTGTTTCAGTTAGGTTTTTCCTTCTTTCTCAAATGCTGTCATTATTTTTGAGACAATACTTCTTGCTACACCAAATAATTCTGCAGTTTCTCTTACACCAGCGCCTGCTAAGCGAGCACCAATAATTTCACATCTTTTAAAGTCCGATAGAGCTGCCATTTTAATGAATTTTGATTAATTTCTTCAAATGATATCTGTAAAAACAATTTTTGTAAAATAAGACGATAAAAATTAATAATAAAAAAACATAATAATAAACGTTTGGTGGTTTTATTACAGTTTCAAAATTATGATACGAGGATTCTAGGCCCTTAAATCATTTCGTCCAATATATATCTATATAAATAAAAATGTAAATATTTGTTACTAACCGATAATCTCCAGTTTTATAGCACTGTTGAGAGCAATATTGAAAAGTCCTGGCAGCAACACCCCACAAGGCACCAACTATACGGTCACCTACCACCTATTACGAAACCTATCTAAGCTAGACGAACCAGACATGCCGGACACAGCTGGAGAAGCAAGGACGAGCTCGTAAGTGATGTACTCCAGCGGACCCCCACATATGGCCAATCAAAAGCAGGACGACCAGCTCGAACATACATACAGCAGCTATGTGAGGATACGGGATGTAATCCAGAAGACCTGCCAGAGGCGATGAAAGATAGGGAGACGTGGAGAGAGAGGGTCAGGGATATCCGTGCTAGCCGCATGACATGATGATGATGATGATTTTATTCGAATCCAGGAGTGTTTTTATATACTAATTATCCAAAAATATTACAGTAATTAAGAAAAAATATTTTTAATAAGTCGTTTTTCTCCGAGAAAAGCCGAACGCGAATAATGATGGAAAATATTACTTCTATTTTCCAAGAATTTGTAGGGAACGAATAGATAAATAAATTAAAAATTAAAAATAAAATAAATAAATAAATAAATAAAAAGAAAACTATTAAATTTGCAGAAAACTCCCCGATATCCATAACGGGAAAAGGGGATGACGCATGCGTAAAAAAAATAGACTTTCGTTTTGACAAAGGGAACAAAGTATTCTTTCTCTTTCAGGCTGTGTCCGTCGAACCAACAACACCATTTTGCGGTCTGGTGTTTTGGGCACCACACATACGTCTTCTCTCTATCGGTCTGTATTATGCTGAAATATACAAGACCTACGAATGACCTGTAAACTAACTCTTACAGGACATTGACAAAACTTCCAAAAGAAAACTAACCCTTATGGAAGCCCGAAATACCGAATGCGGACACATACATACATGAAACGAATTTATGTATCTTTGACACCTTAAACTGGGGTATCGCAACCATTTCAATGTATTCGTCAGTCCAGTAGTAACGAATTGTTTACTAAATATTTTCTTTTCTTTTTTTTTTTTTTGTTTAACTTCAACGTAAAAAGTTTTCTTTCGTTAATAAACTTTAGAAATATTAGAAACATGCATTTTCTTTTTTCCCCATTTAAACAAACTGAGCCACAGCAATGCATGGCCGGGTACAGCTAGTATATATATATATATATATATATATATATATATATATATGTATATGTATATATTAACAGTGTTGGTTAGCATTCTCTTACTTCAGACCAAATGCGGTAGAATTTGGAGAGTGCTCAATATTTGCGATAGAGCTATTATATAATAATAATAATAATAATAATATGGTGGTGTTGGTACAGTATCTAAAGGATTATTAAAGGGATTGGAGGATTTGGAAGTTGGCGGACAAGTGGAGACCATCAAAACGACAGCATTATTGAGAACGGCCAGAATATTGAGAAGAGTCCTGGAGACTTGAGGAGACTTGCTGTCACTCAAACTCCAGTGAAAAACCATCAGTTAACACCGATGGGAAAAACTCTAAATAAGTAAAATTGGCGACGTTAGTAGAGAATGAACTGAAGGCTCCCTTTTAGCAGCTGCACCAATGTGTAGGGGAAGGCGCTACGTCATTCGATGGTATTATTCCACTTTACCCTTGAGGAATACCTTATAATGCTGAGTGTTAAGCAAGGCGTCATCAAGTACTATTTTTTTGAGTCTTTGATATGACTCTACCTGGGATTTAACCCTTGTCTCTCGGACCATTGGCAAGCACTCGACTCATTGGGCCAATGGAGTAATATATATTAGTTTTCATATATATTTAATAGCATGGAAGCTTGCCTGCGACCACAGGTTTCATGCAGTCTTATAAACGACAATCACCAGGCAGGCAACGAAAGATATCTTACTATGATCGTATACAAGCTTCCATTCTACTGAATATATATAAAAATTTAAATATATATATATATATATATATATATCCTCCAATGCACATCAACATCTTTTTTCGCTACGCCGAAGGATTTCGGTCTTCCCCAAAGTTTAATATATCGGGAGTGATGTGTCTTATAGAGCCTCTTGTAGCATACGGTTACCGTCGAAAGAGGAGTCGGCTAAACAAGTTCAAATCCTGGTTGAGGCAGTGTGCATTTCCCATAACGCTGATATCCTTCGAAAAAGTACAATTACAACTAATCTCCCTCCAGCTATTGGAAATAGTTGTTCATAGTAGGCTATTTAACCTTGGTATGCTAACCGGTCTAGATAAGGTAAACTTCAAGCCAGATCTGGAAAGGAATGAGCTCCCCCAGGCTATTTCTGCTGAAAACACTTTCATGTGAGCAGCACCTAACGACCAAACCAAACTAACCCATTGAATTATATTCCGACTCTAAGAGCAGTTTTCCTACAAAAATACTAGAAAGCCCAAACTGCCCTAATATTTTACTAATAGCTGAACACGCACACACACACACGTTCATATATTCTTATCATACTAATTCATACGGCATAAAAAAAGCTGCACTGGAGGTATGTATATATGTTTGGTTTAACAAGTTTAACCCCTTGTAGTAATTTACCCTGTCGGCTGAGGCTGTAGAATACACCGACTGGATCTCTGCAGAGGGGTAAGACTCCCGAAACGAGTGTCCTGTGACCCAGTCCCCTCAAGCTGCAGAATACACCGACTGCATCTCTGGAGAATGGTAAAACTCCCGCAACGAGTATCCTGATTATGACACTAAACAATCTCATGGTGAGGTTCCAGTAATGCTGGAGCTTTGTGGGATGTGGGGTACCCTTTCATTGCCATCGGTCCCAGGTTCACGCTGTCCCGTAGTGGTAGCACGTGATTGGGTCCTATCGATGGTTCAAATAGAACTAAATTGCGTACTTATGAAAAACTGAATTTTTGAAATTGAACTGTTTTTGATATTGAAACTGAATTTAGACTAAATTTAATTGTTTGAAATAGAATTGTTTGACTAAACTGAATAGCTTGAAATAGAAATGTTTTCGACAATTAAACTGTGTACTCACACTGAAGATAATTGTTTGAAATAGAACTTATTATTTGTATAAAAATGTATTTGACGTTAAATAACCAACAAAGGTTGATATGGCATAAAACCCAACCAACCAACCAAACCAAGAAGTAGCGGAATTGGACAGACCAATGTCAAACCCAGAAACGGAGGAAATTCAAAAAAAAAAAAAAAAAACGCGTTCTTTTGCCTTAGCCCCTCTTTTCTTCGAGAAGATCAACTTGATTTTATGTCACATCTTGCCCAAGGTAAACGGGAGTTGAGTAAATACACATACTACACTTCATCTCAGGACGAACTTTGGAGCAATCACAATGAAATGATACACTCTCTACATTGCTCCAGAATTGGATTCTCACCTTCATATGCAGTTTAGTGTCTTACCCCGGACAAATCATCATTTAGATCGCCTCTTGTGATGTAATAGTTAGCAATCCAGTTTTAGTGAATTCGATACTCACAGGGTGCCCAGTACCATTGGTATCATATTAACCTAAACTTAGTAAAGGAGTTCTTTCTTGGCCCTTGACTTGGTGAATGTTTTTTTAATCGAAGCCCAGCTCTGTAATTTTGATTTCTCATTGAATAAATTAGTAATGAAAAAAAATATATGGTTAGTTGTTTTTTTTTTTCTGGCGTATCAACCCTTGCACATAATTTAATGACAAATTCCGTTATATATATATATATTGTCATCCAGAGACAGACTGTTTCGTTCTCTCAGAACTTTTCAGTGTGGCTATACACGTTGGACGCTCGAAGCCGGGACCGAAAACAATCTAAATTTATGTTAGACTAAGTCTCAGACCGCTCGGCCAACAAGCATACCAAGTTTGGGTAAGGGAATTTTTTAAGGTATTATGTTGTTACAGCAGCAGCAGTTTGTTTACATTTTTATACCCTATCGGCTACCAGAGTGCTCAATTCTTTCGAAGAGCTTTGCATTATGCTAGCGGCGGCCGAAAATTTCTTCACCAGAGTGCTCAACCCCCATTGGGTAGCGTATATATTGTCATCCACAGACAAACTGTTTCGTTCTATCAGAACTCTTCAGTGTGGGTGTGTGCATGTATGTGTGTGCGTATTTGTGTAAGTGTTAAATATTTTATTTATTACGCATAATCTGTACATTACACTTTCAAATGAGCCATAGCTCATTTCTTTCCTCACTGTTAAATAGTTTCAAGCACTGTAATATAATACTCATTTACCATTGGTTGGTTGGTTGGTTGGCTGGTTAGTCGATTGTTTTGTTTTACGAAGTATCAACCTATTTCAGGTCATTTAACGACGAATTAAATTTCAAACAATACAGTTTAGTCTAAGTGTAGTTTTTGTTTACAAACACTTAAATATCAAAACAGTTCAGTTAAATGTCAAACCAGTTCTGTTTAATACTATCTATCTAATACTATTTCAAACAATTCAATTAAGCATAAGTGCATTTTTTAGTTCTATTTTACCCAGAGATAGAACCCTATTAGGTGCTACCACTCCAAGCCAGTGGGGAACTTGGAGCGATGGTAATGAAGAGGTACTCTTTCCAACATGACAGGAGTCTCACCATCATATTGTTTAGTGTCATATCGAGGACACGCATTGGAGGGGGTCTTACCCCTCTGCAGAGATGCATTCGGAGTATTCTACAGCCTTAGCCTACTGAGCGTTTTAATATTTGTTTGCACACAATAAAATATTCTTATTGTTTGCTTACCCAGTCGGCTGGAGTTGTAGAATACACCTTCTGCCTCTCTGCAAAGGGGTAAGACACCCTCCCCCAGTGAGTGTCCTGGATATGAAACTAAAGTATATGATGGCTATGTTCCAGTATGGCTGGAGCTTTGGGAAATGTTGAGTACCCCTTTATTTCCATCGCTCCCAAGTCCACTCTGATCTGGAGTGGTAGCACCTGATATGATCTTATCTATAGGTCAAATAGAGCTTAACTGTAGTTTCGAGCGTTTACTCTTTTTACATTTGAACAGTGTATCTATTCTAAACTGAATTGCTCGAAAAAGAACTGTTTTTGACATTGAAATTGTACTTACGCTAAACTGAATTGATTGAATTAGAACTGTCAGACTAAACTGAATTGCTTGAAATAAAAATGTTTTTGATAATTAAACTGTGTACTCATGCTTAACTGAATCGTTTAAAAATTACTCATTATTTGTAAAAAAAAGATGGATTCGGTATTAAATAATCTATAAATTTTTATATGCCTTAAAACCCAAACAACCAACCAACCAACCACTTATTATTTTCACACAGTTAAATGATTTCATGTATTGCCATCTAGTATTAACGATTAATCTTAAGTCATTTGTTTGCTACCATTTCAAATGTGCAAATGCTTTAGGTGTATAGATTGGACCCTATCAGTTAAAACAACTCATGGTCAGAGTCAACCAGGGAAAAATGACAATGCAGACGTAATTCAAATTACATAAAGCTTCAGGGATGAAGCCTCACCATCTGATCATTTAATGTCACATCCAGTGTTTATTTATTCAATAATACTGCGTTGTGCAAACACTTCATTTTTTTTAGGCAGAGGTCCTCAACCCATGGTCTGCGGGTCACATCGAGCACATTCGTACGGCCCTTTACTCACCAATCAAAATTTCTCTTCAAACTTGTCGACTGTTAAGAAGTACCATTACAACTGCAGATTTAACTCATTGATCTTCAGTTTTCAGAAGATATTAAGTCAAACTTTCTTGCTTGCCACATCCTTGATTTCTTTAAAAAAAAAACAAAAAAAAAAACATGTGCTTCTACCCACACCCAACGGAGAGTGAGTATGTTTGATACTACAAACCACTGTGAAGTATGCCAGTTGTGCACTGAGTTGGCAACTGTCTCGTCATTACTAGTCTGATGTGTTTCTTTTGTCAATATCTTCATTTAATGTTGATTTCGTCTTTTTAAGACAAAATCCTACATAATTCATTAATTATTTACATCGGTTACTTTTTTCAAAACTTATCCGGGATTTCAGTGAAAGAACTTATTCTTTACCGTAGCCTCTGACACACACACACACACGCATAAATATGCAAATGTGTGAATGTGTGTGTGGTGTATTTTATGTGTACTGTTTATGGGCTGAAGAACGTAATTCTGGAGAAAAACAATGATATTAAATACAAAATATTTTTTTAAGTATTTAATTTGAATAAGTCAAAACCCACATATCAAATCTATCTATTTAGATAATGGCACATAGACTTCACACACACACACACACACACACACACACAAATATATATATATATATATATATATATATATATATATATATATATATATATATACAAGGCCAGTCAATAAATAAGAGAAATTTTCTTTTCTGATTGTAAACATTAGATATCTCATAAATGAATTATGGTTATCTTGTAAATGGAGACGTTATTTTTTTTTTAATTGCGGTAGCCTAGTCAGCTGGGGCAGCAGAATATACCGACTGCATATCTGCAGAGGGGTAGGACCACCCCTAATTAGTCTCCTGGATATGACACTAAATAATCTGATGGCGACTCTCCAGTAAGGCTGAAACTTTGGAGAATATGGATTACTCCTTCATTACAATTGCTCCCAGGTTAACTCTGACCTGGAGTGGTAGCACTTGATAGGGTCCTATCTTTGGGTCAAAAAGAAATGTTGGACATGTAAAACAAATGCAACCGACGATTTATGCTAAATTTAACTTTTAGAAATAGAACTAATCATTTAACTGATGTTTAATTGAATTGTTTATGATACATAGCAATCATCATCATCATCATCATGTCACACTATCAGCACGGATATCTCTGACCCTCTCTCACCCCACTCATTATCGTCCATTGCTTCCGGTATGTCTTCAGGGCTACATCCCGTATCGGCACAGAGCTGCCGTATGTAGGTTCGGGCTGGTCGTCCTGCTTTTGCTCGTCCATGTGAAGGGGCCCACCGTAGTACATCACTTATGAACTCGTCCCTATTTCTCCAGCAGCGCCTCGCATGTCTGGCTCGTCTAAGTTTGATAGTTTCCGTGATAAGTGGTCGGTGGCCGTACAGCTGATGCTTTGTCGGGTGATGCCTCCTGGGCTTGTTTAATATTACATAGCAATACTAGGAACCATTGGATTTTATTGACCGATACTAAATTGAATTGTTTCAAATTGTTTGATCATTTAACTTTTTTGTGTAAACAAAATGTGTTTCCAAATTCTTCATATCCAGTCGATAAGTATGAACAGGCTTTGGCTTTAAATAAACAGTAATGGTTTATATGCCATAAAACCGTACTAAAACCGCAGTTGCCAAGTCGGCTGGGGCTGTGGAGTACAGTGACTGCGCTTCTGAAGAGAGGTAAGATCTCCTCCTCCACCATTGAGTGTCCTAAACAATCTGATGTTGAGGTTCCAGTGATGCTGGAACTTTGGGGAATTCGGAGCACCTCTTTATTGCCATTGCTTCCATGTCCACCCTGGTCCAGAATGGTAGTACCTGATATGGCTTGAATAGAACTAACGGTATACTTATGCTAAACTGAATTGTTTGACTAAACTGAATAGCTCTAAATGGAAATGTTTTTGACAATTACTTTTAAACTGCGTGCTTATGCTAAACTGAATTATTTGAAATGGAACTGTTTTTTGACATTGAAACTGTACTTACACTAAACTGGTTTGTTTAGTATAGAACTGTTTTGAAATTTAACTGTGAGTAACCAAAATCTGAACTTATACTATACTGAAATAGCTGAATTTGAAATGTTTTTTACAATTAAATTGTACTCACATTTAAACTGCGTGCTTATCCTAAACTGAATTGTTTGAAATAGAACTATTTTCATAATAATGGATTTGGCGTTAAATAACCTAAAAAGGTTGATATGCCATAAAACCCAAGCAACCAACCAACCAAAACCGCGGACTATGCTCTCCTTTGTTAAACTTCATGACAATTAGTCTGAAAAAAGTTAGGCGCCACAATTTTAAAACTTTCATTGTTGTAAATATGTTCCGCTTTTAGTCAGTTTTAAACGAATTTAAATCAGTATTCAACAACCGAAAATTATTGATCTGGTATTGAAATTTATCTCACAGAAGGCTTTTCGGACTTGAATGGTAAGTCAGACGATAACATACTAAATAACGAATACATTATTTACAAGAAGTCCTAGATAAACCAGATCATTCTCGTTGAGTAAATAATATGTACATAAATAAGCTTCAAGAACCCAGTCGAATTGTATTGGTGATAAATATGCATTAGCTCTGCAAGTTGTTCTTTTTTTTTATTCCTTTTTGCGACAGCTTTGAAATTGAAACATTTTATTGTTGTCTGCAAAATTCTTTACATTTAACTGCGAGTCAAATAACGATTTATTCAGTAAGTAACATCACTTAACAAAAAATAACCGCTCATTTGGGTGCGATTTATACGACCTCCGGTCTAATCAGATTTGACACAAGGTCATTTTATAATAGAGATATGCATGACACGAAAATGTTGCATGACCATCACAAAAATGCTTTATTTCCTTGGGATTCCAATTGAGAGTCGCTTCAGGCACCAAGAGAAAAACTTTAGCCTGCTATGCAAGTATTGTGTGTGTTAAGACCATCGGGGCCTCAGGGGTCAAATCAATAAAACCCACTCAGCACGAACACCAGGTCACCTCATGAAAAATAGGGGAACCAATTTTATCAGTGCACATAATTTGTGTGAGGTGAATCTTTTTGTAAGGGATTAACTAATCAGCACGTGTTCGAATTATGCTTGATGACGTAATGTTTTGTCACTAAATATCTTTTTAAAAACCAAAAACACCCAGAACAATAATAATTGAATTAAAAAAAATGGTTTCACATCCGAAGTAGAAATCTTCAATATAGCCTGTAAGCAATACCAGAAAATACATATTGATTAAACATACAGAAAATACAAAACAACAAAAAACGAAAAAAACAACAGATGAACATTACAGAGACTTAAAAATAAACGAATCGCTTTATGCTATGGTACACCATCGGATCTTTAATTCGAGTAATGTATATATATATATATATATGTATGTATGTATATGCGTACGTCTGTTTGTGTGTATATCGCTGTGTATGTCTCTCTGTGTGTATGTCTGTGTGTGTGTGTGTGTGTGTGTGTGTGTGTGTGTGTGTGTGTGTGTGTGTGTGTGTGTGTACGCATGTCTGTGGGTGTATGCACGCATGCACAATTTTAACAATGAAACGTAAGGCAAACATCGAAAAATAATAAAACAGTGACCAAATGGCACAAAGAAATATAAAAACTAAAATTGCTACACTCACGCATACGCACACATATGAATATATGTGTGTGTGAGTGTGTGTGTGTGTGTGTGTGCGCGCGCGCACGCATTATTATCAATGAAACGTAACGTAACGCAAACATCGTTAAATAATAAAAGTGTTTAAAAGCGACGAAGAGATATAAAAACTAAAATTGTAACGCGCCTCCATATATATATATATATATATATCGTAGTTTTGATTTATATTAAGATAAAACTCACCTGAGCAGTATTACTAGAGCCCGTGTTCGCCCGCTCACACAGACACACACTCACACACACATATATTTTTTTTCATTATACAACGTGTGAAAGCACTTTCGATACCCTGCCCTCATCAGCCGCCAACCTGGGTGATAACACAGTTTCGGTAGCTCAAGGCGGTACAACCACTTCTGGCGCTACCAAGCAGCTTTTGCCACCGGACAGTGTATAAAAAGAATTATATATATATATATATATATATATATATATATATATACGCCAGATCAATCAATAGCAGAGACTACAATGAACGTTTATCTTCATTGGGGATGCCCGTGGTGTAGTCGTTATCGTCTTAGGAAATAGACACGGTGACACGAGTTCAAATCCTGGACGAGACTGATTGCATTTCACATAGCACAAATACCCTTGGGAAAGGTATGAATCCAGTTATTCTCCCTCCAGCTATGGGTAAATAGTAGGACAGACTAGGTTCTTCAGCCTTGGTTAGGCAACTAGTCTAGGAGAAGGAAAACTCTGAATTCAAACCTGTTAAACTCCGCTTAAAAATTGACCTTGTGTCATATCCTGCCCGAGCGGAGGGGTTGCTAAATAGTATCTTCATTTTTAGCGTGCAGTTTGTGATTTTTAAAAAACGCATTTACTCTCTGCCGTTGACGTCATTACGCGTTTACACTAACCGTTTCCTCGTGTTACGCAATCACACGAGAATGGTAGTCCCGCGTGCATTTCATTCATGTTGAAAACTTCTCGCTTTCGACCAAATCCAACTTGATGCATATTGCGCTGTGGTCTGAAGACGATTTGAGGCAACTTTCAACCTGCGGCCAGCGATTCCTATTTTTGAAAGAAACGAAATGACTGATATCTATCTATATATATATATATATATCAATGCATGTGTCTGAACGCACACGAATCTCTGTTAAATGAGTTGGAGACAAAAATTGATGGACAAGCTGTGGACGAGATAGACAAAACATTTGAGATATAACAATGCAGAAGTACTAAAATTAATTGATAGATTTAGGGATAGGCTGATCGAGAAGAGTGGAATTAATAGAGGCATAGAAAGAAAGAAAGAAAGAGAGGGGGAGAGAGAAAGAGCGGAAGTGAGACAAAGAATATTACTCAGTCCACGTTAATTAAAGATCTAAAATAGTTAAACGCCCACGGAATTTTAAACTCATTTCGCTACTTTACGGACCATAACCTACACATGATTTTAATCTTTGATTGAGAGATAGGTTTCTTCCTGTTTTAGGGTGTTTTTCTTAAAATGTTACTCTTTAACGGTATATCAACTTTCTTGGGTTATTTAATTCCACAGCAAACTGTGCAACTATTTAATCCATTGCGGTGGAGGAGAAGAGGATTTCCAGTTTTTTCAGAAGAAAAAAAAAAATATATGTAAACTATATGTAAACAATATACACACACACACACACAAATATATATATAAAGAACATTTTCTAAATACACACACACACACACACGCGAGCGCGTGCGCGCACAAACATATATATATATATATATGTGTGTGTGTGTGTGTGTGTGTGTATAAAGAACATTATCTAAATACATAGATCTAATATCTTATGCAAATGTATTAGTCTCTTTTTTAAAAAATAATTTGTATCTAATACTTGCATTTTTTTTTTCTTTAGAATTGTGCTCTTCAGTATATATACATATATATATATATATGTGTGTGTGTGTGTGTGTGTGTATGTGTGTGTGTGTGTGTGTCTACGGTAAAGATTAAGCTCTTTTGCAGAAATGCTGAATAGGTTTGGAAAGAAATAACCTATATAAACTATTCTTGAATTATATAGGATTTTGTCTAAAAATAAACAAAACTTATTCGAGAAATCTCTATTGTTAGCTTAGACTGTTATTTTTCTTTCCTCGGGATTATCCCATGATTTCAAGACTTAAATATGTTGTGTCCATTTTTAAATCTAATACAAACTTTATATTCTCAATTTGATCTATCTATCTATCTATCTATCTAGGCGTCCACATGGCCGAACAACTAACATGCCGGACTGTGACATCGTAGTCAGCTACTTCGAACTTCTATCGAGCTATTATATTCACTCTCGGAAAGCTATTAATGTGAAGGACTGCGAAACATCGTAGTGTGTTTGAACTCCAGTTGCGCTACTATATATATATATATATATATATTTCGAGGGACATTCAATAAATGAGAGAACTTTTTTGAATAAAGAAAAAAATCCTTTTTTCCCAATTTTTCCGTGAATGTAAACTCAACATTATACAGAATTGTTTTATTGGAAAAATCATCCTAATATCACAGAATAGTTGATTTGAGACAATTCAAAATGGTGACAAATAACTGTGCTTCTGGCGTGCAAAGTGGTCTATGATCAAAATGAAACCTTTCAACGTAATTTTGGCTAAGTAAGGTGAAATTTTATAAAATTCTGGCCTTTGTTCTACAGTGTTATAATGTGATATAGCAGAAGAGATTCTATGATTCTACGTTTGTTTTTATCATGAATAAATGCAATGATGTTTGAATGTTGAAAGTTAAATTTATATCTTATGCAAATGTTATGAATAACTAAAGCGTTGGAAAAAATGCCCGATTTAAAGTCTTTTTTGTACCTTGATTCTCTTTCGTAGATTTCTACTTGATTTTAACTTACACTAACAACGATAATTAAACAGACACTTCAATCCATATCCAAACTATTTCCATGCTTTCCCCTTTCTTTCTTTCTTTCCCTCTTTCTTTCTTTCTTTCTTTCTTTCTTTCTTCCCTCTGTCCTTAAGTCTTTTTTACTTTCATTCTCCACAAACACAAAACAACTTTGTATAGACACTATGTTTCTCCTTGTTTAAAAATTCATGACGCTTCATGACATAAAATTATTCGAATAATTTTTCTGTATTCGTTCAAACCACTATTTTAAATTCATAATTCTCATCCTGAACATGACCTAAAACAAATTCTACCTGAAATTTCTGTAATTTCATATCGTAAATATCCTGAAGAAACGCATCGGTGGATCTAAATTAATATCTAGTAATAGTTTTATGTCTCATCCATAGTTTTCTTTCCGTTTTTTTTATGCAACACACACACACACACACGCACACACACACACACACACACACATACATATATATATATATGTTGTTTAAAGAAAATGGAAAGAAAACTAATATATATATATATATATATATATACATATGCGTGCGTGCGTACTTGAGCAGAGGTCTTTCATTTAAGTACGTTTGATTAATAATTGTTGTGGTCTTCGGATAAGACCGGTGGAAGAACAACTCAAACACGGGTGATAGCTAAACGTTATTGTATTAGCAGAAAAAGGAAGTCATACAAAAGAAGTACTAGCCGGGCTCGGCTTGCAGTCCGTCTGTTAATTGTCTCGTAAGGAACGAGAAATTGTCTCCTCGGAGAATATGTTTACGTTGGGTATCTTTAGGGTATGATAGCATATGTCCTCATAACATCCACCTCCCAAGCCTTTTTGTTCCGTTAAAAAAAAGGTGTCAATATCTCCTTTTTTTTTTGCGGTCAATGGTCAAAGGTTCGGTAAATTTCCTCTTCCTTCCCGATTGACGCTATTCTATGGCTGCTTGTGGAGGTTCGATATCAAACGTATCGTACAACGTTTCGATAGCTTCTTCCTCGTCTTGGGGTGTGCGGCCAAGGTCATCCAGCCGTCGCTTCAGAATGATGTATGTCGTGTTTCCAATTGTTTTGCCGATTGTTCCCAGTTCCCAAAAAGATGTGTTGTTACTGTAGGCTTTGAAGAGAACCTTGTCTCCTGGGTTATATTATTTTTGTGGGAACAGTCGTGGTCCTACCCAGACTTGCTTACTTTGGCAGCAGTTTTTCAAAAACTGGTCGTATCTTTCGCGCAAACATAGTCTCTACAGGTGATGTTGCGTCTTGTATATTCGGGTTCGGTGTGATTCGGTAAACCTGTAAGAATTGTTGTAAAGCCTTTTCTGAGGGTGTTCCAGAGGCTTTCTTTAGAGACCTCTTCAGCGTGTCTACGAAATGTTCCGCCAGTCCGTTGGACCTTGGGTGGTACGGAGGTGTAGTTATATGTCTTTTCTGGAAAGTGTCGCAGAACTCCTTAAAATCAGACGACGTGAACTGTTGAAAAAATTAGCAGAAGATTGTCAAAGGATAATATGTGAATAGAAGGATTCCAGAGACATTGAAGAATCCGGAGTCGCACACGTCAGAAACTTACATAAAAAAAATCATTACTCCCTAAAAAAAACAACAAAGAGAGGATGCTATCCCCCTCACAAACTGGAAAAACAAGTTAACCAGATCCCTCCGATTCCTTGTTTTCGTTGTGGAAAATTCCATTGGTCGAATGATTACCCATTTCGCACTAAAAAATGCCTAAATTGCGAGAAAGTAGGACATAAAAGTTCACACTGTAAATCACAAAATAATAAAAACCGGGTTCGTCAAGCAATATCATATCAAAAATGCGAAATTAATATTCGTAGATATGTGCTGGTCAAAATCTTAAACAAGGAAGTTAAGTTACAATTAGATTCTGGATCAAACTTGACCATAATCAATTTGCCCACATGGAGAAAATTGAATAAGTCGACAATGAAAAAAACGTCTAAAACTGCTTAGACAGTTACCGGGACGAAAATCAAATTCGAGGGAGAGTTAATTACAAAGGTAACTTTTGACGGTACAACAAAAAAATTAAAACTATTTGTGCTAAAGAATACTAAGCACTTATTAGGTACTGACTGGATACAGGAATTTAACTTGTGAGATTTACTCATTTACTCTTTTTGTCAAAAAGCGGAATCCTTAACGACGGAGAAACAAAGTCTTAAGACAGAACTAAAAAGGACTTTTCCCGAAATTTTCGCTGCTAGTCTGGAAAAATGTACAAAAACAGCAGCCAAATTCTGAACTCAAATCACCATGTCCATTTGTAACTATGTGAACTATTGTACTACAAACTAATTTTATTATCTTTAAGTAAGTGATTATTTTCTTTAAGGAAGTGGTTATTTTCTTTAAGCTGGTGGTTATTTTCTTTAAGCAAGTGGTTATTTTCTTTAAGCTAGTAGTTATATTTTTACTGGTCGTTTTTATCAGTGCTTTTAGTTAGGGTAGTGTTGCTATCAACTTCGTGGTGTATCAATAGTATTAACATTTTCTTTTTACTTACTGAAAATCGAATGACCTACCAAAAATATTTACAAAATATTCTCAAAAAAGATACGTATTATCATTTACTTAAGAAAGGTCGCTTTTTCTTCTTTTTTTTAGCTATATGTTTTATTAATGCACAAAACTTTAAAATCTGAAAAATTTATAGAATTTAGCGATTCAGATAAACTTAATGGCTTGGAATGTGAGCCTTTTCTATCTTTGTGATAAATTCTAAAAAAACAAAGAAAAAACCCCAACGCGTTTTTCATTTTTACTTCAAATTACTGGTTTTTAACATTCAGAAAAAAAAACATTGCTAAGTGCATACCTGTTGATACTGACTTCAACAGAATTTGCTTTTTCGCATAATAACAAAAACATATTTTAAGTGTATAATTTTTCACTTGAAATAAAATCATGGCATCTTTTGTTCAGAAGAAAACTGACTAAAAAAAAATTATATTGAGGGTACTTGTTTATAGCCTCTCTCTCTCTCTCTATATATATATATATATATATATATGTGTGTGTGTGTGTGTGTTTGTGTTTGTTTGTGTGTGTGTGTGTGTGTGTGTGTGTGTGTGTGTGTGTGTGTGTGTGTGTATTACAGCTGCAGCTTCAAATTTGATATGATCATCAAATATGGCATTATTTCTGTTACAATTTGCGATTTCAAGCAATAAATGAAATTAGATTAATTATGTACATATCTGAGTTCGGTGATACTATTTGGTGAATAATAATAATAATAATAATAATAATAATAATAATAATAATAATAATAAAAGGAAACCTACAAATATTTGGGCATCTTGGAAGCTGACATCAACAAACAAGCGGAGATGAAAGAAAAAATTAAGAAAGAATATCTCAGGAGAACCAGAAAGCTACTCGAGACAAAACTATGTAGCAGAGGCCTTATCAAAGGAATAAATACCTGGGCTGTTCTCCTCGTAATATTGTTGGGACCATTCTAGAAGTGGACCAGAGAAGAACTTTAAAAAATGAACCAAAGAACAAGAAAACTAATGACTATGCATAAAGCATTACATCCCGGAGATGACGTTGACAGACTATACGTTTCAAGAAAAAGAAGTAGGAAGAGGACTTACTAACATTGACGACTGCGTGGACGCATCGATAAGACGACTCGAAGATTATAAAGAAAAGCGCAGAGAAGGACTGATTACAGCCACCAGAAATAATATTAACAACACGAGGAAAAACAGAACGATAATACCTAGAAAACAAAAATGGGAAGAAAAACAACTCTATAGACGTTTTAATGGACTAATAAACAACAACTCACACGAGAAAAACTGGACGTGACTAAAAAAGAGAAACCTTAAAAGAGAAACTGGATTT
Source organism: Sepioteuthis lessoniana (assembly GCA_963585895.1). Classification (NCBI taxonomy): domain Eukaryota; kingdom Metazoa; phylum Mollusca; class Cephalopoda; order Myopsida; family Loliginidae; genus Sepioteuthis; species Sepioteuthis lessoniana. Next base: position 66,447,484 of record OY757927.1, on the reverse strand, counting down.
CTCCTAATAGCTACACAAACCAAGGCCATATGAACCAATTATATCAAAGTAATAATCAATAAGACGCAACAAAATAGCATATGTAGGTTATATAGTGATAGAGACGAAATCATCAATCACATACGCGAATACAGCAAATTGGCACAGAAGGAGTATAGACATTAGACACGTCTGGGTGGGCCAGGTGATCCACTTGAATTTGTGCAAGAAATTTAAATATGACCATACGAATAAAGGGTATATGCACAACCTGACATCTGTCCAGGAAAATGACACACATAAGCCCTTTTGGGATTTTAACATACAAATGGATCACCTAATCTCGACCAGACGACCAGACTTCATAATAATCAACAAAAAAGATAACTAGCAAAATTGTGGGCTTCAAACATACTCATATGCAGATGCATGCAGAAACATAACGACGACAATAAGGATGAGCGGACACGGTTCTTTAGAAAAATATACCTTTCACTTTATTCGAAAGGGTTCGAAGGGGTTACGAACGGTATTATCTCTGAGAAGTGAGTTAGAGACTGAACAGAACTGCAACATATTGCCCCCCACCCAACTCTTCTGGTTATAACATCCTTTCTTTCCTGTTCCCTTGGGCTGCTCAACTGGGGGCCTGGGGTCCCAGCCTCTGCTGGGACATGGTTCTCATTCCAGTATCTTCTCTCCAACTGATCTGAACTTACTGTCGCCGGGGTTATATAATAATTTGACGTGCACCTACTTCTTGCGAGCGTCACATTTGTACTCAATTCAACCCGTCGACAATCAAGGTTATCCCCTGATCCCCTGATATCTTCGACCGGATGCACCTGTTATTTACACAGGTGCATTTCTTCTTTTGACAACTCGGCCGGGTCGGAGGTCAATATGCAAAGACTTTGTTGTGCCGGTTGTCCTCAGAGTAAAAATGAAAGAAAATAAAAAGTCGGATCAGTACCTCAAGCTTGCTAGAGAATTAAAAAACCGTGGAATATGAAAGTGACAATTATATCAATTGTGATTGGAGTTTTTGGTACAATTACCATAGAATTATTAAAGGAACTGGAGGACGAGTGGGGACGATCACAACTACTACATTATTGAGAACGACCAGAATACTAAGAAGTGTCCTAGAGACTTGAGGAGACGTTTTGTCACGCAAACTCCAGTGAAAGGCCATCAGCTAACGCTGATTTGAAACATCTCTGTAGGAGTAAATAATAATTCATATATATTATTTATATATACCAAGACTGCTTCTTCACATTTGAGTGTCATCATCGCATGGCACCATTTCTGAAACAATTCCATGACATGAAGTAGTAAATCGAGGTTCCCTGGTGTAATGGTTATCGTCTTAGGAAATGGACACGGCGACACGAGTTCAAATCCTGGACGAGACTGATTGCATTTAACATAGCACTAATACCATTGGGAAAGGTATGAATCCAATTATTCTCCCTCCAGCTAGGGGTAAATAGTAGGACAGACTGTGTTCTTCAGCCTTGGTGAGGCAACGACTATAGGAGAAGGAAGACTCTGAATTCACACCTGTTAAACTCCGCTTAAAAAATTGACCTTGTGTCATATCCTGCCCGAGCGGAGGGGTCGGTAAATAGGGTAAATGGCTGTTTTGGTTCGTTGCTTGGTTGGTATTTTACAGCATAACAACACTTATGTGATTCATACTGCTTGAAAACAATCAACCTGCACCGCAATGTCAAATCAAAGAAAAAAACACCGACAGGATCATCGAAGCTAGAATGTATTAGTGCTCAATATATTAAATAGTGCGAGATTAGATTACTTAAAGAGCCAGAAGTAATGTACCAAGTTTTAACAGACTGGATCATCAGGATAATTCTGACTAACTATATTTTACTATCTTTAAAATTATATATATATATATATATATATATATAATTTGGAAGTGAATAATTCATAATAAATTTAATTTTAAACGATTTTTTAGAGCTCATTTTTTTGTACACCATTAAATGGGTTCAAATGGGGACATATTGGTGGTGGTATACAGATTTAGCTCTATGCATTTGGACACATGGGTGGGCGTGAGTGCATGGATATGTGTATGTATAGGCGTGTGGGTGCACAAGCGTATCGTTGTAAGTTGACCATGGATATATATATATATATATATATAATTATGTGTATGTATGTGTGTGTCTATATAGGGGCTGAGAGATATTTACTTGGGAATCACTAATTCGGCCTTGTAAGTAGAAAACGCAGATGTCAGTTTAAAGTGGATCAATCACTTTAAAAATCAATCATCAAACCTTATCTAGTCTCCTGGAGACTTGTCGTGTCGCCAGTATTTTTATGTCCAGACTGTGAGTGACCAAAAGTACGGTGATAGTAAGGGTAACCCCTGGATTTATACAATTAGAGTCTGTCCGCTATGAGAAGGGGTAAAAGACAGACCCAGAAGAGACTGGGAAGAACAGCGAAATGAGACCATAGACACAAAACAGAAAGGGGAGACCAGGGAATGGAGAGAAAAGAAAGATAATCATTCAGATAGGCTAAGAAGTCCAGAACAAATACAGAGGCCAAAATTGTAGCAATTAACCTTAAATTTAGTTTAAGAAATTTTCGCCAGCCAAAGAAAGAACCAAAAATAAAGAAAATCGAAATATAGCTGTCAACCTTGGTTTTTAGTTAAGGAATTTTTCACAAGACAAAGAGAGGACCGGAGATACAGAAAGGTGAAATCTCGCAGTCAGCCTAATTTTTTTTTTTTTTGTTAAAGGAACCACGTAGCTGAAGTGAGAACAACATAAACCGTCATTTTATCACGCAAACTTCATCCTTTCTTTGAATAATGCATGATTTTTTGTTTTCGCCTTGTTCTTTTTTTGTGGAACCGTTTCAGAGTCAACATTTCGATTCGACGTGCTGGAAAGGCAGTACAACATACAGTCAGATGATCATGCGACCGGAGATGCATACCCGGAGTCGCATAGCCACACAAGTAGTCCTACCTAATACTTATGCTTCATTTTTATATTAATCATTCATTTGCACTGGACTAAACGGTCTCAAGTTTTTTTAATCTAACACTAACAAATATATCAGATATCAATCATTTGTTTGCACAGTTAAATAGCTACATGTTTTTCTCAACATTAATAATTCCATCAAGTATTTCTATGTAATATGAATGATTTTCGGACAGCTTTTATTGTTTCAAATAACAAATTGTTGTATAGTGGTAAGGAAGAGAAACACAGTGAAATAGAGTTAACTATTTATTAACTGAAGTGGTACAGTCCAAAAAATAGTATAAGTCTCGCGCTGAGGGTGTTACGTCCGAAGTTGGTCTTATTACTGACTGAGATCTTGCAGAACCCACGTGCATAAGAAACACGACGTCTTTTATACCTCTCCAATACGGGAAGACACGTGGTACGAGCCACTATACACCACAAATAATTATAATAATCTTAAGTAAATGATTGAGCAGTTCTATTTGACCCATAATACCTACACAGGTTGTAAAAATCCGGATGAGAGTGAAACTGGGTGTAATAGGGATGAAGGTATATCCCACATTCCAAAACCGCTAGGGGGGTGTCATCTTGGTGTAATAGTCAAAGCGATGGACTTCGGAATCGTAGTAAGCGAGTTCGTACTCCAGTCGCGCTATTATGTTCACTTTCGGGCAAATACCCTTGGGAAAGGTATGAACCCCCTTATCCTCCCAGCTATGGGTTAAATAGTACCATTACTGTTCTTCTAGAATAGCTTTGGCATTAAATAACCTACAAGGGTTGATATGCCATTAAAACAAAGAAACCAAACCAAACCAAAAAAGCTCCAATACTAGAGCCTCACCATCTGATGCAATTTAGTGTTTTCTACAGCCCCAGACGTTTGGGCGCGCTATTATGAATGCAGATAATGTTTATGCTTGCCTTGTTATAAAATTGTTTCTTACTAGCATAAGTTTACTGTTTATGCTCTCAATAACAAATAATTAAATGAGGTCCCCGTGGCGTACTGGCAATCGTTGTCAGGAATTTCGAATTCCAATTGAACTAATACGTTCACTTTCAGACTAATACATTTAGGAAATGTATGAGTATCTCAGTCTGTTAGGGCTGTAGAATACACCGACTGCATCTCTGCAGAGGGGTAAGACTTCCTCACCAAGTCTCCTGGATGTGACACTAAACAATTTGATGATTAGGCTTCAGTAATGCTAGAGCTTTGGCCAATGCGAAGTAATCCTTTATTGCCATCGCTCACGTGTCCTCTCTGGCTCTGAGTGGTAGCAACTGATAAGGTCTTATCAATGGGTGAAATAGAACTAAACTGTGTACTTGTGCTAAACTGAATTGTTTGAAAGAGATCTGTTTTGGACATTTAAACTGTGTGAAAACAAATTACTTTACTTATGCAAAGCTAAATTGTTTGAAATAAAACTGCTTTTGTATGCTTAACTGGATTATTTGAAATAGAACTGTTTGTTTGTATAAAAGGATTTAGCATTAAATTGCCTACAATGGTTGATATGCCATAAGGAAGTAAAGTAGTTGGTGACCGTAATCGAGGGTGACCCGAAGACTCCCTTTTCGATAGCTACAACGCCAAGGTGTAGGGGAGGGCGCTACTTCTTTCCCTGGATTGCACTACTTTATCCTTGATCCTTACCTGATAATGCTGAGTATTAAGCAAGGAGGCATCAAGTAGCATTTTTTGAATCTATAGTATGACGCGACCAGATATGGAACCCTGGTCTTCCGAGCCATTGGCGGACACTCTAAACATTATGCCAATGTCTGGTATAAGCCATAAAACCAAACCAAACTAAATGCATGAAACTACAAATCAGCCAAAATACATTTTAAGGTATATGTACTAATATTTCTAAAAAAAGACAATTTAAATCCTATACACTGCTACACTTGGACACAGTAGCTTTGCACAACCAGCAAAAACATACATTCATCGGTTCAGTGCAGACACTGGTTGCTGTCTTGAGGAATTACAAAATACGATGACTAATAGGGGTTGATAGCATGATACTTACAAGGGAATTTGTGATATCAATACGCTTTGATGATGTTTGTGACTGTAGAATATTGGTCAGCAGGCGACCAGCAGATTCCTGGACAGCCTATTTGCCCAGAAAATGTAGGTGAATAGACACTTCTCATGTCAATGTGTTGGGCAGGTCCATCCTAATAAAGTGGACCAATGCACATGCCGCACAGGTACTCTCCCATAAAAGAGATGAAATGAGTTGGAGGCAGCCATGTTACTTTTGATTTTTACAGGTGAGTGCTGTTTATCGTTATTCTATAGTGATGATGATTTGCAATCATCACCATTATAATCGTCTCGCGCCATCAGCACGGATATTCCTAACCCTCTCTCGCTACCCTTCACTATCGTACTTCGCTTCCGGCAGATCTTCAAGGCGACACCCTGTATCGACACAGAGCTGTTGTATATAGGTTCTAGATGGTCGTCCAGCCTTTGCTCGTCCATATCAAGGGGTCCACAGGAGTTTGTGACTTATGAGTTCGTCCCTACTTTTCCAGCAGTGTCCTGCATGTTTGGTTCGTCTAATTTGGATAGTTTTCGTGATTGATGGTAAGTGGCTGTACAGCTACTGCTTTGTTGGGTGCTGCTTCCAGGACTTGTTCAATATTGCCCGCAGTTTCATTTATTCATGGGAGATAGATTATATATAGAAATATTGTCGCATAGAATCTGTATTTTTGAGCTATATATGTTAGATTAGTAACCCTTATTCATATCAACCAGGCTATTTTATTATTTTTGAATCCATCGATAAGAACAAAATAAAGACCCAGTTTAAAATGTGTTCTGTTTATAATAAAAACCCTACCAATGGAAATAAAGTGTTTTTTTTTTAAATAAAGATGAATAGAAGGGCTAGAATGAATAGATCGATAAATATTTAATTGTTTCGAAAATAACGGCACATTTTGTATTCACATATGTTATGAAAATAACCATAATTTTTTTAAAATAACCCAATACGGAACCGTATTTTTGCAAAGATGGGACAAGAGGAAATTGGAAGTTTGAGATCCTAACCAATAGGCAATTGTCATACGTCTCTATAAAATATACCATCCGGAAAGTACGAATAAGTTAGGTACATTTAGATATGAACAGACTGAGATAGATAGATAGATAGATAGATAGCCATTCGAGTGTTATTATTACATATAGAGCTTTCGTTAAATTCTCTGTTCTATTACCACCGCAACAATCAAGTCCTTTGTGTATATTGGAAACCTGGCTAACTTTTTTATTCCGTCCATAGAATATTAGTTTGATGATGAAGTCATTTTTTCATGACGATAATACATTTTGTCGCAGAACAAAAAGGATTAAAATACTTCGTCATATAAACTCAATGGCATAGCCACGTGATGAATATCATTTCTAAAAGAATTAAGGCTTTCATAAGAACTCATGGAGGAGTAACTTACTATCAATGTTCGATAACTATTTGTTCCCCTATCATGGCCAATGATCATCTCGATCACTCCAACAATGAGTTCCAAAAGGTTGATGATGGTCCAAATCCTAAATAAACGCCTCTGGTTGGGAAGAATAAACAACCAGCCACTTCCGCGTGCCCTGTCATGTTTTTCATTTCATCTAGATTACCGCTTGGGTCAGGAGCAGCAGACCACAGATGTAGAATTATGTCTCATCACTCCGATTACTTTTGGTTAACTAGTTTGGTTGATTTGTTGTTTAACTATTTCTCTATATCGCCAGATCCCGTGAAGTTTGAACTAATGATTAACGAGGATTTATTTGACCTTGGGTTCACTGTACATCACTCAAATCGAGTGACATTTTAAAGGTATTTTTCCGACGGTTATAACTTAATTTAAAAATTATTCAACCTGTCAATTATAAATTTCACAGTTCTATTACGGAACATCAATCGTACTTTTTTCAATGAATTCTATACTTATATCCTGATCATTTCATAACATTTTTCCTCTCAGTTGCTTTGAAAAAAGTTATAATTTTAATTGAAATAATTTAATTTAATTTAATTTAAACTAATAATGTTTTATGAAGCCAGAATGTTCAGTTATTAAATAAAAATATTCTGTAACTTATCTGTAATTAGTATTGGACTAATGAGTAGAGTGTTCGCGAATGGTTTGGGAGACCATGTTTCAATCCCCGGTCGAGTCGTACCAAAGACTCAAAAAATGGTACTTGTTCCCGCCTTGCTTAGCATTGAGTATTATAAAGTAAGGACCAAGGGTAAAGTGGGCAATCCAGGGAATGGAGTAGCGCCCTGTCCTACACCTTTGTGTTGTAGCTATTGAAAAGGGAACCTTCAGGTCACCATCGACTAAAGTCGCTAACTTTACTAAGAAAAAACTTAAAGGGAACTTCTAAGTTTGCTAATTCCATGATCTATACCAGAAGCAGTTTTAGAAATACCATTTTCTATGTCAATACAAATGTTGTATTTTGGCCTTCGACCCGGCCAAAAATACCATTCCAAGGTGATGCACTTGAAGGAGGTGACACATTCTAATGGCAGTTATGAGAGGAAATCGCGAGGGCGGAAATTGGCTGACGAAATGGGACGAGGTAAAAAAATTCCCATGGTACACTCATAGACTGATGCACTTGAAGAGAGTGACCTGTGAACTGCATGACAGTTATTTCCGCTGGATGACGATCAAACATGCGATTTCAAAGATCGAGTAGGCGACTGAGTGAGCGTTGAACTATTATATAACTCAGTCAAGACAGAAGTCAAGAGTTGCATTTAGAGATCGGACGGAGTTATAGACGAGATGTGGTAGGGAAAGCCATACTAGGCCGAAGGGGCTCGGGGCCCCCGATTGAGTTGGGGCCCAGAGAAGTTGTTGATAAGATGCAGTAAAGAAAGCCATCATCCAGCAGAGAGCTGGGCCGCTGGGCCTCCGGTTGAGCATCTGGAGAACGAGAAAGACGCAACGTTGACGGCCATAAGAGTGGGGGTCAAAATATTGCAGTTCTGTCCGGTTTCTAGCTCCCTCTCACAGTAAAACCTCACACAACCCTTTTCGAACCCTTACAAATAAAGTGAGAGGTACAAATATTTTTCTAAAGAAGTCTTCATGCGTCTTTATCCTTGCGTCGTTATGATACGGCATATGAGAATATAACACAAATTGTACATAGGTGTACGTATATTTTTGGGGCCATTGGCAAATGGGTAGAGTATACCCCTATGGCCCGGGAGACCAGGGTCGAGTTATACAAAAGAATCAAAAAATGGTACTTGATATCTTCTTGCTTAACACTCAGGAATATAAGGTGTGTATCAAGAGTAAGGTGAAGCCCCCTCCCTTTCACCTTTGTACTGTAGCTAATGAAAATGGAATCTTTGGGTCATCCTCGATTACGGTCAACTTTACTTATGTGTATATTATCGTCTGGCTCACACCGGCGTAGCCAAAAACAGGCTTTAGAAAATGTTGGTAGTCTAGCAGAAGTTACGGGAAGAAAAGGCTGCTCAGTTAAAATATGTCTTGCTTATATTTCTCTCATTACGTCTGGAGAGAAATATAAGACCCAGCGACAGTGTGTTTATTAAATAGTTATATTTGATAGGCCAACGTTCAACTTAAAATAGAATATCTTGAAACGAACACGATTTTAGTTCAAACATTTGAACTGGTGCAGAACATGAGGTAAATTTTTCACAGTCTCTTTTCTCGATTATTGACTCACAAAACAAACTGAAGCCTCGTCACAGACTTGGTGTTGTCTTCAGTGAAGTTACTCACTTCGTCTTCCCATGTACTTTTTGATGATCAGTAGAACGTATGTCTCACACCTGCAAATCTGGAATCAGCAGTTTGATCCCAAACCCCCAGTGTAAACCAGTAATCACCTGTTTCAATATCTATGAATAAATACATAAATGCTTAGAAAGCATTTAAATATGTTAATAAGAATACTATGTTCTTTCAACATCTGTACATATATGACTAAAAGTAAAGTGACGTGATAACGTATTAATACAATTATTATGTAACACTTTCACTACATATAAACTGTCTCACTTATTTAAAGTGACGTGATAACGTATTAATACAATTATTATGTAACACTCTCACTACATATAAACTGTCTCACTTATTTAAAGTGACGTGATGACGTATTAATACAATTATTATGTAACACTCTCACTACATATAAACTGTCTCACTTATTTAAAGTGACGTGATAACGTATTAATACAATTATTATGTAACACTCTCACTACATATTAACTGTCTCACTTATTTAAAGTGACGTGATAACGTATTAATAGAATTATTATGTAACACTCTCACTACATATAAACTGTCTCACTTATTTAAAGTGACGTGATGACGTATTAATACAATTATTATGTAACACTCTCACTCCATATAAACTATCTTATTTATTTAAAGTGACGTAATACTGTATTAATACAATTATGTAACATTCTCACTATATATAAATTATCGCCCATAAACAACTGAACCCCGGACATTTTTTTAATAAAATAATTCTCTAATTTCAAATCATCGTCACCAACATTATCAAAGCGTGCTGTTAGCACTCATTATCTTGTCCCTATCTCACCTTCCACCCTAATCGGCCATTGAATTCAAAGTTTTCCTTCTCCTTGACTAGTTGCCTAATCAGGGTTAAAAACCAGTCTGCCCTACTATATACATATTGCTGGAGGGAGAATAACTGGATTCATACCTTTCCCAAGGGTATTTGTGCTATGTGAAATGAAAATAGTCTCGTGTTGCCGTGTCCCTCCCTTACGAGGATATCTATTACACCACGAGTCCCTCCAAAAATTTAAAAAAAAAAACGCTTTTTGAATTTGCATGTCATTCTCGCGCAGCGGCCATGCTAATATTCTCTGGATCGTTCCAATTTTAGTATATGTGCCGCCTAAGACACACACACACACACACACAGATATATATATGTAGTTATAGATATCATCATCATCGTGTCGTGCCGCTAGCACGGATATCATTGACCCTCTCTCGCCACTTCTCCCAATAGTTCATTGCCTCTGGCATCCCTTATCCTCACATAGCTAGTCGTCCTGCCCTTGCTCAGCCATATGTAGGGGTCCATAGGAGTACATCACTTATGAGCTCGTCCCTGCTTCTCCAGCAGGGTCCTGTATGTCTGGTTCGTCTAGCTTGGATGGTTTTCGTGATGGGAGGCAGGTGGCTTTATAGTTGGTGCTTTGTGGGGTGTTGCTGCCAGGACTTATTCAATATTGCTCGCAACATTCTTGTGTAATTGCTGTCTAGCTTCTTCCACAGCCGTTTTGTTAGCATCCAAGTGTTGCATCCATACAGCAGTATCGATACGACCGCTGCTTGGAAGAAACTGTGTTTAATTTTATCGGTCAGGTCTGATTTCCATATGATCGATAGCTTATCGATAGCTGTCCATGCCTTGGTTAGCCGCGTGTCGATGTCTTTTTCGGTTGATGAGACACTGCTTCCTAGGTAGGTATATTTGTCTACCAGTTTCAGAGAGATTCCGTCCAGTGTGGAAAAGTCACCTTTCTGATTAAAGCACATATTTTCAGTTTTGTGTACATTGATATGGAGGCCAATGCCTGCGGCGGCCCGTTCCAAACTATGCAGTAGTGTTTCGGCTTGTTTGGGTGTATTTGCCAGTATCGCTATGTCATCGGCGTAGTCGGCGTCGGTAATTGTTTTTGCGGGGTAGCTTCTGCTTCTTTTTTTTTTTGTCAGCTCGAAGCCGTTTTCTCTGATTTTATCGATCGATGTTCTAAGCACGTAGTCTAGATAGATGATAAAGAGGTATGGGGTTAGTGTGTCCCCTTGTAGTACTCTTGCTATAATGTCGAAGTATTCTGTGTCTCCATGCCGTCTTTACATGACAATCCCTAGGCAGAGAAATCGAAAAAAAATTGAGAAATACAGTCAAAAGAATGTTAGGGTTGTGTACAACTCTTTGTGTGACTGTGTGTGTATCTGTGTGTGTTTGTGTAGATTATATTTGTGTACTATTGTGTGTGGTCGTATGGTGATTGTTACCGTGTGTGTGTATGATGATACATGCGCAGCGTGGCAAATTTGAAGTAGGCTCCTGAATATATGAGTCGTGATAGACAAGGGTTTGACCGAATAGTATTTTTTGTGCATTCGTGTGTGCGTGGGTGAGTTGCGATGATTTTAACTAAGGAACCAATCATCATCATCATATTTACCAACCCCTCTGCTCGGGCAGGATATGACACAAGGTCAATTTTTAAGCGGAGTTTCACAGGTTTGAATTCAGAGTTTTCTTTCACCTTGACTAGTTGCCTCACCAAGGCTGAAGAACATTAGTCTGTCCTATTATTTACCCATAGCTGGAGGGAGAATAATTGGGTTCATACCTTTCCCAGGGGTATTAGTGCAATGTGAAATGCAATCAGTCTCGTCCAGGATTTGAACTCATGTCGCCGGGTCTATTTCCTACGACGATAACCATTACACCACGGGCACCAATCATCATCATCATTGCACTAGTATGTATGTGTAGGATGATACATGTTCCGCGAGGCAAATTTGAGGTTGTCTCTTGGAAATACGAGCCGTGGTGTGTAGCGAAAAACACGACAGACAAGTGTTAGACCGAATAATTTTTTTTTGCGCATTCGTATGTGTGTGTGTGAGTGTGTGTAGTGATGATTTTAACTGAGGAACAAATTATCATTACTGTTGCATTGTGAAAAAAACAACTATTGATTGGTAAACATAATAGATGAAGATGTATCATCATCATCATCATGTCGTGCTGGTAGCACGGATATCCCTGATCCTCTCTTGCCACTTTTCCCTATCGTTCATCGCCTCTGGCAGGCCTTCAGGACTACATCCCGTATCGTCACATAGTTGCTGAATGTATGTTCGTGCTGGCCGTCCTGCTTTTGCTCGGCCATATGTGGGGGTCCATAAGAGTACATCACTTATGAGTTCGTCCCTGGTGGATCAAAACGTAAGAATGAGTGAGGTGGAAATATCGTGGTGATGAGACATGGTATATTTTAATATACTATGGGAATATGTTTTGTGTTAGATTGTTATAATAATCTGTATTAGCTGCCTATCTTGTATTAATGATATATCACGCATACATTATTGTTAACTATGGAGGTCTTTTCTTAAGGGATATGTAAAATGTACTATATCCTCCTCATCATCATCATCATGTCGCGCTGCCAGCACGCATCTCTCTGACCCTCTCTCACCACGTGTCTCTATAGTCCATCGCTCCCGGTAGGTCTTCATGGCTATATCCTATATCAGCACAGATCTGTTGTATATAGGTTCTCGCTAGTTCCTTTGCTCATCCATGTAAAGAAGTCCACAGGGCTATATCACTTATGAGTTCCTCCATACTTTTCCAGCAGTGTCCCGCATGTCTTGTTCGTCTAACGTGGATAGTTTTTGTGATGGGTGGTAGGTGGCCGTACAGCATCTGTTTTGTGGGATGTTGCCTCTATGACTTGTTCAATATTGCTCGCAGCATTCTTGTGTAGTTGCCGTTAAGCTTTTTCTCCTAACATTTAGTTAGCGTCCATGTAGTGCATCCATATAGCAGTATCGACACGACCGCTACCTGGAAAAAATTGCGTTTTATTGTATCGGTCAGGTCTGACTCTGATAGCCTATCGAGAGCTGTCCATGCCTTTGCAAGTTGCGTGTTGACGTCTTTGTTGGTTGATGAGACACTGCTTCCTAAGTAGGGGAACTTCTCTATTAGTTTCAAAGGCCCACCCCTTAGTGTGGTGATGTGGGATAAAAATTAAATGTCCAAATCGTGTTTAATCGTTAATAGTTTAACATTTTTTATATCGAGAACCATGCAGGGCAAAATCGCAATAGTTTCAAGAACAAAATAGACTAACAATAAAAACCGGACACAAAAATACGATCCTCAGATGAGCCCGTATCAATGCGATCATCAAACCGAGTCTGGTGAACGAATACCTGATTTGCTCAAGTGATCGTATCGTCGAGAAACTGACAGTCACCAAGCTTTCTTGGCACCGTGTTGACCCTATTCTAACTTATATATATGTGTGTGTGTATATATGTGTGTGAGTGTGTGTGTGTGTGTGGATGAATAGTCAAACATACCTTCGTATTAACACAAATACAGATGTACACACACACACTTATATATAGATGTGAATACGTGCGTGCACGTGCCTGCGCGTGTGTGTATATGTAAGTACACATAACTTACCACTCTAAAGAATATATTTTGATATTATCCATGCTTTTGTGCATCTCTATTAATAAATTCGATTTTATATTATTGCGTATACATATAAAACCGTTGATTATATATATATATATATATATATATATATATATATATATATATATATATAGAGAGAGAGAGGGTGAAATAATGAGAGAAAGTGTGAGAGCTAGAGAGTGTATGTAAATTACTATTCTGAAGACATTTTTGTAGAATTCATTGAGGCATAAAACATATTTAAGCTTCATACGAATATATTCTGAATTCCACACGTCTCTTTAAAAATGGCTTTTTTCCTTTTTCGATACGACGGAAATTTCCTATCTGTTTTTCTCCATTTTTATCAACTGATTTCTTTTTCGGTTTTACTTGCTATTTATTTCCCTTAAACTTCCAAATTATTACTGACTTATGTGTCTGCCGATAATCCTTAATGTCTCCCCGGAGGTAAAATACATGGACAGAGACAACAGAAGTGCGGAATGTGGGGGTGAAGATAAAAAAAAATAAGTTAACGGGGGGAGGGGAGTTCGAAAGAGAAAGAGGGAAAAATGATATAAACAAATGACTAAAGAGAAGCACCTTAAACGACTAAGAATCTGACAGTGTCCAATGCAATATTGTTGTTGAATACGCATGCGCAGGCGCACGTGCAGACACTGTCAAACTCAGGCGAAGAGATGATGATGATGAATGGCGTCACACTGAGGCGCTAAAAATGTAGATGATGGACATCCAAAGCTTTGAAGAGGGACAAAATCGGAAACTGGGTTGACTTTTCGTCAAAAGGATGATGAGGTGAGAGTAGGACACGGCCAATATATTGTCAATACACTCAGATAAATTGTCAATTTAAAATTATAAGATCTGATCTCATATATATATATATATACTGTGCATATGTCATGCGATATAGATATATATATATATATATATATATATATATATATAGAATACTTAGTCCAGTTAAACCGGAGTTAGGAGTAATTCCATCAGGACAAGAAATTATTCGTGAATGAATATTTAAATCTTCCTGGTAAAGAGCTCAATGTACCAATTATACAGAGCAATAATTTCTTTAAGAAAAAACAACGAAACCAATCACAAAGGATTATAAATTTATTTCCATCCTGTTACGCATTTTTGAAATTTTCAAAAACACGAAAAAAAAAAAAAAAAAAAAAAAATTAACAGGACTTCATCAGATCAATTAGATAAAAAAACTGAGTTTTTTTATCTAATTGATCTGATGAAGTCCTGTTAATTTTTTTTTTTTTTTTTTCGTGTTTTTGAAAATTTCAAAAATGCTTAACAGGATGGAAATAAATTTATAATCCTTTGTGATTGGTTTCGTTGTTTTTTCTTAAAGAAAGTATATATATATATATATATATATATATATATATATATATATCAGATAATAGATGTAAAAGATCTAAAGCTGCATAAAACCCTACAACTCAAAATTTCATGATATACATATATATAATATATCCATTGGTCTAATGAAGAATGTTGTCTGATTTAATATATATCCAGTGGGCTCATGTCATCCGATAAATAGATACAGGGGAGGGGCAAAACATGGCAACAGCAGGAAATTTCAAACAGATTTATTTTGATATGTTCTTTTGGATAAGCACGTAGTCTAGACAGATGATAAAGAGGTGTGGGGCTAGTGCGTCCCCTTGTAGTACTCTTGCTACAATGTAGATGTATTCTGTGTCTCCGTCTTTGCAACCCTCCCCTGAAATCCACCTTTGTGCAGCTCCCTTCTTACAGTTTTTAAGGAAATTAGGTTCTCGAGATCCTATTTACCCAACCTCTCCACTCGGACAGGATATGATACAAGGTCAATTTTTAAGCGGAGTTTAACAGGTTTGAATTCAGAGTTTTCCTGCCCCTAGACTAGTTGCCTCACCAAGGCAACTATTTATCCATAGCTGGAGGGAGAATAATTGGATTCATACCTTTCCCAAGGGTATTAGTGCTATGTGAAATGCAATCAGTCTCGTCCAGAATTTGAACTCGTGTCGCCGCGTCCATTTCCTACGACGATAACCATTACACCACAGCACCTCCTCGAGATGGTCATTAAACTTTGCTGTAATTTTCGAAGCTGTATTTTTGTGATCCTGCCAAACAATCCACGTAAGAGTCCGAGGGTCGCTATCAGACAGATTTCGCTTTCTTCCAGAGTTTGGCTTCAGTGAGGAGGTTTTTCCTTCTTTCTCCAATGCTGTCATTACTTTCAGGAGATTACTTCTGGCTACACCAAATAATTTAGCGGTTTTTGTTATACGAGCGCTTGCCAACCGAGCACCAACAATTTGACCTCTTTTAAAATCGGATAAATCTGCCATTTTAATGAATATTGATTAATTTCTTCTAATGATATCAATTTAAAAAAAAAAAAAAAAATTTGTCAGATGAGAAAAGAAAAATTGATAATAAATCAAAAAACCAAATTTTCTGAATTTTGATGGTTTTATTGGCGATTCCAAATTCAAACATTAAGATTGTAAGTGTTCTAAAAAATGTTTCCTTTTTTTCTCCTGAACATAACCTAAGTTCGAAACTAGGTAAGAACAATAAAAATAAATAAACAATATGAAAGTAATATTCCTATTTATTTTAATACTTCTGCATTTATATAATTGCTCGATGCTGTTGCGGCACAGTATGTATAAAACCAAAAAGATACTATCATTATGAACACGAGAAGTCCGTTAATTATGATTATAGGTTTGGATTGGTTTCTTTTTTTAATGCCATATCAGACTTCGCGTGTTATTTTCTGCCAAAACAATCCTTGTAGAAGAACTATTGTAGTAGTATTTAAATAATAACAGGGGGCGGGGTAAGAAAGGCCTTCACTTTCCCAATGGTGTCAGTACGAAAGTGACCATAGGAGCACGACTGGCGTTTAAATTTTCTTTCTACAACACTGTCTAGCGCGTTCAACTCTACGCCGCAGACTCCAACACAATTATGATTATAATCAAAATGATTATTTATTTATATATATATATATATATATATTTATATATATATATATATATATATATATATATATATGAGAGAGAGAGAGAGACCGACAGACACAGGGCGAGAGAAAGAAACTCATAGGGGTATCCAGCATTAGCTGGGTACGAGATATATAGTTACCTTTTTATGATACCCTTAGATAACATAGCAAGTGTTTATAGTGGTTTATTCTAATCTATATCTGTATTTTGAAAGAGGTTTAGGTTAGGATTATTTGTTTAATGGCAATTCAATCTTCGTGGGTTATTTAATGCCAAAGCCATCCTTCTAGAAAAATAGCAATGATGCTATTCAACCCATAGCTGGGAGGATAAGAGGGTTCATATCTTTTCCAAGGATATTTGTCCGAAAGTGAATGTAATAGCGTGACTGGAATTCGAACTCGATTACTACGGTTCTGCAGTCCAGTGTTTTAACCATTACACCACGAGGATACCCCTTATTTTAAAAGAGATACGTACTGAAAGAAAATATATATTGACATTTTGACAATGTGCAATTTAATTCACATTGCTGATTTACAGTTTTCTACGTGGGGCATTCAATAAGTTTCCAGACTATTTTTGTACAGGCATTTAAAATTGGCGTAAACTCTTGGAAATTCAGTTTGTTATTGCTACCCATCTTATGGGATGACTGACCAATTTTGAAGATTTCAAGTTCAAAGGAACAGCTACAGCAGGAATTGAAATACACCCTACTAAAGCCTGATTATCACAGCTGGTGAATTATAAATATGCTATCTGACACTTTAGAAGAACGATATGCAATAAAATTATTTTTTAAACTTGGTAAAAATTCCACAGAAACGTATGGAATGCTTCAGACTGCTTTTTGACCATCTTGCATGAATCGAGCATCAGTTTTTGAGTGGCATAAGAGATTCAAGGAAGGCAGGGAGATGTGAGGGATGATGAAAGATGTGGGAGGAGTAAGGACATCAGAACACCAGAGTTGATAGGCTAAAGGGTTAGGGTTACTATGTTGAGGTTTTAAGGGAATTCAGGAAGAGATTATTAGGGAAGAGGCCAGCACTCGGGTCAGCGGCATTTCCACGAGGACAATGCACCAGTCCACAACTCCATCCTTGTCACAGACTATAGTCCAGACTTTGCTCCCTGTGACTTTTGGTTATTCCCTAAGCTCAGAGGCTGTCGTTATGAGACAATTGAGGAGATGAAAGAGGCTGTGACGAAGGTCATTGACACGCTCACACAAGAGGACTTCCAGAAGTTGTTGGAACGGTACAACAAGTGTATTGCAGCCGGAGGAGATTACTTCGAAGTGGACTAGAGTTTCATGTGTTTACTATCAATAAAAGTTCCCATACGAAAAAAGTCTGGAAACTTATTAAATGATCCTCGTATTTGTATAACTAAATTGAATACAGAAGATAAGTCCGTTTGAAATAATCAGGAGAAAACTTTTTTCAATATTCCGGTTAACAAAATCTACGAAAAACAATGGTTTATACTAAAGTAAACTGTATTTCTTAAACGATCATTTGTATATATTGATTTCAATACAGTTGTAAAATTAAAGAAAATTAAAATGGCCTCAAAGATTATGTCTGTCTCCAGATAAAGGAAAATGACAGACCAGTCGAAGAAATCTGAGATGTCGAATAAAAATGACAAAGTGCGAAACGGAAAATATTATACCTTCAAGCCATGACAGCAAATTTAATTTTCTACCATTCCAGTGATGGGAATAAATAACAGAGTTTCTGATTTTAAGAAATTCTCGTAATTCGTTCGGTTTTGAGTAATACACCTACATAAAAAGCACAATTTATTACGACTTCAGTGGTTAAAAAGTGTTTTAATTAATGAATGGTCTACTTACGACCAGGCTTTTACAATATATCTGCACTTCTAATGAAATTAATTCACAAAAAATGCGCGATACTAAGTCATAAACAACAACAAAAAATCATTAACTTTAACCGATACGGTTGAAAAAAAGAATGAGTGGCCAACCGTACTCGAGAGTAACCCGAAGGATCACTTTTCAATAACTACACTTAGTGTCGAGGAGGACACAACTCTTTTTCTTCGATTGCTCCACTTACCCTTGACCTGTACCTTGTGATGTTTAGTGTTAAGCAAGGAGGCATCAAATAGCATCAGTTTTTGGTATGACTGGACCGGGGAGCGAACTCAGGTTGAGTGGACCTTTGGTGGCGGGGGACATTCTAACCATTTTGGCATTGGTATATATAAAAATAAATTAACCAAATTTCACGCTTGTCTTTCTTTAACCGAGGAGTTGGTTTTTTGTATTGAATCAACTTTCGTTCTCATTATGCATGAACAAAATTAAAACATGTCAATTGAATTGCTTCTTCTTTCTCATACATAGTTACATATAAAAAAATTATATCTTATATCCCCTACTCTTGTGGGGTTGAGCTCTCTAGCGAAGGAAGTAATGTTTGCCACTAGCGTAAAGCAACGCTCTTCAAATGAATTGAGCTCTTCTATGCCGTTAAGCGGATATATGTAAACAATGCATAAGCGTTTAAATTTCTTGCGCTAGGTTTCTCGAGGCTGAGTGGTAGAATCTTGGATTGGCATTTGAATCAACCGGGTTTCGATCCTAGCTTCAGAAATCTAGCGTGTCTAGCCACACTGAAGAGTTGAGATACAACGAAACAGTCTGTCTGTGGAGAACTATATATATAAGGCCATGGTGACTCGTCTCCTACACTAGAATTGGCAGTCTCAAATGAATGTCTTGAATAATCATCCTTAAAAACCTTATTTTTTGTTTCCATCCTGTTGGTATTGGTTTGAACACGTTAACTGTATATTTGCACAGGGGTACCCCCCCTTAAAAAGTAAGTGTCTTCGGTATGGCAATAAATTGCATCTTCAAATGAAGGTCGAGTTCTGGAGAGTATGGTCATGATCTCTTTTGACTTGGAGTAATAGTACCTATTAAGGTCTCAGCAATGGGTAAAATAGATTTATTTAAAAATCATTTGTATTGAATATGACCATGTACCAAAATGAAAAACTAAAGAAACAACTGCATAAAAGATATAAATATCAACGTGATTAACAAAAATTTGGGCATAAAATAACACTATATTGGTTGACATGCTGTTAAAATCCATCAATCCATGATAATCATATTTACCAACCCCCTCCGCTCGGGCAGGATATGACACAAGGTCAATTTTTAAGCGGATTTTAACAGGTTCGAATTCAGAGTTTTCCTTCTCCTAGACTAGTTGCCTCACCAAGGCTGAAGAACCTAGTCTGCCCTACTATTTACCCATAGCTGGAGGGAGAGAATAATTGGATTCATACAGTCAGGTCCAGGATTTGAACTCGTGTCGTCGTGTCCTTATCCTGCGACAATAACCAATACACCACGGGCACCTCCATCAATCCACGATAATCATGTTAGACTTGAAACCCCGACTTTTGTTACAAGTCTCTCAACAGTGAGTAGGGTGGTTTTAGGACTCTCTTCGGATGAAGTGGGAAACCCACGCGTGCGCACCAATCCTTTCATCTTCTTCCTCTTCTTCTTCTTCTTCTTCTTCTTCTCCTTCTTCTTCTTCTTCTTCTTCTTCTTCTCTCTGCCTCAGTTTTATTTGATAGCCAAATTTCATTTCTATTCGACTTTTCTGCTTGATTAAGGAGCCGCCATTTGGCACAATGCGTGAATTTACCGCTGAAAATGTTCAGCAAATCTTCTGAGACAAATCCGTCACTGCTTCATTGTTTCCGGAAAACAATGACGTCACCATTGCCGGAAATTAACGAAGTGTCATTAAGAGAGAATGTGTATTGGCGCCCAAAATGACAGCTGCGAAAGATTGAAAGGAAAAATACAATCCCCTTCACTTTTTTTTAGGCCTCACTGGCTCTCGTTTTGCATTATGAGATTCCAGTGCCGGGCTTTATTTTAATTTTTTTTAATTCATTTTATTCTATTCATTTGTTTTTCTTCTTCTTTTTCTTTTCTTTTTTTTTTTTTTTTTTTTTTTTTTGCTGGTCTCTTGACTCAAAACACTGCCATTGCGTAAAGGGCATGTAACGATTCGGGAGTAATTCCAATTTGATTAGAGTTCTGGGAAATTTAGTTTATGAGATAAAGGGCTGGGGAAAGATATAGGAAATTTAAAAGGACAAAAAAGGGATATTCCTATAGGATCTAAAAAGTAGAAACATGAAAAAGTTTTGAAAGATTTAATTAAAGTAACCAACTAGCGAAAGGATAGATAGATAGATAGATAGATAGATAGATAGATAGATAGAATGGTTGGTTGGTTGGGTTTTATGGCATATCAACCTTTGTAGGTTATTTAATGCCAAATCCATTTTTATGCAAGAGGTCGGTTCCATTTCAAACAATTCAGTTTAGGGTGAGTGCACAGTTTAATTATCAAAAACATTTCCATTTCCTGCTATTCAATTTAGTCAAAGAGTTCTAATTCAAACTCATCAGTTCAGCATAAGTTCACAGTTTCGATGTCAAAACAGTTCTATTTCAAGCAGTTCAGTTTAGCATAAGTACTCAGTTTAATTGTCAAAAATGTTTGTATTTCAAGCAATTCAGTTTAGTCAAATAGTTCTAATTCAAAGAAATCAGTTCAGCATAAATACGCATTTTAGTTCAATTTAAATCTATTTTTATATAAATAATCAGTTTTATTTTGAACAATCCAATTAGCACGAGTGCACAGTTTAATAGTCAAAAACATTTCTTTTTCAAGCTATTCAGTTTACTCAAACAGTTCTCATTCAGCCAATTCAGTTTAGTATAAGTATAGATTTTGTTTACACACAGTTTAATATCAAAACAGTTCCATATTAAACAATTCAGTTTAGCATAAGAACAGTTTCAATGTCAAAACCAGTTCCATTTCAAACAATTCAGTTTACCACAAGTATACAGTATAGTTCTATTTAACGGAATTTACGGAAGATAAAAACTTACTAGAGGTAAGATGAAGATTTGGGAAAAAAAAGTATTTTAGAACGCTGTTACTATATCCGAGATTGATGTTGTGTAAGGAAGGTTTGTGCTCCCTTTTATAGAGAGCCGCAAAAATTTGTAGCTTTTGTTCACTTTTTTTTCATTTTGAAATATAGAATTGTTTCCATTTAGAATTTTTCTATATTTTGAGAAGGAACAGACATGTGTTCTGAGGTGTTGAGAGAAGGAACGAGTCGGATAAGTAAAGTTTGAAACATTTTGGATTGGTAAAGTTTTAAACGTCTTGGATAGGTAATGTTTTAAAGGCCTTGGATGGGTAATGTTTTAAAGGCCTTGGGTGGGTAATGTTTTAAAGGCCTTGGATGGGTAATGTTTTAAAGGCCTTGGATAGGTAATATTTTAAACGTCTCGGATAGGTAAGGTTTTACACGTCTTGGATAGGTCAAGTTTAAAAATCTCAATCGAGTCGTTTTAATCTGCTCGATATGCGTACTTTGTCAGAGATGTATTCTCTTTAGGTCATGTTTTAAACATATCGGATAGGTAATGTTTTAAACGTCTTGGACAGGTAATGTTTTAAACATCTCGGATCGGTAAAGTTTTAAACGTCTGGGATAAGTAATGTTTTAAACGTCTTGTATAGGTAGAGTTTTAAACATCTTGGATAGGTAAAGTTTTAAACTTCTTGGATAGGTAAAGTTTAAAAATCTCAATCGAGTCGTTTTAATCTGCTCGATATGCGTACTTATTTTGTCAGAGATGCATTCTCTTTGTAGAAAAACAACTTTACACTGTATTGGTCCAACTGAGATAACTAGTCGAGGGATAACATTTGTTAGAGATGACGAGGTTAACGTCACTTGAATTTGTTGGCAGTTGTTCATTTTTTTTTTTTTGAAGTGGGAAGCAGTGGATACTAGTTCATACTACTACTAGAGCAATAAACTCACTCAGATTTTCGACTAACCGTAAAATACATGTATGTCAACTAGACTATTATTCTTAATCAGAAACCCTGTTTTGAAGATAGAGAATAAAGTCATCAAATTCTGAAAGTGGGTTGAATAAAAACCACAAATAAAAGATATTTCCTTGGCATCGGAAAACCACGAATCAATTTCTCCTGAATAAGTTTGTCTAAACATATTGAGAGAAAAAGATTCTCCTACTCATAATGAATAAATTTAAGATAAGACAGTTGGACTTTAACTAAGATAAAACTCAAGAAAAAAAAGTGGAGACATATTTTCTTCTCTCTCTCTCTCTCTCTCTCTCTCTCTCTCTCTCTCTCTCTGTGCCATCATAACCACTAAAGTATCCTGTCCTGGCTTATCACTGAATAGCAATCTCGGAGGGAGAAGAGTATATATAAACCTACCACTCCGCACGAGCGGAATGTGACGCAAAATCAATTTTTAAGCGAAATTAAGCAGTTTTGTATTAAGAGTTTTCTTCTCCTCGACCGGTTGCCACTCAAAGTTCGAAGTCTGCCTGACTATTTTTTCCATAGGAAATGTGGAGAACCCATTTATTTCCATTACTCCCAAATATACTTTGACATAGACTGATTGTACCTGTTAGGGCCTCATCTATGAGTTAAATAGAACTGTTTAACTATTTAAATGTGTGCAAAAATAATTGATATTGAACTAAATTGTTTGTTTTACATAGCTATACTCGAAAACATTTAACAGTGTGCAAACGAACGACTAATCGCAAATAGAATCATAAGTATTTTAAACAGAAATACTTGAAACCTTTTAACTTCGCGCAAGCAATAATAATAGAAATACTTGAAAACATTTAATGCCCTTCAAGTAGAACTATGAGTTAGAAAGTAAGCATTGAAACCATTCAACTGTTGGTTAACGAATGAGCTCTGGTTTGTTTTAGATATTACCCACAAAATATTCTCTTAGGAATCATTTACATGTGTATGAACAAGATTTGGCATTAAATAGCCAACAAGGGTTTATATGCCATAAAACCCAACAAACCAACTAACGAAATGTAATTAGATTACAAAACATTGTCAACATAAAGACTTTTAACGTTAGGACTTTAACCAATCCACCCTGTCGGCTGGGACTAAAGCATTGAGGAATGCGAAGTACCCCTTCATTGCCATCGCTTCCAGGTTCAGTCTGGCCCGGAGTTGTAGCACCTGATAGGTCTAATCTATGGATCAAATAGAACTAAACGGTGTACATATATGTCGTATAGTGGCTCGTACCTCGTTACTTCCGGTGTCGCAGAAGTATAAAAGACGTAGTGTCTTTTAAGACAGAAGCAGAAACCGCGATATAGCTCTGAAAGGACGCCGGTTTGTAGTCAGTTCAACTTCGGACGTAACACCTACTGCGAGAGACTTACATTACTAGTCGGACAGTACCACTTGAGTTAATTAATAATCAACTCTGTTTCACTGCGTATCGTTTTCTTAACACGAAGCAACAACATGCTAAATTGAATTGTTTGAAGTAAAACTGTTTTTGACTTTGAAACTGTGGACTTATGCTAAACTGAATTTTTAATAGAACTGAATTGTTTTAAATAGAAATGTTTTGACACAGAAAATGTGTTCTTATGCTAAACTGAGTTGTTTGAAATAGAACTGTTTATATGTGTAAAAATGAATCTCACTTTAATAATCTACAATGGTTGATGTGCCATAAAAACCGAACCAAACTTTCGTCAATAAACCAGGTACCAGAGCTTACGGTATCTGCAGTCCATCACATGATAGATATATGTATGTTAGAACATTGATGAAACTATAATGAACTAGAATTAAAATAACATTATATTAAGAAAACTATTGACGTTCACCAGCCAAAATCGCTAAAGCTCACATAGACTATGTACTCAAAGACTAGAAAGGGATAAATAGCGCTTTAAACTGTGAGACATAATCTCCTTTCGAACGAGAATCTTTGGATCACAGAGGCGTCATCGCAAAGATACACCCGAGTTAAACAGTTAAAACCACACGTTAGGATTAATGTTCGCTCAGTAAAAGAGATATAAGCCATAAATATACGATGACTCGGGAGACTTGGGTTCAATCCCAGGTCGAGTCATACCAAAGACTTTAAAAATGGAACTTGATACCACCTTGCTTAACACTCAGCATTATAAGGTACGGTTCAAGGGTAAAGTGGAGCAATCCAGGGAATGGAGTAGCGCCCTCCCCTACACCTTGGTGTAGTAGCTATCGAAAAGGGAGCCTTCGGGTCACCCTCGACTATGGTCGCTAACTAACTAACTATAAAAAAGAAGTTTGATAATTTTCAGGAGATATCTAAATGATATATTCCGAATGGAGTATATGAAAATTTTTCTACCGCCCATATATAAACACCCGCAGAGTGCATACTAACCAAAGTAAGAGCTAGACGTAAAGTTCTAGGTAAGTCACTTGTAGTTAGAAAATATGAGATAATGAGAAAAAATTCCAACAAATATCAACGCACAGTAACTAAAGAAATCTCAAAGCGAACTAACCCATACCAAAAAGAACAATAGAATACATTCAATAGTTCAGTACAAAATGGAAAAATTATTGTAAGTATAAATATAAAAAATATTTCATAAATTATTTTAGCCATAAAATTGTTAACATTTTATACTTATAATAACTTTTCCATTTTGAACTGAACTACTCCCATTTTGAACTGAACTATTCCCATTTTGAACTGAACTATTCCCATTTTGAGTTGAATTATTCCCATTTTGAAATGAACTACTCCCATTTTGAACTGGAAAAGGTATATACCAGTGCCTCACATGTCTTCTTCGTCTTACTTATGAGATAGGAGTTATGTGGCCGTACATTTTCTGTTTTGCTGGATAATGCTTTCAGGATTTATTTAAGACATAACAAACCATTCATGTAGAGTTCCATTTTTTTTGGCTCTCAGTGTTTTGAGTAATAAGGATACCGCTGGAACTTGGAAGACATCTCGTTGTATTTTACCGATTGGTTAGATTTCCTCAGTATTCTGGCCGATGTCAACAATGCTGTAGTTTAGAAGGTCTCTACTCGTCCTCTAATTTCTAAGTCCTCCAATCCTTTTACTAATCCTTTGGTTACTGTACCAAGTGCACCATTTACAATTGTTATCACTGTCACTTTCATGTTCCACAGTTTTTTCTGTTCTCTAGCAAGGTCTAAGTACTTATTATTCTTTTCGTTTTCCAAAACCACACATTTGGCCGCAACTAATTTGTGTTAGGAATACTTGATGAATAGAATAAGACATGTTAAGAGCAATCCTTGAAACCATTTAACTGTGTGCAAACAAATGATTAATATTAAATAGAAATGTTTGTGCTTGATAGCAATATTCGAACCATCTAAATGTACGATAATATATTAGCTCAAATAACTCGTTTAAAATTCAACTTAACTATAAACTACTGGTTTACAAAGCATATATTCATAAAAAGGCAGGATTTAACTTTAGATAACCCATGAGAGTTGATATACCATAAAATACCAACCAGCCAAAATATAATTGAAGTTCGTAATTGTTAAATTGATTTGGGCATAAAATAAGCTAATAAGTGTTACATCGCTGTAAAAACCACCCAACCACCCAACCAATCAATAAACCAACTTTGTACCGATACGGTTATATGAAAAATAAGCCTCCAGAACTATTTCTTTGTTTTTCCCCTCAGTCACTTTCATCAATATCCACTACTTCATCTCTCTCTCTCTCTCTCTCTCTCTCTCTCTCTCTCTCTCTCTCTCTCTCTTACGCACACACCTTCACTTTTTTTTACTTACTCTTTCTTTCGGTTAAACTCTGTTTTTTTTTCTGCTTCAGGATCATTAATCATTATTCAAAAATACCGCAAAGCTATTAATTTTATAATGAAAGCAATTTTCCAACATGACAAAAAAATTTTTACTTGCTTTTCCCACTTTTTTTTAAATTTATAAACTAATTCCTTATGGTGTCAAATAAATCCAAAGCAGGAAATCCGTAAATTAATTATTTTTTATTATGATTATAATGGGTTGACTTATGGCGATTCAACGCTTAACGTACGAGCAGATAATCATAGTTAAGAAGCAATTACTCTGATCAGTACTTTGATGGGTGACAAATTTGTAACATTGGAAACAGAAAAAAATCTGAGATCTGTCTGTCTGAGTGAGCAAAGCTTAGGAAATACAATACCAAGTAAATGATGGTTGATTGGGTTTATGGTATGTCAACCTTTGTAGGTTATTTAACGCCATATCCATTTTAAAAGAAATAATCAGTTTTATTTCAAAAATTCAGTTCAGCATAAGTACATTGTTTAATTATCAAAAACATTTCTATTTCGAGCTATTCAGATTATTCAAACAGTTCTAAATCAGCTAATTCAGTTTAGTATTGCTACAGATTTTGTTTATGCAGTTAAATGTTAAAACAGTTCGGTATTAAATAATTCAGTTCAGCGTAAGTACAGTTCCAATGTTTAAAAACGTTTCATTTCAAACAGTTCAGTTTAGCATGAGTACGCAGTATAAATCCAAGTACAGTTTCATTGTCAAAAACATTTCTATTTCAAGCTACTCAGTTTAGTCAAACAGTTCTAATTCAAACAAATCAGTTCAGCATAAGTATGCCGTTTAGTTCTATTTAACCCATAGATAGGGCCCTATCAGGTGCTATCATTCCGGGCCAGACTGAACCTGGGAGCAATGGCAACGAAAGGGAGCTCCGCATTTCCCAAAGCCCAAGCATCACTGAAACTTCACCATCAGATTGTTTAGTGTCATATCTTGGACACTCATTTTGGGAGTCTTACCCCTCTGCAGAGGAGCAGTCAAGCCGACTGCGCTTCCAAGGGAATGAGAATAAATGGAAAGTACTATGATAGATATCTAACTATAGTCAATCTAGTGTACAAGTCAGTTGGGCTTAGAATACAAGAACCGACATATTATTCGCACTGTCATTGGTTGAATAGTAAAACAAAACTGATGTTAAATAAGGAAGGTTGATAAGTCATTAAACAAAGAAACCAGATCATGTAGATGAGAGGGGTAAATTTTCTCAGAATTACCATTTTTGGACTGCCACATCCCGTTGAAATCATCGGTTCCCGCTTGGTCAAAGAAGTTTAGCTAGACAGTATTTAGATAGAGGTTGTAAGGACGACATGTTTTCTTTGCAATCTGAGGTCTGTGTGCGAAGCTAATTAACACTTAGTACAATATTGACTATGAATATGAAAACCTTGCCATTATGTTTGATAAAAAAATTAATTTCCGTCTATAGTAATATATATCTTCATTTAATTATATCTAGCGGAATGTTATATAATCAAAACGGATACTACTAGGCAATATCATGACTAAACTTTACAGAATTGAAATTCAGTAACCAAAAATATGAATATCATCATCATCAGTAAAGTGCGATGACACCAGGAGATCCTTTGAATCTCTCTCTATCTCTCTATCTCTCTCTCTCTCTCTCTTTCTATATATATATATATTTGCCTTTATCTGACCTCGCTCTTAGTTAGGGGGTGTTCTCGTGGTGTAATGGTTAAAACGATGAACTGCAGAATCGTAGTACGCGAGTTCGTACTCCAGTCGTGCTATTACGTTCACTTTCGGACAAATACCCTTGGGAAAGGTATGAACCCCCATATCCTCCCACCTATAGGTTAAATAGTACCACTAGTGTTCTTCTAGGAGAATGCCTTTGGCATTAAATTAACAACAAAGGTTGATATGCCATAAAACAAAGAAACCAAACCAAACCATCTCTTAGTTAGTCCTCTAGACAGGATCCAGTGTCCAGAAAAAGCTGATGAATAAACGTTTTTGCAAGTCAGCAAAACTAGTGTGTTCATATGAAGGAGTCCATAAGAGAATATCATTTATGCATATTTACCCAATACCTCCACTCGGGCTGGATATGACACAAGGTCAATTTTTAAGCGAAGTTTAACAGGTTTAATTCAGAGTATTCCTTCTACTAGACTAGTTGACTAACCAAGGCTGAAGAACCTAGTATGCCCTACTATTTACCCATAGCTGGAGGTAGAATAAGTGGATTCATACCTTTCCCAAGGGTATTAGTGCAATGTGAAATGCAATCAGTTACGTCCAGGGTTTGAACTCGTGTCGCCGTGTCCATTTCCTATGACGATAACCATAACACCACGGACACCTCCAATATCACTTATGAGTTAGTCCTCACTTCAAGAGTGGTGCTCCGGACGCTTGGCTCGTCTTACTTGGATGATTTTCACTTGAGTGCCAATACAGCTGTTGTTTTGTGAGTACTTGCTCCAAAAATTTGTTCAAAACAGCACGCTGCATCCTTGTTTAGTTCCCATCTTGCCATCTAGGCATACGCCTACAGTCGTTTTATCTTATCATAGAAATTAGACTGCTATATGGGAATATACACTGTTAGTAGCAGCCCATGCTTTATGTTGTATATTGACCTCTGACTCTGCCGGGCTGTCAAAATAGGAAATGCACCTATGTAACTAACAGGTGCATCCGGTCGAGGAATATCAGGGTATAACTTTGACCGTGGACGGGTTGAATGAGTGCGATTTGTGACGCCAACAAGAAGAAGGTCGCCGTTGAACTATTATATAACTCAGTGCACAGGAAGTTCAATCAGTCGGGGATATGATGCGGTAGAGAAAACCACCACCCAGCAGAGTGGGCCCCCAGGCCCCCGGTTGAGCAGCTCAGGAGAACGGGAAGGAAACGCGGTTATGACCAATAGAGTGGGGGGTCAATATGTTGCAAATCTGTTCGTTCTCCAACTCCCTCTAACACACAACCCTTTCAAATAAAGTGAGAGGTATATTTTTCTAAAGACTGTGTCGCTCGTTTTTATTGTGTCGTCGTTATGATTCTGCATGCATACGTGTTTGTATAATTGGTGAGGGCTATAGAACATTTATACTTATAGTGTACATTGTTTTGAGTCTTTGGTATGACTCAAGTGAGGATTGAACCCTGGCCTCCCGGACCTTTGGTGAAAACTCTACCCACTATACTAATCGGTCGATATATATATATATATATATATATATATATATATATATATATATATATATATACTTTAAAAATCATTTAAACTATGTTTACTTGAATCAGGCGCAAGACTACGTAAGCTAATGAAAAAATGTTGCCACAATATACAATAATCAAACCGTCGTCTCAGAGTGACATAGAGTTCAATGTCTGTCAATTAAACTGGTTGACTTCTTCTGTATCTTTCCATTAGGTTCAACTGTCCAGCTCAGAACCCAATTTGAATGTTACACTACATGTCAAAAAAAGACTCCACTGATCGATTATGCAAGTTAACCGTGTCTCTGCCGTTATATAGCTACACCACCTGGATATTAACAAAACACTTGAAGATAAAGCTAATGGAAACAGAACAAAAACGCTTCTTCCTATTTTGAACAAATCTTGAAAGGAACAGCTCATAAAACAAACATCTGTATGACTACTTGCCTTTCATCTCACAAATCATCCAAGCCGCGAACGGTTGGAGATGAAGGATCGAACTCATATGGGAAGTGTTGGCAGGCCAGCAAATAGCTCTATTTATCAAATTTGTGCCGATACTGGATAACATCTAGATCACTCTGCCAAGAGCGATAAACATAGAAACAGACGACGAGAGAAATAAGAATGTCGTGGGAATCTATGCAATTTGCACGACTTGATGAATGATAATGAAACATATCATGATAATCAAAACTGAAAATAAAATCTAAAAAACTATTTCTTATAAAAAAAGTGTTCGATTCTATTAAAGTAAAGCAGGTTGGAACCCTAAACATTGTGGACCATTGAGACTAAAAGTCCATTACTCGAGTTTCATGTGTTTTAAACAATATTCAGACGGAAGAGGAGATGGAGGGAGTCAGCTTGTCACATATCTCTATAGTGTGAGGTGAAGTCATGTGAGAAGTCGTTTGTTTGCTTTGTTTTGATTTTATGGGACATCAACCATTTTAGGTTATCAATGCAAAATCAATTTTTAAATATAAAACAGTTCTATTTCAAACTATTCAGTTTAGTATACAAAAGCAGTTCCATTTCAATTTAGCATAAGTGCACAGTTTTGTTCTATTCGACCCATAGATAGAACCCTATCTGGTGCTACCACTCAGGGCCAGAGTGGACCTGGAAATGATGGCAATAAAAGGTACTCCGCATTTCCCAGAGCTCCAGCATTACTAGAAACTCACCATCAGATTTTTTAGTCTCATATCCTGGACACTCGTTGGGGAGCTCTTACTATTCTGCAGAGATGCAGTCGGAGTGTTCTGCAGCCCAGCCGACTGGGCAATGGTCGTTTGCGTTATATTTGTTGTATAGCCACATAATGCATATGCATATGCACGCAGAATCATAACGACGACACAATAAAGACGAGCGATACAGTTCTTTAGAAAAATATACCTCTCACTTCATTTGAAAGGGTTCTAAAGGGTTACTAAAGGTTTTACAGTGTGAGAGGTGAGTTGGAGGCTGAACAGAACTGCAACATATTGACCCTCACTCTTATGGCCATAACAGCGTTTCTTTCCCGTTCTCCTAGTCTGATCAACCGGGGGCCTGGGGGCCCAGCCTCTCTGGGATATGTTCCTCATTCCAGCATCTTCTCTCCAACTGATTGAACTTCCTGTCGCCGGGGTTATATGATAATTAGACGCCCACTCTTCTTCCTGCGAGCGTCACAATTTCGCACTCTATTCAACCCGGCCACGGTCAAGGTTATATCCTGGTATTCCTCGACCGGATGCACCTGTTATTTACACATTTCCTATTTTAACAGCTTGGCCGGGTCGGAGGCAATATGCAATATATTTACAAGAAGAAATAACGTGATTAGATGTTTGTAGGCATAATATTAAAACAAGGGAATTTTCTTTTCTTTAACAATAGTGATGAAAATATATATCGATGCCACCGAAATGAATTTGAAATAGTAGTTGGTACAGCCATAACCTCAGTTTTATTAACAGAAAATATTCAAACAGTACACCAATATGCAAACATATATGCCAAATGTGGAATATCACAAATATTTGCCCAGTCGGCTGAGGCTGTAGAATAAACCGACTGAACTGCTGCAGAGGGGTAAGACTCCCCACCGTTGAGTGTCCTAGATATGGCATTAAGCAATCTGATGGTGAGGTTCCAGTGATGCTTGAGCTTTGGGGAATGCGGAGCACTCCTTCATTGCTATCGTTCCCAGGTCCACTCTGGCCCAGAGTGGTTGCACCTGATAGGGCCCTATCTATGGGTTGAATAGAACTAAACTGTGTACTTATACTAAACTGAATTATTTGAATTAGAACTGTTTGACTAAACTGAATAGCTTGAAATAGAAATGTATTTGACAATTAAACTATACTTACATTTAAACTGCGTGCTTATGCTAGACTGAATTTTTTGAAATGGAACTGGTTTTGACACTGAAACTGTACTTACACTAAACTGAATTGCTTAATATAGATCTGCTTTTGACATTTAACTCTGTGTTAACAAAATCTGTATTTATACTCAACTGAATTAGCTGAATTAGAACTGTTTGAATAAACTGAATAACTTGAAATAGAAATGTTTTTGACATATAGACTGTGTACTCATACTAAACTGGATTTTTTAAAAATGGAACTAGCAATTTGCATAAATAACCTACAAAGGTTGATATGCCATAAAACCCAACCAACCAACCAACCAACAGACAAATATATCGTAATAAGATAGGATATTGTGTATAAAGTCCAAGCTTATTAATAGTCTGACTATAACAGCTGATTGTGTCTCGGAGAAAAATTTTACATTCAAGAAGATGCTGAAACCAAATTTCTAACGAAGAAATAAGTTAAATCATTAGCGTAGACATATCACTAAATTTTTTCACATGTTATCCACCACCTGACCCTGATTAGTTTATTCTGATCTATTTTAGACTGCCAGAGAAGAAGATTTTTTCTCGCTTGAATATCACGTATACTAACAACTAATCTCTTAATTTTTTCGCGTGTCTTGCGAACTAAGATCTTATCACGTGACAAGACATCACGCTATATAGATACTCAATTGGCAACTTTTATCACTTTCCTATCTGAAGAGAGAGATGAAAATATAAAAATGTTGCATAAAAAGAGCACTCAATGCAATAATAGCAGAACAGCTATAAACCTACAAAACATTAGAATTATAGCCACCCACAAAAAGTACGTTACTTAAGTTGTATGTTCAAATTTGTCATGAAATCTACGTAAAGGACTTATTGTGTCCATGAATATATATATATATATATATATATATATATATATATATATAGTACAATTAAATGGAGACTCAAACTCGGTTAAGCCGTCATAATAAATTTATTTCGGCGGAGAATATTATTGGTATATTCTCCGTCTCGTCAGATGACTCTTTTACATGCTCTGTCCTGTTGCAGAGACGCGAATGAGGAGTTACAGTTCGTATCCAGAAGATATATATATATATATATATATATATATATATATATATATATATATATATAATCAACACTGAAAATTTAAAAAAAGATGAGCAATTAAACATGTAGGATAGCAGGTAGAAAGTATCACCCCTAGAGTGTTAGCCAATGGCATGGGAGACCGGGGTTGAATTCCAGGTTGAGTCATACGAAAAACTCAAAATATGGTACTTGATTATGTTTGTCGCTGCCTCACACCACACAAAACTCGACACAAGGTTAATGACCCGAAGGTCGATTAGGGGGAGTTAGGGGAGGGGAAGGTTGGGCATAAGCCGAGGCTCTAACCCGGCTGTACTATGCTGGTCATCGACCCACTTAGTGCAATGTGGGCCTGATGAGCCTAGCTAAACTTATTATAGCTTAAACTGGACAGCAAGGTCCAGTGCTATACAAAAAAAGGGTACTTGATACCTCCTTGCTTAACACTCAGCATTATAAAGTACATATTAAGAGTAAAGTGGGGCAATCCTGAGAAAGGAGTAGCGCCCTCCCCCTACACCTCAGTGTACTTGCTATTGAAAAAGGAGCGTTTGGATGGCCCTTAATAACGGTCACCAACTTTATGCATATACTCCCCTACCCCCGTAGGGTTGAGTTCTCTGGCGAAGAAGTAATCGTGTTACCATTAGCGTTTATGGCAAGCCTTTTTGTAGATGAATTGAGGTCTCGGCTACCGTTGAACGATGTATGTAAACAATAGTAATTGTGATTCATAACCGTTTAAAATTTACTTCGCAGCTAATATCTCCTCACGGCTGAATGGTTAGAAGCTTTGGTTTGGCGTTTGAGTCAACCGGGTTTCGATCCCAGCTACGGGAAGATACTGTCTAGCCACACTGATGAGTTCTGATAGAACGAAACAGATCTCTCTGTGGATGACTATTGTGATATATATATATATATATATATATATATAAGGACTTAAAGTTTGCAACCAGCAACGGCTGATATCTACATCAAAAGTAACCATTATTAATAGCAGCGATTTGAGTGAGGACAGTGTCGCAAAAAATGTGTTTTGTTGAGAATATATGCTTTCCAAGATTTCAGCTAATTAACGGGTTGGTTGCGGCTAAAAATTATTCAACTTATCAAACAGCTACCAGTCCTATGATAGATATTCTGTTCCTAAGTTGTAAAAAACCTTCAGGTTAAGAAGATGGATGAGAGGCAGTATTTTCAGAAATCGTGTCAGCAGAAAAACTCACAACTGTTAAACTGATAAGTATAGATTTATGCGACTTCTTCCCAAGTAAGGTTTGACATGAAGTGATTTTATTGGGGACTTAAACGGACAAGTATATAAATAAACGAAAAAAAAAGAACTTAAAATGGTTTTGCAAAACTGCTAGCGTTTTTCATTCATCTTCGTTGGGTGTATAAAATGTCGCCATATTTGAATTTGGAAAAAAGGTTTAATACAAGGTTCATTGCTCATGTTGTGTGAATATGTACACTTATATACACTTAAAGGCTTACATACAAATAGATTCGAATACACACGCAAATAAAAATACCTGCATATTCGCAAGCAATCACTAACGCATGAAAACATATACATACGAAAATATTTGCATATATATAGCTATTGAGTGTAAATGGTTTGTATTAGGGTTTTACCTCTGATGAATCAAATGAGAGGGCAATATATCAAAAAATTGTGATGAAAAATCTATACAAAAGATAGACAGATGTACAGAGAGTTAAATAGATTAAGAGAGACACAAAGAGAAAGAGAGAAAGCCTTCATGTCTCTCTTAAGTGGTGTTTTAAAAAAACATTTTCCTTTATATTATAAACTTTCTTCGAAGTCTTTCTTAAATACTGTATCAAAAATAACCATTCTTTCAAATCTTCTTTGAACAATCTCTCAAAATTTGTATTTCAAGACTAATTCTCAATAAAAACAAAAATAGTCATTCTTTTAAGCCTTTCTTAAACAATCTATCAAAATTTGTCTTTCAAGACAAATGCTTCATAGCAATAATTATTATTTCAACCTTTTCTAAGCAATGTATCAAAATTCTACTTTCAATTCTTCAACGTTGTATTAAAATCATTTGTCTCTAAATTCGTTTTCAAAACACTGTACCGAAATCTTTTTCTATCAAGTCGTTTTTAAACACTAGATTAAAAAATCTTTTACAAGTTTTTCTTAAACGGAGTATTAGAAATTGTCCTTTTTTCAGGAGCTTTCTTAACCACTTTATTAAAAACTCTTTATTCAACACTTTAAAACTGCTATTTTTCTTTTATGTCTTTCTTAAACAATGTATTAAAATCTGCCTTTCTAAAACACCGTGTTAACTGAATTTCTTCAACACGTTACAAAAAACTGTCTTTCTTTTAAGTTTTTCTCAAACGCTGTACGAAAAATTCCGGTAAGTCTTTCTTAAACACGCTTATAAAATCTCTCTTTCTTTTAAAAAGAAAACTCGATAAAATACTGTATTTTGGGTGTCGATATCTTAAATCTTTATTTTTACATATCTAAAAATGTCTTTTGTTATTACACTGTATATATATATATATATATATATATATATATATATATGTGTGTGTATGTGTGTGTGTGTGTGTGTGTTAAGTCATATACACATTCAGGAAAGTGGACAGATAGAGACACGTGAATTAACATGCTTATGTGTTGGCTGTACAGAAAACCGGTCTCCCTCTCCCAAGTCAGGTGTGCACTTAACAGCACAAAAGCCTTGCAACAACCAATAAGAACACTGATCCATTTAGGGCAAATATTACGAAATTGACAAGTGCCATCTCTTTTACCGACGGTCAATTGATAAAATTGCCTTCGTTCAAGACCCCTATAAGGGACTCTCTGACACGGAGCTTGTTGCATCATCTCCGTCTCCCTAATGGCTCGTCTTGACCGCTACAGTTCACTGATGGAAAGATTGATGCTCTTGCTAAATTCTCTGCGAATTCTATACGTCAACAAGATAAAAGCATTAGCGTGCCGCCGGAACTCGCAGCTGCGTCCAATAATGAGAGCTCAACATGCCAACAGATTCAGTACTGCTAGAGGGCGCCAAGAAAAACCGATTTAGATCACTGATCTATATTTCTATTTCTTAGATGATGAAATATGAACAGTGTATCCTACTCTGGTTATATCTACCTCGCTGGACACCTTCGTTTAACGATCTGAGTTTTGTCGAAAAATTTATACCTATATCAGTCTATATATATATATATATATATTTCCATGACCAGGAAAATATATAGATATACCTTTATATATCATGATGATATACATATATAACGATGATGGTGATATATATATATATATATATATATATATATATATATATATATATAAAACGATGATGATGATATATATATATATATCGATATGTATATATTATGATATATATATATGTATATATCATGGTGATCTATCTATATATATATATATATATATATATATATATATATATATATATATATAACGGGCATAGATAAATAGATAGATAGATAAAAAGATCTCTCTCTCTCTATCTATCTATCTATCTATCTATCTATCTCTCTCTCTATATATATATATATAACAGGCATAGATAGATAGATAGATAGATAGATAGATCACAATAGATCTATCTATCTATCTATCTCTCTCTCTCTCTCTCTCTCTATACATACATATATATATATATATATATATATATATATATATATATATATATATATATATATAAAAGGCATAGATAGATAGATTCCCAATTACAAAACTGAGATTGATAGCTTAAGGTATTCATAAAGAAAGACGTGTGTATATATATGTATGTGTGTTCGCGCATGCGCACGTAAGTATGTGTGTATGTGCATAACTATGTCTCTCGGGCAATATTTTTTCGTATTTATTTGCGTTAGTTTCATGTCTTTATCCATCTAAATCTCTCATGATGATTCTGTCAAATCATAAATGCATGACTATCATTTTAAGCCTATTTCTTCCCTTCTTTCATCCTTCCTTCCTTTCTGCCTTGCTTTCTTTATTTTATTCTTTCAAAATAACTTAGGAGCACTTTCTTCTGACTATAGATTCTTTTCATAGGGACTTCGTATGTTTTATACAATAATTGAACCAAAAATTTCAACTAACTTAATATGTATTTATGTTTACTGAAGATTGAAAATATAGCTAATATAGCTAGATTATTGTTAATGATAGTATTTAGAAATCAATACAGGTTCACTTTTTAAAAATAAGGGGCTTCTATCTGAATCTCATGAACCATATTGTATATTCTCTTTGGGTTGGTTGGTTGGTTTTTATGGCATATCAACCATTGTATATCATTTACAGCCAACTCCATTATTATACAAATAATCAGTTCTATTTCAAACAGTTCAGTTTAGCATGAGTACACAGTTTAATTTTCAAAAACATTTCAAACAATTCTAATTCAAACAGTTCAGTTTAGCGTAAGTATAGTATCCAAGTCAAAAAAAATTCTATTTCAAGCAGTTAGGTTTAGCATAAGTACGCAGTTTAAATATTAAAAAAGGTTCTATTTCAAGAAATTAAATGTAGCATACATAAGCAGTTTAGTCCTATTGGACCAATCGATAGGACCCTATCAGGTGCTACCACTTCGAGCTAGAGTGGACCTGGGAGTGGTAGCAAAAAGGGGTACTCCGTATTCACCAAATCTCCAGCATTACTGGAGTCTCAACATCAGATTGTTTAATGTCATATTTAGGACACTCGTTGGGGATGGGGGTCGTACAGCCCTAGCTGACTGGGCAAATCCTTTTTTGGGTTATAACACCAGCCAATATAATTGAGTAACTACGATTGCATAAATTGCAAAAGCCATCCCACGTTTTATTATCAAACGTAGAATTTTTTTTTAAATCAGAATATATACCATTGCCTCCATCGAGCATATACACGCTGTACCCAAGTCAAAGTCGGTATCTTATCTCCGGTTGTTTCACTTTTACTTTCCTTCAAGATAGATAGATAGATAAATAGCACAGTAATTGTAGGATTTTCATAGATTGTTTCTAGGAAAATATATTAGTGAATTTTTTACCGATCTTTCTAAATAAATAATTGTTTCAAGAATTGGGACAATAAAAATCCTTTACGTCTGGTGAGGTTTTTTACCTAGAGTCGAAAAAAGTTTTTTTTAAAAAAAGAGAAAAGATCGTATAGTTATGAAACATTGACTTTTGGTAAACTGTAATATCAATTCACTCTTAATTTTTCATGTGACATCTCATTTTTTTTCCTCGAAAACAAATTATGGGGCATAGTATCCTTCGTTTTTACACCTCTCTTTTTTCTGTAAAACAAATTATGGGACAAGGTATCCTTCGTTTTAACACCTCTCTTTTTTCTGTTAAACAAATTATGGGGCATGGTATCCTTCGTTTTAACACCTCTCTTTTTTCTCTAAAACAAATTATGGGGCATTGTATCCTTCGTTTTTACACCTCTCTTTTTTCTCTAAAACAAATTATGGGGCAAGGTATCCTTCATTTTTATACCTCACTTTTTTTCCTCAAAAACAAATTATGGGGCCAGGTATCCTTCCTATTTGAACCTCATTTTTTTCCTCTAAAACAAATTATGGAGCAAGGTATCCTTGGTTTTTACACCTTGCTTTTTTCTCTAAAACAAATTGTGAGGCAAGGTATCCTTTTTTATATTGAAAATGTTTGAAAGTCAGTCACACATTTGCATCGAATGTGTTTGATGAATTAATTTCAATGGCACGTCAACCCGTTTGGGATTATTTTATTACTAATTAAGAGAATCACGTGCATTGTACATTTTCACTTACATTTTTGTGTTGCTGTTTGGGAAATTTTTGTTTGTTCGATTTTTTCGGCACATGGTCTCATGCAAGGTTGTTTTTTTATCAATATATCTATTATATGTACTACAGGTACAACCACTCCGCGTCAGAGTGGCGCAGAGGCTAATGTCAATGATTGGGTTCTCCATACACCCCAGATTTCGATAAATGGAACTTCACCCAAGACGTCCCTTTTTTCTGACTTCAGCGAATACAGTCCGTTTATTTCAAGCCTCATGAACAGAAGAAACCAAATTTGATGAAAATTGGTTTTCGCGGTCGCTGTATCGATAGAATAAACACGTACCGAATGTCCATTTTTATCTTGTATATATATATATATATATATATATATATATATATATATATATA
The DNA here is from genome assembly GCA_963585895.1 of Sepioteuthis lessoniana. Lineage (NCBI taxonomy): Eukaryota > Metazoa > Mollusca > Cephalopoda > Myopsida > Loliginidae > Sepioteuthis > Sepioteuthis lessoniana. The sequence goes on along the minus strand of OY757927.1, from coordinate 66,408,432 downwards.
AGGCTGCACGTATGCTTGTTTATACGTGGCATACTGATGGATAGTTACGTGGTGCTTTCAATAAGTTTCCAGGCTTTTTTGTACAGGCATTTAATGTTGTCTTAGACTCATGAAAATTCAGTATATTATTGCTATACATTTTATGAGATGACTGACTAATTTTTATGATTTCAGGTTCAAATGAACAGCTACAGCAGGAATTGGAATACACCCTACTAAAGTCTGATTGTCACAGCTGGTGAATATCAAAAATGCAATCTAGACGTGAGGACACTTAGAACGATATGCAATAAAATTTTAAACTTGGAAAAAATGCCACAGAAACCTATGGAATACTTCAGACTGCTTTTCAACCATCTTGCATGAATCGAGCTTCAAGAGATTCAAGGAAGGCAGGGAGTCTGAGAGAGATGATGAGAGCTCTGGGAGGAGTAGGGATGTCAATACACCAGAGTTGATTGGCCAAAGTGTTAGGGTAAGGGTTAAGGTTATTATGTTGAGGTTTTAAGGGAGTTCAGGAAGAGCTTCCGTCGGAAGAGGCCAGCACTCTTCAAATCGGGTCAGTGGCGTTTCCGCCAGGACAAAGCACCAGTTCACAACTCCATCCCTGTCGCAGACTATTTGACCAAGATGGGCATCAAGACAGATCCTCACCCTCCCTATAGTCCAGGCCTTGCTCCCAGTGACTTTTGGTTATTCCCTAAGCTCAGAGGCTGTCGTTATGAAACAATTGAGGAGATAAAGAGGATATGACGAAGGTCTCTGACACGCTCACACAAGAGGATTTCCATGGGGCCTTCCAGAAGTTTTTGGAACGGTACAAGTGCATTAGAGCCGAAGGAGATAACTTCGAAGGGGACTATAGTTTCATGTGTGTACTATCAATAAAAGTGCCCATACGAAATAAAGTCTGGAAACTTATTAAATGATCCTCGTATTATTCTTCCTCTCCTGAAAGAACTTTTGTCCACGTAAATTGTTGATTCACGCTTGGTTTGCTCATTTTTGGATGCTGACATTTTCATGAGCGTTACCCCGGTTTGACTTCTGAAGCTCCTCTGCAATCAGTGAGTTTAATTTTAGAGAATAGGATCAAGAAGTAAGAAAAAAAAAGTGCTATATCTCTTCAAACTAAACAATGCACTCAAATTACGATGCTTATATTGCTTGCCCAAATCTCTTAATATTTTCTTGTAGATTTTCTTTTTCTTGATAATTGAATTTCCCATTTCAAAATGTCTTCCACTTTCTTTTTTGCCTTGTATGCGTCAGAATTTATGTTTTTGTATGCCTTTCTCTCAACATATTTGTGTATGAATTCGTTAGCTATTCTATCATTTTTTTTTTTTAAATTTAATTCCATTTTAATTTCAACGATTAGAGACCTTAAAGGGAACTTGAATTTAATAAAACTAGCCCAAAAATATTGTATCTCCTCTTCTGTGTCGTTTTTCAACTCGTTCCGTTTCAATTCATGATTTCCACTAATATGTTTAATAAAAGGTGATTGGTTTCATGGCTTTATCCAGTATCCTCGATATTCTGCACCTATTCTTTTTCTTATTCATATTTACCAACCGATCCACTCGGGCAGGACATGACACATGGTCAATTTTTAAGCCAAGTATAACAGGTTTGAATTCAGAGTTTTCCTTCTCCTAGATTAGTTGCCTCACCAAGGCTGAAGAACTATTTACCCATAGCTGGAGTGAGAATACTTGAATTCATACCTTTCCCAAGGGTATTAGTGCTATGGGTATTAGTGAAATGCAATCAGTCTCGTCCAGGATTTGAACTCGTGTCGCCGTGTCCATTTCCTACGACGATAACAACTACACCACGGGCACCTCCATTAACTCTTCTTTTTCTTATTATTTGCAACATCAACTTATTGAAATATATTCTAGCTCGCTGATTGGATGATTTTAACGCCATATCAATCCGTATAGGGTTATTCTGTGTCTAGATATCAGGGAATTATTTTTGTGACTTCTTTCTTTAGTTTTTTTTGGTTTTTTGTTGGTTTTTTTTTTTGTTTTTACGATTTCCGTTAATATGTTTCGCACTTTCTGTCTTTATAACTCTTTCTGTACTACATACTTAAAACTCTTTTTTCCGTCTTCATTTGAACATGTATTACAGGGTTTGTTTTTATTTTCTTATGGAGACCCTCACGATATCTATTTGTGAGAATCTGTAACAGCAATGAAAACAAATTTCTTTCCCACGAAATTTTCTGGGTAACAATGTTGAACGTTCGGTTACACAAAAGAGAATTTTGACAGTAAACAAAAATCGCTTAGATGACTTTATTCGATTCTATGTACTCTCAGTTTCATGTAACTTATCAAATTAAATAGAATATTATTGACTTATTCCAAAGTGTACATAGGTGAAATCAAAACGATATATTGCTATATAGGCGACAACAAATATTCATACAAATAAAATCCGCTTCTTTTCTTTTGCTTCTATTAACTAAAATGTTTGGATGGGAAGAGTTCGGGAGGGTCAAAGACGATCGAGGGCGAGAGCCCCGGGGCCTGTTCTGGACTTCGGTCCGGAGCGTGGCCCTGGAAAAGGAACAATGGCAGACTTGGGGCCTTTAATTAGGCACCTAGTTTCGACTAGGCTACCTTCGGGTGGGCGAGCTGCATTTTTGTCTCCTTTGTCCCCCATGCACGGCACTAGACCAAGCGTCTAGTTTAAGCCGTTAACTGGCATACGTGCCCGGACCCACATTTCGGTTCGTGAAACTGCTTGCCTCATCAGGCTCACATTGCACTAAGTGAGCCGATGAGCAGCAAAGACAAGCAGGGTTCGAGTCTCGGCTCGTTCCAAACCTTCCCCTCCCCTTTATCCCCACTTTAATCGGCCTTCAGGCCTTTGACCTTGTGTCAAGTCGTGTCTGGTGGGAGGCAGCGACAAATACTTGGCTACATAATATCCAAGGTGCTCACGCAAATTCTTGTTATCACACTTCTGCTTACACATTACACGCGGATATGCTTCCTTCTAGCTGGCCACCCACGCTAATTCTCATGGTCATACATTCATCCTGCCGCCTACATGATGCAAGTGATCACGCTTCCTCCTACAATGCTAACAAGGCAATTTACGCGATATTTCTGCTGAGAATACCTGCATCTTGTTTACTTTAGGTTCCAGGGGCATTTTCTGTTATTTTTGTTTAACCAGAGACCGACTTACGCTGCTAAGTCAAAGAGGTCTTCAAGTCAATATCCAACAATGTTACCATAAAATGAGATTTCTATCCAATCATTTTTATATAAAACCATAGATTTATATCATTATCATTACCTTACTTCTCGTGAGTTTTTCACAACTGTGTTAGCAAATAGTTTTTCACTTGGGTTTTAGTTACAGCAAGTTTATCAAAAACTAATTTCACTCCTGCATGAATTAGCTCGTTTAGTTCAATGATGTTGCTTGTTGGGATATTAGATGATTTGTTGACCACATTCGGTTTTCACCTTAACTTTTTTTTTTTTCAGTCTTGGTTTCTAAGAGAGTAATGTAGTCTTATTTTCATTCATGAATTACTTTGTTAATTCGACATTTGTTTTGTTTTCTTCCGCTGACATTTATTTCGTAGTGCTAGGCATGCAATGATTCAATCATCAGAATTTTATTTTTCAATTGGTTTAAGCGGCCCTTTCTTTTCAGCATTTAATCATATTTACCAACCCCTCCGCTCGGGCAGGATATGACAGGATATGACAGGATATGACGGAGTTTAACAGGTTTGAATTCAGAGTATTTTTTCTCCTGGACTAGTTACCTCACCAAGGCTGAAGAACACAGTCTGTCCTACTATTTACCCATAGCTGGAGGGAGAATTATTGGATTCATACCTTTCCCAAGGGTATAAGTGCTATGTGAAATGCAATCAGTCTCGTCCGGGATTTGAACTCATGTCGTCGTGTCCATTTCCTACGACGATAACCATTACACCACGAGCACCTCTATTTTCAGCATTTAATGTTTCGATTCGAGTCAGGGAATCTTGATATTCTTCGCTATTTGTCTACAGATTTCTGGTATCTCGAGGTCAGGAAATCAACCTTTCTATAATATCATTCAGGTTAGTATCAAATCTAGTGTAATTTTTCCTAAATCCAATGAAAATTTTTTTGTATCCTCTTTGTGTAGGATCGCTTTTAAAATTATATTGAAGTACATTTTTATGTTTTCTCTGGTCCATTTTTCCGTAGCTGTCTTGAAGCTGAGTCGTTGCTTTGGTCATTATTTGTGCAACTGAAATTAGAAAAGCCAACATTCATAGGATGCCTAACGTGAGACCTTCATTTGAGTTATCAAAGGAGCACATTCCGATTATGACACAGAGATTTCTATTGCTTAATCTAGTCTCACTTACTCCAATTGCAAGTAAAATGATTGAACTTCCTGGATCTTTTTAGCGTCTACTCCTCAGTATTCAACACGAGAGATAATCAAGTCATTTACTAGGCGTTCTCCCTTTCTTTAATATTTTTCTATGTTTTTATAATTGTTGTTAGTTTGTGGCATATTCTGTGATCCATCTTAAATGCTAAGATTTATTGTATCTTTCTAATATTCACCATAATGGTGAATATAAGACAAATGGATAAAGATGGTGAATGTTTTTTTTTTAATATAATGAACATTTCTCGATTCTCTTTACTTATTGTCCTCTACGTTGCTCAATTAGTAAATTTTGATTTGGCTTTTCTTTCTTTCTTTCTTTCTTTGTTCACTCTTACGTTCCTTCTTTTAATTCTCTAATTCATTTTCTATTCCTGAGATGCTTTTCCTTCGTTTTTTCTATTCTTTTCATATTTTTTCATTTATTTCTTTTTCTTCATTAGTTTGCCTTTATATTCTATCTTTTACTTTTTTCATTCGTTTTTTAATCACAATACGCCTTTCCTTCATTTTTACATTCATTTTTTACATTCTTTCTTTGTTTCTTTCTTTTTTCATTCATTCGTTCGGTTCTTGTTCTTACATAATTTCCTTCGCTCTTTATTCATCCTCTATTCTCATTACGTTTTTCTTCATCTTTCTTTCTTTCTTTCTTTCTTTCTTTTCATTTGTTTGATCTTACGTTCGTTCTTTTACGTCCCTTCTTCGCTTTCTATTCCCTTGAAATTTTTCCTTCATTTTTTTTACCTCTTTTTATTCTCTCTTTCTTTATTTCTTTCTTTCTTTCTTACTTTCTTTCTTTTTCCTCTTTATTTTGCTCATGCATTATTTCTCTCATTTAATTTCCATACCCAAAACACTCTTCTTTCGTTTTTCTATCCTTTTTATATTCTTTCTTTCTTTCTTTCTTTCTTTCTTTCTTTCTTTTCTTTTCTTTATTCTTGTGACGCTTTTCCTTCGTTTTTTCTCACCTTTTTTTATTCTTGTTTCTTTGTTTCTTCTTTTACTTCCCTCAATCGTTTTCTTTTCCTGAGACACTTTTCTTTTGTTTTCTTCTTTCATGTCTTTTTCTTGCTTTCTTTCTTCCTTACATCTTTTTTCTTTAATTTGTTTTCTCTTATATTCTTTCTTTCATTTTTTCCTTTCCTTTTCATATTCTTTCTTTGTTTCTTTCTTTCTTTGTTTCTTTCTTTCTTTCTTTGCTCTTACGTTCTTTCTTTTAATTCTCTCATTCGTTTTCTATAACTGAAATGCTTATCCATTGTTTTTTCTTTCCTTGATATATTCTTTCTTTCTTTCTTTCTTTCTTTCTTTCTTTCTTCGTTTGCTCTTGCGTTCAATCTTTTACTTCCCTCATTCGTCTTTATTCACGAGACGTTTTTCCTTCGTTTTTCTTTCCTTTTCGTTCTTATTATTTCTATCTTTCTTTCTTTCTTTCATTTTTCATTTACATATTTATTTCCTTCATTCGTTTGCTCTTAAGTCCTTTCTTTTACTTCCTTCATTAATTTTCACTTGCTGAGAAACCTTTCCTTTGATTTTTTTTTCTTTTTCTTATTCTTTCTTGCTTTCTTTCTTTATTTTCCTCTTACATTCTTTATTTTATACCGCTCATTCGTTTTCTATTACTGAGATGCTTATCCTTTTTTTTTCTTTCCTTTTAATATTCTTTCCTTCATTCTGTCTTTTTCTTCATTCGCTTGCTCTACGTTCTTTCTTTTACTTCCGGAGACGCTTTTTCATTCTTTTTTCTTTTCTTTTCATATTCTTTCTTTCTTTCTTTATTTCTTTGTTTCTTGATTCGTTTTCTCTTACGCCCCTTCTTTTACTACTCTTATTCGTTTTCTATTTCTGAGATGCTTTCCGTTCGTTTTTTCTTTTCTTTTCATATTCTTTATTTATTTATTTCTTTTTCTTCATTCGTTTGCCTTTATATTCTATCTTTTACTCTTTCATTAGTTTTCTATTCACAAAAAGCCTTTCTTTCGTTTTACATTCATTTTTCACATTCTGTCTTTGTTTTTTTTTCTTTTTTTCATTCGTCCGTTCGTTTGTTTCTTGTTCTTACATCCTTTCCTTCGTTTTTTATTCATTCTCTATTCCCCTCACGTTTCTCTTCATCCTTTCTTTCTTGTATATATTAATTCCCTCTTTCTTTCTTTTTCTTCATTTGTTTGATCTTACGTTCGGTTTTTTACTTCCCTCATTCGCTTTCTATTCCCGAAATGTTTTTCTTTCGTTTGTTTTTTTAGTTTTCATATTCTTTCTTTCTTTCTTTCTTTCTTTCTTTCTTTCTTTCGTTTTCTATTCCCGTGACGCTTTTCCTTCGTTTTTTTTACATTTCCATATTCTTGTTTCTTTGCTCCTTTTTTTTTACTTCCCTCAATCGTTTTCTCTTCCCGAGACGCTTTTTTTTTGTTTTCTTCTTCCTCTTTAATATATTTTATTGCTTTCTTCCATCCTTTGTTCCCTTGTTTTTGTTTTTTTTTGCTCTTACATTCTTGCTTTCATTTTTTTCTTTCCTCATCATGTTCTTTCTTTCTTTCTTTCTTTCTTTCTTTGCTCTTATGTTCTTTCTTTTACTGCTTTTATTCATTTTCTATTACCAACATGATTTCCTTCTTTTTTCTTTCCGTTTCATATTTTTTCTTACTTTCTTTTTTCTTCCTTTCTTTCTTATCTTTCATTTGTTTTCCCTTCACTAGACACTTTTTTCGTTTTTTACTTTTCTTTCTTTCTTTCTTTCTTTCTTTCTTTTTTCTTCATTTTTTTGCTCTTAAATACTTTCTTTTAATTCCCTTATACGTTTTTAATTATGAAATGTTTTTCCTTTTTTTCTCGTTCTTTTTTCTTTTTTTCACGTTCTTTCTTTCTTTCATTCTTTCTTTCTTTCTTTTTCTTCATTTGTTTTCCCTTACGCTCTTCTTTTCTTTTTTCATCCTTTTCATATTCTTTCTTTCTTTCTTTCTTTCTTTCTTTCTTTCTTTCTTTATTTTACATCCTTTATTCGTTTTTCTTCCCAAGACGTTTTTCCTTGGTTTTTTCTTTCCTTTTCTTTCTTTACTTTCTTTCTTTCTTTTTCTTCTCTATTTCGTTTACTTCTCTAAACGCCTTTCTTTTCTTTTTTCTCCCTTTTACAAATTTTTCTGACTTTCTTTTTTCTTTCTTTCTTTCTTTATTGTTTTGCGCTTACATTATTTCTTTTATTTCCCTAAAACTTTTTCGACAAGCTTTTCCTTCGTTTTTTTTTCTTTATTTTTCATATTCTTTGTTTTGTTTTTTTTTACTTTCTTTCTTTCTTTCTTTCTTTACTCTTGCGTTCTTTCTTTTATTTCTCTGATTCGTTTTCTCTTCCCGAAATACATTTCCTTCATTCATTTTCCTTTTCATATTCTTTCTTTCTTTGCTTCTTTTTTCTTTTTTTCTTTCTTTCTTTTCTTCATTCGTTTTCTCCTATAAGCTTATATATATATATATATATATATATATATATATATATATATATATATATATATATATATGCTTGAGCTTCATTGCCATTATTCTCAGTTCCAATCTGATCCGGAATGCTAGTATCTGTTAGGGTCCCACCTTTTTGTCAAATAGAACTGTTTAACCATTTAATTGTTTGCAAAGAAATTACTGATGTTCAGTTGAATTGTTAGTGTTAGGTAGCAATACTTGAAACCATTTATCTGTGAGAAAATACAATTAATAATGTTTGCAATAATTGAAAACATTTACTTTTGACCAAACAAGTGAAACTTGACTTGTTGAAAAAATGTTACCAACAAACTTCTTGTTTGCAAATCGTACATTCAATATATACGTAAATAAAATAAATAGGGTTTTGGCATTATATAACCTATATAAGTTGATATGCCATGAGACCAAACCATCAATTAACACACACACACACACACACACACACACACACATATATATATATATATATATATATATATATATATATATATATATTGAACATACGTGTATATATCTACATATCACAAATTATTCATATGTCTCGCTATTTAAAGCTACTTCTATTCCACTCAGCCATTCATTATCTATCTATCTATCTATCTATCTATCTCTTGCTCTCCATAAATACTTCTATTTTTCTCAGTCCCATCATATCCATCTATCAGGTTATCACAACTTTTTCACACGTCTCTATCTATGTATATCTCTATCCACACACACACACACACACACACACACATATATATATATATATATATATATATATATATGTATATATATTGAACATACGTATATATATCTACATATCACTAATTATTCATGTCTCGCTATTTAAAGCTACATCTAATCCACTCAGCCATTCATTATCTATCTATCTATCTATCTGTATCTTCCTCTCCATAAGTACTTCTATTTTTCTCAGTCCCATCATATCCATCCATCAGGTTATCACAATCTTCTCATACGTATCTATCTATGTATTTCTCTATCCACACACACACACACACACACACACACACACACACACACACACACACATATATATATATATATATATATATATATATATCATTATTTACTTTTCCATACAATCTGAATCTGGGAAATTGATCATGTGCGACTCATGACACAAACAAACCAATTTATTGAAACAAGAATTGGGTAGTAAAAATTCCCTTGTTTTTCTTATATATTTGTTTATTCAACTATTTTTCCCCTTTCGAAGGGGGATTCTGTATAGAGCCAAATTCCTGGTGCAAATATCTTCCATATGGGATTTTTGAGAGCAGATGAGAAATACAGCGAGTAAATCACCTTATTCTTCCTTAACGCATTTATTTTAATGCGTCTTGTTTTCTTTTTACGGGAAACGAATTCTCTAAAACGGATTGAGTCGTCGTTTCAAGAAAATTGTTAGTGTGTTGGATAAAAAAAATGGTGAAAACTAAAATTCTTTGGCATAGAGCACGTTACCATATACCCACCCTAAACCCGAACCACAAAACCAACCAAGACAAATTTTTCAGCACATTAAGTAAACTGTTTTTTTTTTAATCTTAAAATATTTCATTGCTCAAAATTTTTTTACTCTCGCGCTTTGATTAAATAATTCTACAGAAATATACTAAAAAGTTCAAGAACTCACAAACATGGCTACGACTTTTAAAGAAATTAGAGAAACGATGTTTTTACCCAACTTTTCCGCCACGGGCAGGATGGGACACAATGTCAATTTTTAAGCAGCTTTGAATCCCGATTTTTCCTTCTCCTTTGTTAGACAGGAATAAGCAATTTTTATATAATGTATTCCTTCAGGCAATATCTTCTCTACTAAGCTACTACGTTAAGTCAAAACTTTTGAAATATTTTCGTAAGGTACTATTTCCCAACCCCTCCGCTCGGGCAGGATATGACACAAGGTCAATTTTTAAGCGGAGTTTTAACAGGTTTTTGAATTCAGAGTTTTCCTTCTCCTAGACTAGTTGCCTCACCAAGGCTGAAGAACCTAGTCCGTCCTACTATTTACCCATAGCTGGAGGGAGAATAAGGGGGTTCATACCTTTCCCAAGGGTATTTGCCCGAAAGTGGACGTAATAGCGCGACTGGAGTACGAACTCGCGTACTACGATTCCGCAGTTCATCGCTTTAACCATGACACCACGAGGACACCCACTTACACCACGAGGACACCCACATATATTTTCGTAAGGTGAGGCTCGGTTCAGTATCTCCTGATGATTTAGTTGAGGTCGTGAAGATGACGAATCACACTAGACTTTGTGATAGCAAGCTCGCCCTATACTCTCCAAGTGTTACTCATCGAATTTGCATTTAAGCCTTTGAGCACCGGACCTTGACTGATCATCGAGGTTTCTACAACCCGAACGAAATTTCTCCGACCATTTTGATCAAGTGCGCGTTCACTTTTCACACAACAAAATGTTTTTGGTTGCTTCCACGGCGGTATAGCCCAGTTCGAGATTATAAAGAATAAGTTCCCGAATTAGATTACATTGAACGATCATCTGTGCCGCATTTAAATTACACATGGAGTGAAACAATGCACAACGTGTCAACACACCAACAACCACAATACAACCAACCAATATGGGTATCTACTCCGGCTTGAACTTCTTCACTCTCGTGATATACACGCCCCAAAGAGGCAGATACCAGTAATACTGCAAAACGTTTAAATCTCTGTGGTAAAAAGGGAGATGTTAGGAGTCATTGCCCGATGTCTGCGGCTCCTATAAGAAGAAATTCTGATGGAGTCTAATTATTTTTGGTATCATCAAAACATGGTGGGAGAGTGCCCACAATAAACCTGACTTCATGTCACGTCCTGATTTGAGTAAAAACACTCTTGCACCTATGTATTTAACCAACCTCTCTACCATCGGCAGTAAATTTCTTCGCAGACTAAGAGTGGTTATAATTCAAAGCTTTCCTTCACCTTTGCTGGTTGTCTAACCAAGGCTTAAGACCCCAGTCTCTCATATTTACCTATGGTTGTGGGTAGAAATGATGGATGCATGCCTTTCTCAAGGTCCTTAGCTTGAAGTTAAAGATAAACAGTCTCGTCCACAACTTTAACTCGAGTCACCGATTCCATTTCATAACCGTAATGCTAGCCGCCTCTCCATATATGAATGGAAAATGAAATCTGTTATTGAAGAGCCGTATTAGCCGTATTGTGGCTTGGTAATAGCGATGGAGAGGTTGGTTGGTTGGTTGGTTGGTATTTGTGTTGGTTTTTATGGCATATCAACCTTTGTAGGTTATTTAACGCCAAATCCATTTTATGCAAATAGTCCGCTCGATGTCAAACAATTCAGTTTAGCATGAGTACACATTCTGATTCAGCTAATTCAATTTAGTATAACTACAGATTTTATTTACACACAGTTGAATATCAAAACATTTCTATATTAAACAATACAGATTTGTGTAAGTAAAGTTTCAATGTCAAAAACAGTTCTATTTCAAACAATTCCGTTAAGCATAAGCACGTAGTTAAATGTAAGTACAGTTACTTGTCAAAAACATTTCTATTTCAAGCTATTTAGTTTAGTGAAACAGTTCTAATTCAAACAATCCAGTTTAGCATTAGTATGCAGTTGTTTCTATTTAACCCATAGATAGGGCCCTATCAGGTACGGGCCAGAGTGGATCTGGGGGAAATGGCAATGAAGGGGTGCTCCGCCTTCCCCAAAGCTCCAGTATTACTGGAACCTTATCATCAGACTGTTTAAGGTCATATCCAGGACACTGGTTGGTGGTGGGTGTATTCTATAGCCCAGGCCTACTGGGCAAGAGATGTAGAAATGGAAATTCCCAAGTCGGTATTCCGGCAACCCAGGTGCACGTAATCCTTGGCAGGGGATAGAAATACATAACCCTAGTGTCTTAATATTTACTGATGATTATGTGTTTAATAAACATCATTTAACTGGGTAAGATTTTAATCCAATTACTTTTTGAATAACATCCCAGAATCAACATTTGTTACATAGCCATATACACGAATATAGCCATATGCGAATGGGGTGAAATGGACATCAAATGTTGATTACGATAGAACATAGGAATCTCGGAATTCGAAAACACGTAACGACTTCTTGTTCAGGTACAAAACCTTTTTATTAACTTTGAGCTAAAGGTTTCGACGTAAGGAGGAGAGACAATCTTCTATACAGTCATTTGGCCCCCAACTCGAGCGGCCCCCATAGGGCGCACGTTCACCTCGCGCCTGCGAGCTCCAAAAGTCGATCCTTCTCGTTTGGCGTCTAGTACCCGACTCTGACGTTTCAAATTCTCACACAAACCTCCGCGCGCTTCCGGTGCATGACGTCACCCGTACCCTGTCACCGCGTTTCGTCTCGGACTATTATAACATCTGAGTAACACCTCAATCCTCCCGCGCGCGCCCGCGTTAACACCTGCCTCAATGTTGCACCTAACTAACCCATGAGCTGAGCCGAAAGGTTCTCAGCCTAACTAAGCTCAAAGGCATGAACCGAAATCCCAGGGTTATTATATAACGCATTTTATCTAAAATATTTTAATAAGACAACTAGCGTCCTGGTTATGACGCTAAAGTAAAATAAAAATATATTATACGGTAATGACTATTACGGTAATTGCGCCTCCAATTGTTGAACAGAACAGATACATGGAATTGCAAGAATGTACTTACCCACCCCAAGATGTGACACAAGGTCAATTTTAAGCGGATTTTAACAGGTTTCCTTCTTCTTGACTGGTTGCCATACCAAGGTTGAAGAGCTCAGTCTAACCAACTATTTGCCCATTGCTGGAGGGAGAATAATTAGATTCCTACCTTTTTCAATGGGATTAATGCTACCTGAAATGCAACCAGTTACATCCTGGCTTTGAACTCGTGTCACCGGGTCCATTTCCTATGACTATAGCCATCACCCAACGATCGTTTCTTTGTTTAATGACTTATCAACCATTATGGGTTATTTAATGCCAAAGTTATCTTTGTTGAAAAACAACAGTGGTATAACTAAGTTCATGCCACTTAGAAATGTATTTTTCTGGTAGAGAGTCTAATAGTACGATTGAGTTCGAACTCACATACTGCAATATCGTGGACCGACACGTTAGCCACAACTCCTAAGGAACTCATCCCTTTAATGTAATATATTAACGTGACCTGCAGGTGAGAATACGGCGGATGTTGTTGACAGATAGATTAAGACCGGCGTGATCACCGAAATGTCATCCTGTCAACAGGTGCTGTGTAACAGTGGAAACGGTAGATGTTGAAACAGGTGCATCCGGTCGAAGATACCGAAATATCACCTTGATCTGTGGACGCAGTTGAATTCGGTGATAGTGGCAGATGCCCACAGAACTGGGCTTGGCCAAGCAGCCAATGGAAATCAGACAACATAACCAATGGAAAGCAAAGAAGTGAGACGTAGGCGTAACTATAGTTAACGAAAAAGAGGAATTTCTGCAGGTCACGTGAGAGTTGTAGACTAAGTTCCCTAATTTCGGCTAAAGTCAGTTGTTCACTGGCTCTTCTGTCTCCTGTCAACTCCTTCGTGTGCGCGAACTCTCTGCGATTTCTTTTTTTGCTCCGTACAAGTATCATCGCCCAAAAATGAAAATATAATCTTATATTTCTATATACATACGTGTTCCTCGTTGTTAATAATGACACAGTATACGATACAACATTAACAAAGGAGTCTCAAACACGCAGCTTACAAACTACTTTTTTGGGGCACGTGTGTTATGGTGATATACCCATGACGCCACTGCATAGACTACCCCCTATAAATTGTGACTGACTCGATGAACGAGTCAGTTACCGGTAACCGTTTCTGTCTGTATTTCCGTAAATATATACTGCTGTAAAACTAACATCATTTCTGGCCCTTCGAAGCCACAACGCTGACGACGATGAGGAGATTCGAACTCACGTGGGGAGACCTCAATGGATGTCCTGTTAAACATGTTCGATGTTCCAATTCCACAAACGGCCCTAGAACAGAGAAGAACCAAAAGAAAACGAGAAATAACAGATTTAATTCAGATAAACCATGAAAAGAAAAAAAATATTGACTGTATACAGATCAAGGCTAAAAGGTGGAGGTGTTACGGTGATATATCCCATAACGTCACTGCATAGACCCTCCCCAACTCTATAAATAGTGACCGACTCGGTAAACAAGTCAAGCGAGTCTTGTCAGTTACTGGTAACTGTTACGGTCTGTATTTCCGTAAATATATACTGCTGTAAACCTTACATCTCTTTGTGTCATTCATTTCTGGCTCTTCAAAGCCAAAACAACGTGCAGAACAATTTCGAGACTTATATTTTCCCAAATCTAAACAATTTTTCCTGAGGCCCAAGCCATTTTTCTTTACAGAGAAATGTTGAATGTTCTTAAATATTTCATTTGCTTTCGCTTTAAGATCTATGTTAAGTTAGATCAGACTATTTTTGCTTAGCGGTATATAAACCTTTGTGGGATACTTAATGCTGAAACAAGATTTTGGGTGGCGGGTTGGTATCTTTTGGTTTGAAATCAGTTGTTTATCGAAGAATTGTTTCTTTTTTTTAATAACAAATATTAGAACGAGACCTATGAAGACTGAACTGAAGAAGGGATCCGTGCTGACAGTAGTCGAGCACAGGACAATCAGTCCTAAGATGCGAGCGAGAGTCTTCTCGAAAGGCGCCAGATCCATAAGATTTTCTTTTTAATTTCTCGTATAGCTTTATTTATTTATTTATTTTTAGGCATTGTATTACATAATTTTGATCGGTTTTAGTGAATAAATCTGTTTAGTTATTTGTGTGATAAAGAGTTGATCGGATCGAGCGTGAATAATGCAGCTTTCGTCAAGATCAAGAGCTAAAAAGTAGATATTATCTATTTTAAATATCTTTTTAAATACTATCATCCAGCAATTTCTTCATAAATCATATTAGGCCCGTTTTAATGTTTGATTGTTAGATAGTTATCTATCAGATTTTGATTTTTGTTAGAGTGCCAATGCTATAGAGATTGGTCTTAAGAATTATCTAATAATATCCATTTTGATTTCATGACTATTATGAGTATTATCATAAAGCTTGTTTCATAAAATGTAAATTTTTCATTAAAAAAATGTGAAGAGTGTACTAATTTATAGAATATATATATATATATATATATATATATATATATATATATATATATATATATTTGTGTGTGTGTGTGTGTGTGTGTACACTAAGAATTTGAACTTACAAACCTGTTTACAATCCTTCCACTCGACCTCTCCTCAAATGTCCCAGTGCATTCACCGAAAACGATCCGCTCTATAATTGTATGGATTACCAGACAGACCGAAAAGCGTTTAGCCAAAATCAAATCAGAAAATCTTGACACGGTGGAGAGTTTTAACAACACAACCCCGCCACGCACGGACATTAAAACTCTATAATAGAATATCCATTTTGATCCCATTGTGTCCCCACGTCCCACGCGACCGTGCCAGCCCGGAGGTTAGTCGTTTAAAATAGAAGAATTGCCAATTAGACGAAGCAGTCTCTCGAGTTATGCTAATGAACATTGATAAATGGAAAGAATTAGCCATCTTAAAAACATTAGCCTCCGGACAAAGAAAGAAATAAAAATGCGAGTGAGAAGAGGGGAAAAAAATTACAAACACCCGTAAAATGTAAGTGACTGACTTTTTGTAGATTAAAACATTCTAATATTAGACGACGGGGAATTAGTGGTATGTGCAATCGTATGGTAGTCAGAAGAGTTTATATATATATATATATATATATATATATATATATGTAGATAGATATTGAATTTTAAATTCATACTGCTTTTGAATTATGCTTTGATATATATTTTTTTTTCTATGCATACATATATAGTGATACATAAAATAGTTCTAAAGCAATATCTAATTGAAATTCAATATATATATATATATATATATATATATATATATGTGTGTGTGTGTGTGTGTGTATTAACGTACTAGAATATAAATTGCTTTTTTTAAGTCTAACACTAAAATGATCGTTGCATGACTTTCGCC
Organism: Sepioteuthis lessoniana; assembly: GCA_963585895.1. NCBI lineage: Eukaryota > Metazoa > Mollusca > Cephalopoda > Myopsida > Loliginidae > Sepioteuthis > Sepioteuthis lessoniana. Next base: position 66,392,433 of record OY757927.1, on the reverse strand, counting down.
TTTTACCGTGAAAATTATTGTAGATTGGTTCTTTTGTTTTACAGCGTATCAACACTTTTCGGGCCATTTAACGCCGAATCAAGTAATTTTGATAAAAGTTTCAAACAATTCCCTTTAGTATAAGTACAGTTTTATGTTTTGGCGTAGTTAAATGACAAGACAGTTCTATTTCAAGCAAATCAGTTTAGTATTAGTACGCATTTTAAACACACAGTTAAATTTAAAAACAGTTCATTTTCAACAATTCAGCGTTGCATAATTACACAGTGTAGTTCTACTTGTGCTACCTCTGGGTCAAATAAATGAATATATATATATATATATATATATATATATATATATATATATATATATATACTCCAGGTCAAAGTGGTGCGAAATTTTTCTTCTCTTAGACTAGTTGCCATACCAAGTTTGAAGAGCTTATTCTGACCTACAATTTACACAATGCTGGAAGGAGAATCATTGGAGGGTGACTCGAAGGCTCCCTTTTCAATAGCTACTACCCAAAGTGTGGTGAATTGTTCCACTTTACCCTTGATGCTTACCTTATAAAGCTGAGTGTTAAGGAAGGCAGCATCAAGTACCATTTATTTCAATCTTTGGTATGAGTGAACTTAGGATTGAACCTCGGTCTCCTGGACCATCGGTGAACTCTCTAAAGATTAGGCCAATAGCCCGATACAAATTTTAATCGAATTAGAGCTCATTTGTTTGTACAGAGGTCATGCTTTCAAGTATTGCTATCTAACACAAGTTGTTAGTAAATCTATTTAACATTATTCAGTTAAATGGTCTCAAGTATTCCTATGTAATCATGGTTATTCTGTTCAACATCAGTTATATTGTTTCAAGTATAAAAAAGGATGAAATATTATCTATTTGATCTATAGATGAGACCCAAACAAGTACTACCATCCGGGTTAGAGTGGGCCTGGAAGTAATGGCCATGAAAGGTAACTCAAAAGCTTCAGAACTGGAGATTTAGCATCAAATGCAGTTTAGTGTCATATCAAGAACAATCGCAGAGTTGCAGTCAGAGTATTCTACAGTCTTAGCTGAATGGGCAGCCTCTATACTGAGTTTCAAACTCATTAGTTTGGTATATATATATATATATAGTTTGGTATATCTTCAAATAAAGAAAGCTCAGTTTCATTGATAGAGCGTATATATTTAACTTAGGACTGTGCATAGTCAAAGGTAATTAGTAACTGTCAGTTCCTCGCCTATGCATTCATGAGACCACATTTTTGGAGGTTATAGTTGGTGTCTTTTTATATGATGCATAATAGGGATAGGGATGTTTGTTTGTTCGTAATTTTGGCTACGGTTTGCTTGTCTGCCCTGTTAGATAGTATTACTTTCTGACTTTTTGACCACATTATAATTACAAGTATGCTTATTATCATTTTTCAACCTCTGCAAACAGATGCCAATTTTCCTACCTTGATCAATCCATCATTTATCCCCTTATGTCGTTCCAACCTTAATTAGTTTATTGCTTCTATTTCATGTTTTATTTTTTACATTTTGATACTTAATGATCTGTTCGTTTTTCATCTTCATTTGCACTTACTTTTTTGAAAATGTATTTATTCATTCTATTTATTCATAGTATGCCCTACACGGAATAACACACTAACACACTAACAAGGCCAGACTCCTCACTGTCAGCATTCAACATATAAAAAGTCACCAATCGTAACCCAAAAACCATTGATCAGATGAACGCATAAGTGACAAACTGACAGTTAACACACACTAGTGATGATATCCACTCTATCATAATTTGAATATATATATATATATATATATATATATATATATATATATATATATATATCACCATCACATTGTGCTATTATCACGGATTTCCCTGATTCTCTCTCTCTCTCTCTCTCTGTCGCTATCCTACCATCAATCGCTTCCGGCAAATCTTCAAGGCTACATCAAATGTCCGTACACAGCTATTGTAATTAAATTCTAGCTCGTCGTCCTACACTTGCGCGTCCTAATGAAGAAGTCCATAGGAAAACGTCTTTTATGAGTTCGTACTTGCTCCTCCAGCAGTGTCCCGTATGTCTTGATCGTCTAATTTGGATGGTTTTCGAGATGGGGGGTAGGTGGCTGTGCAGCTGCTGTTTTGTGCATTGTTGCTTCCAGGATTTTGTTTAATATAACTTGTAGCATCCTTGTGTCATTTCCTTTAAGCTTTTTCTCTATATGCTTACTCAGCGTCCATTTGGTGCATCCATACAGTAGTATCGACACGACCGGAGCCTGGAAAAATTGTGTTTTATTTTATCGATGTGTGTGCGTGTGTAAATAAGATTTGACTTAGATAAATCGCAATGGTTGATATATACAAATTAGTAATCATCATCATCATCATGACGTGCGGCTAGCACGGTTATACCTGACCTTCTCTCTCCACGTCTCCCTATCATTCATCGCCTTCGGCAGGTCTTCGGGGTTACATCCCGTATCATCACATATCTGCTGTATGAATGTTCGAGCTGGTCGTCCTGCTTTTGTTTGGCCATATGCGGGGATCAACAGGAGCACATCACTTACGATCTCGTCTTTGCTTCTCCAGCAGTGTCCGGCATGTCTGGTTCGTCTAGCTTGTATAGTTTTCGTGATAGGTGGTAGGTGGTCGTACAGTTGGCGCCGTGTGGGGTGTTGCTGCCAGGACCTGTTCAATATTGCTCGCAGCATTCTTGTATAATTGCCGTCTAGCTTCTTCTCCAACCATTTAGTCAGCGTCTAAGTAGTGCATCCATACAGCAGTATCGACACGACTGCAGCCTGGAAGAAACTGCGTTTCATTTTATCGGTCAGGTTTGATTTCCATATGATCGAAAGCCTATCGATAGCTGTCCATGCCTTCGTTAGCCGTGTGTCGATGTCTTTTTCTGTTGATGATACGCTGCTTCCTAGGTAGGTGAATTTGTCAACCAGTTTCAGGATGTTCCGTCTAGTGTGGAGATATCCCTTTCTGATTAAAGCACATAAATTCAGTTTTGTGTGAATTGACATGGAGTCCAATGCCTGCAGCGGCTCGTTCCAAATACAAATTACTTATACACAAAAATACAAGGAAAGCGATTTGTCTAGGTGGTGTCATGGTAAAACGCTGGACTGCGGAATCGTAGAAAACGAGTTCGAACTGCAGTCGCACGCTTACGTTCACTTTCAGACAAATCCTCTTGGGAAACGTATGAATCTCCTTATCTTCCAGCTGTGGGTTAAAAAGTACTACAACGATTCTTCTAGAACGATAGCTTTGGGATTAAATAACCCACGAAAGTTGATATGCCATTAAACAAAGAAATTAAGCCAAATAAGAAAAACAAATGTATTCACTTTATAAGAGAGATCCATGGAAGCATTAACACTTTTATTTAGAAGGGATTGAAGGGTTCTAATTAGAATTTCATCATCATCTACATCGAATCGATAATATGGATGATAACAAAATGCCTTTCACTCTTCAACTATATTATCAATCACTTGGGAAATTGAGGAGTAGAAAATTCTATGTGCATTGCTTTTAAAATATGAATATGGTGTACGCTGTCTCTGGATTGCATATATATATATATATAAGGAGACACACTGATATATACAACCATATATATAAAGAGGGAGATGAACTTTTACACATAAAAACATACACATATACACATAAAAACATAGAAACACAGACACAGATACACAGACCCAAGCAGCGGTTGTGTCGATACTGCTATATGGATGCACTACATGGATGCTAACTAAACGGATGGAGAAAAAGCTTGACGGCAACTACACAAGAAGGCTGTGAGCAATTTTAAACAAGTCCGGGAGGCTACTCCCCACAAAGCAGCAGTTGTACGGCCACCAAACCCCTATCACAAAAACTATCCAAGTTAGACGAACCAGACATGCAGGATACCGCTGGAGAAGCAGGGACGAGCTCATAAGTGATGTTCTCCTATGGACCCCCTTACATGGCCGAGCAAAAGCAGGGCGACTAGTTCAAACCTACATTTAGCAGCTCAGTGAGGATACGGGATGTAGCCCTAAGGAACCGCTAGAAGCGATGAACGATAGGGAGGAGTGGCAAGAGAGAGTCAAGGATATCCTTGCTGGTGGCACAACAAGATGATGATGATGATTATATGTATACGTAAGTAGTCAGTGCATATGTTTGTGACTGTATTTCCATGTATGCTTGTGTATGGGTGTGCACACATATATGTGCAAATATATATATATACATATATATGTATATATACTATATATATATATATTAGCATAGATATATGTATATACACATTTATCTATGTATGTGTTTATGAACGTGAGTCTAAAAGTATATGGCCATGTGTATAGGGGTGTCAAATCGCATGTATCTATGAGTGTATGTATGTGTGTGTGTATATATATATATATATATATATACCTGAATTTTAAAATCATTGTGATATATCCTTGCAAATCAAATATGGTGTAAAAAGACATAAATCATTCACTTATATATATATATATATATATATATATATATGCACAAGTGTGAGTACACATTTACACACGCATACATGGACACACAGCCGCAAACCTATGCACATGAATACATACATATATAGAGAAAGAGACAGAGAGAGGTATATATATATATATATATATATATATGTGTGTGTGTGTGTGTGTTTGCGGGGTGTTTCTCTCTCTCTCTCTCTCTCTCTCTCTGTGTGCTTCTTCATGTTCAAGAGTATGCGTGCGTTTGTGTGTGTTAAAGTGCATCTATATATTTATATACATATATATATATATATATATGTGTGGATGCGTATGTATCTCTTTATGCATAACACTTTATTGGTATCGTGGCGCATGTGCATATGCAGTGTGTGTTGCTTAGAACCATATTATTTGCATTGTTGTGCGTAGCCATGTAGGTTTGCTATATACGTGTGTGCCTGCGTGTGTGTATTTTTGCTTCTATTTTCCCAGTCATTTCATCAGAGCCGGCAATCGATTAAGCGGACGTACTCATAGATTACCTTCCGACTCCATGTCGCCCAGGGCATAAATATTTTTGTTTCAATGGACAAAACCTACCAATAGAAAAAAAAGAAGGTGGAGGGTGGTGGAGGAGTAGGAAGAGACAATATAAAAACCTAGTAAATTATATAATCTATGAGTATCTATTTTCATTATAATCGATCTAGTCCCCTCACAGATAAGCATTTTTTTTTATTACTTTTAGTCAAAAAGAAGAAGACAAATTCCTAGAATACGAACACATCATTTTGACTACTGCGCCAGTGTGACTTTAAAAAAATGTATTACCAGATAAAAACGAATTCTGACTGGTCGAAACTTCAAAACATCTATCAATACAGAAATCTCTGTACTCCTGATTCGCTTCCTTTTCGAGATATCTTCGAATATCTATGTATCTATGGTGCGACGCTAAACTTCATTTGATGGTGAGACTACAGTTCTGAAAACTCTAGAGAGTATAGTGCACCGCTTCAAGCCATTACTACCAGGTACATTCTGACACGGAAAAGTACTACTTATTAGTGTCTCATAAATGGGCCAAGTATATATGTTTAGAACTTATTCGTATTTGATAGAGGGGTTGTCCTCGTGGTGTAATGGTTAAAGCGATGGACTGCGGAATCGTAGTAAGCGAGTTCGTACTTCAGTCGCACTATTACGTTCACTTTCGGGCAAATACCCTTGGGAAAGGTATGAACCCCCTTATCCTCCCAGCTATGGGTTATTGTTTGAGTAAACTGAATAGCTTAAAATAGAGATGTTTTAGACAATTAAACCGTACTTACATTTGAACTGCGTGCTTGTGCTTAACTGAATTGTTTTAAATAGAACTGTTTTTCGATATTAAAACTATATTTACTCTTAACTGAATTGTTGCATATAATTGCAACTGTTTTTTGACATTGATACTGTATTTACACTAAACTAAATTGTTTAACATAGAACTGTTCTGACATATAACTGTGTGTAAACAAAATCTGTACTTTTACAAAACTGAAGTAGCTGAAGTAGATTTGCTTGACCAAACTGAATAGCTCGAAATAAAAATGTTTTTTTACAATTAAACTGTACTTACATTTAAACTACGTGCTTTTGCTAAACTGAATTGTTGCAAATTGAAGTATTTATGACACTGAAACTGTACTTTCACTAAACTGAATTGTTATATATAACTGAATAGCTTGAAATAGAAATGTTTTTTGACAATTAAACTGTGTACTCATGCTAAACCGAATTGTTTTAAATTGAACTATTTTTGACACTGAAACTGTACTTACACTAAACTGAATTGTTATACAGTAGCGTCCAAAACTAAGGGACAAAATTTTAAAACCTAATATTTGTTAGAAATAACAACTGTGAAAAGCTGAAATTTTGACAACTGGTGGTTGTTATCATCCCTAATAACATACTAAAATTTGAATAATTTGCAAACGATAGAAAAAGAATTATAACAATTATTTATTTATTTTCAAATTTGGAACGTCCAAAAGTAAGGGACAAAATTGAGAAAAACAATGTAAACAGCCAAAAAACAATAAAAATAAATGTACAATCAATATTTAGTAAATGAGCTCTTGCTCTGAATGACAGCTGCACATCTTCGACTACAAGAACGAATCAGTTCTTGACAATCCTCGATACTAATTTTAGACCATTCTTCTTGAAGCTTCACCCACAAATCCTCCGTGTTAGTGGGATTTCTTTCCATAACTTTCACTCCTAAGGTCTTCCAAAGATTTTCTATTGGATTTAAGTCAGGACTTTGCGGTGGCCAATCCATAATATCGAAATCTTGCTCGCTAAGGTAACTCATTACCACCTTTGCCTTGTGACATGGAACATTATCTTGCATAAAGGTAGCCCTATCGAAACCTGAATTCTGTATGATTGGTACAACATGATCTTGAACAATGTTTTTATAGATCTGCGCGTTTACACGAGTTTGTAACCGGACAAGAGGCGTTGTACCTTGGCTAGAAAACATTCCAAATACCATGACGCTACCGCCCCCAAACCTGACAGTTTTCTTAGTACACTTTGCACTTAATCTTTCACCAATACGTCTCTTTACATTGTTTTTTTTCCATCATTTCCAAATAAATTAAACTTGCTTTCATCACTGAAAAATACTTTTGCCCAATTTTCATATGTCCAAATTACATACCTGTTTGCAAACTCTAATCTCTTCTTATTCTTAGAACTAACAAGTGGTTTCTTCCTTGGGGTTCGATTAAACAGCCCTATTTCTTGCAGTCGTCTAGAAACAGTCTGTCTTGACACATTAATACATGAGGTACTATTCATAACCCATTTAAATTCTGTGCAAGACTTAAAACGGTCCTTTAATGACATACGCTGCATTAATCGATCTTCTCTTGCCGAAGTTTTGCAGGGTCTGCCGGTTTTAAAAGCACTAACTATTTTACCAGTATCATTGTAGGATTTAACAACCCTGCCTACAACACTCTTGGAACGTTTCCCTTTCTCTGGAATCTCTCTAATGGTGTGCTTTTCCTTGTGTAGCTTCACAATAGCTTGTCTCACGGAGTAATCAAGTTTTTGGCGTTTCGCCATGGTGCCAGCTGATGCAACGTTTACAAATGACTAAGTAAGACTTATTCTTTAGAGGAAATAAAAAAAATTGAATATAGCATACTGTTTACATTGTTTTTCTCAATTTTGTCCATTACATTTGGACGATCCTATTTTGAAAATAAATGAATAATTGTTATAATTCTTTTTCTATTCTTTGCAAATGATTCAAATTTTAGTATGTTATTATGGATGATAACGACTACCAGTTGTCAGCTTTTCACAGTTGTTATTTCTAACAAATATTAGGTTTTAAAATTTTGTCCCTTAGTTTTAGACGCTACTGTATATAACTGAATAGTTTGAAATAGAAATGTTTTTGACAATTAAACTGTGTACCCATGCTAAACCGAATTGTTTTAAATAGAACTGATTATTTACATAAAAATGGATTTGGCGTTAAATAACCTAGAAAGGTTGGTATGCCATAAAACCCAAACCAAACCAAACCAAACCAAACCAAACCAAATGTATTTGATAGTACTACTTGATACCATATAAATCTGGGAAAACTAATGATTATTATCAAAAAGAAATATTAATGTTAAGAATATAAATACAGTGAAAAAGAAATTATTATTCAACAGAAATATTGATGTAGGATTAAAATGTCACCAGCCATTCACTTGACAAACGATGTCTGACCTTCTCAGGTTCAAGATCAAATCTCAACCAAACCAGTCGTCTGCCCATGTTGTGAACTTTTAGATCCAGATAACTGAATCCACGGTTTACTATATTTACCAACCCCTCCGCTCGGGCAGGATATGACACAAGGTCAATTTTAAGCGGAGTTTAACAGGTTTGAATTCAGAGTTTTCCTTCTCCTAGGCTAGTTGCTTCACCAAGGCTGAAGAACCCAGTCTGCCCAACTATTTACCCATAGCTGGAGGGAGATTAATTGGATTCATACCTTTCCCCAGGTTTTTAGTGCTATGTGAAATCAGTCTGGTCCAGGATTTGAACTCGTGTCGCCGTGTCCATTTCCTAAGACGATAATCATTACACCACGGGTACCTCAACAGTTTACGCCGAAAGCCGAAATAACCGGACCAGCTGATCATTTGATAGTAAAAAAATGAAAAAAATATTGAAGTCCAGAGAACGACAAACAAGGAGTTGAATAATAAAATAATAATGTCTTTTGTCAGAAAAAAATTAGCAGTTAGCAAAAAATGTTATTTCGATGCTTCATTCCTCGTTTTTACGAAGTAGGATATCTCGGAATCTAGTCCCTATATTGCAGCGGTCAGCCTATGTCCACAGTCAGTGTTTCTCACTTAGTCCCACTAAGTATTCTCAATGTATTACGTTAATTCTTATCTTCAGCTTGTAGGACCAACAAAGATGTCAGATAATCTGGTTGTCTCCGAATCTGGGGCTAAGTTCTTTTTATTGGGGCTTTTTCCTGCTTTGTTCTCGACTCTACAACGCTGCAACGATCGCTTTTCGGCAAAAACTGAGTTCATATAATTGTTTCTCTTATTTCCAAGCGGGCGTATCTCATCAACGGACTTCTCCTTAATTAATCTTCAATAATTAATTCCATTGGCTGTTGCTCTCTGCTACCCCAACAGTGAATCCTTGTGCCTGCCACTCAAGTGGGGAGGTTGCATCTATAGAAATTCTGCTATGACTGCTACAATGAGAGTGTTGCCTCCCTCCTACCATCATGAAGACTCTCTGTGCCCTCCTCTTTGCAGCGGGTGATTCTCTCTCCTCATGTAACCCATTCATTAAATTAGATTTGGATATTAAATACACCCACAAGGAATTTATATACCATTTAATAAAGAATAAATAAAATAAGTAAAGTAAAGGTGGCGTCCTTAGTCGACGGTGACCCGAAGCCTCCCTTTTCAATTGCTTCTACACCGATTGTTCCACTTTACGCTTGATCCTCACCTTATAGAGCTGAGTGCTTAGCAAGGCAGCATTAAGTACCAATTTTTTGAGTCTCATGTATGACTCGACTTCAGCAACCCGAAGGCCCCTTTTTCAATAGCTACTACACAAAGGTGTAGGGGAGGACGCTACTCGTTTCCCTGGATTGCTCCATTTTACCCTCGATCCTTACCTTATAATCCTGAGTGTTAAGCAAGTAGGTATCAAGTAACATTTTTAAAGTCTTTGGTATGACCCGACCTTGGATTGAATCCCAGTCTCCTGGACCATTGGTGAACACTCTAACCACTAATCCAATGAGATGAGATATAATGAAATAAACGACCTATAAAAGCAGTAAAGTAGTGTTCAATCCTGACCTATTCCAATACAAAAGACACCATTCTCGTTATTCCAATAATTTTTCAAAATATTTATTTATTATTCATTTATATCACTACGATTTTTCTGTGGTTCCCTGTTTCTGTCTTTTTTATCGATTTTTTTGTTTTATAGCAAATAGATAAATAAATTAAAAAACAAAAAAGGAAAAACTTAAAAAATAGACAGAAGTTTAGATATCTCTTTGAGAAATTATGACTTCCCTGAAAATTACTGGCCGATTGACCCGAAAACAGATTTCCCAATATACCTAATGTCGGCAGGCGGAAATGATTAAAGAAAATGTTTAACTTATAGGAGAAAATCTCGAAAAATAATGCGCCCTGCCATTGAATCTTAGAATCCCTTACAAAAAGATAAAAGTACCCCCATAAGAACAGTGTCCTGGATCTGACATTAAAGTGGCTCTAGTTCTGGAAATATGTGGAGTGGAGTAACCTTTCATTGCCATTATTCTTAGACCTGCTACAACAGTATCGATTGGTATATTTGATACCATATAACTGTAAATTGTTTGTATTAATAAGTTACTTGAAGCTATAGTTATGACTAACGATAATTATTAGTTACTTGAAACCATATAACTGTGTGCAAACAAATTATTATAATTAGACAGAAATAATTACTTGAAAGCCTATCACATAGGAATACTTTAAATTATCGAACTAATGTCAACAGACCTAATTAGAAACAAGAGGAAAATATAAATATTCAATAAGCGAGTCCCTAACCTCAAAGTATAAAATAACATTAGACGGTTTGTTATGTCGTAAAAATTAATCAATCTGAAAATGTTGTCTTCTATTTCTTCTGATACAGAAAACGTAATGTTATTTTAGAGCCAGTTTTCCTCTACAAGTCAATATTTTCCGCATATTTACAACCAGTGGTTAGGCATTTTTGATAACGATAACAAGAGCCTAAATTCAGCTCTTCAAAATTAGCACTAGTGGAGGCGACAACTGGGATTTATTTGAATACATAATCTCTCTCTCTCACTCTCCCTCTCTCTCTCTCTTTTTCTCTTTCTCTCTCTCTCGTTCATGGTATGTCCTCCAGGTGACACCTAGTGCCCGTACAGAATTTTTTTCTAGTCGGCCAACACTGCTCTGTCCATGTGTGGAATACTATCGGATAACGTTGCTAATTAGTTCCTCCTTACTTTCACCAGCATTGCTTGGCACATCATGCTTATCTTACTTTGATAGTTTGTGAGATGGGAGGTCAGTGGGTGTACAGCTGGTATTTTGTTGAGTAGAATTAGTTCAGGTAAATGAGACACACAAAATTAGGCGGGATTTTGCGATAAAAACAGGTCATCTAACCAAGACTTAAAGATTATACCTAACTATAGTTAATATTTAAAAAAAAGAACTTGCCGACAAGTTCTTTTTTTTAGATGTTAACTGTAGCTACCCAACAAAATGGATTCTGTGAAAATCAAAGAAAACAAAAAAGAGACAGATACTTAGATCTGGCTAGGAAACTAAAAAAAGCTCTGGAACATGAAGGAAACGGTGATACCAATTGTAATTGAGGCACTTAGAACGATCTCTAAAAGCTTAGGAAGAGGACTGGAGAAGTTAGAAATCAGTGGACGAGCCAAGTTAAATACAACCATTACTTTGTTTTACTAGGATGCGTATGGCATTAAATTTACCCACAAATATTGAAATGCCATAAAACAAAGAAATCAAATCTTTTTTTGCAAGCCATTGTAGTTCTACGTATCTTTATAATGTGCCACTTCGAATTTAGAGATGACGAATTTTTCTTCTACGACGAGTTAGGTATGGGCCTTTTTTTGTATCTTTTTTAAATAAAGTCAAATTTTGCAAGTCAAGCAATGAAGAAGATCATTGCTCACTGTGGAGATTTCACTTTCTGCACTCCAAAAATGAGTCAATCTTTATCAAAGGCAAAATTTTTATAAAAGAAAAAGGAAGAAAATCTAATAAAATAGAATGTGACATGAAGTAATCGTTGGTATAAATTCAGTATGATGTTTTTCGCGTGAGACAATAATCGTATTTGGGAGACTCGACAAATTACAGACTTTGATATTTAAGCCTTTCCGCCAGTTGTATCTGCTGACAAGTATCTGAGGCTCTTGTCTACTTTAGGGGGTTTCCAAACAGAGGAACTGGGAGGGAAATAGTTGATTTTGTGCATTAAAAAAAAATTCCTATTCATTTTTTAATCTTTTTATTTTGTGTGTGTGTGTGTGTGTGTGTGCGCGCGCGCGTATGTTTGGGTACGCTTGTTTTGTAGTGTATGCCTTTATTTGTGTATGAGTGTATGTGGGTGAGTATGTGTGTGTTTTTGTGCATTCTTGTATGTGTATGTATGTGTGTATTTGTGAATATGGGTACGTGTGTGTATGCGCACATGCAGGTGTTAGGAGAAATATATTTTGTGGCTTTCTTGAAGAATTCATAAGAGGCGTAAAATATTTCTTTACAAATTATATGAGTAAGACGCTTTTGAATTGATCATACGCATGGCACTAAGCCTATATATATATATATATATATATATATATATATATATATATATATATATATTTGTGTGTGTGTGTGTGTGTAAAGTATTTTCCTGTATATCACCCTTACGTTCTCCCCCTTTTTTAAAATATAAAAGCTGATTTCTTTTGCTTATCAAATGACCAGTAATTCTCAGAATCCCTTAGTTAGGATATATATATATATATATATATAGTCAGGATATATATATATATATATATATATATATATATATATATATATATATATATATATATATGCCATGTCGTGTGTTGTTACCATGGTGCCACGTGCAGTGTTTAAATGCCATACAGAATAGACGTAACTCCCGTTGTCCTAAAACTTTTAATTTAATCTTTTATTTTCATTTTTATTTTCTTCTTTTTTTTTAAAAACTTATATATGTATTTAAAATGTGCATACTAATTAATATTTTCAGTATTTAATTCTAACCTACTGTTAATCTGAGGTTGTAACTTAACTATCAAAAAAATAAAGTTGGTGATCTTAGTCAAGGATGATCCGGAGGTTCCCTTTTCAATAGCTACCTCACCGAGGTGTAGAGGAGGGCGCTACTCCCTTCCCTGGTTTGCTCCACTTTACCCTTGATCCATACCTTATAATGCAGCATCAAGTACCATTTTTTGAGTCTTTGGTATGACTCGATCTGAGATTGAAGGCCTCCTTAATTCTGAGATCACCAACATAACGTATTATTGCTTCTATTTTAATGGAAAAATAATTATAATAATTTGATTCTATTTCTTAGATAAACGTCGCTCTTCGAAAGTGTTGTATGGAGTAATAAAATACTATAAACAGTACTGTTATCTTTTTTCATGTTTCAAAATTTTGACTACTGCAAAAAGTGTCTGAAAACTTCATTGATTTGGAACTCAAACTCACAAAACTTCCCGTTCGAGTGAATAATTTAAATGTTGAGAATCAAAAAAAAAAAAAAAAAAAAAATTTAAACTGTTTTTAGAATTTAAACCAAATCTGATTTCGCATTAACTGATTTAGATAGATTTCTTGAATGTTGAATTTAATTTAACTTCAAAAATATGTATTTCATCCCAAAAATGTAGGGAACTTTTTCACGGAGCAATATCAACTTAAAAGATAATTTAAAATAAGCTAACAGAAAATAAATGCTGATTTTCATGTAGGTACAGTATCTGTCAACTCCAGGGTTGTAGATAGTCTGATAAAATGTTCAATATCTTCGATCCTTTTGAGGTTAGAGTACAGGTATATTTTAATACCCAATGAGGATATAAAGTATATTGATGTGGTTATTAAATGAATAAGTGATTCAGAGATAAATTTTAACAGTATATCAATCAACTGGGACTATTTTATACCTATAGATTAGGGAATTTTGTTTATTGTACGTTTATATATACAATTTTGTATTAAGAGGTTTCATTTCTTTAAAAAGATCCAATTGAATATGAATAATTTTTAAATATATTTAATTGTTCTATTCATAGAACCTAAAGAGTGCCTAACACTCTCGGCAGACTGGAAAAGGCAGTAATGACAAAGGTGTACTCCATAATCTTCAGCGCTCCAGAAATGGAGCCTCACCATCAGATGTCATTTTGTGTCATACTCAGGACATCCATTTTTTGTTCGGAGGCCTTAACCTCAGCAGAGTATACACCCAACATACTCCATGCCACACAGTCAGGGCAGATGACAAGAAAGAAGAAAAACATAATCTATAAAACAACATCTGAGTGATCTCTGAACCACAGACAATATCAATAAGCCTAATCTGGTCCTCAACGAAGGTAAAGAAATTAGATGCTGATTTGAAACGGACTTCATGGTCATCTGTCTCATCGTCTGTCCAACGATACCTCCCCCACCAATATCCCAGAAATTTTACCCAGCAATGCGACATTTATCCAATACCGAGAATGGATCAACGACCATCGCTCCCAGAGGGGCACTTTGCGTCATGCCGTAAACTTGTTTCTTGCCGGTGGGTTACGTCTTTATATATACATATTTTTTATGCTTCTACTTCCTGCCATTCGGGGCTGAGGAGTCTAATGGCGTGTGACAAGCAGCCAGACAGGCTCCGGCCCAAGTTAGCAATGGCGACTTTTAATGGGCCTCCATAACCCTTTCCGACAGACACAGGTTTGTTGTCTCCTTCTTGTCTTGAGAGGGAGGACTTTTATTGTTTCGCGAAGGAATTCACGTCAGAGAAGAAACTACATTTTTTTTATTTCTTCCCTATTTCATTCAACCCTTTATTTTGTTTATGCTACTTTTACTTCGTTCCATTCTTTCAGTCGGTCTTTTAAATCTTTTCCAACGATGGGAAATTTTCGTAAAGATATTTTTCTTAATTCAGCATCTAAAAATAGTTTATATCTGTCGACGAGATTGTCATGGTTAAGTAATAGTAAACGCCAATCATTATGAAACTCTAAAAAGTGTGAACGTAAAAACGATGGAAATTTTACCTAGGATTATGATTGGAAAAAGTTGAAAGACTGAGTAAAGGCCAAAAGAGAGAGAGAGAGAGAGAGAGAGAGAGAGAGAGATAGAAATAAAGCAAAAGGGAAAAAGAGAGACAGATGAAAAGATTAAAAGAGAGAGAAATAAAGAAAGAGTAAGAGATAAAAAAGGAGTGAGAGAATTTACAAGAAAAGAATAGAAATGAAGGGGAAATTAAAATGAAGAATATAAAACAAGGAAAAATTAAAAGAATAAGATCAAGAAGAGAGAGAAATAGATAAAAAAGTTTTTAAAAATGAAAAAAGCAAGAAAATAAAGAAAAAGAGAAGGCAAGAGAATGAAAAAAAGAAAAGTAAGAAAAAGAGTTTAAGAATAGAAAAATTAAAGTAAGAAAAATACAAAGAGAGAAATAAAAAGATTTAAAAAAACTAAAACAAAGAAAACGAGAGAGATATATTCTATAAAACATTGCGAGTACAGGGTGGAACGATAAAATTGTCGCCCTATAAAACACGACATGATTCCATTTCCGTTAAATGAAAAACGGTTTTCTTTTTTTGTTGCAGATAATCTACTAGTTGGCCAGTTGTGTACCAATCCCAAGAGCGATAGGAGCCTTCTATCATGTCTGAAAGTGACACAATGTTCAACTAGCGAGATCAGAGATGCGCCGCTGTACAACACATGCTCTCTACAGATCCAAGTTATGACAACAGGACCATTGCCAGCATCCTCAAAATGCAAATCCGGACAACGCTTGAGGGCACAGCTCAACGCATTGGAGGTGGTGGAGCGGAAATACACCGCCAGGAAGACCCAGACCAAGGAGTTCATCGAAAAGGTCCAGGCAATCATTGAGGAAACTCCCCAGCGGCCTATTCTGCAGATTGCCAGAGATTTTAGGATAGAAAGCTTTGTGTGTATGTGTGTGTGTGTGTGTGTGTGTGTGTGTGTGTGTGTGCTTCGCCTTGAATTTGTTAAATTTTAACTTGCAGTCCAACTATTTTCTTTCTATTCTTATAAACCTATTAGTTTTATTTAATTTGTTACAGAATCTTATTTACATTCTTTGATTATTCAGACCAAGAGTAATTAGGTTTATTTCGTTTATGCTTAATGCTCTGAATTTCACGTAAGTCATATCATTCATATCTTCAATACCTGTCACTGATTAGCGGCTTTGTTGTCAGCGGGACTTGATGAATAAAGTACATCAACTTCTTTTCAAATTAATTATTCGATGAAGTCCATGCAGGGTGAAACGTCAGAATAATTGAATACAATTTTTTTCTTTCTTCCTTCTATAGTGAACCCTTCATTTTTATCTTCATTATTTTAAGTTTCTTCCTTCTTTCATTGCTTTCATTCTGTCGGATTTAAAAAAAATCTTTTCTAACACTGAATATTTTCTAATTCAATATGTTTGTCTAATGGCATATCAACCTTGCTGGGTTATTTAATACCCAAAACATCCTTCTAAAAGAATAGTAGTGGTGCTATTTAACCCATAGCTAGGAGGCTAAGAGGGTGTTTACCTCTCTCAAACGTATTTGTCCGAAAATGAACGTAATAGCGTGATTGGTGTTAGAACACGTTTACTATGATTCCGCAGTCCAGCTCTTTAACCATTACACCACGAGTACAACCCCAAATTTCTTATGTTGAAATTGTTTCATTTTGCATTTTAAATACTTTGTGTACACAACTTTCCAGTCAATTGATGTATTTACCCAATCGCTCCACCACGGACAGGATTTGAGTCAAGATCAAGTTTTAAGCGGAGTAAAGCTGGATTTGAATTCAAAGTTTTCCTTCTCCTAAAGTGGTTGACTTACAAAAGCTAAAGAATCCTGTCTGTAATATTACTGTCTCATTCCTAGAGATAGGGAGGTCAGCTTGCTTCATACCCTTTCCTTAAAACCCAAGCGCGAAAAAGAACGCTGAAAGCCTCGTCCAGAATCTGAACTTAGATCACCGAATCCATTTACTAATGTAAAATGATTAAGGATTTCTGTTAATTTTTTTAGTAGTAATTTTTTATTGTTAGACTTGAAATTTAAAGTTACGAGATTTCATTAATAATCCAGGTAAAGGCAAAAAACGAGCATTTGTTTTACTTTGAGATGTCAATAAAATTATTAACAAATTCGAAGAGGGACAGTTTGTTTTAGAATCAGTATATATTTAATATTCTAAGATAAACAATTGGGCTGAATTAGGGATTTAACTTTCATTTACATGCTCAATCTCCCATTTCTTATCTTCTTTCTTTCATTCCTTATCTCTTTTCTTCAAGCCATATTTTTATCTGTTGAGAAATCTATTTAATTCAAGCCAAGAATTAAAACCTCTTTCAATAAAATTAATTATTCTTTGTTTTCTTTAGTGATTTTCTCTCTCTCTCTCTCTCTTTCTCATTCCTTCTCTGCTTCTTTACTTTTTTACTTTTTACAATTAGGTAGTATCAGCTGATATTTGGGATTTAGCAATGCTGTATCACTAAAGGACTTAGCTGACGTGTGATTTAAGGATTGCATTTAGAATGTTGATAGAAGAAACGGATTCGAACACGTTGGGGCAGAGACACGAGAGAGATCTCGCCGGAGTGAGACCCCGGGAAGACACCGAGAGCGGGTGGAAGTCACCCATGTGCAAAACAGTCAGCAAACAAGAAAATAACAATAAACTCTATGTCAGTCTTTTTCACTTCTTCCACTGTAGAACTGTCTGCCTATGCACTTGCTGACATGTTTCTTCTCTCTATATCTATATTTGCTGACTGCTAAACCATTGCACCAATCAATAAATGTCCGTATTTGCCAACTGAGCGCGTTATGTTGAGTTTAACTCTCTTTTTATCACGAGAAGGTTACCACGGGGTCAATCTGAAACTCAAGGGGCAACATTACATTACGACAATAACCGTTATGACTAGCGCGCGTCCTGTTAAGGTAAAACTTTCCATATAAGAGCATCTAAGTTATTTGTATTGTATAAGAATATCTGATACCATTTAACTGTATCTAAAGAAAATATTATAATCAAATACAAATACTTACTTAAAACTATATGATCATGTAATAGATAAATGTTTATATCGGATCATTTGGAACCGTGTAAATGTGTAAAAAAATTTAAAATGATTTTAAAAAAAAGGTTTGCAGTGGAACGTTGAAAATATTGACTGATAGAATTATTATTAATGGTTTAGTAATTAATCAACTAACTCATAAGGTGTTGACATTCCCTTAAAAACATAAACCAATTATTCTATCTTTATTCAATATTTTTTTCTTATTTTCTTTTGACCATTCAAGGTGCTTAGGTTCATTACAGTTTAATTACGTAGATTTTTTTAAGTCGATATATTTTAAGGGTATAAGCCAGC